>JAZKJV010004426.1:0-600000 GCA_037367405.1 Ottelia alismoides
TACGAAAATGCATACGCCTACTTGTGCATATTAGTCATCCTTGTGCGCAGTGGGTTTTTAATTAATTAATTATATATATATAATTTTTTTATTTTATTTTTTATTATTATATTATATATATATATTGATAACAATAATATAATTAGATAATATATATTAATATACATATATTTTTTTCTTTTTTTAGGAAATATCTATATGTACATAAAGGGGTACCATAATATTTACAAAAATACTTAAAATAGTCAAAAATCAAGGAGTAAAGTCTTTTTGGTTTTTTCATCATATTTTAATGTTTTTGTGATTTTTGGAGGATTTTTGAGAATATTTTCAGTATTTTTAAATAGCTAAATAATAGCAAATAGTGGAATCAGGGATGGCTGTAATAAAAATGAACATCAAAAATGGTTACAAGCCTCAAAAAGTTTCCACCCTATTTTTCTAATAAAGATAATAAAATATAGCATAAATAGAGCCTGAGTTTCTATTTTTCTAATTTTTCAATGAGTTTTTATATTTTTTTGGAGTTTTTGGGTATTTCTGGATTTTTAAGGTTTTCCTTTTGAGATTATTAGGGATTTTTGGACTGACACTAATATAGTTCAAAATACGCCATAGGGAATTTTTTTTGGAATTTTTCAATGCATTTTGATATTTTTTTTGGGATTTTCTCAGTTAGACAGTGAATAAAGGACATGTTTTTGATTTTTAATAAATGCAAAAATGAGACAAAATGAAAAATTAAAAATATGGCGTGCAAGTTCAACCCAACAGTAGCTTAAGTCTATTTTTGCAATATTTTCGAATTAATATGGCTCTCAAAATAAATAGACAAAGCATTCAAAAATTAAAAGGCTTGGCAGGGGTATTTTTGCAAATAAAACATTTCGCAAGGGCATTCATGCAAAATTTACAATAAAAATACACGTGACTTTTTATTTCCAGGACCATTTAATAAATACAAGGACCCGGCGAGGCCTAACTGCAAATTTTCCGCGCCTCACGTGGGTGTTCACGTGCGGCGCTTAAGGACTAAAACGCAAATATAAAAACTACAGGGGGACTTCTGCAAATTACACAATTTATTTACATAGTAACTTTTTAATTTCAGGGTTAAACTATAAATACAAAAAGCTGAGGGGTCGAATATGAATTTTACCCCCAAACACGCGTGTGATCCAACGACATCGAGCACGCCACTTGTCCATGTGTCGAGCCCTCGGCGCTCGATACCCCTTCGACGATCTGCGGCCGAGATTGCATCTGAGGTCTGATCGCACGGCCCAGGCTTGCGCTAGATGGACGGCCCCGATTAGAACTGGGGCCGTCCCCTTCATCCAACGGCTGCTGCTGCTCACGAAGAACAGGGAAGAACGGCTGACTTCCCTGACTTCGATCGGAGATATCTCCGCCCCCAGGCGCTCCACGTTGCTGCTGGTGGTCTCCAGGCGTCCGGCAAGGCGGTGCGCACCGTTCGAGCAACTCCATAAGGTCCAGGACCCCCTAGATCGGTTGAACGAGCTCGGAGAAGAGAGAGGGGTCCTGGAACCTCGTAGGGACGATGATCGAGCCCCAAAGGGCTCCGTTTAGCTTGAGACCTGCACCAAAAAATTTAGGGGCTCGAGGGGGTTTTCCTCGACCAGGGGTTTAGGGTAAAAGAGTAGGGGAGGGTGGCGGGCGGCGAGGTCCGGCGAAGTGGAGGAGAGGGACCTCGAATCACAGAGCTGGGCGAGCTCTGGGTGATCTGAAGCGTGGGCTGAGTGTAGAATGCGTAGGGGAAGGAAATGAGATGGAGCGAAGGGTCGGATAGCGTGCTGATCAGGGTAGAGAGGTTCGCCGGAGCTAAACTCCGGCGAACTTCGATCTTGGGCTAATCAAGCACCTGAGGCTCTACTGATTACTCTAAAAGCTAAACTACGAAGTAAAAATTAAAACTAAGCTAAAAACGAGAAGAAATCAGCTCTTATACCTGGTTGGCGACCAGGGAGCAGGACCTCCGGCGAGCGGCGGCCGTGGGCACTCCTCTCGACTCCTCCGACCGTCTGAAGCTTCCAGGAGAACCCTCCTGTCACAAGGATCCTCAAAGGACTGGAAAAGATGGTGGAAAACAACCGAAGGGAGACCAAAGGGCGGAAGGAAGTCGAAGGTCTTATTTATAAACAAAGTATGCGCCCTTATTGGCCGGCGAATCATGACGAATCTGGGCTATGTACAAGGGAGCATGGGATTGGGCGTGATTCTTGGATGTACAAGGAACAATTTTCATGAAAGGTCTTGTCGTCCTCGGAGCTACCAAAATCGCGTGAAAAATCGGGGAAACAGGGCCTCTCGTGACTTGTCAGAGGGGTAGGTGGGGTATGAAGAGTTGACCCGAGGTCAACCCTTGACGGCCTGCGATTGGTCCACGCAGGCCGCTAGAAGACAAAACAGCATGGTTTAATCTAGATTAATTATTTTAAATTAGTAAATGATTTTATTATTTTTTGAGTATAAAATAAAAAATGTTTAATATTTTATGTAGTATTTATTTGTGATTTTTAATGAATTTTTCAAGGTGTTTTATTATAGTTTTATTTGAATATTATGTATAGGTATGTATTTCCATATATTTTTATGTATTTTATTTTTAATTGATTTATTTTCTTTTATTATTTTCTTGGCTTATTTTATGAATTTATAATTTATTTTTGTGAGTATAAAGATATTTTTGTTTGATTTTTATAGGTTTATTTGTATTTTTAAATAAATAGGTATAGGTGTATGTAGGTATACTTATAGGTGTTTTATCTATATATTTTATATACTTAATTTATTATATTTTCTTGATTCTTATTTTAGTTTTGTATTTTTAAATGAGTTAGGTATAATGTATATATTATTATAAAAATATAGAAGAGCAAAAGAATCAAGGATTAAAAACCCTTTTTATTTATAGATAGGTACATGTCATAGGTATTTTGTCTATGAATTTATAGACTTATTTTATTTTACAAATTAGTTTTGGTTTCCTTCTATTTCTAATGTGTACGTGCATTATATACATTATTTACAAAATTCTAAAAATATGATTATGTATAAATAATAAATACTGAATAAAATGAATATTTTACTCAGTCTTTTATACAAGAAGGGCCAAAAACCTAACTTCTGCATATGAGCTCCAAAAATTATGAAACCAATTTTATAAAATAGTTTATGGAATGCTATATACAATTTAAAGGTGAGTTTGGGTGTTTTGGAGTTTTTATTTGCAAGATATGGGTCTGTGAAGTTGAGATTTTGGCTTTTTATTCAGTGTATAAAATGTACAGTGGGTATTATTTTTACAAAAACTCAATTTTGTATTTTTATTCAAATTATTATCTACCACTTTCATGTACAAAGTTTCTTCATTTGTTGAATAAATAATTATGTACAAAATAGGTGTCAAAAAATGCATAAATGGATGAATTAATAAATGAGGTATTTATTGTATACTGGCCCTTATCTCTCCCTACTTTATTCCTTGTCGACCAATTCCATGCTGGCCTTGGTCTCGGGGTTAGGGTCATAAAATATTTGCAATATTTTATTCCTTTTTCTTTTCTTCTCTTTATTCTATAATTTTGACATTAAAAACCTTATTTTATGTACCCTTAATACAATGAATATTAGGTGTTATTTACGTGCATTTGCTAGGGTTTTTAAGGCCAAAATGATATAATAAAGGTGATGAAATGGAGATTCATCACCCCCCCCCCCCCCCCCGCACACTATTGCTCGCTGCTTGAAGCCCACAGACCCCGCGCCCCTAGCCCATCCCTGCTCGAAGCCCCCAGCCCCTGGCCGAGTACACCCCCCCTGCGAGGAGCCCCTGCGCCTCTCCCGTTCGCCTCCGCCAAAGCAGGTCGAGCGCCCCCACCCAGCTGATAAACACAAATTATCGAGGGTCTAAGAAGTATGTCTCACACAAGGCGGAGACAACCGAGTCGCTGCGGTGACCCACAATAAAATGTATTTAATCAACAATTAACCCACACTAAAGATCAATAAATTAAAAATAATGTGGAGTCAAAATTTATTTTTAACTCTGCACAAATGATGTAAAGGGCAAGTATGCAGAGAGTTCGAACACAGGGAGCAAACAGGGTAATTCAAAATGATGTGCACAAGTGAGTGTGTGTGATGTGTCTAGTGTCTACACTAAGCAAGCAATCAAAGGAAATTTTGTGGGTTTTTAATTTTTATTTTTTTTATTTTAATCTAATTTTTAATTTTGTATTTTGATTTTTAATTTTCTGATTTTTATATTTTATATTATTTTTTTTTCTTTTTTTAATATTGGAATTTAAAAGTAAAGTAATAAAAGACAAGATGAAGTATTTATAAAAATATGCAAAAATAGCCAAAAATTCAGAAATAAAGTGTTTTTGATATTTTTAGGATTTTTTACTGTTTTTGTGATTTTTTGGGATTCAAGGTGTTTTTGGTATTTTTAAATACTGAAACAAGAGAAAACAGTGACAAAGTTGCTGGCTGGGGGTAAAAATGGAATCAAAAATAACAAACAGCAACCAAAAATTTTCAAACTAATTTTAAAATAAATAGGATAAAATCTAGAACAAACAGGAACTGAGTTTGCTATTTTTGGAGTTTCTTTGATTTTATAGAATTTTTTGAAGTTTTTATGTATTTTCTAATTTTTAGTGTTTTACTTTTGAGATTTTTAGTGATTTTTGGACTGACACTAAAATAGGTTAAAATAGACACTAGGGAATTTTTTTGGAATTTTTAGAGGTGATTTACTTTTTTTTGGCATTTTCTAAGCTAGACAGTGAATAAACAGCATGTTTTTGATTGTTAATAAATATAAAAATAAAAGGAAACCAAAAACTAAATTGATAGCGTGGAAGCACAAGTGTCCAGGAGCTTAAGTTCAAAATTTGAGAATTTTTGGAATTAAAACAAGGCCCTAATTAATTCATGCAAGCACGCAAAAATTAAAGACCTGGCAGGGGCTTTTATGCAAATAGATAAAACTAAAGGGGCACGCTTGCAATTTTGCCACAAAATTTCAAACTAAACATTCAATTTTAAGGGTCAAACAACAATTACAAAACCTGGAGGGGCTTTGTAGCAAAAATCCCTAAGTCACGCGCCTATACATGCGCTTGGCAGGGGTGTATAAGCAAATATTCAAAAGCTCAGGGCAAAAGTGCAATTTCCAACAAAATATATACTGAATAAAATATTCTCTGGACTGAAAATTAAAAGCACAAGCTAAGAGGCTATCCCTGCAAAATCGCCAAGCACCACGCGTAGAGCACGTGCACCTGGCAGGGGTATATCCGCAATTAAACAAACATACAAGGGCTTCTATGCAAAGTTTGCATAACCTTTTAACAGCGGACGAAAGATTTAGTAATATATTGCAAAATACAAAAACGCGGGGTTATGATGGCAAAATACCCACACGAGGGGGCGCATCCGACGGTGGTGGGCGCTTCACTTACGCCACGTGGCAGGATCTCAACGGCTGGTGACCCTTCGATTCGACGCCCAGGATTAGACGATCTTCAGATGATGAACGGTCCTGGGCGCACCTGATCCAACGGATGCTGGCTCGTCTGGAGCTTCTGGTCAATTGGACGACAGCGAGCAAGGCGGGAAGAACAGGGAGGAGCCCTCGCCGGAGCAAACTTCCCCCGCGAAGAACGCCCACCTCCGTCAACTATTGGGGCTCAAAAAGGGACCAGGTGCCTCCTGCAGGTCCTCCTAAGGTGTTGGCGACTCCAAAAGGGCCCGGCGGAGGCCGGCGGGCTTACGTGGGGATGCCGGAGCAAAGGAGCTCCAGGAACCACCGCTTCTTCAAAATGAGTCCCAGGTGCACTTTGAAGCTCGAGACCTGCAACAAAAAGGGTGATATGGTCGGGGGTAAATTGCCCCGACCACGTAGCGAGGTGGGATGAAGGTGGAAATACGCAGCGACGTGAGGTGCGAAAAATGGCGATGGCCGGAGATAGCTCCGGCGAGGATCGATTGGGCGAATCGATGCGCGAAAGAGACGAATAGATGGGGGGAAATGAAGGGCTGGATGCAAGGAACAAAATGAAAGAGGAAACGAAAGGGATAGCACGGCCTCGAGCCCAGGTCGGGCGAGGGAGGGGGTACCTCGACGGCGGTCACCGGAGGTGTGGAACGCGCCCAAACGTGGCTGATCCACCGCCCTGACGAGAGCTCCACGGAGCTGTCACCTCCAGGAACTCCAAGCAAGGTCAAGGGGGGAGTTTGAATGGATTTTGCGGTTCAGAATTCAAATGGAATCAAACTTGGGTTTTTAAGGGGTTGACGAAGGTGGCTCGAAGAATGAGGTGCAACGCCTCGGTCAGTGATTCAAAGCCCAAGAATTACCTTGGGTGTGAATCACGAGTATCCGAGGAGCAAAAACTCTGAAGAGGCCATCACAAAATAACGCAAGGGCTGACCTAGAGAAATGGGTAAAAAGAGACAAAAAATTCATTGCTGACATGCTACAGGGGAGGTCAGACAGTTGACCGGAGGTCAACTGTCAGATCAACCTGGTTGGTCCACGTGGACCAACCAGGGAAAAACCCTTGTAAAATCAATAAAAAACAACAAATGATATTATTTTAATTAGGTTATAAAATAAAAAGTTCTTATAATTTTATAAATTATTTTATTCCGATTGTTAATTAATTTTTTTTGAGATATATTTTTACAAGTTGCTTTTATACCCCTATATAGGTATATTATTATGTATACTTCATTGCTTTATTTTTATTCTGTGTATTTAACTTTTATTATTTTTATTTATTATTTTATAAAATTATAAAATACTTTTATATACACATATATATTTTTATTTTATTTTTCTGATATAATTTGTATAATTAATAAAATAGAAGTATATTATATATAGATATAAGTACAGGTATAATACCTATGTATCCTATTTACAAGTATTTTTATTTTGTGTTTTCTTTGCACTTTTATTCTAATTTTAATGCACATAATTATTATAAGTAATATTTACAACATTATAAAAATATAAAAATACAAAAATAATGAATAAATAATAAATTGAATATTTTAATATGTACAAGTATACAATAGGGGTCCAAAACTCAATTTTCAAACCGTAGCTCCGCCAAATGCGAAACCACCGCCATTAAATAGCTTATTTTCTTCTATATACAATTAAAGGTGAGTTTGCTACATTTGGAGTTGTCAGTTGTGAGATACGGGTCTGGGAAGTTGGGATTCTGGATTCTTATTCAGACCATAACTTTTTATCTGTACAATATTTTTCTGTGAAATCAATTTTGTATTTTTATTTATAAAATTATCTACAACTTTCATGTACAAAGTTTCTTTATTTGATGTATAAAAAGTGGAACCAAAAATAGGTCCCAAAATGAATAAAGAATGAATAAAAACTATAGGTATTTTATCTGTATTTTGGCCCTTATCTCCCCCTACTTTATTCCTTGTCGACCTATTCATCAAGATGCCTAGGTCTCGGGGTTTTGGGTCATAAAATATTTACAATATTTTATTCTTTTTCTTTTCTTTATTTATTTTATAATTTTGGCTTTAATTACAGTATTTTATACACTAATATGATGCACATGCATGAATGCTAAGATGATGATTTTAAGGTTATTTACATGCATTTGCTAGGATTTTTGATGCCAAAATGATAGAATAAAGATGATGAAATGTGGATTCATCATCCCCTTATACTTTACCTTTGCTAGTCCCTAGCAAACACTTATGCAATAAGTGCAAAAAGAAAACGAAGAAAAGAAAAAGCAAAAGAAAGTGGATTAAGTATCAAACTTGTCTTCACAAAATCAAAGTTTGGATCTTAAGTTGGACCTTTGGAATTTTAGTGCGGGTGGAACCTTAGTGAGAATCGTGTTTGAAATTCAACAGTCCTTGAGAATCCCAAAACTCTGTCCAAGTCTCCTCAATAGCCATGTCATAAATACTTCAACTCATACGCAAGATCTTACGACTATGAATCTGACTCGTACAGTGTAAGTGATGGTGGCTCTCCCCAACTAGAATGGCGAAGAAACTGACTTCTCCAGTACGACAACCCAATGATTCCCCAATCCAATAACTCCATCCTCGAGGAGCGGTGGATTCCCTTCTAAGTTCAAGTGGCAACCAGCTCAAGAGGAGGGGGTGAAGAGAAGAATGGACGGTAGCCAGTGTAGCTACCTATCCTGGGACGCAAGACCAGTGTAGTCAAGTCATCCTGCTGCAGGCTCACATGATATGACTTTGGAACTCAAGCTTGCTTATTGACTTTGTACATACTTGCAGGCTTTTTATTTTTGTACATGCCTGAACTTTTTTTTTTGAATATTATATACAGCAGCATTTACATAAGGAGTTTTTCCTCTTGAGCTAGTAGACTATCCCTCTTTTGAAGCTTTATCGCAACCCCCAGCCTCCTGTCTTTAGACTTCCTAATCACTGGACGGGTTGGGGTGCACTTCCCTCCCTAGAGGAGGACAAATGTTTCCACTTGTGTGCGTCTCATACCGGCAAATCCAATCCCCTCACCACTCCAACTGAGTTAAGCCATGTGAAAGGTGCAGGTGTCCAAGTTAGGTCATTATCAACAAGAGTCGTGCGTGTGCTCCGAAATACTCTACTTAGGCAGTCAAGAATCCATTGAACTAAGTCTCGTTATCCTCAAAGAATTAAGTCAACTAGACCTGAAGTACCTCAAACCCAGTTCCTATAAGGTTCCTGTTATTAGGTAGATTTTAAGGTCCAATCAAGCTCCAATCTCCGGATTTTACTTAGACTTGTTCAACTCTCAAACTCAATCCGAAAAATGCGAATGCTATGCAATGCAATGTAGAATGCAGAAAATATTTTTGTGATGCAATTTTCAAAGATTTTGAACTTTTTATGGATTTTTGAAAAGATGATGATGATGCATGCATATGCAATTTTTTGTCTTTTTCAAAAAGATTTTTCAGATGTTTTTAGATTTTAGTTTTGCAAATGTTTTTGGGATTTTTGAAAACGAAAAAGATTTTGGCTAAAAACTAGGTTAAAATATGTACACGGGAGTGCTTCTTATAAATACAAGAAGTGGATTTTAAGAATTTACAAGATAAGTGATCAATTTTATACATATACATATATAGTGGATTTTGGTGTGATGTATGTATTCCTCAAACTTATTTGACACAAGTTTTTCACACAATTTTTGAAAACTATAGTCCAAAATAATTTTTACAAACATTTTACAAACATGTACACACATTTGGAAATCATTTTGCAAAGGCTTTCAAAACAGTATATATAGATTTTTCAAAACATTTTTGCAACCATTTTTCAAACCATTTGCAAATCATTTTTTCAAACATTTTATTTCACACAAAGAAAATAAGTTTTACAATCCACACATTTTTACACAGGTTGAAAACATGTAACAAAATATTTTCAAAATAGTTTTCAATAAATGTTCACAAAGATTTTCAAACTATTTTTCAAACATTTTGCAAAAAACATTTTCACCTGATTTATTAATCAGTAAATACAAAAAGAATCTGAGGAATAACCACATCTTTTTATTAAAGGTTTTTAATGAATTTTAAAGAATGATTAGCCATATTATTAGGAAAATATGAAAGTACGAGTTATGGCTAAAGTATATACGTAGTATATACGACCCCCCTATACTTAGCTTGAGCTATGTCCTTATAGATCGGAGAGAAAAGAGAAGACATAACTCGTACTAAGTATAGGCAAGTCTAAAGAATAAATAAATAAAGGAATGGATGAACAAACGAATGAGAAGTTGACCGTCCCCCTATACTTAGGATCAAATAATCCTAAGTATAGCAGACTGTACACAAAGCAGGGAGGGTCAAGGGTGGGAATGAACAGATCGTACTCAGATTGTCTCCCCCTATACTTAGGGTAAAATATCCCTAAGTATAGACAAGAAGAGGAGACAATGGAGAGGATCGAAAAGAATATAGAAACTCGGGGTGCCAACCCCCCTATACTTAGGACAAAGTACGTCCTAAGTATAGAAAACTGTCTACAAGGGCGGCACTTTTTTGATAGATGAAGAAGATAGAAAAGGAAAAGAAGAAAAGAAGAAAAGAAGAAAATAAATCAACAGATGAAAGTGATATGAACAGATGGATCTGTACAGCGGAAGATGGAATTGATCACCATGTATGAGATGCAGATGATGAGAGTCAAAGGACACATCTCATACCAGAAGAATGGGGGCAACGTTAATGGTCGGCGGATCATGATCTAGATATAGCTTCAGGCGTTGACCATTGACGCGGAAGGTAGAGGAAGATGACGGTTCGGATATGTCAATGCTGCCATTGTCATGTACCTTCCTGACCACATACGGACCTTTCCACTTGCTCTGCAACTTCCCTGGGAATAATTTCAGCCTGGAATCAAACAACCATACTCTCTGATCTGGCTCAAACTGTTTATGGCTGATATGTGAATCATGCCATGTCTTCACTTTCTCCTTGTACTGTAGGCTGTTGGAAAAGGTTGTATCTCTCAGTTCTTTCAGGGCTGCCAATTCTGCTCTTCTCTGGTCTCATATACTCTCGGGATCCAAAAGTAACTCAGTGACTGCCCAAAAAGATTTGTGCTTGATCTCTACTGGCAAATGGCACGGCTTGCCATAGACGAGACGAAAGGGAGATGTCCCCAATGGATTTTTGAAAGAAGTCCGATAAGCCCACAAGACCGAGTCCAAAAGCTGTGACCAATCCTTTCGGTCTGGGCGGACAACTTTCTGCAGGATAGTCTTTATCTCCCAATTCGATACTTCGGCAAGACCATTAGTCTGAGGATGATATGGAGTGGCAACCCGATGGTCAATGTCGAACTCGTCTGCAAGGGCCCTGACTTTGTCATTGATGAAGTGAGACCCCCCGTCTGAAATTAAGACTCTAGGTACCCCGAACCGTGAAATAATATTTTTCCTCAAAAATTTGCAAACGGTTTTAGCATCTGCGGCTCGGGCGGGGATGGCCTCAACCCATCGACTGACATAGTCCACAACGAGCAAAATATGCTCGAATCCCTGACTCTTAGGAAATGGGCCCATGAAATCAATCCCCCATGCATCAAAAACCTCACAAAAGTGAATGGGTTGCATGGGCATCATGTCTCTCTGTCCGCAGGTTCCCATTTTCTGACAGTCAGTACATCTCTTCACGAACTCATCAGAATCCTTGAAGAGAGTAGGCCACCATAGGCCGGATTGAAGCACCTTCTGTGCTGTTCTTTTTCCAGAATGATGTCCTCCTGCCTCAAGCTTGTGGCAGTATGTGAGGACGCTATGATGCTCTTCTTGAGGAATGCACCTCCTCCAGATACTATCCCCTCCTTCATGATAAAGGACGGGATCCTCCCAATGGTAAAACTTGGCCTTCGCCAGGAAGGTCTCGAGTTTCTGCCTGGGCCAACCTTGTGGGACTGTCTTGGCTACAATATAGTTCACAATGTCAGCATACCACGGGAGCGAGGTGACAGCCAAGATCACCTCATCTGGAAATGTCTCTGTGATAGGTGCGCTGGGCTCAGATTCCTCAAGATTCTCCAATCTGGAGAGATGATCCGCCACCACATTCTTGACTCCAGTCTTGTCCTTAATCTCAATATCAAATTCCTGGAGTAGAAGGATCCATCTGGTAAGACGTGCTTTGGCATCCTTCTTAGCCATTAAGTATCGGATGGCGGTATGATCAGTGTAGATGGTTACTCTAGATCCGAGAATGTAAGATCGATACTTATCAAGAGCAAAGACTACGACCAGCATCTCTTTCTCAGTCACAGTGTAATTCCACTGCGCGACATCCAAAGTCCGGCTGGCATAGTGAATGGCAAAAGGTAATCCATCCTTCCTCTGACCAAGCACAGCCCCAACGGCAAAATCCAAAGCATCCGTCATGATCTCGAATGGGAGAGACCAATCGGGTGGCTGAAGGATAGGAGCTGAAACAACCATATTTTTGAGAGTTTCAAAAGATTTAAGACACTTATCATTGACAATAAACTCGGTGTCTTTTGTCAGCAAGTCAGTGAGTGGTCGGGCAATTCGACTGAAGTCCTGAATGAACCGTCGGTAGAAACTGACATGCCCCAGAAAAGACCGCAACTGACGCAAGTTGGACGGCGGATTGAGTTTTCTGATGATATCCACCTTGGCAGGATCGACCTCCATGCCCCTGTTGGAGACGATATGACCAAGGACCGTCCCTTGAGTCATCATGAAATGACTCTTCTCCCATGATAAAACAAGATTGACCTCAATGCAGCGCTTGAGCACACGGTCTAGGCAGTCAAGACAAGCGTCGAACCCGTCGCCATAGACCGAGAAGTCATCCATGAAGACCTCTAAACAGTCACCCACCATGTCCGAGAAGATGGACAACATGCACCTTTGGAATGTCGCCGGAGCGTTACATAGACCAAAGGGCATCCGTCTGAAAGCATACGTCCCAAACGGACAGGTGAATGCCGTTTTCTCCTGGTCTTCGGGCGCAATGGCCACTTGATTGTATCCAGAGTACCCGTCAAGAAAACAGTAATGACTCTTCCCGGCTAACCGCTCGATAATCTAATCAATGAAGGGTAGCGGGAAGTGATCCTTCTTGGTGGCCTCATTCAATCGTCTGTAGTCCACACAGACCCTCCAAGAAGTGGGCACTCTGGTAGAGATCTCCTCTCCAGACTCATTGACAACTTTAGTGATACCCGTCTTCTTGGGCACCACATGTAGCGGACTTACCCATTTGGAGTCGGAGATGGGATAGATGAAATCGGCGCTCCACCACCTTGAAATTTCTTTCATGACTACGTCTCGAAGATTCGGGTTCAGCCGTCGTTGGAACTCACGCGACGGCTTAGCGTTATCCTCAAGATAAATGTGGTGGGAGCAAAGATTTGGGCTCAGCCCCTGGAGATCAGCTATACTCCAACCGATTGCCTTGCGGTTTCTTTCAAGAACCTCCATCAGACGAGATTCTTGTTCTCCAGTCAAATCTGCCGAGATAATGACTGGGTACATTTCTGGCTCACCCGCAAGGAATCTGTATGTCATCGACTGCGGCAGAGGCTTCCATTCTGGACAACTGGGAGGTGGCAGATCTGGCTTCTGATATGTCTGTGTAAATGCTACCAGGTCTGCATGGGAGAACTCTCGCTCTGCATGAATTTCTGACGAAGGGTTGCCTGTTGATTCATCAATAAACTGTACTGGCTCGCACTCTGTCATGGTTGTTGGCTCAGAAGGAATCAGACAAGGTAAATAATCATCAAAGTCATCCCAGTCAATGTCTGAATCCGAGGGATCAGAAGAAGATGAACATGATTGAAATTCATCAGCACCACTCATCACAACACTGTCAGCTTCAGATATATCCTCATCCAGGGATGTGCTCTCCCGGCTCTCGATTGCCATGAGCTTGAGATATAGTGAATCTGTAGGCAAGGCGAGAGTCGGTGCTACGGGATCTTTCTAATTGGATTCATCATCAGTCATCTCAAAGTCACAAACCTGGTGGATGTCTAGCTCCTCCTCTGTCATCTGCTCGGCTTCGCTGGATTGCTCTGAGCATGCCAACTCTCTGGCTCTGGTCTGATCGATCGTATCTATTTGTATGCTTTCTCCCTCTACGCGAAAACATACCGTCCCACTGTCATGGTCGGACACCGCCTTGGCCGTGGCCAAGAATGGGCGTCCAAGTATGATGGGGGCATCGGTTACCGACTCAGGGATCTCCATGTCCAATACAACAAAGTCCACGGGGAATTTCAGGCCCTGAATGGTAACGACCACATCCTTCAACAACCCCTTCGGCCTCTTAATCGACCTGTCAGCAAACTGAAGGACTGTTCTGCTTCGAAGAAGAGGGCCAAACTCGAATTGCTTGAGTAAGGCTGCCGGAAGGAGGTTGATCGAAGACCCGCTGTCTAATAGAGTACGATCGAACCGCTGCTCTTGGATCTCGCATCTGACATAGGAAGCTCCTGCATCGGGTCGCTTGGCTGGTAATGTGTTCTGAATGGCGCAGCAAGTGTCATGAGTGAGCATATGGATTTGATCTCTGTGCCTCTTCTTCCTTCAGACAGTAGTTGTCTCTTTCAAGTTCTTTTTGAAGAAGTGGATATGCTCAAATGCTTCTCGTAGAGTCAGCTGAATGTGAAATCTATCAATCATTTGGTTGCCGAACTCTACCTGCTGGTTCTTTTTTTGGTTTTCTTTTTTATTCCCCTTCGCTCGGCGGAGTGCCTCAGGGAAGGGGATGGTAGGGGCCTCCTCAGATGGAGGACTAGGAATCGGTCCCTGTGCCTGTGAAGAAGGGGAATCCATACAATAATCATCATTCACCACATATGGATCCGTAATTTGAACAGAAACCTTTCCTTTATTCATATTTTTGTTTTTCTTTTTGTTCCCACAGTCCTTAGGTACAAAATGTGGGAACATCACAGATGGTGGCTCAACAAAAGTAGATGTGGTGGCCTCAGCACCACCACTAGCACCAGTCTTCGCGGCATCAGCACCGCGCTCTGGTTCATCATCCAAAATGGTGGCATTAGCACCACCGTCTACAACTGGTAGCACGACGGCATCAGCACCGTCATCTGGATCTCCATCATTGGTGGCATCAGCACCACCGTCTTCAACATCGTCATTAGCGGCATCAGCACCGCTATTCTGCTCCTCTGGCGCTCCTGGTTCAGCTGGTGGTTGTCGCTCAGAAGAGGCGCCGCCGGCTGGCATCCTACCGCTCCTAGTAGTCACAAAATCAGCATCATTCAAAGAATAAGACATATCATTCAAATCATCACTAGGAGAAGTATCCTCTGTAAACTCTACCTGCTCAGACTTCCTTTTTAGATTATTAGGGTTAGGTTCGATCTGAGCGGGTATGGCGGCCTTGCCTTTTATGATGTCCCTCATCTCCTGCCGGAATTCATCCATTTCTTGCCTGAAAGATGCTCGCTGTTCAGATAGCAAGCGGGCAAGATCATCAAGGGCTGGGTTCTCAAAGGTGGGACCCTGAGAACCGGATGCTTGTCCCTGCTGGAAATGGGGCTGCTGCTGCTGTGGTTGATACTGGGGGTGATGGGGATAAGATTGCTGAGGCGGCTGTCGCTGCCTCCACTGCTGTCCCTGATAGGCGGGACGAGGACCTCTCTGGTACTGTTGTGGCTGGGCATACTGGGGCTGCTGGTGTTGCTGTTGTGGCTGGCTGTTCTGATGTCCTTGGGCAGGATTCTGCAGCTGGGAGGAGGAGCCACCGTTGCCCCAACGGAATCCGGGGTGATCACGACGGATCCCGGGCTGAGGGTACCGGTCGTACCAAATCCCATTGACTTCCATCAATGGTTCCTGCTCGAAGGAGGGTGGAGGAAGAACGGCCAGTGGCTGCTCCGGCTGATACACCACCATCTGCATGTCCGAAGATGGTGGCTACGATGGATAGTACTATAGCAAGGGAACCGGCTCTGCGTGGATGTGATTCACCTGGCGGTACGCGGTAGAGGGCTGGTTGGCATTGCTACTGCTCGGCTCAGCACGTGATCTGGCAGGCTGTTGTGACTGAGTTTGTGCCTCCTGGACGCACAAGATCTGTGTCTTCAGATCACTCATGGTCTTGGCAATTTGGTTCACCTGGGCCATGCCTTGCATCTGCTTTTTCTCGAGGATCTCGAGGCGGTCCAGCTTCTCACTAATGATGCCCATGTCGGCTGCGGCTGATTCGGCTTGGGCTGCGGCAGCTGACACTGTGTTGGGACCAGCATCGATGCGGGCAATCCTCTGAAATGATCCCGCTCCTTGCGGGGGCTTCTGCTGTGTGTAGACTCGAGCTTGGGCCATCATTGTGGAGTTTTCTGCCATGCCCTCGTAGATGGCCCAGCCATCGTCTTCTCCCTTGGAGAAATAAGACCCACCGCAAGAGGCGTTCACTAGCCCCTACAGCTCCGGTGTCAGCCCACAGAAGAAACTCTGCACGAGATTGGGCTTGGAGATGTCATGATGTTGACACCGGTCGATGAGCTCTCTGAATCGATCCTAGGCTTCATGGAATTGTTCATTTGGGATTATGACGAAGTTGCTGATCATGGCTCTAGCTGTGTTGGTCCGACCGAGAGGATAGTATTTCTTCAGGTATGCGGTCCGGAGATCTGCCCATGTATCGACGAATCGCCCTAGGTGTTTGAGCCAGTAGGCGGCTCTGTCAACCAGAGAGAATGGAAAGGCGATCATCTTTATGGTGTCCTCGGTCATCAACCGATCATGGATGGTGCTGCATATCATCTCTAATTCCTGGAGGTGGAGGTGCGGCTCTTCGGTCGGCAACCCATGGAACTTGGGTAGAAGCTGGATAGTATGGGGCCGAAGCTCGAAATCTCCGTGAATGGGCGGGAGTCTGATCCAACGGTGAGTGAGGGATGCAGCTGGGTTGTGCAATTCCCTCATGATGGTCTGTGGTGGTCTCTCAGCGTCGGGATCGCCTCCTCCTGCATCTGGTCCTCCTCCTCCTCCACCGCCACCGCCACCGCCCCCAGGTCGGTTCTCTCTCATCTGAGCTATCTCTCTCATCAGATCACCCATGAATGTTCCCTGGTCACGGATCTGTCTCTGCATGGTCTCCAGGGACGCTAACAAGGAGTTGTTGATGGCCACCTGATCAATTATGAATGGAGGGTGATCATGCTCATCTGGGTGCTCGCCTCTATCTGCCATCACTGGATTTTCTGAAAAAGCAAAAGAGGCCATCTCAGGTGCTGTCGAATGAGCCGAACTCTGTGATGCACTGAATTCTGAAACAATTGGACTGAGAGAAGGAGAATGGGAAGCGTGGTCGAGGGGGAACAGGGTGGATGTAAACTCAGGCTCGGAGAGCGGACTCTCCGAG
This sequence comes from Ottelia alismoides, assembly GCA_037367405.1. NCBI lineage: Eukaryota > Viridiplantae > Streptophyta > Magnoliopsida > Alismatales > Hydrocharitaceae > Ottelia > Ottelia alismoides. Next base: position 16,947 of record JAZKJV010004426.1, read on the forward strand.
GTATTCCTAGATGAATGAGGAGGAGTGCTGGATAGCGGTGCCGACAAGGTCGGCCTAAGAGATCTCCGTCCCATCATCTTGATTATTTGGGAAGAGCAGGGAAAATGCAAGAGAAGAAGAAGGATGAAATGAGATGCAACAAAATCGCGCACAATTGTGCTGTGTTTTTGATCTTGACCTAAACAAATCTAGCAATCAAACACAAAGCAGGGGTAAGTTTACCAACTCAACACGTGAAGCCGTGAAGGTTCGGCTTTTATCTTGTCAATTTTATCTTGATTCAGGAAGTTATCTTTTCACAAGTCCTTAGAACGCTACGCCTAAAGGAGAGAGAGTACTGCCGGGAAAGTGTCCCCGTACTTGTCCTCCTCCTGTGTAACCTGTAACTTGCGATTTTTGAGGTCCTTGTAACCCTTCCTGGATCCCTACTCAGCCAAAGAAATAGAGGGAGGAAGCCGATAGGCGAAACCGATACTTCGGACCTCGCTCGCAACGGAATCACCCGTGAGCGTGCAAGATCCTACTCGGACGCAACCGGTGAGACAGACACACCTGTGAAGGCGTGGCCTAAGCTCGGTACTTCGGACAAGGTCGGCGCTCACACAATAGTGAGTCACCAATGGTGACCAAGTCCTACTCGACTACGTACGATAGTAGTGCCAATACTTCGGAAATCCAGGCAATACACAAGGCAGCCACAAGTTGGGTTTTTGGCTCTAATCCTTATGAAGCGCTCACCTCACTTGGAAGGAGACCTTCCCATGCAACCTGAATACAAGTGAGGGTATTACTCTCCCCAAGCAATGAATCCAATTACCGATTTTATTTTTGGTCAAGTTTTCTTAGCAGTCCCTTTTTTTAATTTTTTTGGTGTTATCGCTTCTTTTGAGTGAATTCAAACAAACGTCTAACGGTTTTTGTATTTTCTTGATCCTATTTTGTTCCAAAAACAGAGGGAGAATAGAGTCGGAAAAGCCGTGCAAGTCGACACCAAGGTGGAAATCTCACCTTTGTGCCTAAATGATGCGTGCAAAGTAAGAAGACTTACAGCGAATCCCAGCTCTCTCCATGCGGGATGCAAAGCAGAATTTGTAAACCTAAACTACATGGCGATATGCAAAGCGGAAATCGTCCTAGAATAGGCAACTGCTAGCGTGAAGAACCACAAGCTAGCCACTAACTCCCAATCCGAGTGTCCGATCTAGGCTCACCCCTCTTCTGCTCAACACATTTGAGTTAGGAGAAAGCGCTTGTTCGGGAATGAGCTCGCGGCGCGCGGATCGAAAGCTACTAGCTAACTATTTAATTAGTCTAAGTCCAACAACGATCTATAGGAACATGCAAAGGTAATTAGCGTGTTTGGACCTATTCTAATCGAATCAAGCAGGACCTATAGCTAAGGCCTCAATCCACAAAAGAAATGAAAAGGAAAACAAAACCGGAAAATGACAAGCGAGAAAATGCGATCAAAACTGCGATGAGCCCCCGGGTGAACAAACACCCGGAAATTAGGCCTGGTAGTGTCCAAGAGTCCAAGTACCTGTATTATTACAATTTTAATAGGTCTCTCTCTCACAAAAATAAAAAGCAACTAAACTAAGCACTCTCTCTCACTCCTCTTGCTCTCTCCTGCCGGCTTGACCTAAGAAGGCCGGCTCCGCTTCCCAAGGTTGCTTCGGGTCACCTAGGCGATCCGCCTTGCTCCGCGGTCCCTTGCAAGAATACAAGAAAGGATGGTCAGAATAGCTCAATCAATATATATCAAAAATGTAAGAGAGATGAAATGAAGCTATGGTAAACAACAAACACAAGCCAACAAAAATGTAAACTACTCGCTGTTGCTCCCCGGCAACGGCGCCATTTGATAAACACAAATTATCGAGGATCTAAGAAGTATGTCTCACACAAGGCGGAGACAACCGAGTCGCTGTGGTGACCCACAATAAAATGTATTTAATCAACAATTAACCCACACTAAAGATCAATAAATTAGAAATAATGTGGAGTCAAAATTTATTTTTAGCTCTGCACAAATGATGTAAAGGGCAAGTATGCAGAGAGTTCGAGCACAGGGAGCAAACATGGTAATTTAAAATGATGTGCACAAGTGAGTGTGTGTGATGTGTCTAGTGTCTACACTAAGCAAGCAATCAAAGGAAATTTTGTGGGTTTTTAATTTTTAATTTTTTTATTTTAATCAAATTTTTAATTTTGTATTTTGATTTTTAATTTTCTGATTTTTATATTTTATATTATATTTTTTTCTTTTTTTAATATTGGAATTTAAAAGCAAAGTAATAAAAGGCAAGATGAAGTATTTATAAAAATATGCAAAAATAGCCAAAAATTCAGAAATAAAGTGTTTTTGATATTTTTAGGATTTTTTACTGTTTTTGTGATTTTTGGGGATTTGTCAAGGTGTTTTTGGTATTTTTAAATACTGAAACAAGAGAAAACAGTGACAAAGTTGCTGGCTGGGGGTAAAAATGGAATCAAAAATAACAAACAGCAACCAAAAATTGTCAAACTAATTTTAAAATAAATAAGATAAAATCTAGAACAAACAGGAACTGAGTTTGCTATTTTTGGAGTTTTCATTGATTTTATAGAATTTTTTGAAGTTTTTATGTATTTTCTAATTTTTAGTGTTTTTCTTTTGAAATTTTTAGTGATTTTTTAACTGACACTAAAATAGATTAAAATTGACACTAAGGAGTTTTTTTGGAATTTTTAGAGGTGATCTACTATTTTTTTGGCATTTTCTAAGCTAGACAGTGAATAAACAGCATGTTTTTGATATTTAATAAATATAAAAATAAAAGAAAACCAAAAACTAAATTGATAGCGTGGAAGCACAAGTGTCCAGGAGCTTAAGTTCAAAATTTGAGAATTTTTGGAATTAAAATAAGGCCCTAATTAATTCATGCAAGCACGTAAAAATTAAAGACTTGGCAGGGGCTTTTATGCAAATAGATAAAACTAAAGGGGCACGCTTGCAATTTTGCCACAAAATTTCAAACTAAACATTCAATTTTTATGGACAAATAGCAATTACAAAACCCGGAGGGGCTTTGTAGCAAAAATCCCTAAGTCACGCGCCTATGCATGCGCCTGGCAGGGGTGTATAAGCAAATATTCAAAAGCTCAAGGCAAAAGTGCAATTTTTCCCACAAAATATATACTGAATAAAATATTCTCTGGATTGAAAATTAAAATCACAAGCTAAGAGGCTATCCCCGCAAAATCGCCAAGCACCACGCGCAGAGCGCGTGCACCTGGCAGGGGTATATCCGCAATTAAACAAACATACAAGGGCTGCTATGCAAAGTTTGCAAAACCTTTTAACAGCGGACAAAAGATTTAGTAATATATTGCAAAATACAAAAACGCGGGGTTATGATGGCAAAATACCCACACGAGGGGGCGCATCCGACAGTGGTGGGCGCTTCACTTACGCCACGTGGCAGGATCTCAACGGCTGGTGCCCCTTCGATTCGACGCCCAGGATTAGACGATCTTCAGATGATGAACGGTCCTGGGCGCACCTGATCCAATGGATGCTGGCTCATCTGGAGCTTCTGGTCAATCGGACAGCAGCGAGCAAGGCAGGAAGAACATGGAGGAGCCCTCGCCGGAGCGAACTTCCCCCGCGAAGAACGCCCACCTCCGTCAACTATTGGGGCTCAAAAAGGGACCAGGTGCCTCCTGCAGGTCCTCCTAAGGTGTTGGCGACTCCAAAAGGGCCCGGTGGAGGCCGGCGGGCTTACGTGGGGTTGCCAGAGCAAAGGAGCTCCAGGAACCCCCGCTTCTTCAAAATGAGTCCCAGGTGCACTTTGAAGCTCGAGACCTGCAACAAAAAGGGTGATATGGTCGAGGGTAAATTGCCCCGACCACGTAGCGAGGTGGGATGAAGGTGGAAATACGCAGTGGCGTGAGGTGCGAAAAATGGCGATGGCCGGAGATAGCTCCAGCGAGGATCGATTGGGCGAATCGATGCACGAAAGAGACGAATAGATGGGGGGAAATGAAGGGCTGGATGCAAGGAACAAAATGAAAGAGGAAACGAAAGGGATAGCACGGCCTCGAGCCCAGGTCGGGCGAGGGAGGGGGTACCTCGACGGCGGTCATCGGAGGCGTGGAACGCGCCCAAACGTGGCTGATCCATAGCCCTGACGAGAGCTCCACGGAGCTGTCACCTCCAGGAACTCCAAGCAAGGTCAAGGGGGGGAGTTTGAATGGATTTTGCGGTTCAAAATTCAAATGGAATCAAACTTGGGTTTTTAAGGGGTTGACGAAGGTGGCTCGAAGAATGAGGTGCAACGCCTCGGTCAGTGATTCAAAGCCCAAGAATTACCTTGGGCGTGAATCACGAGTATCCGAGGAGCAAAAACTCTGAAGAGGCCATCACGAAATAACGCAAGGGCTGACCTAGAGAAATGGGTAAAAAGAGACAAAAAATTCATTGCTGACATGCTACAGGGGAGGTCAGACAGTTGACCGGAGGTCAACTGTCAGACCAACCTGGTTGGTCTACGTGGACCAACCAGGGAAAAACCCTTGTAAAATCAATAAAAAATAACAAATGATATTATTTTAATTAGGTTATAAAATAAAAAGTTCTTATAATTTTATAAATTATTTTATTCCGATTTTTAATTATTTTTTTTGAGATATATTTTTACAAGTTGCTTTTATACCCCTATATAGGTATATTATTATGTATACTTCATTGCTTTATTTTTATTCTGTGTATTTAACTTTTATTATTTTTATTTATTATTTTATAAAATTATAAAATACTTTTATATACACATATATATATTTTTATTTTATTTTTCTGATATAATTTGTATAATTAATAAAATAGAAGTATATTTTATATAGATATAAGTACAGGTATAATACCTAGAGGATGGGGAGCTTGCACCAAGGTGCATGTAACTTTACATGCACCGACGCTTATATCTTCCACATTTTTTTACTTTTTTAAAAAATACCACCATGTATATTCATCCATATATCTCCCCACTATGTCATTCGAATTTCGTCAGAAACAGAGACTCCTGTGACCCCCATCCAGAACATGTAATTTTAACGGTCTTAGAATTGTTGTAATCGACCTGTTCTGGATGGAGGTCATAGAAGTCTCTGTTTCTGACGAAATTCGAAAGACATATTGGAGGGATATATGGATGAATATACATGGTGGTATTTTTCAAAAAAGTAAAAAAATGTGGAAGATATAAGCGTCGGTGCATGTAAAGTTACATGCACCTTGGTGCAAGCTCCCCATCCTCTAATACCTATGTATCCTATTTACAAGTATTTTTATTTTGTGTTTTCTTTGCATTTTTATTCTAATTTTAATGCACATAATTATTATAAGTAATATTTACAACATTATAAAAATATAAAAATACAAAAATAATGAATAAATAATAAATTGAATATTTTAATATGTACAAGTATACAATAGGGGTCCAAAACTCAATTTTCAAACCGTAGCTCCGCCAAATGCGAAACCACCGCCATTAAATAGCTTATTTTCTTCTATATACAATTAAAGGTGAGTTTGCTACATTTGGAGTTGTCAGTTGTGAGATACGGGTCTGGGAAGTTGGGATTCTGGATTCTTATTCAGACCATAACTTTTTATCTATACAATATTTTTCTGTGAAATCAATTTTGTATTTTTATTTATAAAATTATCTACAACTTTCATGTACAAAGTTTCTTTATTTGATGTATAAAAAGTGGAACCAGAAATAGGTCCCAAAATGAATAAAGAATGAATAAAAACTATAGGTATTTTATCTGTATTTTGGCCCTTATCTCCCCCTACTTTATTCCTTGTCGACCTATTCATCAAGATGCCTAGGTTTCGGGGTTTTGGGTCATAAAATATTTACAATATTTTATTCTATTTCTTTTCTTTATTTATTCTATAATTTTGGCTTTAATTACAATATTTTATACACTAATATGATGCACATGCATGAATGCTAAGATGATTATTTTAAGGTTATTTACAGGCATTTGCTAGGGTTTTTGATGTCAAAATGATAGAAAAAAAGATGATGAAATGTGGATTCATCACCAGCCTAAGTCGAGTCCCTCCGCTGGAAGCTGACCTCTTTTTTTATTATTAATCTCAACCGTTAGATTTACAATTGGTTAGATTAACTCAAATATCTGGTTGAATTAATGGACTAAACTAACGGAAGGTTATGGGTGTAGAACAGAGCGGTTATTCGAGGTCCTAGATGTAAATCATGATTACGAGGGTTCCTGGGGTAATTACGGAATTACTTAGGGTTATAGGTGTAAATATCCCTTTATAATATACCTTAATAAAATATTCATTTTATTTATTCTTAATTATTTTTATAATTTTATATTTTTATAATTTTGTAAATATTATTTATAATATATGTACATATTTATAATAGAATAAAAACATAAATAAAACACAAAAAATAAAATAGCCTATATAAATACATATATGAAATACCTATACTTTATACATATATATTATATACCTATATTTATTTAAGTGTACAACTGCATCAAAAAGTATAATAAAAATATATTTAAGTATATAAACTAAGTTATAATTATATAAATTAAGAAAAGAAAATAATAAAATCAAAAATAATAATTAAATTAAAACACTCATAACATAGGTAAATATACTTATAAATAAATCTTAAAAAGTAACTTGTAATAAAACAACTCATAAAAATAAATAAATATTTTAACAAAATACTATAGAAAATAATAAACATTTTTTATAACTTAAAATTATTTAATTCATTTATTAAATTATTATTGATTTTATACATAATATTGGATTGCCTTTTTTCTTGTTGGTCCACATGGACCAACTAGGGGGAGTCAAGAGTGGACCCCGGTCATCTCTTCTCCCCAGGCGAAGCCTCTGTCAGACCTGCCTTTGACCACTTCTTCAATTTTTGTAGCTCGATACAAGCATCATTTTGGAGAGATTCCTTCTCCACTTTGTCTCCTCGATCCATGCTCTATCACGTCAGATCGTCTCCTCGGGATTGGATGCATGTAGAGAGCTGACCACCTCGTTCTTTCCCCTCTGCCTGTCACTTATACAAAAGCTCCTCCCGAACTTCTTTGAATTTTTGAATCCTCTTCTTCCTGTTTCTCCCCATCTGAAAGTGCTCTTGGGCTCGAGCGAGGTAACAGCTCACTCGTCCAAGCGTTTGGTGAGTGGAAGAGTGCAGAGGAGGCTGGTTCCACCATCTCCGGTGGTGCACCATCATCTAGGTACCATCTCTTTGGCTCCGGCCAAGTGAGGTTTTTGCCTTTTAGCTTAGGTTTTCTTCCAGCATTTCAATCCTGTCATTATTTTGGCGTTTGATCCACTGCATTAGCGTAACTTAGCTCCTTCGTAGTTTGCCGGAGCTTAACTCCAACAAACCCTCCACCATGCCTCTGCCCATTTGCCGACTCGCAACCACCTTCACTTCATTCCCCGTCGCCTTCTCCTACTCCCTGTCGCACTCCATTCAACTTGATCCTTCTTGGATCAGGGTCTTGGCGTTCCACCTCCTCCCTTCACTGAAGTAGCTGCCGCCCGCACCCATTTCACGCCCATTTCGCCCGCTAAAGGTCGAGGCAGTTTCCCCTCGACCCTACTTTCTTCCCGTGCAGGTTTCAATCCTAGAAATCCAGGTGAGGGCTATTTTGGAGTTAAGGATGCAGTCCAGGTCATCAGAGCTTCCTCGACCTCCATAGGCCGTTCGCAGAGCTTTTCGAGCTCACCAGCAGATAAAGTGTACCTCCAAGGTATTTTGGACTCATCTTGCAGCGAGGGAGGCAGTCGGAGCAGCCCAGAATCACTGATCGAATCTCGGGGAAGGATAACTTCTTCCATGTTCTTCGTGTGAAACAGCAACCGTTCGATCATGCTTGAGCTCCAGTTTTGATCGTGGACGTTTGATCTCCAATCGCCTCGCCCGTCCGATCGAGCTCCAGATCTGGTCTCCACCTTAGATCGACGAAGCGTCATCGTGCCTCCTACACATGCCACGTGGATAAGTCAAGCTCTTGTGATCGTCCCATCCAACGCTTGAGGGGGGTATTCTACACTTTCCACCCTCTTGTTTTTGTATTTTTAGTATTTAATATATAAACTTTCATCAGTAATATTACAGTTTTTTGGTAAAATTACGCAAGGCACTCTGAGTTTTATTGTATTTGCATATTGGTCCAGTCCACATCACTCACGTGCGGTCCCACATGAGGTGTAGATTTGGTAGAGATACCTTGTAGGTATTTGTATTTTATTTTATACCAAGAACTTTAAATATTAATTATATATTTTGCATATTTTAAAAAAAAACACCTTGCATGTATTTTTAATTGTAAATATGCCCTTCTCAGTGCATGTATTCATGTATTTTTGTGGATTCTTTTTATTTATCAAAAATATCATCCGTCCTCCTTACCCCAAGAACCCTATCGACCTTGTAAATGACCTTTGTGACCTTTGAAACATCGTAATTCCCCCTTTACCCCATAAACCTTCTTCCTCTTACCCCCACATACCCTACCATCAATTTTAACTTTATTTGAGTAAATTGCTTGGGTTAGCCTTGAGCTAATCTAACCATGGAAATCCAATGGTGGATATTCCACATCCATGTTCTTTCTAAGGGGAGGAGGAGGTGGAGTGGCGGGGAGGCAGAGGTCTAGGAGGGGTATAGGCGGAGGTCCTGGAGGCAGTATAGGCGACCTAGAGGAGGTTGGGGAGGGAAGGAGGTAGAGGTTGGGGAGGTGGGTGGTGGCATGGAGGAGGTTGGGGAGGGGAGGAGGCGAAGGTCAGGGAGGTGAAAAATGACCTGGAGGAGGTTGGGGAGGGGAGGAGGCAGAGGTCAGGGAGGTGGGTTGCGGCTTGGTGGAGGTTGGGAAGGGGAGGAGGCCAAGGTCCGGTAGGTGGGCAGCGACTTGGAGGAGGATGGGGAAGGGAGGAGGCAGAGGTCATGGAGGTGGGAGGCAGCGTGGAAGAGATTAGGGAGGGGATGAGGTGGAGTTCGGGGAGGTCGGTGGTGGTCTGGAGGAGGTTGGGGAGGGGAGGAGGCAGAGGTCGGGGAGGTGGGCAGCGACCTGGAGGAGGTTTGGGAGGGGAGGAGGCGGAGGTCGGGGAGGTGGGCGGTGGCTTGGAGGTGGTTGGGCAGGGGGAAGGCAGAGGTCGAGGAAGTGGGTGGTGTCCAGGAGGAGGTTGGGAAGGGGAGGAGTCGGAAGTCGGGGGAGGTGGGTGGCAGCTTGGAGGAGGTGCAAGTCGGCAGCGACATAGGGGAGGGCTGGTAGGTTGAGGGAGACACGGGGGAGGTCAGCAGTGGAGGGCTGGGAGGACGAGGACAATGCGTGAGAGGTGGAGGGGGAAGAGAATGTAAGGATGAGGGTTAGGGAAGAAGTGGGATGGCATTATTATAAATTTTCTAAATAAAGAGGGTAATATGCAATACTTTTTAACAAAATCTGGTAATTTTTAATGGGTAAATGGATGGAACTTAACCACATGATCTGTGAGGTAAGGGTTAGCACATTTATGAGGTTTAGGGGAGAATTACAATGTTTCAAAGATCGTAGAGGTCATTTACAAAGTTTATAGGTTCCTGGGGTAAAAATACCTTTTTTTTAATCCCTGATTTGGGATATTTTTTATTTTTAAAAATATATAAAAATTAGAAAAATTATATAATCATAAAAATAGTAAAAATTTATTTTAAATACAAAAATATTTTTTTCCTATATTTTAATTATTTTTAGTACGATATATAAATATATTAACCTATATGTTTGACACGAGATTTCATGAGCGGTCGCCTCAACGGCACTTTTCTTTTTGCTTCTCAGTGAGGGTAATTTTCAGACCCTCACAAAATCTCTGTCATCAAATGACACCGTTGCCAGGTATTAATTGCGCATAGATTGAATTTATTGATTTGTGTTTTCTTGCCTCTTTTGCTTATTTTTTTCTTTTATCATCCATTTTATTTGATATTATTTTGCGATTTGTCTAACCACCCTCTTTGTTTGACTTTGTTGCGAAGGACCACAGATCGAGGGAGGTACTCTTAAGAGTGTCTATGCACCCACGAGAAGCGGAGTCGACTATTCTACACTAGCTAATAGAAGAAAACATCAAAGGAGTACTTGGAGAATTTTGAAGACATTTCTTTTTGTATTTTATTTCATTTTATTTAATTGTGTAGTTGATGAATTTCGTATTCATCATGCTAAAATTGGTCAATTAGGCTCTATTCCCCAAAATTCGCATGCATTTAATCATTAATAGAGCATCATTAGCATTCATATATGTGTAAATAATATTTGCATTTCATCATGCATAATTGCATTAAAAAATCCAAGTGTAAACTATCCCAAAAGGCTGCTAACTTTTTATATTTTTAATTAATTTATCCTAACTCCATTTGACCCCAAATCGTCCCTAAAAAATACAAAAAATACTAACACAAAAGTATCAAATAATCTCAAAGTCTAATTTCACATCTGACGGACTAAAACGAGCATATTTCCTCATACAGTGTCCAATTTCGGTCTACTCACTTTTAAAGTACTCCTTTTTCAAATACCTTCAAAACAAGACCAATTTCGTAAAATTCGGAGCTCATATGTGAAAGTTGGATTTTGGATCTCTTTTGCACATTTTAACTTTTTTGCTATTTTGACCTAAGTTTTTATGTACATAATTAACTCTTTTAATTTTATTTCTTCTTCATTCATGTTCTTTGATGAAAGTTTTAATAAACAATAGAAAAATCCAAATCTAGATTAAAATTGAAATCAAAGAAACTGACCGTATCCAAGTGTCCGTTGGGAGTCTGTAAAAAATCCCATATTTCACACTTCTATTTTATTTTTCCTAATTTCTTATTTATTAGAAATCCAAAAAAAAACAAATTACTGTGTAATTAATTGTCTTATATTTTATAGTATTTTTCTAGAATTTTTATCCTCTTTAAAATCACCAAAAAAATACAAAACTCCAAAAAGCCGGTTTTCTTTACACCTGGAGAACTACCAAAAATACCACTTCACACAATTGACCTCTTTTGCGCTCCCGGATCCTTCATAAAAGTTGTGTATCTCGTCAAGACGAACAACTTTCGTGAAGGAAATTTTGTGATCCGAGGTCTCATGCTATTTCTTTTCCAAATTTCTTCTCCTTATAAATTTTGAATTTTTTGGGGGGTGACACGTAGCAGCTCCTGGGCATGCCACGTGGCACCCCCACCTACTTCATTCCTCTCTCCTCCTCTGGTCACGTGCCCAGCACGTGACCCCACCTTCTCCTTCCTCCAGCCGTTTCCAAGCGTCCCCCCTCCTCACGAAACGCTTGCGCCTCCTATTGGAGAGAATACTTGTGTTTCTTAGACAGCAGGGAGAGAATACTTCTGTTTCATAGATCGGTACTCTGGCTACAATCAGGTAGCCATCGCCCCCGAGGATCAGGAAAAGACTACTTTTACATGTCCTTTCGGCACATACGTATTCAAGCGCATGCCTTTTTGGCTTTGTAATGCCCTCGACAATTTTCGATGATGCATGATTGTGGGTTTTTGCAAAATGGTGAGCGATTTCCTAGAGGTCTTCATAGATGACTTTTCGGTCCATGGTGATTCATTCGATGATTGTCTAGCGCACCTAGATCGAGTCCTCCAAAAGTGTAGGGAAGTGAATATGGTGCTCTCTTGGGAGAAAAGCCATTTCATGGTAAAAGAGGGCATTATATTGGGACATGTCATCTCCAAGAAGGGAATGGAGGTTGACCTTAACAAGGTGGATGTGATCAAAAAAACTCGAGTCACCTACCAATGTGAAACAAGTACGGTCTTTTCTGGGGCATGTCAAATTTTATAGGAGATTTATTAAAGATTTTTCAAAAATTGCCCGACCGCCAACTGACCTCCTACGGAAGATACCGAGTTCCTAGTAGATCATAAGTGTCTTGAAGACTTCGAACTACTCAAAAGGAGGATCATTGAGACTCCCATCCTACAAGCACCCGATTGGTCTCTTCCCTTTGAGAACATGACAGACGCATCCGATTTTGCAGTAGGGGCTGTGTTTATGTTATTCACTATGCAAGCAAAGTTTTAGAACATGCTTAGAAAAATTACACTGTGACCGAAAAGGAAATGCTTGCTTTAGTCTTTGCCTTGGAAAAATTTCGATCTATACTTCTAGGATCGAAGGTGACAGTTTACACAGATCATTCTGCCAGTCGATACTTAATGGCGAAAAAAGACGTAGAAGCACGATTCCTTAGGTGGATACTATTGCTTCAGGAATTTGATTTGGAGATTAAAGACAAACCTAGAGTTAAGAATGTCGTGGCTAATCATTTATCACAGATCGAACATAACAGCATCCCTGAATCTGAATCCATTCGTGAAACCTTCCCAGACAAGTCAATTTCTGCTATTGACTCGCTCCCATGGTATGCTGACACGGTGAATTATCTTGTCTCTAAGAAAGTTCCTCAGGGTTGACCCAAGAATAAAATCGATTGACTCGTATTGGAAGCCAGACACTACCATTGGGAGGATCTGTTCCTTTTCTTTGAAGGATCGGATTGTATATGGAGAAGATGTATTCCTCAAGAGGAATACCAAAGCATCATCAATCTCTGCCATACCTTGGAGGTAGGAGGACATCATTCTGAGAAGAGGACTTTTGAGAAGATACTACAATGTGGATTTTATTGACCGACCTTATTTAAAGATGCCTACAATTTTGTCAAGGCGTGCCCGGTCTGTCAAAGAATGGGAGGGACCATTGGTTCCAAAGATGCCATGCCTATGCAACCAGTGATCATTTGTGATGTATTCGATGCATGGGGCATTTACTTCATGGGCCTATTCCCTAATAGTCAAGGATTTGAATATATTCTTCTTGTAGTAGATTATTTATCTAGGTGAGTGGAGGCTATCCCTACTCGAGCAGCAGATAGCAAAACTGTATGCAAGTTTTTGAAAGATTACATTATTTCGAGGTTTGGAGTCCCAAAGGTATTAATATCTAATGGGGGTAGCCACTTTGTCAACCAAGAAGTGAAGAAGTTGACTAAGGAATGCAACATCGAGCACCATGTCGCTAGTCCTTATCATCCACAATCCAATGACATGGTTGAGGTGTCAAACATGGAGGTCAAAGGAATTTTACAGAAGCTCGTCCTCTCTGACATGAAGAACTGGTCCCAAATCCTGGACCAGGTTCTATGGGCTTACCGAACGGCTTATAAGACCCCATTGGGCACCTCCTCGTTTTAAATGGTATATGGAAAGCCATGTCATTTGCCCGCAGAACTCGTGCATAAATCAGAATGGACAATCAAAAAGATTAATTGGAACTGTCACCAAGGAAAGAAGAACAGAGAGATGGATTTGAATGAACTATCCAAAATCCAAAATCATGCTTACGAAAACAGCATTTACAAGGACAAAGTAAAGAAATGGCATGACAAGAACATTCGAACAAAGACATTTGTCCCAGGGTAGGAACTATGGTTATTTAATGCAAAATTGAAAATTTTCTAAGGTAAATTGAAATCAAAATGGACAGGAACCTTCATCGTAAGAGAGATACACAATAACAGAAGTGTTGAGATCTCAAAGACCGCAGATAACATACAAACATCTATAGTCAACGGTCAGCTACTTAAATACTTTGTCGAATCCGATGAGCAGTTACTACAAGTAGAATAGATCTCCTTCACTCAGGGCATGACATTTGACGAAAGACTCGAACTTCCCGGATAGACCACCTCTTTTAATCCAATACTCTTATGTATATCCATCAACCCACTCTCGGTTCCCCAATACTTAGTATAAGGGGACCAGTATCATTGTGTATACATCACTTCTATTCTTTTCGTTCACCCTCGACTGCCTCATTTCATGCTTTTCTTCTATGCTTAGTCCCTCAAAAGTCTAAGTATATGAGGGCATGTCGACTTCTATTATTATTGACTCAACTATATTTAGTATGTGCAATGTCTACATTTCACTTTGTGCCATGAGGACATAGCGTTTGCTAAGTATAGGGGGGGTGTTGTATATATTCTATCTACTTTATCCATAGCCCGTACTATAATTAATCTCATCTAACATCAGGGATGGGTACAAGTAGTGTATATTATGTATATAATACTTGTTTTTCAAAAAAACAAAAAAAAAACAACAAAACAACAAAAAAATCACTCATGGTCTTGCATTTCATTAAAGCATTTCATGCATTCCTTGGTTGATATATTCCTGACACATTTACTATCACTCAAGGCTTGAGGATTTGGAGGACACTTGATTTCTGTGATCTTGAGAATCTAAGTTAGCCAGCCTTAGTCATTAGGGTTTTGAACTTAATTATCCACACTTCCATAGTTTGAAAGATTTGAGCACTATATTGCACTCTTCATCTCTACCTTCAAAAGATTATGATCAGCACAATCACTTTCACAACTGCATGATTGATGAGATGAGTTGAGATATCACTTGAGGAACTAGGACTAGAGATTTAATTTTAGACCCGATCTAATGATATTCGAGGTTGAGATAAAGCTAATGAAGGCTTCAGAAAACCTGAGTGTCAGCCGAACCCTAGCTAGTATGTGAACAAGTTCATATGCTATCTCTTTGATATCTACCTATGTGCCAGGGTGTGATGAAACTTAATGATAATTATTGATCAGTGTGCGCCAACTTTTGGTAAAAGCAGTGGAGCTAGCCAATAAAAGAAAATAAAAAGAAATATCAAAGAAAAGTTATATCATCCAAAGTCAAATTACAAAAAGAGCTTCCACCAATGGCGAGCTCTCCCAAACATTTTCAAAGTGTCCACTTGAGCCAAGCGTTAATTAGGACCAAGGAGCCGGGCTGACACCAAAAAAGAGGCTCTACATCGTAAGTGATACAAGTCTAGGTGTCGAAGGTATCTTAGATACTCAAAAGAGGCACAGCCCGGTGTACTCTCAGAAAAACAAGTGCAGACGACTCCAAATTCTCTTGACGGACACATTGATAAACAAGCTAAAAATCTACTTGTGTTGAGTAAAAAGGCACTCGAGAGGCCCCTTGTTCCAATGAGAGGGAGAGAAAATTCGACACAATCCTATATCCTCCATCATCTTACCGACCATCTACATTTCAAGTCTGACAAACTAATGAGATGGTTGACTGAAGCAAGAATAGACTTATTCTTTAGTATTGAGGATTAGGTCTAGAGGAGAGTCTCTTGGACTGGAACTTTGGGGTGATGTCTCAACTCGACTCTCATGAATGTCGTACACTAAAAAATCATATCCTTATATTATATATGAAGAATATGGGGAAAATCCTCAAGCGCATCACGAAAGCGTGTGGATCGCATCGTATGCGATCGGGAGCGACTAGTCGCACTAGTTGCTCGATGCAGCAGAAATTAAAATTTTCTATTTGACGAAACCACATGATCCAAGAACACTTCTCGAATCATTTTGTCTAAACCACAAACAAGTAATAGGATTACCTCTTGAAGCATGATTGCGATCGAGTCTCTAAACAAAGAGACCTCCTGTCTCAAGTCCAATCCGACGGAGGAGATGCTTGCGAGCGTGTGGATGAGACGTGTGCTTCTCACAATCCACGTTGATGATCCAAGCCACGGATCTCCTGATCTCGACAAATAAGATACGACGTCTTCTTCACGAGCAAGGCACGCCGAAGTAGACGGAGATCCACGAGCAAACGATCGGGCAGCATAACGACGCCGCTGCGGCGATGGAGGATCTCTCTAGGGCATCCATGGTAGACGGTCACATGAGAGATAGAGAGAGTGGGCGTGTAGAGAGAAAAGAGAGAGAGAGAGAGCATTCATTGATCTTGTGTACTGAAGAGCAAGGGGTGTCTCTTCTTATATAGGGTTCTAGGAGTCCATGGATCCCAATCCATGGACAACACACAATCAATGGTTGAGATCGATTTGTGTTTCTTTCAATGACTAAGATGTTGTTGTAAAAACACAACAACTAATGATTTAATTTAAATTAATTTTCATTGATAAATCAACAAAATTAATTTGAAATTAAATCATCTTTGATAAGAGAAAAGATAATGAAGAGAGTAAACCAATCTCCCCATAAGAGGGGACGGCTACTCTTCTCCTCATGGAGAGTTATAGCCGTCCACTCCTCTTTGGTGGACTTGGTCTATCTCTTCAAATTATCATGAGATCTCATTATCTCATGATATATATCATCATCTCTTGTTGACAATATTTTCACAAAAATAATTCCAAATTATCGTATAGAAAATATCAATCATGCCATTGAAATTATGTGAATCTTATTCACAACCCAAAACTAAATGTAAATTATATTTTAATTAATCATCAAATGTGAATCCAATTCACATCAATAATTAATTAACAAATATAAATCACAATATGCTCTCTCTAATATATTATAAATCACATTTATAATATATGATTAATATGGATAGTGCTATCCACATTATTCATATCCATAAATCACATTTAATCATCTTGGATCTTATTTTTCTCATGTGCCCAAATAACATGAATCACATTCACATTATTCACATCTTTGATAACTAAATCACATTTAATTATCTCAGATAACTCTCCTTATAATATGAATCAAATTCATATTATCTATGATAATTAAATCACATTTAATTATCAATTTTCTCGATGCTTGGATACATATATCAACAATGAAATTATCCATGAACTCTTTCATGGATAATGCGCTTTCTCCACAGATACTTGGAGATAAGGACAGGGCGATTGTATTGGTCCACGTATAGTGACTTGGATATTGAGATCACATCTCAAATCCAGATCTCGGGCCTCCCATAGATGCTTGATTAAATTAAGACCGCAAATCTAATCTTCTCATTGCATCTGAATCACATTCAGATCAACATCCAACATTTGGACCAAGATCAGATTACTTCTCTACTGAGAGGAATCACTAAAATCCAGACCCGTTTCATCACTCCCTAGGAATGGAAGTGTCATGGTTATACAATCGTTTATGATCAATACCTGTACATCCTACATACTGGAAGACTCATAATAAACCCGAAGTATTAGATCAACTTTATACTGTCTACTTCAGGATTTTATCAGTAAGTTTCTTATTTAATCATTGGGAGTCAATATCGATCATATACTTTCCAAAAGCATATATCATACCTAGGTTTTGATCATATACTTTCCAAAAGTATATATCAAACCTACAAATTCAGTCAAGCTTCCAAAGCGAGACGACCGTGCACGGAATTTGATTCTTCCCAATATCTCATGAGTGAGCTCGTCTTCTGGTTCAATAGTGAACCTGTATGATCCCTTTGAGAGATCGTATTACTCATATGCCCTTATATGCACACTAGCGCGCCGCTGTATAGACCGTGGTTAGGTCATCAACCTATTGGTCTGCCAAATGTACATACTCAGACATATAGTAACACATCTGTCTCCAGTCAGAGGATGCGTGCCTATATCGTGATAGTATACGTCATAGGACTTTGGTTATCTCGATCTCGTTAAGTCAACTTTTTGACCTAACTAATCTAACACCTCTGAATCTCTATTCATATGCAGAGGATCTGCATCAAGAGGTCGGTCAGATATCTGCCTATGTGAGAAAGGATTGCCATCTCCTACTCAGGGTGGAGATCATCTCTTAATAATTATTTGACGGTGCTTGATGAGTCCTCAATCTAACTCTTTAGATATTCATCCAAGCACCAGCCTCTATAATTCAATAATTGAATCAACAGTTGTATGATCATCAAGATGACCATGGTACATAACCCTAATTGTACTAAGGGACCTATTATGCAAATTAGTTATTCTTCATTTCAGATCAGGGAATGATATTCGCAATAACATTTATTACATAATGGCTCGCTGTGGGCTCGCATGTCCAACAATCTCCTACTACCTCAAAGAGCCATTAATGGGCTAATCATTTAAACCCACACTCATGTGACAATCATATGCTATTTAAAAAATAGCTAGGTAAGCTGATCAATCACTCTGTTCCCAAAAGGCTATGCCAAGTCCTTTTACGGCACTTGCATATCTCCTAGTAACAGTGCTCGCATCCAATGCGAATGTTCCATCTTATGCAACCTAAAATCTATCTTGATAGTTATAGTGTCCTTGACACTACAGCTTAATAATTATTATAACCAGTATTTCCATAATCCTTATCAGAATACCCTTACTCCTGGAGATCGCCATCTCACAGTTAAGACCTTTTAGATCTCTATGTATAAAGTCTTAAGTTTTTGAAGATAAGACTTTAAGATCACTATCTCAAAAATGTTGTCATCTATGAAGATTTTGTTATTACTGCAATCAAGTGTTTTAACTCCATAGTAGGATTAGAAACACTTTACTACTCCCACTGCATGGCAGATATCTGGCTTTTGTACACATCTAGCATACACTCAGCTTCTCGTAACCGATGCACAAGTGCAAGCAGTTGTAGCATTCACTTCCTCAACTCTTTGAGGTGCTATCCCTTCAGATAGGTCAGTACCATATCTTAAGGGAAGGAAGTCTTCCTTGGGATTTTCCAAGAATGGAATATGTCCAAGGTGTACTATAAATGTGATGGTCCCAATAGTCTCTTTTCTTTGTTTCTGAACACCTTCAGAACTAAGATCTAAGAGATATCCTTGAAATCATATGTTAAGATATGGAATAGCCAGTCTATAAAACACTTATTATCATCCTTATATCATTTTAAATGATTAGGATATTTTCTACATTTAGCATGATGAACACAATAGCACTCCCACTAAGCTTCACATGGTTCATCAAGATTCTATCTGAAATCATAACATTTATAATTTCATCAAATCTTATGTTCTAGCTTCAAGAAGCTTATTTGAGTCCATAGATGGATTTCATTAGCTTGCACATCTTGCTTTCCTCTACCATGAAGCCCTGGGGCTGCTTCATATGAATATCCTCGGAGAGGTATTCATAGAGGAATACAATCTTGACTTACATCTTAAAGATGCCATAGTCAAGTTATGTAGCCATAGTTAGCAATATTCTGATGAGTTCAAGCATGGTCATTGAAGATCGTCTCATTGCAAGCAATGTTTTCTCTTCAATATGTAGCTCATGGCTACAAGTCGTGCTTTGAAGGTCTCTACCTTATCATCAGGTTCCCTTTCTCTTGAAGATCCATTTACACCTTTATGGGTCTTACCCATATATGTGGATCCTCGAGAGTCCATATACAACACTTGTATATGAAGTCTACTTTAGACACTATTGCTAATATCCATCTTTCCATGTCATGATCCTCAGGAGCTTCATCACATGAAGTCCGATCATGGTCAGACTTAATCGACACATGGAATACATCCTCAAACTCATTTGAAGAAGTATTAGTGTTTCATCTTTAATTGTCCTTTTTAGTTCCCGATTTTAGGAGCCTCATTATTTTCTCAAGATTCAATGAGTTCCTTCACTTCATTTTCATCTTGATTCTCAAGAGAGTCATCCTCTAAAAATCACATCATTAAAGATGAGATCTTTAAAGAATTTCAAGGTCATAAAGTAGGTATCCAACACCATCCTTTATTTTCCTAATGAAGTAGCACTCTCTAGTGCTAGATTCCAGTTTACCATCATGGAACCTTATAAGGATATATATTGTAGTCTCTACTACATATATACCTTGGAAACTAAGAGGTAATTTTGCTAATATTAATCATTGATCACATCATGTCACACATGATCAATGTATCTCCCTACAACTCTATTGAGTTTAGGTTTATCAGGAGGAGTGAGATAGAAATGATATTCATATCTCCATAAGGTATTCTTTGAGTTTATCTAACAGGTACAAGCTACCTAAGTTAGATCAAATTCATTTCATCTTTCTTCAAACTTTGGTTCTAAACCAAAATTGTGAAATCTTTGAACATTTTAAAGGTTTCTAATGGTGAAGGAAAGAAAGCTTATATCATAAATAATCATTAATAGATATCACATATCCATAATGTTTATCCTGACATAGATGATCCCCATACATCAATATGTATTAGATCTTGAATACCTCGATATCTTATACCTTTCCCAAAGAAGGGTATATTGGACATTTTATTTGAATACAATATTCATAAGTATGTAAGTTTTGAAATTTTAGACATTCTAAAGTTTTATCTCTTACTAGTTCATTGATCTCATCAACAGACATATGTCCAAAACTTGATGCCAGATCATTGTCAAATGATCTTCATCCTCCTATTGATCTTTTAAAGGTTTAATTTTCAGTTTTAGAAATCTTAATGAACCATTCATTAATTTTCTAATTTAGTCGAGTCCGCTAGATGCTAGATTACTATCTGAAATATATCCATCATCACTCTTTATGACAGGTTTATTCCAGAATTCATGTTTATTTACAATTCTTAGAAATAAACTATGAGTGTATTCTAATATCCAGGTCATAGAGACATTCTCTAAGACTAAGGGCTCCCAATGAAATAACGAAGTCTGTATATCTAATAGAGATTGTTGCAACAATTGCATCAATATCCATGTAGATGAATATTAAACCTGAAGATCAAATTCCAGTCTTCTAAAACATATGCAATAAATTGCAAGTGTCATTAAAAGATTGGGATACAATTATCAAACTTTATCTTATCAAATAAGTCAATGTCAATGATTATGTGTAGATTATTCTGATGCTTTATCTAAGTCCTTCACTAAGGATTCTAGACAGACTTGATAGTCATACTATCAACACATCATCTTATTGCAGTATTGACATTCATCCAACTCTTAGGATGTGTCATATGAAAGTCATATAAGTACGATCAACTCTTTGACTATCCTTCTCATCTTGGGTCCTATCCATGCTTCCACTATGCTCCCTTTATCTATAAACAACCATTGCTTAAGACTAAGTATCTCTTATGTTAAATTCAAAAGAATTCAATGTAAGAGTATTTCAACAGTTATACATGCTTCGTTAAATTCATACAATATGAATCTTATGAAGCTTCATGAATGACTAGAGTATAGACAGTAGAATGATGACACTCATCATGTTTACATTTATCTAGACCATTAAAATATTGGTTCATGTAGGTATTCAAACATTTTGAATACATCGCCTCTTTCGAGATACCATTCTGCATAATGCAGAGAACCATGCCATTCATGATTAAATGTCTAGAGCACATATGTATGCCAAAACATCTTCTTTGATTTTATAAGTATTATTCGATAATTACGATTATCATCGACATGTCACTTCCAAAGTACATTTGATGATATCAAGACTATAGAGACATACAAACCCTAGGGTTGTAGATCTATTGTCTATTTAATTATCATTCCTTATTATTATGAGGAAACTTGCACATTGCAACCACATACATTATGTGTCCAACTGCAAGTACAATATCTGGATCATGAGTCCAATCCATGATATTTTACTGTTATTATTGAGTATAACATTGAGTGGGTTTAATGAAGGATTATCTGAAATAAGAAATTTGCATAAGTGTATATATTTATATATATTACTTTGATTTAGGAGTTTTTATATCAAAGTTGTATTGCCTTGTCAATATTGAAAGTTCATTCCCTTAATCACTTTCAATGTAAGATATATACTTACCATTATATCTCAAACAAGATCTGGGATCTCCTTCTTTATCTTTGTCACATCCCAATAATATGAGACCTTGTGACTCCGATAAAAAGAAGCGGGAACACATTTCACCTTGCAAGTCCAACTTGCATCTTCCAATTTGGTCTTTAACACCCGGGCCCACCGTCCCTAAGGTGATGTTGATCCGTCATTAATTGAACCAATCGTCAACAGACTTAATAATCGCTATACACAATCTAATATCGCCCCAATAATATGAGGACTCGATATTGGGATCACTATGTATACGGCCTTACTCTTTCGAGAAGCGAAGGGACCGATCCAAATGGATTGTATGCAGGAGTTGTCACTTCGGACAGACGTCTCCTACATACAATATCTGACGACAGAACCCTTTGCCTTGACGGGAGACCATGGATGTCACTTATGTGATCCTCCATATCATATTCAAATTCTAATTAATCATCATGAATCACATTCATTATGATCAATTCTTCCAAGGGAAATAACACATCTATTTATAATATAGTGTCTTAATTTTAATTGGATTCCAATTAGTGTAATCATATTAAATTAATGATACAATTAATATCCAACAAACATTCTTAGTTGTTACTTGAATTATTGTATTATCTCAAATACATATTATTTTGAATTTTAATAATTAGAAAATACATCATGATCTCTCAGGCATCATCCGTTCCCTACTCGCTGTCATGGCCAGTACCGGCAGGAGTGGGACAGACCGCACACGGTGCAACCTGCTACCCCAACGCTCCCCGACTAGACACCATATCCGCCTCGAGAAAAAACAATGCTGAGTCAATCACTTTGTACTTGAGATGATCATCGGTCTTTCAACCGAAATTATACCATATAGTAATAATCAAAACCATTTTGATTATAAGAAAATTTGATAGACAAATTCCCGAAGCCTATTCAAGTAACATGTTTGTTGAAAATGTATCAAGCAACCAATTGGTGATCAAGATCTAATCTAACCATTCTTTGGTTGAGGCAATGCCATTTAAGCGAATAAATATTTTTCTAATATTACTCAAATATTATCCACAATTATTCCAAGAAATTAACTTTTAATTTCGCAATTTTTCTTAAATGACAATCACAAGGTTTTGGATAATGATGCAATTTCCAGCAGTGACCCTCACTAACTAAAAATAGCCTATTTCATTCTTTTTAAATCCAAATAAAGCAAAAACAATTTTCAGAGATTGATAACTTGATTTAAAAACGAAATCATGTGATAAACATGCAGTTTCAGATGTTTTAAAATTGTAATTAACATCTTAATTATGTCTCTAATCGCCATTCCCGAAACAGTGGACATATGGTCAATAAAACGATCATATCTTGAGAAAATGGAATCCAAATTATGCAAACACAAATCTTATTATTTCTTTAATTAATGGGGAACATTATCCAATTTAAAATTTTGTGTTTAAACATTTTAAAAAGGGCTGAAATTTTATCACAAGACAGGGCTGCGAAAATTGAAATGCTAAAATCTTCATGAACCCAAACGAGCCCAAATTTTTATAGGTTCATGGATCATATCCAAAACCTCCGTAAACCTGGCTCTGATACCACTTGAAGGATATGGGTAAAATCCTCAAGCGCATCACAGAGGCGTGTGGATCGCATCGTATGCGATCGGGAGCGACTAGCCGCACTAGTTGCTCGATGCAGCAGAAATTAAAATTTTCTATGTGACGAAACCACATGATCCAAGAACATTTCTCGGATCATTTCGTCTAAACCAAAAACAAGTAATAGGATTACCTCTTGAAGCGTGGTTGCGATCGAGTCTCTAAACAAAGAGACCTCCTATCTCAAGTCCGATCCGACGGAGGAGACGCTTGCGAGCACGTGGATGAGACGCGCGCTTCTCGCAATTCATATTGATGATCCAAGTCACCGATATCCTGATCTCGACAAATGAGATATGTTGTCTTCTTTACGAGCAAGGCACGCCGAAGTAGACGGAGATCCACGAGCAAACGATCAGGCAGCATAACGACGACGCTGCGGCGATGGAGGATCTCTCTAGGGTATCCATGGTTGACGGCCACATGAGAGATAGAGAGAGTGGGCGTGTAGAGGGAAAAGAGAGAGAGAGCATCCATTGATCTTGTGTACTGAAGAGCAAGGGATGTCTCTTCTTATACAGGGTTCTGGGAGTCCATGGATCCCAATCCATGGACAACACACAATCAATGGTTGAGATTGATTTGTGTTTCTTTCAATGGCTAAGATGTTGTTATAAAAACACAACAACTAATGATTTAATTTGTATTACTTTTCATTGATAAATCAACAAAATTAATTTGAAATTAAATAATCTTTGATAAGAGAAAAGATAATGAAGAGAGTAAACCAATCTCCCCATAAGAGGGGACGGCTACTCTTCTCCTCATGGAGAGTTATAGCCATCCACTCCTCTTTGGTGGACTTGGTCTATCTCTTCAAATTGTCATGAGATCTCATTATCTCGTGATGTATATCATCATCTCTTATCGATAATATTTTCACAAAAATAATTCCAAATTATCTTATGGAAAATATCACTCATGCCATTGAAATTATGTGAATCTTATTCACAACCCAAAACTAAATATAAATTATATTTTAATTAATCATCAAATGTGAATCCAATTCACATCAATAATTAATTAACAAATATAAATCACAATATGCTCTATCTAATATATTATAAATAACATTTATAATATATATGATTAATATGGATAGTGTTATCCGCATTATTCATATCCATGATAATTAAATCACATTTAATCATCTTGAATCTCATTTTTCTCATGTGCCCAAATAACATGAATCACATTCACATTATTCACATCTTTGATAATTAAATCACATTTAATTATCTCAGATAACTCTCCTTATAATATGAATCAAATTCATATTATCCATGATAATTAAGTCACATTTAATTATCAATTTTCTCGATGGTTGGATACATATATCATCAATGAAATTATCCATGAACTCTTTCATGGATAATGCGCTTTCTCCATCGATACTTGGAGATAAGGACAGGGTGATTGTATTATTCCACATATAGTGACTTGGATATTGAGATCACATCTCAAATCCAGATCTCGAGCCTCCCATAGATGCTTGATTAAATCAAGACAGCAAATCTAATCTCTTATTGCATCTGAATCACATTCAGATCAGTGTCCAACATTTGGACCAAGATCAAATTACTTCTCTGCTGAGAGGAGTCACTAAAATCCAGACCCGTTTCATCACTCCCTAGGAATGGAAGCGTCATAATTATACAATCGTTTATGATCACATCACCCTCGGGTATTCTCAATACATGTACATTCTGCATACTGGAAGACTCAGAATAAACCCTAAGTATTAGATAAACTTTATACTGTCTACTTCAGGGTTTTATCAGTAAGTTTCTCATTTGATCATTGGAAGTCAGTATAATCGATATACTTTCCAAAAGCATATATCATACCTAGGTTTTGATCATATACTTTCCAAAAGTATATATCAAACGTACAAATTCAGTCAAGCTTCCAAAGCGAGATGACCGTGTACGGAATTAGATTTTTCCCAATATCTCATGAGTGAGCTCATGTCTTCCGGTCAGTAGTGAACCTGTATGATCCCTTTGAGAGATCGTATTACTCATATGCTCTTATATGCACACTAGCGCATCGATGTATAGACCTTGGTTAGGTCATCAACCTATTCGTCTGCCAAATGTACATACTCAGACATATAGTAACACCTCTGTCTCTGGTCAGAGGATGCGTGCCTATATTGTGACAGTATACGACATAGGACTTTGGTTATCTCGATCTCGTTAAGTCAACTCTTTGACCTAACTAATCTAACACCTCTGAATCTATATTCCTATGCAGAGGACCTGCATCAATAGGTCGGTCAGATATCATCCTATGTGATAAAGGATTGCCATCTCCTACTCAGGCTGGAGATCATCTCTTAAAAATCATTTGACGGTGCTTGATGATTCCTCAATCTAACTCTTTAGATATTCATCCAAGCACCAGCCTCTATGATTCAATAATTGAATCAACAGTTGTATGATCATCAAGATGACCATGGTACATAACCCTAATTGTACTAAGAGACCTATTACGTAAATTAGTTATTCTTCATTTCAGATCAGGGAATGATATTCGCAATAACATTTATTGCATAATGGCTCGTCGTGGGCTCACATGTCCAACAATATGTACAAACAGAGAGTTTGATAAATAGAGAAGTTGGATTTCTTTTGATTAAAGCATGGCTGGGACCAGAATTTTAGGATCAGTCAAATTAAGGATCTTCTATGAATTGAGCCTTGAAAATCCACATGCACAGTCAGGGATGTATTCAATAAAGTCATTCATTCATTGATGCTCGGGGATGAGCACGGTTTAAGTATAGGGGTATGATGAATCTCGTATTCATCATGCTAAAATTGGTCAATTCGGCTCTATTCTTCAAAATTCACATGCATTTAATCATTAATAGAGCATCATTAGCATTCATATATGTGTAAATAATATTTGCATTTCATCATGCATAATTGCATTAAAAATTTCAAGTGTAAATTAGCCCAAAAAGCTACTAATTTCTCATATTTTTAATTAATTCATCATAACTCCGTTTGATCCCAAATCACCCCCATTGTGTAGATATTACCATCAAGAATAAATAAAAAATACAAAAAAATTTACTAACACAAATAAGTGTCAAAATCCCAAAGTCTAATTTCACATCTAACGGACTAAAATGAGCATCTCCCTCATACAGTGTCTGATTATGGTCTACTCACTTTTAAAGTACTCCATTTTCAAATACCTTCGAAACAAGATCAATTTCTTAAAATTCGGAGCTCATATGTGAAAGTTGGGTTTTGGGCCTCTTTTGCGCATTTTGACTTTTTGCTATTTTTGACCTAAGTTTTTATGTACATAATTAACCCTTTTAATTTTATTTCTTCTTCATCCATGTTCTTTGATGAAAGTTTTAATAAGCAATACAAAAATCTAGATTAAAACTGAAATCAAAGAAACTGACGGTGTCCAAGTATCCGTTGGGAGTCTGTACAAAAATCCCATATTTCACACTTCTATTTTATTTTCTTATTTTCTTATTTATTAAAAATCCAAAAAAATCAGATTAGTGTGTAATTAATTTCTTATATTTTATTATATTTTTTTTAGAATTTGTATCCTCTTTAAAATCATCAAAAAAATAATAAAACTCCAAAAAGCCAGTTTTCTATACACCCGGAGAACCACCAAAAATACCACTTCGCACAATTGACCTCTTTTGCTCCCTGATCCGTAATGAAAGTTGTAGATCTCATCGAGATGAACAACTTTTGTGAAGGAAATTTTTTGATCTGAGGTCTCCTGCTATTTCTTTTCCAAATTTCTTCTCCTTAAAAATTTTGAATTTTTCGGGGGTGACACGTGGCAGCTCCTGGGCATGACACGTGGTACCCCCACCTGCTTCATTCCTCTCTCCTCCTCGGGTCACGTGCCTAGCATGTGACCCCACCTTCCCCTTCCTCCAACCGTTTCCAAGCGTCCCCCCCCCCAACCTCACGAAACGCTTGCGCCTCCTGCAACGTTTCCGCCTTACTCTTCCATAACCGCCCACCTCTTCTTCTCCAAGTAACACCCCTGCCTCCTCACAGGACGCTACGACGTTAGCGTAACCTCCCCCCCCCCCCCCCCCGAGCTCCCATCTCCTATAAAGTGTCGACCACCGCCCACGTCTCAATTATCCGTCAATCAAAGAGGAAGGCTCAGGACAGTTGACTTGTGACAGAGGCACGACACCCTCGAGCCAACCATTTAATCCCACCTGCGAGATCCAAGGAGGTCTCTTCCTTGTAGTAGCTCCACTCCGGTGCACTGCAGAAGCTTCCGCCAAGCTCTGCCGAAGCTCTTGGAGGCAAGACCAAGTACTCCTCCTCTGCCTCAAGTCCATCTTCTATGCAGCCCTCCATCTCCACGCATCGTCGCGTCACCCTCGCCCCGACCAACCCACACCTCCACCTACGGCCTCGCACAGACTGGAATCCCAACGCCCTTCCTTTGCCCAACGACGGAGCATCGCTCCTCTGCCTTCGCGCTCTGCCCTCAACCCCTCCGCTACTCCTTCCACAAACCATCCTCCATCCTCGAGTGCCACACAGCATCCGCCCCCGTTTTCGCTAACTCCCTGAAGGTACATCTTCTATGACGTTCACTACCGAGCCCTCGCCACCGCGCTTCACCTATGACTGCTATGCGGCTCTGCTTTGCCTCCGCCTTGAGCGACACACCCCACCGGAGCACCTCGCTTGTGCCAAACAGCTCCGAGACAAGCCACCTCCCTTGCTCAGTCGTGTGTCGACGAGCAAGGGGACCTCCGACCACCATGCCTTCGCCGTCGCCACGCCGCCCTACTCCTCCTCTACAAGAGTGCATCTCGCCACTGCCTTCACCACCATTGGATTGGGGGATCCAATGGTTCATGCGGTGCCACATCCCCCAACCAAACCTCGATCCAAGCCACAAGGCTCGGGTCACCCAGCGTCCTCAGAAGCTGCCACGTGGAGCCTCGGGACCGCACCTCTGCTTCAGCTCCAAGCCTCTTCCCCGGATCTCCCGAGCCTCAGCTTCCCCACTGAGCCTCAGCTCCTTCTCCCGAGCCTAAGGTCCAGCATCCGAGCCTCCAGGCGCACGTGCAACGCATGTGCGCTGGGGGTAAATTGCAACCATATCCCCGGGGGTTCCTGATAATACATATATACCCCCGCCGCGGGTAAATTGTAGAGGGGGCCCTCCAACTTCTCGAAATTGCAGGTAAGCCCCTCCAAGGACCTTACTGAAAGAAAACTTTATTTTATTTACACTTTGGTCCCTACAGATTCATCTAATCATATCTTTTGCATCTGAACTCCAATTTTAGCACATTATATGTCATTCTGAAGATCTTTTCATGCTCTATCACCTAGCATAGTTTGTGGACAGATCTGAGGTTATCTATTGATAATTATTATTTGAGGATCTCTGTTGACATATGTAGGTTAATTTTGACATATTTGTGCCACATTTTCATTAAGAAAGTAACGATATCTTTTGCAGGAGTTCAGTTGAGGATTTTCATTTGATTAACTTCTTGCAATCATTGTTCTCAATAATTTAATCTTTGCAGGGGTTAGATCGAGGATCAATTTATTTAACTCTCTATTTGTCTGATCGATGATTAATTTTAAGGAGCAATTTACACGGAATTTTTGACAGGATTATACATTGATTAATCTCTTGGCCTGCAACTTGAAATTGATTGAAAACTCATCTTATGGACATCTTTTGATCTGTGATTGAATTACGAGGATAAAGATTATTACTGTTGGATTAAAATTGTAATCGCAGATCCTGTGCTGAATTCATTTTCTTTGTTTATTTATTCGCATCTGCATCGCATTGTATTATATTTTTCCCAACACATAAATTAACCAAACATTAATCAATTAAATAATTTAATTTAAAATCACGCAACTAAAAATCATCGTTTCCTATATTCTGTCTTGGTAGATTTGCCAAGTAAAAATACTCCACAACATTCAAAGATTGTGGTTTTTGTTGAATCGTTTTTCGCCTCCTATACTAAAATTCATCATTATTAAAGAGGAGGATTTCGCGTTCATAGGTAGTTCATGTGATAGAGAGACATATTATTGTAATAACTTAGACTCTGACACATCACGAGGTCCGTTGCTTGAGTGATTGCTCACTTGTGGGTCTCATTGTATTCGCTTTTTATTTGCAATGTGCACACTAAGGATTAGTGCCCCAATACCAGGCCTACCTACGTGCTTGTACAACTTTGTGTTTGTCATCTAACTCCAAAATTTGAAAAGATAAAAAGGTCAAACTTTCACGATTATCACTGTGTTAAGTAGGTGAATTGAGGGGTTCGTTTTGTGCATAATTATTTGTGTTTGTGCATACTCAGCCTTCTCTACGCACTTGCACCTTTTTCTCGCATTCTTGATTTGACCTTCGTATTCTCCTTATCATTTTCTTTTGTTTCAGAGATGACCGACTGGAGTGATTTTTATATGGACTTTCTGCATCCCTCGTATCCTCCAACCGGTACACCTCCATTTTTCCAGGAGGACTTTTCTCCTGATTTTTCAGTATCAGGCCTCAGACTTTTAACCACCACCACCATCACATTGCCCACCATCTCACCCACTTGAGACTGATCTGTTGGAGTCACCTCTCATGGAGTCCACTCTTGAGCACTTGACCCAGATGATGGAGCAGATGAAGAAGAGGAATGATAACCTCACTAGTATAAATAAGAGACACAATTCCGCTTCACCATTTAATGATATGTGTTCATTCGAGGATTCCTATGCGTGCTTGCAATCGCCCAAAATACAAAAAATGAGAAAAACCTAAAAACACAATGATTTCGGGAGACACACAGTTGAGTCAGCTTCTAAAGAGTGGGCACACCTGCCAGCCCCTTTGACCACACACATACACACACCACAATTTCCACTTTTTACCTCAAGGATGACACTGTACAGATTGCTCTTAGTCATCCTTGTGTAGATGATGATTCTGATCTTCTCCTTTGTATGGAGGAGATCCAAAATATTAAAAAAATATTGACTGAACATGAAGTGGTGGAAGCTATTCATGAGATCATTGAGGTCCCACTTTTTCAAGCCATGACTCAATTATCTGCTCCTAAACTGAAGAAGAGAAAGCGAAGGAGAAGATCTGAGCATCACATCTTGACCATGGCCATACTATCTCTCACCATCCATACACTAGGAATGGGAACACTGTTAGACCTCTTGTGAGTTGTACCATCTCTGACCATTCATGTGATAACACTTTCCTTGATGACAGTGCTTTGCTTAATATAGTACCCTTCTCATTGGTATAGTCTATTCATCTAGGGCCTCTCAAGAAAATCAGGATGATTTGTTAATATGCTGATGGATCAATAAAGAGATCGAGGGGTATCCTAGAAAATGTTGTCATTCAGATTCAGGGCATGAGATTCATTATCGACTTTGTTGCATTGCCCACGGAGACCTCCACCCTTGTGGAGAATCCTCCAATGATCTTGGGACGACCCTTTCTCGCATCTGGGAGAGCTGTTATTGATTATGGATCCGGAGAGATTCTCGTTCTGATATTGGAAGTGATTTGTTAATCACTGCACCCATTGATGACCAGAGTTAGCCGACCATGAGGTCTATGACCTGGATGATGATATCAGAGAGTTTTGTTGTATGTTGGATTATATTGAGACCAGGGAATTCCTTGCTAAGGAGGAAGATTCAGAAAGCATAGGTATTAGAGTTCCACCTTCCGGTGAGTGGAGATGCAATGATGACATCAGTAGTATTTACACTGTTGACACTTAAGAGTGAAGGGCAAATTTAGTAGAGACTGCAGAGGTCGAATTTGACCTTATTTCTTTCATCAAGGAATTCATGCCTTTTGATAATGACATAGCGGAGACTTCCCATGCTGGACCTAACCACACTACTTCTACTGACCAGTATGTGCCTTTCCGTTTAGACATTGCGAAAGATCTTCATGAGGTCGATCATGATTGGTTTGTGTCTGCTGATGACCCAGATATCGACCTGCACCTTGTCAGATTCATTCCTCAGCGTTCACGCAAGAAGGTTCGCTTTCTACCTTCTTGATCTTTATACATCCACCTCTTTGTATATCCAGTTTCGTGTTATTTCCTGCCATCTCCTATTTTTTCTCGTCCACCTCATTCCGTGTATTTTTCCTTGCTTAGGATGTACTCTGTCCTAAGTATAGGGGAGGTGGATGAGTTGAACGATCTTTCTTATTTTCTTCTTTTCATTTTTATTTTTCTTTTTCCTCCAAAAAGGTGTCGCCCCTTCTTCATTGCTATACTTAGGACGCACTTTGTGCTAAGTATAGGGGGTATGCATCTCGGGTTATTCAGTCTTTGATCCCCTCCACTTTCCCCTCTTCTTTTTCGTGTCTATGATTAGGGATATCTTACCCTAAGTATAGGGGGAGACAGTTTGAATGTGATATGTTCATTCCCACCCTTGACCCTCCTTACATTGTGTACAGTCTGCTATACTTAGGACTATTTCATTCTAATATAGAGGGGATAGTCACCTTCTCATTTCTTTTTTCTTTCATTCTTTAGTCGTCATTATAGTATATGCTTTTCTACACTCAGTACAAGTTCTGTCTTTTCTTTTTCTCTCTGATCTATGGAGACATAGCTCAAGCTAAGTATAGGGGGTCGTATATACTTTGTATATACTTTAGCCATAACTCGTACTATCGTATTTTCAATAATTATGGCTAAAATAATATATATACATATGCAATTCAGACAATCGATTAATAATAAGATGTGTATTACTCCTCAAATTCTTTATATATATTGATTAATAAATCAGATAAAAGTGTTTTCCAAAATGTTTGAAAAATATTTTGGAAATCTATTCGAAAAATCTTTTGAAAATTGCTTGGAAAATATTTTGTAAAATATTTTCAACCTTTGTAAAATAATTTTGTTTATAAAATTTCTTTTCTTTGTGTAAAATAAAATGTTTGGAAAATCTATTTACAAATGGTTTTGAAAATGGTTGCAAAAATATTTGAAAAACCTCTATATATTGTTTAAAAAAACTTTGCAAAATGGTTTTCAAATGTTTGTGACTGTTTGTAAAAATTATTTGCAAAAATTATTTTGAACGATAGTTTTCAAAATTATTTGTAATTTTTTTTTCAAATAAGTTTGAGGAATATATACATCATCCAACTAATAAACATTTTTCACCAACTGTATAATCTCTTGTGCAAGTCCTTTAAAGCCCACTTTTTATAAATAATCAATGCACTCCCATGTAAATATATGTACCTACTTTTTTTCCGAAATCTTTTGTTTTGAAAAAGCCCTAAAAATTTTAAAAAATTAAAATCCCAAAAATATTTGCAAAAATCTTTTCAAATTGCATAAAAATTTGCAAAATATTTTTCAAAAAACCATAAAAATTCAGAATCAGAAAAATTACATCACAAAAATATTTTTTCATTGTGCATAGCGTTTACATTTTTTGGATTGAGTTTGATAATTGAACAAGTCTAAGTGTAATCTAAAGATTGGAGCTTGGCTAGACCTTAAATTTGCCTAATCATGGGAACCCTATAGGAAGTGAAATTAAGGTACTTCATGTCTAGTTGGCTTAATTCTTTGAGATCACGAGACTTAGTTTAATGTCGTCTTGACGGCCTAAGTCGAATATTTTAGAGCACATGCATGACTCTTGTTGATAATGAACTATCTTGCACTCCTGCACCTTTCACTTTGCTCACCTCAATTGAAGCGGAAGAGCGATGGATTTGTCGGCATGAGACAATGGAAACATCGGTAGTCACCATTTGTGGCCATTGTACCCCAACCGATCCAATGACGATGAAGTCTAAATACAGAAGTTGTGGATTGCAATAAATCTTCGAAAGAGGGATAGTCTACTTGTTCAAGAGGAAAAAGTCCATATGTAAATGCCGATGTACATAGTATTCAAGAAAATGCAAAATCAAAAACTCTAAAAAAGTGGACATGTATGATTGAAAAGAAAATGCCTGCCGGAGTGTATATATTTGTATAATTAATAAACAAGATTGAGCTTCAAAGTCATATTTGTGATCCTGCAGTCGGATGACCTGACTACACTGGTCAAGCATCCTAGGATTGGTAGCTACACTAGCTACTGTACATTCTTCTCTCCACCTCCTTTTCTTGAGCTGGTTGTACTTGAACTTAGAAGGGAATACCCAGCTTCTCAAGGAAAGAGTTGTTGGATTGGGGAATTTGGGTCTCTATGTTGGAGAAGACTGACTTTTATCGCTTCAGACAAGGAGAGCTACATATCAGACACATTATCCAAGATAGATTCATAGTCATAAGGGTTTGTGTATGAGGTGATTTGTTCCGACCTGGCTATTGAGGAGACTTGAGCAGAGATTTGTGATTCTCGAAGGTTGTTGTATTTCAAATCTGTTTCCCAATAAGGTTCCGACCGCAACTAAAATCCAAAGGTATGACTTAGTCTCCAAACTTTGATTTTATGAAGATAAGTTTGAAAATACAATCAATAAATGTTCTTTCTTTTTCTTTTCTTTATTTTTTATTTTTGCACTTATTACATCAGTATTTGCTAGGGACTAGCAAAGGCAAGTATAGGGAGGTGATGAATCTCCATTTCATCATCTTTATTCTATCATTTTGTACCCACCTAAATGCATGTAAATATCATTATTTATACAAATTAACATTCATTATTTATTCCATTTATTGTATATAAACTATATTTTTTAATACCAAAAATATAGAATAAATAAAATAAAAGAAAAGGAATAAGATGTCAAAGATATTTTATGACTCTAAACCTCGAGACCTAGGCATCTTGATGACTGGATCAACAAGGAATAAAGTAAGGGGAGATAAGTGCCAATAAAGCAATAAAAATCCCTTTCATTTATTCATCAATAAGTCCTTTTTATGACCTATTTTATTTTCTATTATTTAGACCTCAAATAATGAAACTTTGTATATCAAAGTTGTTGATAAAAATATATAGAAAAATATAAAATTGAGTTTACACAAAAATAATATATAATACACTTTTCATACTCTGAATAAAAAGCCAAAATCCAAACTTCCCATATACATATCTTCTCCATATGAACTCAAAATGCATCAAAATCACTTTGATTGTATATAATTTTTAATAAGCTATTTAATGCATTGGTTTCATTAATTTGAAGTTAAGATACAAAAGTTATATTTTGGACCCTTATTGTATAATATACCTGAATAAAATATTCATTTTATTTATTATTTATTCTTTTTATAATTTTATATTTTTTATATTTTATAATTATTTAAATATTATTTATAATATAAGTACATATTTAGAATAGAATAAGATCATAAATAATATACAAAAATAAAATAGCCTATATAAATACATAGATGAAATACCTATATGTATACATATATATATTATATACCTACATTTATTTAAATGTTAAAATACATCAAAAAATACAATAAAAATATTTTTAACGATATAAAAATAAGTTATAATATAATTTAAGAAAATAAAATAATGAAACCAAAAATACAAAATAAAAATAAAACACTCAAAACATAGATAAATATACCTATAAATTAATAAAAAAACTCATAAAATAAATAAAAATCATAATAAAATACTATATAAAATAATAAACATTTATTATAACTTTAAATTAAATTATTCATTTATTAATTATTATTGATTTTATGTAAACCAGGGGGAGTCAAGAGTTGACCCTGGTCAAATCTTCTCCCCAAGCGTAGTCTCTGTTAGACTTGCCTTTGACCTCTTCTTTGATTTTTGTAGCTCGATACAAGCATCATTGTGGAGAGATTCCTTCACTTTTTATCCTCGATCCATGTGCTATCATGCCATATCGTCTCCTCGAGGATTGGATGCATGTAGCAAGCTGACCACCTCGTTCTTTCCCCTCTGCCCATCACCTGTACAAAAGCTCCACCCGACCTTCTTTGAATTTTTGAATCCCCTTCTTCCCGTTACTCCCCTTCTAAGCGTGCACATGGGCTCGAGCGAGATGAGAGCTCACTCACCCAACCGTTTGGCGAGAGGAGTAAGGAGGAGGTTGGTTCGACCATCTCTGGTGGTGCGCCGTTGTCGAGGTTCCATCTTTTTGGCTCCAGCCAAGTGAGGTTTCTTTTCTTGCCTTTTAGCTTAGGTTTACTTCCAGCATTTCATTCCTGTCATTATTTAGGCATTTGATCCACTACATTAGCGTAACTTTACTCCTTCATAGTTCGTCGGAGCTTAACTCCAGCAAACCCTCCACTGTGCCTCCGTCCGTTTGTCGACCACAACCACCTTCCTTTCATTCCCTGTCGCCTTATCCTATGCCCCGCCGTACTCCATTCAACCTGATCCTTCTTGTATCAAGGTCCTGGCGCTCCACCTCCTCCCTTCATCGGAGCAGCCCCCGCCCACGCCCATTTCATGCCCATTTCACTCTCTAACGGGTCGAGGCAGTTTGCCCTCGACCCTACTTTCTTCCCATGCAGGTTTCGAGCCCAGAACTTCAGATGAGGGCTATTTTGTAGTCAAGGAAGCATTCCAGGTCACCGGAGCTTCCTTATCCTCTGTAGGCCATTCCGACAGTCCGCATAGCTTTTTGAGCTCGCCAACAAATAGAGTACATCTCTAGGAAGCTTTAGATCCATCTCGCAGCGAGGGAGGCGGTCGGAGTAGCCCAAAATCATCGATCGAAGCTTGGTGAAGGAGACCTTCTTCCCAATTTTTCGTGTGAAGCAGCAACTGTCCAATTACGTCCGAGCTTCAGTTTTTATCGTGGATATTTGATCTCCAATCGCCTTGCCCGTAAGATCGAGCTCCAGATCTCATCTCTACCGTATATCGGTGAAGGCTCATCGCGCCTTTTGCACGCACCACGTGGTATTTTGCACTTTCCACCTGCTTGTTTTTGTATTTTAATATTTAATAAATCTATTGTGTTAAAGTTTTTTGTAAAATTGCACAAGGCACCATGAGCTTTATTGTATTTAAATATTGGTCCAGTCCACGTCACCTCATTTGTGGTCCCACGTGAGGAGGTGATTTTACAAAGATACCCTTACGGGTATTTGGTTTTCATTTTATCCCAAGAACCATAAATATTAGTTATATATATTTGGGTATTTTGCATAAAATACCTTGCATTTAATTTTAATTGTAAATATGCCCTTCCCAATACATATATTTTTATGGATGTTTTCTATTTATTAAAAATATCATCCGTGCTCCAAAAAATCTCAAAAATAGGGTTAAGTTCCTTCTTACTTGTAGATTCATGCCATATTTTTGTATTTTCATTTTAGGCACTTTTAATATTTATTAAAAATCAAAAGCTTATTTTTTACCCCGATTTGACTTAAAAATTCCAAAAAAAGTAAAATCATTTTGAAAAACTTCCAAAAAAATATGTTTTGTATATTTTATTATTTTACAACTTCAGACCAATAACCACTAGAAATATAAAAAGAAAAAGACCAGAAATTTAAAATCTTCAAAATCTTTTATAAAAATATAAAAAAAATCCCAAAAACTCATTTCTATTTTGTAAGTTTCTTTATATTATTATATATCTAATAAAAATTATTTGGAAAGTTTTGGACACTTTTTGCTTTTTTAATTTCCAAATTAATTCAACATATTTAGTTAATCCCTGAATTGGGATATTTTTTACTTTAAAAATACATATAAATTAATGAAATTATCTAAAAAATCACAAAAATAGTAAAAATTATTTAAAACAAAAAATATTTTATTTTTCTATATTTTACTACTATTTATAAATATATTAACATATATTGTATATATATAGCCTTATATATTCTTATATTATATAATTAAAATAAAAAGAAATTAAAAATCAGAAAATATCAAAAGAAATTAAAATTTTTAAAAAGTTAAAATAATTAAAAATTATAAAAAATTAAAATCCATAAAAATTTATAAAATAGAAAACCCACAAAAAATGCATAAACAAGAAGAACACAAATTTTGGATTCTATTTTCCCGATCTATCTAGTTTGCTTCGTTTGTTCGACAATCCATACATACTTACACTATACACGCATTTTTAGAGTTATAATAAATTTTTAACTCCACATATTATTTTTCATTGCTTGATTTTTAATTGTGGGTTAATTGTTGATTGACACGAGATTTCGTTAGCGGTCGCCTCAACTACTCTTTTGTCTTCACTTCTCAGTGAGGATAATTTTCAGACCCTCACAAAATCTCTGCCCTCAGTAAGTCTACATGCACTGTTGCCACAAACACCTATTTTTTGATAGTTTTAAAATGAATCCTAGAGGATTTACTTTGAATATTAAGTGGATTATGTGTTTTCAAATTTCATGTAAAATAGACATTTCTAACATACCCATATGAAGGGGTTGATTTTAGCAATTCTATGATTTTTAAAATTTGATTGTCTCAAGGTATAAGCTAGAAGTGTCGAATTAAGTTAAAATTTGAATGATGTCACGACGATATATTGTGATGTAAATCTCCCAAGGATTCATTTTAAAAAAATAGACGTTTGTAACACCGGTGTATGTAGGCTTACATGCACCTTAATGCATACTCCCCGAGCTATATTATATATATATGAGAAAAAGGAAAAAAGTGCCCATGATCATACACAACAGTGTATTTCCATTTATAAAAATAAATATTTTAAAATAAAAATATAAATCAAATCTATCGATCTTAATTTATACTATAAATAATGATTGTATTATAATTTACCTCGTCTGAAACTCTGTAACCCATCCATTATGCAATGCTTGATTCATTTCATCATAGTCGTTGATTGATTGTTATTGGTGGATTATGTTTACACTTGAACCTGAGTATTTAAAACTTAGTGCACATACAATGTTGTGTGTGCCCATGGGCTCATACTCCTTGCCCAATGTATAGAGAGAGAGAGTAGAGAGAGGGAGTGGAGAGAGTAAAATGTGTATGCTACGAGGGAGTCGCTAACTTGGCTACTCCCACATTTTTTATTTTTTTCATGATATTTTTAAGAACTCCTAGAGGAATTTAAATAACATGTTGTCATGATGTTGTTATTTAAACTTTGACTCAATTCAAGTCCGTCAATCAAGCATGACACAATTTGTTGGTATCAAAATTACTGAAATTAACCCGTTCAAGATGGAACATGTTAGGAGTGCATTTTTTACGAAATTTGAATGACAAAATCATGATAATAAGTTATTCAAATTCTCTAGGACTCTTTAAACAATGCTACAAAAAATAAGAAAAAAAGGTGGGAGTAGCCAAGTTAGTTACCCTCTAGTAGCATATATATTTTACCATATATATATATGAGTTTAATGGAGCTGTCCCTCGTCATTTTCGGTATTTTTTTATTTTTTTTAAAAATATCATCATGTATATTCATCTATATATTCCTCCTACATGTCATTTCAGTTTCGTCAGAAACAGAGACACATATGCTCTCCATCTAGAACAGGCCGATTACAGCAATTCTAAGACCGTTAAAATTACTTGTTCTAAATGGAGGGTATAGGAGTCTCCGTTTCTTACGAAATTGGAATGACATGTATGAGGGATATGCAGATGAATATACATGATTTTATTTTTCAAAGAAATAAAAAAAATGTCGAAAATAAGGGGCGGGGCAGCCATGTTGGCTGCCCCAAAGGGACAACCCTATTAAATCATATATATGTATATATATATATATGAGTTTAATGGGGCTGCCCCTTGCGGGCAGCCAGCAATGGCTGCCCCGCGCTGTTTTCGGTGCTTTTTTTTTAAAAAAAATATCGTCATGTATATTCATCCCTATATCCCTCATATATGTCATTCGAATTTCGTCAGAAACAGAGACTCCTACGGCCTCAATCGAGATGATGTCGATTTAAAAAATCATGTTACCGTTAAAAAATGATTGTCTCGATGGAGGCCGCAGGAGTCTCTGTTTCTGACGAAATTCGAATGACATATAGGAGGGATATAGGGATGAATATACATGGCGATATTTTTAAAAAAATAATAATAAAAGCACCGAAAACGGCGCAGGGGCAGCCATGTTGGTTGCCCGCAAGGGGCGGCCCCATTAAACTATATATATATAGAGGGGCGATCCTATGAGATGGGATTTTGGTGAGATGGTGAGATGGGGCATTCTGGACCACTAGTTCCAACCAGAAGAGAGAAATGCAGGAGAGAGAATACAGCAACTTGT
Source organism: Ottelia alismoides (assembly GCA_037367405.1). Classification (NCBI taxonomy): domain Eukaryota; kingdom Viridiplantae; phylum Streptophyta; class Magnoliopsida; order Alismatales; family Hydrocharitaceae; genus Ottelia; species Ottelia alismoides. The sequence continues at coordinate 56,580 of JAZKJV010004426.1, forward strand.
GGTCCAGAATGTCCCATCTCACCATCTCACAAAATCTCATCTCATAGAATCACTCCTCTATATATGAGGGGCGATCCTATGAGATGAGATTTTGGTGAGATGGTAAGATGGGGCATTCTGGACCACTAGTTCCAACCAGGAGAGAGAAATGCAGGAGAGAGAATACAGCAACTTGTGGTCCAAAATGTCCCATCTCACCATCTCACAAAATCTCATCTCATAGGATCACTCCTCTATATATATTGAGGGGCGATCCTATGAGATGGGATTTTGGTGAGATGGTGAGATGGGGCATTCTGGACCACTAGTTCCAACCAGGAGAGAGAATACAACAACTTGTGGTCCAGAATGTCCCATCTCACCATCTAACAAAATCTCATCTCATAGGATCACTCCTCTATATATATATATAGAGAGAGAGAGAGAGAGAGGAGGGAGGGAGGAGAGGAGTGATCCTGTGAGAGCAAAAAACTGTTAGAGCATGAAAATAGTCATTCTAGACCACTAATTATATCACATATAATGCTTGTTTAGTCAAAAAGGTTACTTAACATGCTTCTTTAGTTATTTCTATTTATCACATAGTTGTGCGTAATTACAAGCATAGCATCAAGATATAATAAAAACTATGCAAGTAGCTTCTTTTTTGACATACAGGTTGTGAAGCCTACTTCACATATGTCATTAGATCATACCATCCATGTTTTCTTTTCAACATGTAAAACAAGATCAATAGGTATAATTAGCATGCTATATTTAAGTCCATGAAGGTCAAAGCTATCATAAATTTATGTTGTGAATAATTCCTTTATATATTTAAAACATTTGTGTCCCTATCTTTTTTCAATGTCAATTTTGCAATATCACTTGTGCTCTTAACTTATTTTGTGGGATTCCGGTGTTGTAGTAAGAGACATCATGAGAGATCTTGTAACGCGGTCTTTTTTATTTACTTGTTCTTCTCGAGATCAAAGTTGTAAACCATTTTGAGTATTTTATTTTGATGTTCCTTATTCCCGAGTAATAAAATTTAACTTTTACTGAAAAATTAATGGGTTTACTATCTTTATCATGAGAAAAAAATCTAGGAGATAAATTATCTGAATAACATCTAATATACTGACAAAAGCAACGACTAAATTATTATGTGTTTGTTGATTGTTTGAAGATCTTTCTTTTCTTATTGGAAAATATGTTATGAAGGTATTCATGTGATATCTATAATAAGTTAAATGATTGTATTATTATGTACAGTTGGTATCTTATACAATTCAAATGGGTATTAAAATTTATTAAAGGTACTTCTTCATTAATAATTTTGTATAATCAAGCTATCAATTATATCAGAGCTCCCCTCATTCCCAAAAAAAAATGCTACATCTTACGTGTTATTTTCAGAAAGAATGCATAACGATAGAGATATAATTTTATATGAAGAGGAGTGCGAGACTTTGTGCCACTTATTGTAGTATGAGTTTAAGAGCCCTTGGGTCGAGCCTCTTGTTGCACAACAAGTTCGGTTTGACTAAGGTAAACTGTACTGACATTTGAAATGTTGACCTATGTTAAACACAACTTCTAATATATGCTAGCAACTACTAAAGATAATTTCGTCGATGAGCTCGTCCTGCGTAAAATAGGCGGTCATAACCCAGCATCATCTTTTTGGCTTCAAACATCTTCGATCGAGATCTAATCAGTCGAACACATATCAAAATAGAGCTAGTTTGACAATAAGCTTTTGAAAACACAGTGCACTTAAGTTAAACAAATTACTGTAACTAGGTCGAGCCGATCGAAACCCGACTAAAAGCCCAACAAGAGAGTCGGACCGCTACCAGGTCCATTTTTTAGCCGGGCACAGGTCCAGAGATCAGGCCTACTAAAAATTTTAGACGGGGGCGCGACCACTGCCAGAGAAAAATTAGAGGCTCATTGACCTCATTCTTACGGCCTAATATATTTGCATAATTTTCGGGAGCTGTGCCGAACCAAAGGATTAGGTCCGGCCTAGACCCTTAATCTGAGGAATTGGAGCATATAAACAGACGCGTCTGCGACAGGCTTCTTAATTAGTTCTTGCACCCGTCTTCGTCCTCGCCGACAGTCATGGATCGGGAATAAATGCAGCACTACTTGCGAGCACGAATGCCAGCATTTGTGGCGATGCCGTTCTGCTTATTCCCCAGGGACCTTCTTCAACAAAATATAATTAAAGTAAAACAGCAGCCACATGCTGCTATCTGATAGAAATGAATGCACATCCACGACCTGAACGCAGCAGATTAAAGAGACGCATGCTCCCTCATCAGGATAATTTTGTTTTTTGGTTGATCAATGTGCGTAATAATAAGATTTACCAAGCATGTTCTAATTATTTTAAAGGGATCTCCGAAGCATATGGGAACGCATATTTATCAGGTTTTGAGTACCAAAGCCATCGTGACGGAGATGTGTTGGGCACATCATAGTATATTTTTTTGGGTTGCCCTTGTGCACATCATAGTCGCATCTGGACAGTCAAATAATCTCCAACGTGGTTCAAGACTTGCCTTGGAAGCACCCCTTTCGTAGTCGGCACCATCATTTTCCAACAGCGAATTCCAGATGGGTCGTTCCCATGCCCATCCAACATGTACAAGGGGGGGCTCTCAGAACATGTGATCAAGGAATAAAGACATCTAAAGTGCTCTCTTTTTTCTATTTGAAAATGCAGGAATGGTTTAGTGCTCTCTCTTTTTTTATTTGAAAATGCAGGAAAGGTAATAATTCTTCCTTCTCTGTATCCCTTTTTATTCGTAATAAACAACCTTATCGCTTACTTAAAATAAAGCTTTACTTAGGGCATGTTTTGAAGTATTAGTTTCCACAGTCATTTATCAAATCATCACACTTGCTGATGTGTGGTAATTAAGCTTATGTTTTATACGCTCATGAGAGAGTTCTCCAATATATTAATTACATGGGTCAGCTTTAACGATTGTTTCCTGTAGAAAGAATGGAGAAGGGATTATTTATTCTGGACAAGCACATCAGGTCGTGATGACCCATGACCATGAGATGGCGAAAGGAGATGGCAGAAAGAGATTTCGTGAGAGGATCAGCAACTCGATCTTTACTGTGCTTAGTTTTGGAGTTAGAATTTGGCCTAAAAACTTTGTAAACACCATGTTGAGGGCTTGGAGAGGAGTTGCATGCCAAGTTCATAGGCAAATAGACTGAAAGCCACGCAATTGAAGGCATATTTAATGTCAAGGCATTCATCTAATTTTTAGAATAATCTTCCATGCGGAAATCGACTTAAGTTTAATCATGTTCCTCTAATTCCTTGTTGGCCATGTTTTTATGAGTAGAAGATCGTGATATTACCAGAATGTTAGTCAATTGTTATCAACTTACGATCATATTGATCAAATCATAAATTAGATTTATAATTACGATCCTCAAACTTAATGTTTCGGTCTACAAGTTGTGGTCAACCAGCCACGATTCCCCCACCCATTTTCATAGAGATAATTAAGGATAGAATATGATTCATGTGTCCATTCTTCACGGGGATTTAATCGAATCATATTCAAGAGAGGCAATCATGAGCGCTTCTACGTCATTGTCGTTTACTTTTGGTGGAGTAATTAATTGGACTTTAAAAAGGGGTTTGCCAATCAATTTGTTGAAGGGCAAAAATACCTCATCATCGTCATCATTATTATTATTATATTTTTGATTCCACTATTAAATAACATCCTTGAAATTTCTTAGCATAAGGATATAACGAAAATCTTCTGATATTTCTTTCGCATCTTTCTTTCCTATTCCAAAATATCGCATTCTTCTGATGATGTTGTCGAAGGACTTTGAACATAGTAACGATGAAGTGGGTGCTCTCTATAGTTGAGAATTCACCACTGGCTAATCTTCATTGGTCAAATTAAGATGGATATTAAGGCACTATTGATGATCATATGTGAAGGATTTGGATTATACTGTCTTGACGTCGAGACATGAAATACATCATGAAAATTCGAATATTGAGGTGGTAGGACAACACGATAGCAACCTCGCCTTAATTTCCAGATTGCAAGATCCCCTTTGGCTGGAGAAATATTTAGGAACTTGCTCTCCAATTATGAAACTCAACTCTCTTCTATGATGTTCGGCATAAGACTTTTATTTGCTTTGTGTTGCCAACAAGATGATCTGCAAGGTCTTCCAAATCTTCAAAACCTTCCATTGTTTTCCACTAAATTTTCAGGTTCGCTACTTCTGTTCCTACTTCATGCTTAATGAATATGCTATAAAATTTATCATTTGGCATATTAGTCAATGGGTGTGTCATAATTCTCTAGGAACTATAATCAATATCGTCGCCTCATATTAAGTTCTTTTTAGAAAGGACTATAATCAAACTACAACCTCCAATATGCCATGATATCACTAGCAATAGCTACGATATCATAGGCAAAGGGTTCCTTTGGGAAAGTGCTAAATTTTGATGGTAGGCTACGGGCCATGACATGAGCGTAGAGATCGGAAATTGCCTTTGAGATGATCTTTATCTCACGGTTAACGATCATAATGGAGCAAAAGTTTTCAATTCGAAGGATGTGATTTTTTTTCTTTGCATCCAGTGTAATGATTATAAATTTTACGTGTCGAATTGGATCACCATTCTTCCGAAACCGCGATATCATTAGTGAAATAAAGAACAACTCTTGCAAATCTAATTTAGTTAGAACCCAAAAATCATGGTAGAATTTATTAAGAAGACAAATCAAGGGCAATGTCATCAAAGGTGGATGAGAATAGCTTCATGATTATATCTCATCTCATCAAAATACATATATTATCGAAAGATCGAGTTTGTCTAAAGGTTTTGCTTCAAACTTAATTCCCATTCAACATACATGTTGGAGAATGCAAACATTGAATGAAACTCGCCACAATAAATTCTTGGATAAAGACTTGTTTGTTTTGAAGTCAAGGATTGTATGGAATTTATTTGAATGCATTAATCGTTGGTAATGATTTCATATTATATATTTTGTTTGACTTCTAAACTGATACTGTAAAAGTGGGATGGGTATAACTTATATTGTAGAATCTAAAAGAGGTATAACTGCAAAAAAAACTCAGAAAAGTCACTATTAAGATTCTAATAATTCCCTCTTAAACATGCAATCTTGAGTCGCAAATCGGCCTAAACTAAAACCTATATGATTTTACTTAGTATTGACATATTTTGCCCGAGATTTTCTTGAAGGGCCGGCCAGCTCTTTGGAAAGAATGTGAGGATGAGGGCTTGTGTAAACTAAAACCTATCCATTGCAATGCCATGATGATCACCGTATTGTAACACCCCAACCCCGAACATAGTGCCATACCTAAAACTCACGAAGTGTGGGTATGGTTTATAAGTGGTGGGGATTACTACTTGACAACTTGGGGTTAAGCATTTTGGGCGGTTGTCAACAGATCTATTTAGGTCAGTATCAACAAGTTATCAGGATCAGTTTTCCTCAATAACGGATCGGGGACCTAAGCCTGAGACGTTACACGTATCGTATAATATTGACTGTAGAGACATATTTCATTATGGAAATCTAAGTGGGGGCATAAGTCCTATGGAAATCTAAGTGGGGGCATAAGTCCTCCCTCAGATCCGTCCTTTGATTTGATGATCAAAGTTTCTGGTCCACATGACATCACATATTCCTATAATCATTTCGTTTATTATTGGATGACAATGGATGCAAAACTTGTCGACGTGGAACGAGATTCCAAAGCACGACTTTTTGATAGAAAAATTTAAACTTGAAGTGCTAATAATTATACGTCATGTTGATTCTCTCGCAGCTGTCTAAAACTTCGAAGGAGTTTAATAGTCAAAGCACATCTCGGTCATCATATTATTAATGGACGTTGTCAAGGTATACGTATCCGAGGTGAGGCATTGGTAGGGTTTGCATTACTTACGCCATGATGACGAAGAAGCATGCAACAAATATCCTATCCATCCACTTCAACAAAGTCACTCACAATTAGTTGTTGTTAAATATATAATCACGATATTATTCATTGCGAAATTATTTTGTATACTCCAAATTAGTGATGAACATAATATCGGTCGCTATATCATTATCATATGTATTACTATTTGTCTGATTATGTACATCATTAGGTTGTTGACCTAATTAAGGTCTATACACCGACGAGTTGGCATGCATACAAGGGCATATGTGTAATGGAATCTCTCAAAGAGATCATACAGGTTCACTACCGAACCGAAAGATATGAGCTCACTCATGATATATTGGGACCAACCAAATTTCATTGATGGTCGTCTCACTTTGAAAGCAAGACATGATTTGTGGATAAGTTATATGTTTTGGAAAGCATATGATTGATACCGACTCCCAATAATTGAATGAAAAACTTAACAATAAAACTTAAAGGAGATAACTTAAATGAGATAAGAACTTTGGGTTTAATCATGGTCCTCCAGTATACAAGATGTACAGTATTAGAAATATTCGAGAGTAATGTGATCTTAAATGATCGTATATCATGAAGCTTCCATTCTGAGAGAGTGATGAAACATATTTGGATTTTCATGACTCCTCTGAGTAGACTAGACATCCAATCTTGATCCAATTGTTGGACATTAATCCAAATATGATCCGGATGCAATGAGAAGATGAGATATTATGGGTGCACATGGATCGGATTTTAGCTTAATCCATGTCCAATCCAACCTTAACATATTTTAACTTTTCCCAATCCATCAAATATCTAAATCCAAACCAATCCAATCTATCGGATTACGGATTGATCGGATTGGTTCGGATTTTTTATACTTATGTATTCCACCTCAATTGTTTACCCTCCCAAGTTTGTGTTTTATAGCACACTAGCCCTCGACATTTAAATTATGGCTCAAAAAATGGTAATATAGATCAAATATGAAGAAAATGATATATGAAGACCACTCAATCAAATTAAAGTTGAATAACTTCATTGATCCGTAATGAAAAAGTTGAAGACCATATACTCAACAATAAGGATTATATTTGATTTAGAATTTGAGATTCCTTTTATAAATGTTGCATTAGTTTTTTTTTTGCAAATGATTTCTAGCTAATGATTCAAGTAAGAGTAATACAAGTTACCAAGTAATGATCCAAAGATAAGTTAAATAAACAAAAAATGTGATTTTTACAGTCATATATTATTGAAGTCCATGGTTAATCTAAACTATTAAGCTATGGCAAACCAAACTGCTTCCAATAACTCCCTTCAAAGTCCTATAATATATTTTTAACAAATAAGAATCCTAAAATAATTATACTATATTGAGTATCAGACAGATCCGCTTAAATATAGCTCACCAATTGGATAGCATGCCTCTCATTTAAAATGAAATTTAGTCACTAGATTATGCCTATAGCCAAAATAGGCATTTAAAAAAATGGATCAAATTTGGGTAGTAATTTAGAAAAGAAAGGAATTCAAGTAATGCTTATTACTTCTTGGATGGGTTTAGTATATTTGAATATTGATTCTTAGATAAAACAACTGGTACAATTTCATTATTAGGATATACTTACAAGTTAGAACAAGTAAAATGTAAGAAGCAAAAGGCTAAGAAAATCAAACAGATGTAAAGACAACTGGATTTAATTTCTTTTCATGGAGATCAGATAAGTGGCAACATGATTGGAACAAATGGTATCACACTGGAGGGGGGACAACGTTATGTGAAACAAGAAACGACAGCATGAAGGAGGGGGTGATGGCATTGCGAGGGAGGAGTGGCGATGTTGTGTTAGAGAGATGTGTTGAAATGGACTAAAAGGGAGATGAAATTAGGAGTGAAATATTGGGGTCAAGAACGAAATGAGAGAGGATGGAAATTGAGAGGGTAATAGTTCAATGAAGATTATAACTTTACAAGGTATAATTATATTTTATTATTTAGGAGTTTAAGGGTGATCACAAGAGGACTTGTATCCACTATAGATATGAAAAAATGAGATGAATTGCATTGATTATGGTCTTATGGGAATGGGTGCAAACGCATGTGCACGTGTATATGCATGTAGGTGTATGTATGTATGTTTGTTTGTTTGTATGTATGTATGTATGTATGTATGTGTGTGTGTGTATGTATGTATGTAATGATAATCCGATCCAATCCATACTTTAACGGATTTGAAAATTTTCAATCCAAACCGATCCATTAAAATGATAAAACTAAACCAATCCAATCCAATAGCATCATATTCGATCGGATTACGGGATTTATCCGATCCATGTGCACCCCTATGAGATATGATGTCTTACATAATCAGAGATCTTTGAGTGGTCTTCTAAATCTGGATATGAGATTGGATCTCACTATCCAAGTCAATATACATGTCATATATGATCACCCCGACCTTATCTCCAAGAATCTGAGGAGAAGGCACGTAATTTTGAAAGAGTTCAAGAATTGCTCCATATGCAATTTTATCTAAGTATTGGAAAATTAGATAATTAAATTGGATTTAGTTATCATAATTAATATAGATAGATACATCTAAGATAATTCTATTGGATTTATTTATCATGGATAATATTAGTGTGGATAACACTATTGACAATAATCATGTATAATGTGGATATGACCCACAATATCTATATTGAAGAGCGTTAATTGTATATGAGATTCACAATTTATATGTTAATATGAATTGGATTCACATTACATAATTTAGTGCAAATATGATTTACATTCAATATTGGATGGAAGAATTTAATTGGAAAATAAAGATCAGTGGATTATATATTCATAATGGGAAAATAAAGCTTGTTAAACTTTGCATCAAATGTACATAAGAGTTTTGAAATGCATAACTATCTGAAATATTAAAAGCTTGCACATTGATGAATCCCTGCTTCTCACTCATTCTTCTTTTATTTTAGCTTCTATTCTTAGCAAAACATCTTGTGAAATCTGTAAATATAACAACTTATCAATATGCATGCATTTGTTAATGTCGCATAATTAGCTTGTTTTTGGCTAAATAAAAGAATAAAGGAAAAGAAAAGGCTGGATATGAGATTGGATCTCACTATCCAAGTCAATATGCATGTCATATATGATCACCCTAACCTTATATCCAAGAATCTGAGGAGAAGGCACGTAATTTTGAAAGAGTTCAAGAATTGCTCCATATGCAATTTTATCTAAGTATTGGAAAATTAGATAATTAAATTGGATTTAATTACCATAATTAATATAGATAGATACATCCAAGATAATTAAATAGTATTTAATTATCATGTATAATATTATTGTGGATAACACTATTGAGAATAATCGTGTATAATGTGGATATGATCCACAATATCTATATTGAAGAGCGTTAATTGTATACGAGATTCACAATTTATATGTTAATATGAATTGGATTAACCTTACATAATTTAGTGCAAATATGATTTACATTCAATATTGGATGGAAGAATTTAATGGGAAAATAATGATGAGTGGATTATATATTCATAATGGGAAAATAAAGCTTGTTAAACTTTGCATCAAATGTACATAAGATTTTTGAAATGCATAACTATCTAAAATATTAAAAGCTAGCATATTGATGAATCCCTTATTCTCACTCGTTATTCTTTTATTTTAGCTTTTATTCTTAGCAAAACATCATGTAAATATCTATAAATATAATAACTTAGCAATCTGCATGCTTTTGTTAATGTCGCATAATTAGCATGCTTTTGGCTAAATAAAAGAATAAAGGAAAAGAAAAAGCTGGATATGAGATTGGATCTCACTATCCAAGTCAATATACAGGTCATATATGTTCACCCCGACCTTATCTCCAAGAATCTGAGGAGAAGGCACGTAATTTTGAAAGAGTTAAAGAATTGCTCTATATGCAATTTTATCTAAGTATTGAAAAATTAGATAATTAAATTGGATTTAATCATCATAATTAAAATAGATAGATACATCCAAGATAATTAAATTGTATTTAATTATCATGGATAATATTAATGTGGATAACACTATTGACAATAATCGTGTATAATGTGGATATGATCCATAATATCTATATTGAAGAGCATTAATTGTATATGAGATTCACAATTTATATGTTAATATGAACTGGATTCACATTACATAATTTAGTGCAAATATGATTTACATTCAATATTGGATGGAAGAATTTAATGGGAAAATAAAGATGAGTGGATTATATATTCATAATGGGAAATAAAGCTTGTTAAACATTGCATCAAATGTACATAAGATTTTTGAAATGCATAACTATCTAAAATATTAAAAGCTAGCATATTGATGAATCCCTTATTCTCACTCGTTATTCTTTTATTTTAGCTTTTATTCTTAGCAAAGCATCATGTAAATATCTGTAAATATATTAACTTAGCAATCTGCATGCTTTTGTTAATGTCGCATAATTAGCATGTTTTTGGCTAAATAAAAGAATAAAGGAAAAGAAAAAGTTGTATATGAGATTGGATCTCACTATCCAAGTCAATGTACATGTCATATATAATCACCCTGACCTAATCTCCAAGAATCTGAGGAGAAGGCACGTAATTTTGAAAGAGTTCAAGAATTGCTCCATATGCAATTTTATCCAAGTATTGGAAAATTAGATAATTAAATTGGATTTAATTATCATAATTAATATAGATAGATACATCCAAGATAATTAAATTTGATTTAATTATCATGGATAATATTAATGTGGATAACACTATTGACAATAATCATGTATAATGTGATATGATCCACAATATCTATATTGAAGAGCGTTAGTTGTATATGAGATTTACAATTTATATGTTAATATGAATTAAATTCACATTATATAATTTAGTGCAGATATGATTTACATTCAATATTGGATGGAAGAATTTAATGGGAAAATAAAGATGAGTGGATTATATATTCATAATGGGAAAATAAAGCTTGTTAAACTTTGCATCAAATGTACGTAAGATTTTTGAAATGCATAACTATCTGAAATATTAAAAGCTTGCATATTGATGAATCCCTGATTCTCACTCGTTATTCTTTTATTTTAGCTTTTATTCTTAGCAAAACATCATGTAAATATCTGTAAATATAATAACTTAGCACTCTGCATGCTTTTGTTAATGTCGCGTAATTAGCATGTTTTTGGCTAAATAAAAGAATAAAGGAAAAGAAAAGGCTGGATATGAGATTGGATCTCACTATCCAAGTCAATATACAGGTCATATATGATCACCCCGACCTTATCTCCAAGAATCTGAGGAGAAGGCACGTAATTTTGAAAGAGTTCAAGAATTGCTCCATATGCAATTTTATCTAAGTATTCGAAAATTAGATAATTAAATTGCATTTAATTATCATAATTAATATAGATAGATACATCAAAGATAATTAAATTGGATTTAATTATCATGGATAATATTATTATGGATAACACTATTGACAATAATCGTGTATAATGTGGTTATGATCCACAATATCTATATTGAAGAGCGTTAATTGTATATGAGATTCACAATTTATATGTTAATATGAATAGGATTCACATTACATAATTTAGTGCAAATATGATTTACATTCAATATTGGATGGAAGAATTTAATGGGAAAATAGAGATGAGTGGATTATATATTCATAATGGGAAAATAAAGCTTGTTAAACTTTGCATCAAATGTACATAAGATTTTTGAAATACATAACTATCTGAATTATTAAAAGCTAGCATATGATGAATCCCTTATTCTCACTCATTATTCATTTATTTTATCTTTTATTCTTAGCAAAACATCATGTAAATATCTGTAAATATAATAACTTAGCAATCTGCATGCTTTTGTTAATGTCACGTAATTAGCATGTTTTTGGCTAAATAAAAGAATAAAGGAAAGGAAAAAGCTGGATATGAGATTGGATCTCACTATCCAAGTCAATATACATGTCATATATGATCACTCTGACCTTATCTCCAAGAATCTGAGGAGAAGACACGTAATTTTGAAAGAGTTCAAGAATTGCTCCATATGCAATTTTATCTAAGTATTGAAAATTTAGATAATTAAATTAGATTTAATTATCATAATTAATATAGATAGATAGATCCAAGATAATAAATTTGGATTTAATTATCATGGATAATATTAGTGTGGATAACACTATTGACAATAATCTTGTATAATGTGGATATGATCCACAATATCTATATTGAAGAGCGCTAATTGTATATGAGATTCACAATTTATATGTTAATATGAATTGGATTCACATTACATAATTTAGTGCAAATATGATTTACATTCAATATTGGATGGAAGAATTTAATGGAAAAATAAAGATGAGTGGATTATATATTCATAATGGGAAAATAAAGCTTGTTAAACTTTGCATCAAATGTACATAATATTTTTGAAATGCAATGCATAACTATCTGAAATATTAAAAGCTTGCATATTGATGAATCCCTGATTCTCACTTGTTATTCTTTTATTTTAGCTTTTATTCTTAGCAAAACATCTTGTAAATATATGTAAATATAACAACTTAGCAATCTGCATGCTTTTGTTAATGTCGCATAATTAGCTTGTTTTCTACTAAATAAAAGAATAAAGGAAAAGAAAAGGTTGGATATGAGATTGGATCTCACTATCCAAGTCAATATACATGTCATATAGGACCACCCCGACCTTATATTCAAGAATCTGAGGAGAAGGCACGCAATTTTGAAAGAGTTCAAGAATTGCTCCATATGCAATTTTATCTAAGTATTGGAAATTAGATAATTAAATTACATTTAATTATCATAATTAATATAGATAGATACATCTAAGATAATTAAATTGGATTTAATTATCATGGATAATATTAATGTGGATAACACTATTGACAATAATCGTGTATAATGAGGATATGATCCACAATATCTATATTGAAGAGCGTTAATTGTATATGAGATTCACAATTTATATGTTAATATGAATTGGACTCACATTACATAATTTAGTGCAAATATGATTTACATTCAGTATTGAATGGAAGAATTTAATGGGAAAATAAAGATCAGTGGATTATATATTCATAATTGGAAAATAAAGCTTGGTAAACTTTGCATCAAATGTCCATAAGATTTTTGAAATGCATAACTATCTGAAATATTAAAAGCTTGCATATTGATGAATCCCTGATTCTCACTTGTTATTCTTTTATTTTAGCTTTTATTCTTAGCAAAACATGTTGTAAATATCTGTAAATATAACAACTTAGCAATCTGCATGCTTTTGTTAATGTCGCATAATTAGCTTGTTTTCTGCTAAATAAAAGAATAAAGGAAAAGAAAAGGCTGGATATGAGATTGGATCTCACTATCCAAGTCAATATACATGTCATATAGGATCACCCCAACCTTATATTCAAGAATCTGAGGAGAAGGCACGTAATTTTGAAAGAGTTCAAGAATTGCTCCATAAGCAATTTTATCTAAGTATTGGAAATTAGATAATTAAATTGGATTTAATTATCATAATTAAGATAGATAGATACATCTAAGATAATTAAATTGGATTTAATTAACATGGATAATATTAATGTGGATAACACTATTGACAATAATCGTGTATAATGTGGAATATGATCCACAATATCTATATTGAAGAGCGTTAATTGTATATGAGATTCACAATTTATATGTTAATATGAATTGGATTCACATTACATAATTTAGTGCAAATATGATTTACATTCAATATTGGATATAAGAATTTAATGGGAAAATAAAGATCAATGGATTATATATTCATAATGGGAAAATAAAGCTTGTTAAACTTTGCATCAAATGTCCATAAGATTTTTGAAATGCATAACTATCTGAAATATTAAAAGCTTGCATATTGATGAATCCTTGATTCTCACTCGTTATTCTTTTATTTTAGCTTTTATTCTTAGCAAAACATCATGTAAATATCTGTAAATATAATAACTTAGCAATCTGCATGCTTTTGTTAATGTCGCATAATTAGCATGTTTTTGGCTAAATAAAAGAATAAAGAAAAATAAAAAGGAATGAGGTATTTAGAGTAAATACACAGTGACCCAAAGCCCAAGAGAAGGTCAAGCATTGACATGATCGCAAAATAAAATAAGTAGAAAGAGATTGGGCTCACTATGTATTGTATATATTACCTATATTTACATACATTATTTATATTATTACTTTTGACAAAATAAAATTAAATTATTATTTTTACATCTTTGTATATAATTCTAGAAATAATATAAAAATATAACAAAAAATAGAAAAATAAAATAAAATCCTTCATTCCTTGTGCAAGACACACTTGTATAAATTACATCCATTATTTATTATACACCCTTATTAATTTAAAAATAAAATAAAATATAATTTATACTTCTAAAATTATGTTATAAATAAATAAAATGCAAAATAAGGGTATTTATGTAAAAATAATAAAATAAAAATACTTGTACATAATACATATGTATATTATACCTGCATATAATAATACTATATATTGTATATACATTGATTTATTTTTTATAAAAATAATTTAAATCACAAGAAAAAATTCTTTGAAAATTAATAAACATTTTTTATTTTTTACACTTTTTATTTAAATTTATTTGTTATTTTTATTGAATTTTCAATTATTTTGTGCATAATATTTTCTGATTGGTCCAGAGGATTTGTTGACTCTAGTCAATGCTGCCTTCCAGGTCGGGTCGAGTTGCCCGCCTTCTCACCGGAGCTTGTTCTCCTTATTTTCCCACCCGACTTCGACCACCTCTCACCTTGATTCTTGGACCCGTGATTCCTCGGACATCCGTAATCCTCGTGAATCCCTAGGATTACCCGGATCTCCTTAGGGTTTCGTGCTCCGCGCCGATCTTTCTAGATCCTCGCTTCACGTATAAAAGCTCTCGTCCGCCTCCACTGAAGATTAGCTCGTCCCTTGTGCCCCCATTCCCTCCTAGATACCTTCGTTGAAGTGACAGCCAGCGTAGGAACCCTTCAGGATCATTGGGAAGCACCTGGAGACTTGTAGCTCATGACGTGGTCGGAGCTCCGCTGTGTGAAGCCTCCCGGCCAGCCGTAGCTTGGTTGAGGCCAAGTCCCAACCACCCATCTCTGCCTGACCTTGTTGAGCACCTCAGTAGCTTCAGTTACCGCTCATATCCATTGCATTTCTCATTTCTATTCATCTTTTCATTCCATCTCCGACGACGTTCACTCGTTCCGACCAACTGGTCGAAGCCCCATTCCCAACATCTACATGCTTTGATATACGCTACATCTCACTCCTCACCCTCTCATGCAACCTAAGCATTCTGAGACTCGACCATCGGGTCGAGATTAGGCTCAGACCTCCTTCTCACGCCTTCGCCGGAGGTCGATCACCATCCACCGCTGCTTCCCTTACCCTTTGAAGCAATAACCAAGGCTAGAGTGTAGCCCCGAGCCCTCTCTTCCCCTTGCAGGTCTGCAAGCGCACCTGGAGATCACTTTGGAGCCTCTGCTGCTAAGGCAGAGTATCTCCAGGAGGAGCATCCACCATCGTACCCATTCGACCGTCGTCATCTCCACCGGAGCCGTCCATCGGAAGCGGAGCACCCTCGCGACACTGCAAGACCGTTTGGCGATCTCATCGGAGCAGTTTATCGCTTACATTGGTCGATCGAAGGTCGCCCAAGGGGGTGTTCTTTCACCATCTTCAGCCGACGTCAGATCAGGACCACTCCTACAAGATCGCATCCACACCGTTCATCCACCCCCTTTTGTCAGAGGTGTCAGATGCACGATTAACAGCCATCAAGGCCGACATTCCCTACACCATCTGATCTCATCAGACACGGTCATATCCGTACGCCTGCTCCAAGTGCATGCACCGTTAGATCTCCAGCAGATCAGATCAGAGCCGTCAACTGCTGCTCCCTCGAGAGCACTCCACACGTCCCCACGTGCCACACACATGCCTACAAAGGGTATATTTCCTTTTTAGCCCATGTTTATTTCTGCATTTAGTTTTAGTCCATAAATAAATATTGTAGTTAAGTACTTTTGCAGTCTGGACCTTGTATTTTTGAATATTTGCATTTTAGTCATGTCGAGCTGAAGTCACGTGTATGATTACGTGCATTTTGGGGTTACTTGCATGATCTGTCTCGAACTCTGTTGCTTTTAGCTAATGAATGAAATATTTTCAAGAATTGCATTTATACCCCTGCACGTAGAGGATTGAGCATGTGCGCGAATTAAGTTGGAATTTTTGCAGAAGTGGCCCCTGGGTTTTTATTTAATGTTATTGTTTGGCCCTTCAAACTAGTTTCTTCGCATGCAGGTCCCTGCAAACTGCTTGTCTTTTATTTTACTCAATAATTAGCAAATTAATCCTAAAAATTATCTAATATTTACCACCAACTCTTGTTGACATGTAGTATTTAGTGTGATTTTATTGGATTAATTTGTTTGAATTTAATATTTTTGAAAAATAAAAAATCTATAAAAAGTGTCCTGACTATCTTTAAAAAATCCATAAAAAATCGAAAAGTGTCTTAAAAATTCATGTTGATGTCTTTTTGTGTATTTTAGTTACAGTAGTAATTTTGTTTGCAAATTCCCTATAAAAACCCTAAAAATTGCAAAACACCTAAAAACTTATAAAAATCATATAAAATTCAAGAAAAATAAAAAAATCTTATTCCAGTTCCTGTTTCTAGGCTTTTCTTCATACTTTGCCATAAAATTGCTACCCAGGACTTTAGGGATTTTAAGTAATTTTAACTTGCAATTTAGTCCCTACTATGCATTATTTGCATTTTTTTATCATTGTTTGCTTTTTATAAAATCATAAAAATATTTGCAAAACTCCAGAAAATTACCAAAAATACATTAAAACTTCAAAAATCCAAAAATATTTTTATCTTAATTCTATGAGTATTTTTAGCAATAAAGAAAAATCCCAAAAAAATTTGTTGCTTAGTTTTATTGATTTTGATTTTGTTTGCTTATTAAAAATTTTAAAAATTACAAAATTGAAATCCATTAAAAATATGTTATTTTATTCCTGAGATTTGACTACTTCGTAGGTTTTCTCGTGCTCCTTGTCTTCGACCCTGGTTGATATACCAGGTAAAATAAATAGTAAACTGCTTACATATGCTTGATTGTTTTGATCTGTTTTGAGTGGTTATTTCTTCTTGCTGATTACGCTTAGTGATTCGGGTGCAACGATCCTTGATATTACTTAACCCGAGTTGCTTGACGTATCATCACAATGGCGTCGTTGTTGGGGAGCACGACTTAGTAGTCATTTTTCATATTTTTGTCTCTATTTGATATAACTATTTTCTGACGCATTTTTGCTTTGCTTTTTCTGCAAGGAACCGCCCGAGGAGGCTGCGACTTTCTGTTGGAGTACCCGCATCTAAGGAGGAGCAGGAGAGCAGGAGATGATAGTTATAGTAGATAGAGTAGTTTCATTTTCTACAGAACTATTATTGTTGTAATATTGTGACTTGGACACTCTTGGACTTAGACTCATCAGGGTATTTTTCACCGAGTACCGGTGTACTCCAGGGACCTCACAGTGTTTTGTTTTTATCGTCTCTTGTTTTCTTTTGATTCTCAAGGATTTAGCCCCTAGATTTAGGACTTTTGTTGATTGTGACGTAATTAGCTAAGGTCCTATGCCTAATTGCTCATTATGTTCCTATAGAACGTAATTGGATCTAACTAATAATCAATAAAAAAGCTAACCTAATCGATTGAGAGACCACGTGCTGTTAGAGGTCGTATACAGTGCTGGCAGGATCCGTTGTGGCAGACATCGATCGATGTCTAAGACCGAACTCAGGCCTCTCTCTCTCAGATTAGTTAATTATTTGTTCTTCACGATCAATAGAAGTTGCTCGTCTAAGGCTAATTTCGTCATTGCATCACTTAGATTAGTTTACTTTCTGTCTTCAATTTATGTGTGGATCACCCTGCATGTAGAGTGCTGGAGTCAAGTATGCATTTCTATCTATGCATGCATCATAGTGTTTGATCGCGCATCGGCTTTTTGGACTTCCTCCCCCTATTTTATTGGACTCAAAATAATCCAGAAAATCGAAAAATTCATCAGGCGTTGTTTTTATCAGAAAAATACATAAAAAGTGAAAAGAAATAAAATTGAGATTGCTAATGCAAACTGGACCCTGAAATACATCTCATCTAAAAATCTTTGTTTTGGGGAAAGTCACCCCCTCATTGGTTGATTTATCTGCAACGAGAGAGTGACCCGCACACTAGGTAGAGCCATACCTGAATTCCTTTCAGACTACTGGTCTTACGGTTGATTGTTCTCTAGTGAGGATTTCACCAGGTAGCCGGTAATCGGTCCGGGACTTCCTTAGTAGATTGGGCAGATTGGGTAGCCGGTAAACGGTCCGCACCCATACTGGATGGGAAAAACTAATTGTGGGATTGGACCAATCTCTTGGGAGCATCAGGTTCCCAACAGCTCGCTTAATCGCTCTGATAGATTGATTGATCACCTAAATAAAATTGACAAGATTAACGATTGATCTCTCACGGTCATCAGCTCAAGTGTTGAATAGGTGAATAGGGGGTTTGATTTCTGATCTTGTTTGCATTCCAAATCTCATCGTCATAAATCCCTACATCACGATGATGGGAAGAAGGTTCCTTAGGTTGCATTTGACAGCACCGCTCCCAATCACTCCTTCCATTCATCTAGGGCAGTTTCAGAGAGCCCAGACCAGCTCTCTGAACCTGAACTTGCTACCACCCTATTCCCCCTTGACCACCATTTTTCCAGTCCTGAGGTGCTAGAGCAGAGGCCAGCACAGTTGTATGTTCATTTGACGGCACATGAGTTGGGGTATTTTGCCTTTGTAGAGACTTGAGAGATGGTCAGCAGTGAGGGATGCACCGATGAGCAGCCCCTAGGTTCAACGTACGTACTTGACCATGCCACCATCAACAACACACTCTTAGCCTCCCTAGAGATGATGCAATGTCAGATTAGAGACCATGGAGCATTCATGGCAGATGTGCGTCGAGAGCTGATGGAGATGAGAGTCAGCAGAGGAGAGCCACAGAGACCAACCGGTGGAGAGATACCCGCAACTGGAGGAGGAGACGGACGTCCAGATGATCATCCAGAGCTAAGGCCACCATGCATGATGAGGCAATTGCACAACCCTGGTGTAACTCCCATCCACTGTTATACTTCCAAATTTTATGTATATATGAAGGCCATCGCGATATCAAGTGATGGTAAATATATATAACATATATTATTTATTATAAATTTACATGTTATACTTCCAAATTTGTAATGTGTAAAATATGTGTTGCTCTATCTTTGCTAACAAATCATAAATCAAAGCTTATATGTTCTTCTTTCATGATCTATTGTATAAAATAACCATCATTAGTAAAGTTTTAAAGATAAATATAAATGAATTGTTATTTTATCAAGGCTATCAATCGAGTTAACAAGCAAAGAATTTTTTTAAGCTCGACATAATTAGGATAATGAACTCAAACTATGGTTTGACTTCAACTCATTTGTTCATTAAATCGAGTATGCAAGTTAGTTAAGGTGCTAAACATATCGAGCTTGAACTTTAAAGTTGGAAATTTCCAGAGCCTCTCTTGGAATACCTATTGCTTTTTTTCTATACCACATGAATTCTCGTTCTAAAAGTTGAAGAGCATTAATGGATTCAAGACGTTAGCATAAACAACATCTAAACATGAATTCAAAATTTCAAAAGTTGAGGGATTTAGCAACATGATACACATGATATTATCATTTTAATAGATTTATGTTCATATAAAACATCTGAATAATCTTTCAAGGCATGTTCTTTTAGGGAATAAGATACCGAATCTTAGAATTTTCTAAGGTTTTCTTATTCACGGAATAATTATTCCCTTTTCTATCACACAACGATTCTAATATCCTTCAAGAAATGATAACTATTTATCTCGATTCATGCTGACTATCTAAATAACTACTACTTATTCCACATTTTCAAATTCAACTAAGCAACAAAGAATATTAATACTAACACTTACCCAGCTAGGGACACCAATCGAATCGAATACCTTGAAATCCACCAAATTCATATCGAATTAATTTTTAAATTTAAATCCAAACTTGGATCGAATATAAAAAAATTACTGTCATTAATTTTGATTTCATTCATTGAGTTCAAATATTTAACACTGATTCATTTTACTTCAAATTTGAAATACTAATTAATGTTTTAAAACTTATATACATTATTTTATATAAAGAAGTTACAATTTGAAAGACATTATTTTATAATTTAAACTTTTGAGTATAGATTACTAGAATAAGTTAGAAAAATTATATGATCAGCAAAAATATCAAATAGATAACATACAATAGATACAAATACGTAATTTCATAGTTATTCTTTCTCTTTTACAATTTAAATATACCCTTTTGTTTCACTATGAAAGAAATATTTAAATAAAATATAAATATACGAGGCTTGTTAAAGGATGGAATCGTCGACAAAAAAGTTGAAAACATGTTGATTACCATTGCATGTTGAAATATCAAGCTTATATGAAAAATAATACAATATAATATTATTATTCAAAATAATAAGAACTCCACAAATAACTTAGCATGATAAAATCACTTCACTCATTGTGAAGATCATCTATTTCTAAAAACAGAAGTCATGAATCACATGAGATTTTTGATATACAAAGGAATAACTTACATGACGTAGTAAAGAGCTTATACATTACCCAAGTGATGATCATTTTCACATTTGACAATGATAACAAAGGAGGGACAACTATATAGGCCATGAACCACAACAGATGTCAAGGAGGAACTCAAAATTTTATGACCATTAATTTCTAATGCAAGGAGAGTGAACTCCACCATCTAACTTGGAATGTGAGGTCTTCGACCCATAATGAAAATGAAAAAGAAAAAGACAGGGTAAATAATGCAGGAACATGGAAATAAATGTGGGGTGAGGTATTAGGATAATCATATTAAACATTTATTTGTTCCTATGAGATTTTATGACTAATATTTTCTACTCTATTTTTTATTATTGAATATCTAGCCTCTAACTAATAGGATGCTACATGCATATATACATGCATGCATGCATGCATACATACATACATACATGTATCTATGTAATGTGTGTATGTAAATATGAGTCGAATCGAATTATTATTTAATGAGTTAACGCTATCTTAGATTCAATTTATTCAAATGGAATGTTTTTTAAATAATTATTAAAATAATTACAATTAATTAATTAGGTAATATGTTGAGAAAAATAAAAAAATAGGCATATAACGACATCTCAAGTGAGTCGAATACAAATCGACACCTCAGATTTGGGGGAGAGACGCCAACAATCATCCCCAAATCGCACATGAGGTGCTGATTTGAGAGCTGACTGTTGGTGTTCTCCCCAAATCGGCACTTGAGGCGCCGATTTGGGAGGGGACCATTGGTGAAAATGCCTTTTGGCTCCCTCCCTTTTTTCCTATAAAATCCCCCGCCCCTCTCCATTTCATCACATCTACTCCTCTTCCTTCTCATTTCTTATTCACAACCCTCTCATTTCTTCTTCTCAACCCTCTTAATCTCTCTCGAATTGCTCTTCTCCCATTTGGCTTCCGTTAGTATTTTTCGAGTAAGAGCGAATCGTGAATTTCCTCTTTTTTCGTAACCATTTTTGCAGGTTTTTTATTAATATAGAAGACTATATTTTTTGGGGATATTTTCTTATATCTCATTATCCATTCGGATATATTTTATCGCTTTGAAGATCATCTTTGTTCCATATAATTTTAAGTTTATACATATAGTTTTTTAATTCTAACTATTACCGAGTTGTGCAAATTTAGTTAATGCCAAATAAATTTTGTTGTTGTTTCAATAGTAAATTTTGTATGATTTAGATATTCTAATGTTAAAATCAATTGTCCTTTTATGTATGGGATTAATTATCAGCTAAAAATGTATATTACATCATAGATCAAATAACAAATACACAATGTAAAAAATAAATATTATTTTCGCAAATCAAATTAGATATTAGATTACGTATGCTTGTTTGTGTCATTTAACTATTTTCATGAATGTTAGTATCATCTTAAAGCAAGATGTACCAAAATTAAAATAATTACACAATTTTGAGAATAATGTTAATATTGTAGATTCAATTTTTATAGTTACATTTAGGATAAAAAATGAGAAATTGATGTTTGAATAAGAAATATTTTTTTATGATTTAAATATTTTAATGTCAAAATAAATTTCCCTCTTATGAATGGGATTAACTATTAGCTAAAAATGTAGATTACATCATAGATCAAATAACAATTACACAATATAAAAAATAAATATTAATTTCATAGATAAAATTAGATATTAGATTACCTATGCTTCTTTGTGTCATTTAACTATTTTCGTGAATCTTAATGTCATCTTAAAGCAAAATACACCAAAACTAAAAAATAATTACATAACTTGCATGAATGCAAGTGCCATCTTTAAGAAAAATATAAAAAATTAAAAGTAGTTATGTATTTTTAAAAATAAAAATTAATTTCATAAAGTAAATTATATATTAGATTAAATATTCAACTTTGTGGGATTTAAATATTCGCATGATTGTAAGTGTCATCTTCAGGCAAAATATACAAAAACTAAAAGTAGTTACATATTTTTAATGGAGTCATGAGAGGAACCTGTGGTTTGCATGTTATATCTACGATTTTAACAATATTTTTCAAATTCAATGGTTATTTCAATGATCGATGCGATGAATCAGAGGGAATAACGACACTTTTAACCAAGAAATATGAAGATTTACTTGAGACAGATACTTGAGAAGCCAGATCATGTCACGTTCGAAGATTTACACTAACGCAATTTCAAGTGTTAGATTAAGATGGTTATGCCTACAAAGTAAACTTAAATGGTAAGGAAAGTGATTGCACCTGTGGATTTATGCAAATGAAGCACTTCGTTTGTCCTCATGTCATAGCCGCAACCGCTCATACGCAGACACATCTAGATAACTACAACCTATGTTCACAATATTATTCAAGAAAGTATTATTGTCATACATACATATTTTTCTTTCATACGATCCTAGATCGACACTATTGGGGAGAAGAAGATGAAACCATTATGTTACCTCCGATTATCGGAAAGAGAGAACCTGGGTGCCTGATACAAGAGAGAATTCGAAATGAAATGGATGAAATGTGTGTGTGATCGAAGTTGTGTAAAATCTGTCAGCAGACTCATCATAATAGATTAAGTTGTCCACAAATAAGTAAGGATTCTAGCCTATGATAAATAACATGTAAGTTAATGTTTTGTTAACTACAACATTATCCCTATTTAATAAGCAATCTCTTTATAAATGTTGTTTAATTTAGTATTTAACATAATGTCTTATTAAATGTAGATGTCACACATGAATAGAGTACCTTATCCATTGGATGCATCTGTGTTGTACATAAAGAGTGAACATCGGTCTTCACGGCCTACCATTTCGGTTAGTATTTATATTCTTCAGAATATTTTTATTATTAATATAATGAATTCTTATGCGAGAAATTAACGTAATTATGTGTTGTAAAATCTATATAGATTCAATTTATATAACACAACGAGATGGTCAATGAAATTCTTCAGAAGAAGAGTGCAGTGATGAAGAGATTGTTTGAACTATCAAGATTCTCATGCGTAGTTAACATGAAAAGGGTACAGATGGACCATTCGTTATTGAATAGTATACTAGAATGGTGACGACATGAGACTCATACTTTTTACTTTCGATTTGGTGAGACAACTATTACATTATAAGATATGTGATTGATCAGTGGGCTGAAGGTCGATGGATTGCATGTTGCTGGTCTGCATGTTCCGTATGGGGATGGGAAGCACTTTGTTTAAGCTTGTTAGGTGTCATTCCCTCTTGAATAAAGAGTGGTAATGTGAAGATATAATGGATAAGACATATCTTCTTTGGAGATGCAGATCCACTACTGGATATTGAAGATGAGCAGGAATCAACGTGTAGGGCGAGGGCACTAATTTTATATCATATTGGATGCAGTGTTCTCGTAGATAGCAGTGGAGATATGGTGCCTTTTAGGTAAGCATATACAATCCTTAATATCAAGCTCTCAACTGGTTTACTGCTACTCATTAATAATGTTTCATTTGTTCAAATAAGTACATGCTCCATTTATGCGTGTTGGAAAAGAAAAGAGCCCACCCATGTGTTTAGTACCACATGGGGGAGCGGTCACTATTGGGTCTGTCCGTGAGGCTATATAAGGAGCTCCACACCCCCTGTACTCATTGAGAACTTTAATAGAAGAAATGCCCAATTCAGGGGCTTCTCCCATGGTTTATCCCGCTCCTTCTGGAGTAGGGTTCCACGTTAAATCCCGATGTCCCCTAATGTTTTCTTTATCTTTATTCTCTGATACGCTTCCGCGTTCTGTTTTTCTACATGGTATCAGAGCGGGTTCGATTCTCGAGGATTTTTTAATTCGGTAGTTTTATTCGAGACTCTTTGGAGTTCTTAAAGATTTGATATTTTGAAGATCAGTTTTTTTTAGATATAGAAGTTTCGAAAGTTTTTTCTCTGGGCAAGTTCATGATCTCCAGGGCTCCGCCTCTCCACACCCAGGCAAAGCACTCAAAGGGGCGGATGTAGACTTTGCGGCAGCCCTCTCCTCCATCGTGGCAGCGAGCCCTAATGGCTTCGGGCGATATCCCCGCGCCTGGACTCCCCATCTCCTCGGGTGGCGGCCTCGACCTCCCAACAGGAGCCCCTCTCATGATCAAGGCGGCGTGCCATCTCTAAAGTATATCCCGCGCCGCCAAGCGCACGGCCTCCAGCCCAGCGGCGAGCACCCAGATCCTGCGCGATCGGGCGGAGCCCATATCTCGCGAGCGGCACGCGGGAGCCCTCGAACCGGGGATGGCGACCTCCCCCCTTCACGCGCATTCGCAGGCGCAAGCGCATCTCCTCAACCCCAGGCGGCGCCCCATCGCACTCAGCAGCTCCCAGGCGACGGCGCTCCAGCCGCTGGAGCTCTTCTAGCCTTCCCAACTCCATCGCGATCCAGGTGCCACACCCTCTCCATCGCGCTAGCGGCGCCGCTCCTCCCCGAGATCTTCCACGCGCAACCTCGCGCGCACCCAGGCATCCCAGCTGCGATCCAGGCGGCAGTCCCAGGAGCTCCCATCTCCAGCGGCGCAAGACGAAACCCCAACACGGGGGGGGGGGGGGGGTTGAGAGGGTTTCCCAATCGTGGGAACCCTAGACCCGTTGGCCTTTAAAAAAATTGGTTTATTTGGTTGCCAGCCCAAGTGAGCTGGAAATGTTTCTGCATTAAAACAATTCCAAACTTTGGGCCGAGTGTGGTAGAAAAAAAAACGGAGGGGGTTCGGTTATTATTTTAAAAAAAATTGGGGGAGAATAGAAAGGTAAAAAAAGGGGAGGATGATTTTTTTAAAAAAAAAAGGAGAGAAAAAGAGGAGTTTGGGTCCTTTGGGCCGTGTGTGTGTTTTTTTAAGGGGGCATTTTGAGAAAAAAAAGAAGAGAAAAGAAAAAAATTGAAAAAGGCCGCGTACAATAAAAAGCCGTATGCAAATATATTGTAAAAAAAATGATGTGAAAAAAAAGAAAAAAGGAGAAAGCCGCAATATTTCAAAAAAAAGGGGGATAGAAAGGAGGCTGAAAAATAGAGAGGAGAAAAGTAAAAAAAATCGCGTATAAAAAAGTCGTACGCATAAAAAATGTGATTCATGTTTGCTTCTCCCAACTTGTCTTTATTTTCATTATTCTCACAAGTTTGGGAGAAAGGGGGAGTAAAAGCCATATGCATCTTACATGATTGAGTGACAGACCAAACACTCTGGATTTCACAGAATATCAAGCCATCTTCACTGTGCATCGATCTTCGTCGTGGTGTCTCTATCCTCGACATCGACTCCGCACTGGATTTGTTTTCTTCGAGGCACGACGGAGACAAAGTCCGGTGACCCGCAGGCACGACTGAGACAGAGATTCGATGACCATGCAGGCACGACAGAGACAGTCCGGTGACCTTCCAGGCACGACAGAGATACGTTCCGGTGACCTGATATACCCGTCAGCAAGCGGGTTTGTCTACCAGTTGCGGATACATACGTTTATTGTGGTGATTTCAAGTGAAGATGTAATGGTGTATATTTTTCTTTATTGTTGCAAGTTGCAGCTGTCCCAGCTACCAACTTGAGGGGGAGTGTTGGAAAAGAAAAGAGCCCACCCATGTGTTTAGTACCACATGGGGGAGCGGTCACTATTGGGTCTGTCCGTGAGGCTATATAAGGAGCCCCACACCCCCTGTACTCATTGAGAACTTTAATAGAAGAAATACCCAATTCAGGGGCTTCTCCCGTGGTTTATCCCGCTCTTTCTGGAGTAGGGTTCCACATTAAATCCCGATGTCCCCTAATGTTTTCTTTATCTTTATTCTCTGATACGCTTCCGCATTCTGTTTTTCTACAATGTGAATTGGAAGAATGTGTTCAATTTGCTTGGGGTGTTGCTGCTTTAGCATGCATATACTCTGAATTAAACCAAGGGTGCAAAAATAAGCACTTCTAGAATTTATGGCTTTCTTCACAGTTCTACAGGTATGCACGGTACTACACATCTCATTGTCTCGATTTATTTTGATTAACATTGATAATGTGTAGGTTTGGACATGGGAGCACATGTACATCAGTAAACCAGTTACAGGAGATCGTGCAATGATCCAAGGAGGATCATTGGCCCTAAAATGGATCGGTGTGTGAAGTTTCAATGAAAATGTATAGATTGCGGTGTTGGTATTTTACTGTAATGAGTTGAATACGTAGAAAGCTCATCAGGTAAATATTAAAATAAATTACACGTTCATTATAATAATCCAGTTAATGATTACATGACTTTCTTCTTTACTGAATTTAGATAAATTAGACACCCTACGTCAATGAAGAAATCACACAACTGCATGATCTTTTATCGAAGTGGGCAGCCTGTTTGGATGAGTAGAGTACCATTGCTGATATGTTATGATGTTATAGATATGCATAATCGTGTTATGGGTCTATTTGGGACGTGACAACATATCCGGGCCTCCGTTGAAAGAATACATGTTGTCTCTTAACGTAATAAAATACGAGGTGCTAACATCCTAGATTGGTCTATATCCATTGATAATACATAGATCGATGGGAGGATAGAGAAAATCGATAGTCCTTGGACATTCGTATTAAAAAATGATGTGTATATGCAATGGTACTGGAGCATAATAAGAAGGTGAATCCAGACACATATTTCACCTCCTACAATAGCTTACCAACCTCATGGGCTAATAGAAACACGTCTGGTATGTTGCATGTAATAATCTTTAATTTTACCATATTTTATTAATTCATTAGATCATAAATTAAATACGTGGATATGATTACGCAAGGAAGGAACAATCTGCATGAAATTAGACGATCAACAAAATTATCGTCGACTATGAAAGCAAAAGTTGAAGATATAATTATATATTTTGATGACACAATCAACATGTTATCTTTGATATATCCATTCCATAACTATGACCAACCGTGCATACCCTAGAGGTATCATATTTTATTAATTCTTTAGATTTAGTTAGTTCTCTTTTGATCAACTCATTTTTATATTTATATGATGCAAATTCTTTGAGGGTATGAGTTCTACGGGATATAGCGGGGAGGGGTCTCAACAACAACCAATGTTTGAGACTTCAGGTTGCAATAATTTTTTTTTATCTGATGATCTCAATAATTCAACTTAGTTTATACGTTTTTAGGTATTGCATATAATCTAAATATTTTATGTATACATTATGCGGGATTCGACGGACAAGGATCTGGACAATAACAACTAAAGTTTAAGACTTTATGTTGCAATAATTTTCTTTATCTGATGATTTCAATAATTCAATTTAGTTTTTACTTTTATACGTATTGAATATAATCTAGAACTTTTAGACATGCATCATACGGGATTCAATGAACGGGGATCTGAACAACAACAACCAACATTTGAAATTTTAAGTTGCAATAATTTCTATTTATAATTATCTCAATAATTCAATTTATTTTTTAGTTTTTATGATATTGAATATAATTCAAATCTTTTAGGCATTTATTATGAGGGATTAGTAGACAAGGATTCTCACAAGATCAACCACCTTTTGGAACTTTAGGTTGCAATAATTTTTATGCACAATTATCTCAATAATTCAATTTAATATTTGTTTTTTTTATATATTTGTTTAATATAACGTAATTATTTCATACTTATGGGATATATTGACATTTGGAGTCAATTACAATTTGCAGGATTGTTATATGCTAGTCCTTCAAGTCAATTTGACTCCGGGTTGTCTTAGATCACACTACCAACTCAATACAATTGAGAAGGGTCTTCAAGCTAAGATATTTGTCATGGTTAGTGAAACTGAGGAGTTCGAGAGATAATTCTTTGGTATTCCTACAATAATACCGCGACAACCTCTAGAGCTGCCTCACAGACCATTGGTAGGAGTAAGGATCAATGCACCTACACAATCAGATCCACGGCGACAATCAACAAGTGCAAGAAGCACAAGAGATCAAGTTACTCAACCAGCTGAACCACCAAGAAAGTCCTCAGCTAAGTCGCATCCTCCTGGGCATATACCAACGTATTCAGAACGTAATATCAAGAAGAAGGCAAAAAGAACAACATGCGAAGATAGTCATAAGATGGCAGGAGACAATGACAAAGGAAACGACATAGGAGGTGAAAGAGGAGGATGAAGCTTAAGAGGATTTTTCAAGAATGGACACCATAGAATATTGTAAATAATTTATATTATTTCTTGAAAAATTATAAAACTTCTATTATTTTAATAGAATATCTGCTTTTCTTTTAAATGGCTAGATGTTATGATATGAAATGTTGAGCTTATGAATATGGCATGATCAATATCTTTGTATTTATTTTTATTGATTATTTACATTATAAATTGCAGATATCTTTATGGGATATACGAAATTTTAGTACTCATTTAGAAAAAAATACACATCTACATAAATTGGATAATACCGTGCTATTTCCACACAAAATTGCATCATTCTGAGAGTTGGTAAGAATTAAAAAAAACAATTTAATCCGTAGATATAACATCTTTTGGAATATGCATAGCATCCATTCTTAAATAGAGGCATAAGAGTATTGCCTAAATGAGAGGGAGTAATACCCTTTGGGTTGCAATGGTCCAATATGTAGCACATTGGTGTTCTTTCAGCCCACCCGAATATCAAATGTGAGGCTAGAGAATATTACGACGGATAAGGTCTTGTTTGAACCTAATAAAACATACTTGAACGTGTTTGGGAGTGATTCAACTCGATAATTTCACGTCCGAAGAACATTTATACCCTCAACTTTTTTAAGAATATTATGATGGATAATGCTAGGATAAGTAAAAGATCACTACCATGACTTCCCTAAAAGTAAATGTCTATTCACATGCACAAATAAAATTCATATTTAATTCTTTTTATTTCGAATCAATTTTTTTTAATTTTTATAAAATAATTCCTAACCGAATACAAATGATTCAATTTAATCAACATCCCTAATACTACCTTTTAAAAAAATTAGGAAAACAAACCTCCGCATTTCTTATTCCACCCTTTGTCGAATACAGAGCTTAAGAAGCACAAAAGCTTGTGCTTGAATTTATAAAATGGAAAAAAAAACTCTTCTCGGCGGAAGTCTTCCTGAAAATGGGACAACAGCGGCGACAAACAGAGCACGAGGAAACTAAATCCAACAGCCCCTCCTCTTTAATACAAACGGATTCACCCATCCCGAGCCAGGAGTGGTGGACTTCCATTTTCCCACCATCCCTCCCCCCCGCTTTATCCGACACCGCCAACGCTGCATTCGAATAGCTCCTCCACCTTTCAGCTCATCAGTCACGTACCTCACCACCTCAACTCAAGCTGAGCTATCGGGACAGGAGCAGCACCCAATCTCCTCTCCCCTTCCCCCATCCACCAATGACGAGCGGGGTGGGCTTGGGGGCGAACCACAGCATCCTCGTCACCGGCGGCGCGGGCTTCATCGGCACCCACACGGTGCTGCAGCTCCTCAAGGAGGGCTTCAAGGTCGCCATCATCGACAACCTCGACAATGCCGTCGAGCAGTCCGTCCACCGCGTCAGGGACCTTGCCGGTGCTGATTGCGCCGCCAACCTCCAATTCCATCTCGTAAGCGCTCGCCTTACAATTGCTGGATATCTTCCGCCTTTTGTCGTCAAGTAAGGATTGTCCTTTCTTCTGGATTCGTGCAGGGCGATCTCCGGGACCGCGAGCTTGTTGAGAGGCTCTTCTCAGAGACCAAGTAAGATCTATTGTTCGAAATTTTGCGTGTTTTTTTAATGCCAAATGTGTGGGGAAGTGTGTGTTTGTTGAAGTGACGTCGATTTGAGTATCTCGCGGGAGGATAATTAAGGAACTGCATTCTCTGCGTGATGGAACAGTTGATGATTATTGGTGGAAGGGAAATTGGAGATGGATTGGATCTGCTGAGCAGTTAATGAAGTTCCCTTTTTCCCCTCTTTGCATCTGTGGGGTCTCGAATTCGGAGAATTGTCCTTGGATCGTAGGAAACCTCAGATCCTGCTCCTTTCTTCTGCGCGAGCGGTTTAATGAAGAAATCTGCAAGCTTACGCTTGCAAAGCTGATGTCGGGATTTGGTAACGCAGATCTGGACCCATCTGGAAAATATGTCATGGGGTGGCAGTTATTCGTCTCTGTCATGATGCTCAACAGAAGAAAGAGACCTGCAAACCTTTCTTTGCCGACCATTCTCGTCTAGGAGGATTTCTGTCAACCTGGCTTGCTATTTTTGGCGTGCTTTATGCAGCGAGATTAAGTGGAACATTAACACTGTCCTGATTTTCTTAATCTTTGGAAAGGAATTTAAGATGCAGTATCACGTATTCATACAAACCTCGTATTTATGACTAAAAATATATAAGATCTGCCTCTCCTTTTCCCGCATGCGCAGACAGTTTGAGTATAGTTCCATAACCAAGTGGAGAATGTCTTCCTTAAGGAATTGCCGGCTCTTCTATCTGTAGCTAAGAGATTAACTAAAAGTATGGATCAGAATGGATTTGTTTTTTGAGGAGATATGCAATTTGTTATTTACCCAAGGCCAGTGCTTCCCAAATGGAAGATCTGTGTTCCATCCCCTTGCTTCTGTGTATGGGTTCAAAGGATGCTTGCAACTGCCAAGACGACTGCAGAGGTTGGAGGGCCCTTCCACTGTGCTACGTTCTCTTGTTCAATAAATCATGATAATCGCACATCCCATATCTGGGAATAGGTGCAGTTGAATATTTGTTTACTTTTCGAGTTTTTTAAGTTGCATACACTCATATCTCACACTAAACCCATATTTATCTTTTGCATAAGCTGTCTATGAATACCCTTTGTTTTAATTGGAGATTCAATCACTGTTCTTGTTGAGTTTTAAACGAAATCAGATATAGACTGTACTCATCTTCTATGCACCTATGTTGTGGGAGTCAATGGGAATCAAGTGGATGCTGAGTAAGAGAGACTGATCCGGACAAAACAGGGAGATCGATGGGAGAGTCTGATCAGTCGACTAATGTGCTCACTAGTCGACTATTCTTAATCCCATTCAGCTAAAATCTATTAAAAAATGCTTACTGGCTCTGTTTTTCTCTCTGTTTTTCTTTTGACCATCTAAAAAATCTATCCAACTAATTTTTCCTCAATAGTTATTTTTGGAAATTCAATCCCAATTATCAAAATCATTAAATATTCCAGTCAACTAACTTTTTATATCAGCTGCTAATTTGAGTTTCAGTCGGCAAACATTTCCTTCAGTTGACTATTTTTTTTTGAAATGCATATTTTGATACTTGTCGTTGGCGATCTTTTAACTAACTCTATTTACCTACCTTAAATGGTTTTTAAGACCTCCTAAGCCAATAAATAAGGTATCTACGCCCCCTTTCACGATAGACCGTACATGCAACTCAAGTACTTTTATTCCCGCACTCTGAGCTGTGAGCTACTATATTCTCAAATGCACGTGCAATTCTTAAGCATTCAAGCTCCATTTAATTTCCATTGCGCTCAAGTCATCTTCATACTTTCAAGATGTTGATATGCCTTAAATCCTAATCACCTTCTGTTGAACTTAGTTGAAGAACAGTTTTCTGCACCCTTCAGAAGGACGTGCGAAGCATGTGGGTAGGGGGAGCATGTGTTATCCCCCCTCTGTCAGGGCAGGGGGAAACACTCCCATCTCGAAATGGATTTTTATTTGAGCATTTGGATATGCCTATCTCTATGATCCATTTATATTAGGAGTACTATATATACTCCCTAGGGTTAGGTTTCTTCGTATCCTCGATATTTTTCCTTTTCGTCATATATAGTGAAAATGATCGCTGCCACCTAAGGATGTAGCTTAGTTACGGGTAAACCTTGTAAATCTCAGTTACAGGTCAATCTTGTATGCTGAGAGAATTCTATATCTTTGTCTTTTATTTATATTTCTCTAGTTTTTTAGTCTTCGTTATGTAATTTCTCCCCAGAGCCTTTCTCCTATATAAGAGGGTTCTAGGGTTACATGTAATACAACTTTTATTTTCACACTTTCTACATGGTATCATAGCGACGGTCCTAGACCAGAGCTTGTTCCTTAACCCTAGCCCCTCCCCACCAAAAGTCGTGCCGCCCCTTTGCACGTCGAGGGCCACCACCCCTTCACGGGTCGTCGCCCCTCACGGGCATCTCGCGGGTCGCTACCTCGTGCGAGGTGCCACCCCTTGTGCGCTGCCGCCACGCATCTCGTGGACCGCCGCCCCTCGCAGGTTGCCGCCCTCGCGTGCTGTAGCTGCCCCTAGCGGACATCTCGCAGGCCGCCACCCCTCGCGGGTCTCTCCTGTCCGTGTTGTCGCCACCCGTCTTGGTTTAGGACCGCTCTTGGGTCTCTAGGGTGTGACATGATCATCTAAAAACACCCTAGTCACCCAAAGGCACCTTCCAAAAATGGAAGATATTGTGGTATGAATCTACACCCACAACCATCTTCCCATATGTCAGTGTAGACACAAGTCTTATTTGTTGCAGTCCCAGTCTTGGTGATAGTTGTCATCATGGTTGACAACAAAGCTGATGTTCCATCGGTGGGGCCTTCAAAGGTCTAGCCCCCATTGTCAAGATGGATGGAACAAACTATGAACTATGGGCCATCCGGTTCATGAGTCTGATGCAATGTAATGGCAAGAAGCACATCCTCATGACAGAGGAGCCAAGTAACAATACTGGGACACATGCCTCATGAGAGGCAGACGATGCTTATGCATGTGTGTGGCTATCTGGGACTGTGTCTACAGGGATAGCATATGATATACTGATCCCGCCTACTGCAAAGGCTATGTAGGACATTCTCGATGCTACATACTCTTCAACGAAGAATGAGTCAAAGATATTGCAGCTCTAGCATGATATCTTTATATCAAAGCAGAATGGTCGACCCCTCCATACCCTATACACTTCTTTGAGGGGAATGTTTGAGAAGCTACACGGCTATATTCCCTTGACCGCTACGCCAGAGAAGCTCAAGGCATACATAGACTCTGTGATGACTGGGGTCTTTCTAGCGGCCCTAGATCCTGAATATGACTTAGCTCCCCGGAGGCCATCGCGGGCCCCCCCTTCCGGAGGCCACCGCGAGCCTCTCCCCTCCCTCCCGGAGACCACCGCGGGCCTCCCCCCACCTCCTGGAGGCTATCACGTGCCGCCCCCTCCCTCTCTGAAGGCTACTGCGGGCTTCCGCCCCCCTCCCCAGAGGCCACCGCGGGCCTCCCCCCATCCCCGGAGGCCACCGCGTGCCTCCCCCCTCCCGGAAGGCCACCACGGGCCTCCCCTCTCCCGGGAGGCCACCGCGGGCCTCCCCCCTCCCCGGAGGCCACTGTGGGCCTCCCCCCCTCCCCAGAGGCACCGCGGCCCGCCCCCTCTCGGAGCCACCGTGTGCCTCTCCCCCCCTCCCGAAGGCCACCGCAAACCTCTCTCGTCCCTCCCGGAGGCCACCGCGGGCCTCCCCCCTCCCGAAGGCCACCGTGGGCCTCCCCCCTCGCTCCCTGGAGGCCACCGCGGGTGTCCCCCCTCCCCGGAGGCCACCGCGGGCCTCCCCCCTCCACGGAGGCCACCACGGGCCTCCCCCCTCCCCAGAGGCCACCGCGAGCCTCCTCCCCTCCTAGGAGGCCACCGCTATCCTCCCCCCTCCCCGGAGGCCATACCTCCAATGGAGGAGGCATATTGCAGACTGAGTAGAATATTTATATCCTCTGGTGGTAATGTGTAGTCTTAGACATCATCGGCCATGGTTGCATCTCATGGTAGGGTGAACCCTACTCTGTATCATGGTAGGGGAGGATCTAACCGTAGCAGAGGAGGGGGTGGCTGATCTCGTCAGCCGTGCACCTTTACTTTGAGGAAACCTGTTATTCTAAGCATGGCTTCCGTTAGAGTTGCAGAACAAACTCAACAGGTTGGGAGTCTAGCTCCTATTGCTGATCAGAGATTTGACGAACTTGTGGCCAGACTCAGGGAGATCATGCCTACTCCTGGATCATCCAGCTCTCCCTCAGGATCCTCAGAGGTAGCCGCCTCTGCTACCGCATCTTCATCAGGTATAACATATGCCTTTACTAGTTGTTACAAAGAAGATTTGCCAGAATGGATTATGGACTCAGGTGCATCCCATCATCTATGTGGTGATAGAAGTCAATTTAGTGCTTTCGGTCTAACCCACCCTGGGCGATCTGTTGTGATAGCTGATGGAATACATTCTCCCATTACTGGTTAGGGGGAGGTGCAGCTAACTTCTGCAATGAGACTTTAGAATGTTATGTATGCTCCTGAGTTTTCAATGAATTTACTATCTATTAGTCAAATCACCATGGACTTACGCTGTCGTGTCATTTTTGATTGGTCTTCTCTTGTGTCTCAGGACATTCTAACGGGCACAATGATTGGTTCTGGCCGTGAGCAATGAGGTCTCTACAGACTAGTGCAATCCCCTTATGCATGTGCTTCCTCCATTCGCACTAGATTTGCGTCTCCTTATATGTGACACCTTCGTTTTGACCATCTTCCTCTGCAAAAGATGTGTCACGTTCTTCCATTGATTTTCCTTCGCTCTACCTTTCAATGCGAGGCCTGCCAGCTTGGGAAGCATCATCGGTCTATGTTCCAGATTCGTCGGGGTCGAAGTAGCCATGGCCTGTTTGAGCTAGTTCATTTTGATATTTGGGGTCCCAGTCGTGTCCCTGATCATCAGGAGCATAAATTTTATCTCGTTGTTGTTGATGAGTTTTCAATGTTGTCATATGTTTTCCTTCTTAAAAACAAGTCTGTTGCTGGTCCTGTTATTCAGTCCTTTAATAATGAATATGAAATAAAGATCTTTTCAGCAAAAATCAAGTATATACGTTCTAACAATGCCTTAGAATTTTGTAACAACCAACTTGCCACTTTTCTTATGTCTCATGGTATTGTGCATAAAACATCGTGTGCGTATACTTCCCAACAGAATGGGGTGATTGAAAAAAAACACCGCCATCTTCTGGATGTTACAAGGACTCTTTTGATTCAGAGTCGTGCTCCTCATTTGTATTGGGGGGATGTGGCTCTAACTGCTTGTTACCTGGTTAATCGTATGCCTTCTTTAGTTCTGGGAGAAAAGATCCCGTTCTTGATTGCATTTCCCGAGACGGATCTTTTCTCTCGCACACCTCGAGTATTTGGTTCAGTGGCTTTTGTTCATCAGATATCCCCTGATCTTGACAAGCTCTCTCCTAGAGCTGTCAAATGAATGTTTGTTGGGTAGTCCAAGACCCAAAAAGGATATCGTTGCTTCGACCCTGTTTGACGAAGGTACTATGTTAGTGCTGATGTAACCTTTTTTGAGTCTATTATGTACTTCTCTCATACAGGTGACAAGCTCATTTCTTATGAAGATGGGGAAGAGGTCTATATGCCTCTACCTCCGATCTCTACTCTACCATCATCAGCACAACCTCCTCCTCCACCATCTCCTACACCACCGTCTCCTCCACCACCTCCTCCACCTACATTCTTTCCCCAGGTTTATCAGCGTCGACCTTGTTCTCATGTGCCTCGTCAATCATCCAGTACACCTAAGGTATGTTCTGAGCATTTGAGTTCTTCTAGGGCAATAGTGATTTGCATGTACATCGTGAGGTGTAGGATGACCACGATGATACATCCCCTGTGAGCACTAAAGATCTAGATGTGCTTATTATTCTACGAAAGCAGAAACGTACGAAAGCAAAAACGTGCATGCACTATGCATCCTCTTGCTTCCCATGTGTCATTAGACCACTTTTCTGAGGACTTTCAGAAGTTTGTTATGGGACTGTCAACAGTGGAGATACCACGTTCTTATCAGGAGGTGCTGAAGAGTAGTCAGTGACGTCTAGCTATGGAAGAGGAGATTGCCGCTTTACAGTCTCGAGGTACGTAGAGTGTTGTGCAGGCTCCTCCAGGTGCGTCTGTTGGTGGCAACAAGTGGGTGTTCACTGTAAAAAAACTGTGTTGATCGTACAATTGATAAATATAAAGCTAGGTTGGTTGCTCGTGGGTTCACCCAAACGTATGGGGTGGACTATCATGATACTTTTTCACCAGTTGCGCGTAACTTCACATTGCGGATTCTTATTACAGTTGTGTTATACGTGATTGGTCGTTTTTCCAGTTAGATGTGAAAAATGCTTTCTTGTATGGTGATCTGCAGGAGGAAGTTTACATGCAGCAGCCACCAGGGTTTGCTGCTGTGGGAGAGTCTTGTATGGCGTGTCGACTTCATAAGGCCATATATGGCCTCAAGCAAAGTCTGAAGGGTTGGTTTCAGAAGCTCTCCGAGTTGATTGAACAAAACGGATTTGTCAGATCTACTGCAGATCATTCTCTTTTTGTTAAGAGAACTCAGGGAGGTACGGTTGTTGTACTGGTTTATGTTGATGACATAGTTGTTACTAGTAGCAATGAACATGGTATTCAGGCAGCTAAGGATTTCCTTGGATGATAGTTTGTGACCAAAGATCATGGCAAGTTACGTTACTTTCCTGGCTTGGAGTTTGCACGCAGTCAACATGGTATGATTATAACGCAAAGGAAGTACGTTACTGATCTTCTGGATGAGACATGTATGACAGGATGCGGACCTGCTGCTACACCAATGGATCCTAATGCTAGACTCTATGATGATGGCTCTGAGGAGATAAATAAGACACTGTATAGGGAGCTAGTAGGAAAGTTGCTTTATGTTACTATTAACATGCCTGACATATCATTTGCTGTGAGCAGAGTTAGCCAGTTCATGGAGCAACCTAGACATGTTCATATGGATGCAGTTTGTATAATCTTAAGATATCTGAAATCTTCTCCAGGTGCAAGTCTACTTTTCAGAAGAGACACGTCACTCTCGGTTACTAGATGTGCAGACGCAGATTATGCTGGGTGTCCCAAGGACATGAAGTCCACTTCAGGCTTCATTGTGTTCGTTGGTAGCTCGTTGGTTTCATGGAAGAATAAGAAACATACTGTAGTTGCTCGATCCAGCGTTGAATTAGAATATAGTGCTATGGCCCAAGGGATCACGAAAATGATGTGGGTGAAGTTCGTTCTGACTGACCTTGCAATTGAGGTGCCTCTTCCGTACCTCAAATGTGATAATCAAGCAGCTCTATTCATAGCTAATAATCTAGCCTTCCATGAGAGAACAAAGCGCATCGAATTTGATTGTCATTATACCCGTGACTTGATTCATAAGGGATTTATTTCCTCCTCCCATGTTGCTTCAGGTGATCATATTACATACACGTTTACAAGGCTCTCGCGATTGGTCCTTTTCACTGTTGTTGTTCCAAGATGAGCATGATAGACATATATGCTCCAGTTTGAGGGGGAATGTTGAGAGAATTCTATATCTTTCTCTTTATTTATATTTCTCTAGTTTTTTTATCTTAATTATGTAATTTCTGCCTAGAGCGTTTCTCCTATATAAGAGGGTTCTAGGGTTACGCGGAATACAACTTTTCTTTTCACACTTTCTACATTGTAAATATGTCTTGAATCCCAATCATCAAACCTTGGTTGAAGAACCCCGCACCCCCTCCTACCTGCAAGAGCGTGGGGGCAGCGCCTCCATCGAACTTTTTATGAGCGGTTCTATTTGTATCAGTATATAGATTCGTTTGTTTCAGGGATCCATCTGTACATGAGTACTATATAAACTCCCTAGAGTTAGGGCTCTCAGAATCCTCTGTACTCTCTTTTTTCTCCACATAGTGAAAACAGATTGTGGTCGCCTAAGGACGTGGCCCAGTTATGGGTAAACCGTGTAAATCCGTGTATCTTTGTGTTTGCTTGATTGATATCATTTATGTGTGCTTCATGATTAGCAACAAACTGATACCAGAGCATCAAGTTCCGTCTGGATCATCAAGTAAGATGACGTCGCGCAATTTGAAGATCGAGATGTTCACAGAGAAGAACAGATTCAGTGTATGGCAGATCAAGATGCACACCCTTTTGAAGCGGCATAGAATCTGAGCGTCGTTGGATCAGGAGCGGGCGAAGGCACTCAAACCATCTGAGTTGACAATGCTTGAAGAGAAGGCACACTCGACAATCATGCTGTATTTGACGGACGAAATTATCACGGAGGTTGTCGATGAGGATTTCACGGTCGATGTATGGCTGAGACTCAAAAGCATGTATATGACGATATGACGAAGTCTCTGACCGACGAGTTGCTATTGAAGCAACGTATGTTCTCTCTCCACATGC
This sequence comes from Ottelia alismoides, assembly GCA_037367405.1. Classification (NCBI taxonomy): domain Eukaryota; kingdom Viridiplantae; phylum Streptophyta; class Magnoliopsida; order Alismatales; family Hydrocharitaceae; genus Ottelia; species Ottelia alismoides. The sequence continues at coordinate 95,679 of JAZKJV010004426.1, forward strand.
GGGAAGGTACATCTCTTAAAGAACATCTTGATCGCTTAAATACATTGTTAATAGATTTAAGAAACGTAGATGTTAAGATTGAAGATGATGATGATGCCTTGATTTTGTTAGTTTCTCTTCCACTATCGTATGAGAATTTTGTTCAACCATTTATTGTGGGAAGAGAACCGATAATCCCAGAGGAAGTTCGCACGAGTTTGTATATGTATGAACTTCGCCATATGTAAGTAGGACTCTAATTCTACAGGTCTGGTTATGACTCATGAAAAGAGTCACGCCGATTCTGGCTACGCGAAGAAGGGAAAATAGAAGTTCAAGTCGAAGAATCACAATGTTAAGGATATCAGCAATTACCGCAAGAAACCTGAACACTGGAAGAAGGATTGTCCGGAGAAGAAAGGTAAACCCACAGTTGCTATCGTCATTGTTGTAAAAATCCCCCGACTGGCCCGACTCGTAGGTTCGACTAGTCTAGTTCGTGTGGTGGTCGACCGAGTACCTGACTAATTCCGACTAGGGCCAACTAGTTGATCGATTTTTGCTTGGAGATACCATTTATTTTTTATTTTTTAAAGCAAACTTATTCTAATATACTTAATGTTTTATTTAAATTCAATTTCTTCTTTTGTTTCATTATGATAATATAAAAAATGTACAAATCTATGTAAATATGTAAGAATATGTATACAAAAATTATTTATATATTGAAAATAATTAAAAAATTCAAAACTGATTAAAGTCCGACTAAATCCGATTAGTCATCCGACTGCCGATTAATCCTTAGTCAGTGGCCCAACCGACCGAGTACCGACTACCGATTTTTGCAACCTTGGCTATCGTGGCTCAGGGAGGCGCAGACTCTGAAGATGATCTGGTTCTCACCAGCATAGATCGTAAGATGATGGATAACACATGGATTCTTGATTCTGGTTGTTCTTACCTTATGACTTCCAATGAAAATTAGTTCTGCACCAATGAGAAGATAGATGATGGAAACACCGTCATGGAGAATGATGCAATGCACAAGATTATAGGGATCGACTATGTGAAGATTAAGATGCATGATCGAGTCATGAGGATGATGACGGAAGTACGTCGTGCTTCTAATACGAGGAAGAATCTGATATCCTTTGGAGTCTTGGACGCTAAAGGAAATATGTATAGCGTTGAAGGTAGAGTTACACAGATTGTCGAAGTTGGGGTGGTTGTGATCAATGGCAACAAGAAGAAGACCCTATACATCATGCAAAGGTCTACAGTTATAGAATTTGTTGTAGTGACATCCCAAGTCATGAGGTTAAAGCTAGAATTGTGGCATATGCGGATAGGACACGTGAGTCAGATGGGGATGGATATCCTCAATCAGAAGGGTCTGATTTCGGATCTCAAGAGATATAAACTAGAGTTCTGTAAATATTGCGTGTTCGGGAAACCATACAAGAAGTAATTCAGCAAAGCTATTTGTAGGATAAAGCGACTACATCCATGTTGATTGTTGGGGCCCTTCACGGGTCCCATCTTCGGGAGGTGTCATGTATTTTTTGTCTATTATTGGCGATTACTTCAGGATGATTTGGGTATACATGATGAAGCACAAGAGCGAGGCATTTCAGACCTTCAGGTAGTGGAAGATCTAGGTGAAGAATTAGACTTCTCAGAAGGTAAAGCATCTTCGTACATATAACGAGATGACATTCTGTTCGTCAGAGTTAAATGAGTTCTGTAAGGAGGGTGTTGCAAGACACCTCACTGTCAAAGATACGCCACAACAACGAAGTTGCAGAAGGAATGAACATGATGCTTCTGGAGAGAGCAAGGTACATGCTCTTTAATGCTGGACTTGGTAGAGCATTCTGGGCTGAAGCTGTGAATACGTTTTGTTACTTGGTTAATCGGAGCCCCGCATCCGCTATTGACTACAAAATACCCATAGTAGTATGGTTTGGCAATCATGCTGATTATTCTGTTTTAGGATTCTTTGGTTGTGCTACCTATTATCATGTTAGTGAAGGAAAATTAGAACCAAGGGCAAACAAATGTGTGTTTACAGACTATGGTGCATGAGTAAAGGGGTATAGAATCCTGTCTCCTTCTGAGCATAGAGTTACAGTTATCAGGAATGTTGCTTTTGATGAGAATTCCATGCTTCACTCAAGTAGAGATTCTGTTGATGCAGAGATAGGTGATGATGTGCACGAACATGTGTAGTTCGAACTGACACCAAGTAGCGATCACGTAGTGGATCACACCATTCCTAATTAGGTTGTTGAACAACCTGGAGCTAAGGAATCAAAGGAGAGGCAAAAGTGTTGCTACTGTTCGGCCCCATAGAGAGATACATCTGCCGCTGAGATATAGATTTGAAGACATGGTTGCATTTGCACTACAAGTTGCGGAGGGCACATAGCCTTCAGAGCCCTCCACTTACATGGATGCCATAGATGGGGCTGGATTTGGGAAGTGGATTGTTGCTATGGGTGAGGAAATGGAGTCGCTTCACAAGAATCAGACATGAGAGCTTGTCAAGTTGCCACATGGGAGGAAGGTCGTTGGATGCAAATGGGTCTTTAAGAAAAAGACAGGAATCTCGGGCAGTGAAGACATCAAATACAAGGCATGCCTAGTTGCAAAGGGTTACAAACAGAAGGAAGATGTGTATTACAATGAGATATTCTCTTCTGTTGTAAGATATACATCCATCAGGGTGCAACTAGCTCTTGTATCACATCGAGACTCATGGTTCGGAAATGCGGTCCATGCGGCCGCATATGCGGCCGCATATGCGTATTCGGTCACTTGACTGAAGCGCATATGCCATATGCGGCAATATGCGGTCAAAACGCATATGCGGTCCGCATATGCGGGATATGCGGCCGCATATGCGGCCGCATATCTGATAGGATTCATGTTAATCCGTGGCATGTTGATTACACATTAACTTGATTTTTTTACAAACAACTCTTATATCATCATTTACATTGATGCATCTTTTCATTATTCTCGTATATGATGCATTTGAGAATATAATCTAAGGTATTTTTTTCTCATATCCATTTTCCCCATTGTTTTCAACACTTATTAATGAATTGTTTACTGCCTTTTGAATTTCCTGTCTAATGAAATTCATTCTAATTCTTTAATAAAACATGAAATAATTGACTAACAGTTTGTCACTTTATATTTTTGTGCTTCTAATAAATTTTATATGAAAGTACAATTTTCTCCTATATTTTATGTCAACATGTTTTATCCAAATTTTGGGTGTATAATTTGTATACCTATGATTATTTTTAGCTTTTGTTATCTATAGGATCTAATATATACATTAAAATTTTCTTATATAATTCATGTGTTCCCTATTGAATCCAAATTTGTATATTTATATATATGCATTAAATTCTAAATACACACTAAAAAAACAATCAATTTATAATATCATGCTTATATATATCTTATTAATTATATTATCTTATTTGAAAATTTTGATTCTGGATTTTGTTAGATCATCAACTTTTTTATATAATCACATTTTATTGTTTATTTTACAATATTTTAAATTAAAATATTACAAACCGTATAAACCGCATATACTTCCGTATACTCCTCCGCATATCCGTTTACTCGCTTTAGACCGCATGACCGAACGAATACCGCATACCGCATTTCTGAACCTTGTCGAGACTTGGAGCAGTTAGATGTGACGACAACCTTCTTGCATGGTGAACTTGAAGAAGACATTCTTATGAGCCAGTCACATGGATTCGCATCTTATGGCAAGGAAGATCATGTTTCCAAATTGAAAAAGCCCTTGTATGTGCTTAAGCAATCTCCCATGCAGTGGTATAAGAAGTTTGGCAGTTTCATGACTGATCATGGGTTCAATAGGAGCCCATACGATCGTTGTGTTTACCACAATACGGTGGAGGATGTATCCTTCATCTATCTGTTATTGTACGTTGACGACATGCTGATTGCTGACAAGAAGAGGAGTACCATAGATGATATGAAGAAGCTCCTTAGTTCAGAGTTTGATATGAAGGACCATGGTGCAATGAAGAAGACTTTAAGGATGAAGATCATTAGAGATCGTACAGAAGGGAAGCTTTTCTTATCTTAGAAGAACTACATTAAGAAAGTTTTAATAAGATTTAGGATGTCTACATCCAAGCCTCTAGGCACTCCATCCTCTGTGAATATTCATCTCTTAGTTTCTTTCGCACCTCAGTCAGACAAAGAGAAGGAACACATATAATGTGCTCCCTATGCCAACACAGTTTGGAGTCTGATGTATGTCATGTTATGCACAAGACTTGATGTCGCTCTTGCTGTGAGCAATGTTAGCAGATTCATGGGCAACCTAGGGAAGGAGCTTTGGTAGGCAATCAAGTAGGTTTTCCGCTATCTGAGAAGAACATTAGACACTGACCTTATCTACAGAAGTGATTCGAAGTGTTAGGTTGTTGGATATTCAGATTCAAACTATGTTGCATATGTTGATGGGATGGGATCAATGGCATGCTATGTCTTCACTTTGGGGAATTCGATTCTCAGTTGAAGGCTACTTTACAGCCATCAGTTACTTTCGCTACTACAGGGGAAGAGTAAATGGCTTTGACAGAAACTGTAAAGGAAGGCATCACGCTGAAGGGCTTAGTTAGAGCTTTCGGTCTACAACAAGATCGGGTTATAGTATATTGTGGCAATCTAAGTGCAATATGCTTAGCTAAGGATCATGTGCATCATGAAAGGACCAAGTACATAGATGTTAAAATATCACTTCATTCGCTCCGAGAAGAGGATCAAGGTAAAGAAGGTCGACATATCTGATAATCTAGCCAATATGTTCACAAAGGCTGTTCATGGGAGTAGGTTCAAATACTGTTTGAACTTGCTTAATGTTAACAGTTGGCAGTAATCCCAAGGAGGGGTTGATGGAGGCACGACGAAGTTTGGCAAAGCTTATCAGAGGATTCAATTCAATGTGGAGATTGTTGATATGCCTTGAATCCTAACCATTTGACACAGGTTGAAGAACCCCGTATGCACCCCCTCCTGCCTTGTAGGGGCGAGGACAACGCCCTTGGAGAAAATTTTTATAAGCGGTTCTATTTGTATTTGGGCATCCATATGTACAAGAGTACTATATAAACTCTTTAGGGTTAGGGATCTCAGTATCCTCTGTACTCTGTTTTTTCTGTGTATGACTTAAAAAAAAGGCTAGGGGGTTAAGGCTCTGATTGTTTGAGAGGAGGTTAAGTCTCTGATATAGGTGTTCGAGGAAGCTTTAAGGATGAAGATCAATACAAACTCCACTTTTGTGACTTTTGACTTAGAGGTTCAGGAGGTCCAATCTTATGGAATGGCTTTGAACACGATGCAAATTTAAATGTTGATGATTTACCTGAACCTGCACATGGTAAGGCCTTCTTGTAGGATGATATATAATATGTCGATGATGAATGATTGGAGGCTATGCTCGGGGGCTAGCAATGCCTTGTTATACTGAGCTTGGTGTTAAAGACTATCATTTTGTTCTACATGTATGTGTTTAGACTCTCAACAAAGGTTGATTAGTTGATTGGTGGGGCAAGAAGGAGATTCTTGTGAAAGAGGGAAGAGGGTTGGGGTTTTGCCTAGTGAAATGGGAGGATATATGTAGACCCAAGAGGGAAGACGGGCTAGTGTTAAAAGGCCGTGAGTATGTGACATTTCAATAAGGTGATACTAATCAAGTAGATTTGTAATCTATGTAAAGGCAGGTTTGGGGGGGGGGAATCTTTATGGTAGACTACTAGAAGCATGCTAATATATATGTCTGGATTTAAGAACAAATTCATGCTAACGAGGAGTAAGGTTGTAAAAATCGGTAGTCGATACTTGGTCGGCTAGGTCACTGACTGAGGATTAATCGACAGTTAGGCGATTAATCAGATTTAGTTGGGTTTTAATCGGCTTTGAATTTTTAATTATTTTATATATCTAGATCATTTTTATACATATATTCCTATATATTTACATAGACTTGTACATTTTTTATACTATCATGATGAAAGAAAAGTAATTGAATTTAAATAAAATATTAAGAATATTACTATAAATTTGCTTTTGAAAAAATAAAAATAAAAATATGATATCTCCAAGCAAAAATCGACCGACTAGTCGACCTATTCAGAATTAGTTAATACTCGATCGGCCACCCCACTAACTAGACCAGTCGGACCTGCTAGTCGGGTCAGTCGGGCGACTTTTACAATACTGACGAGGAGGCCCCATGGCCTCAAATTTCAGTTTCGGCACCGTATCGGTGACGGATTGAGGTTGAAATTCGATCATTTCGGTCCCATTTTCTTCAGTGAATCCTCCTATGGCCTGAAATATCGACCATTTTGGTCGTATTTCAATGACATGTCGGAATTGAAATTCGACCAAAATTCAGTTGAATTTTGATGATATTTAATGCCATGGGAGGCACTTGATGTCATGGAGGGGGTTGAAGCACATATTGCCGATTATAGATCTATCGCTAAAGTAGAAACTGACGGATGGTATATATTTTTAATTTAGTTTGAACAATTAGTCATGGATGGAGGGAAGGAGATGTTGGTCGAGGTTTTTCCAAGGTTATGCGTAATTTTCGAGGACACACATGTGATGGTGGTTAGCTATTGTGTTACGTATTTTACATCGTTGGTTACATTATAGGATGGGATTATGCTAGGATGCCACAAGTAGGACGTATGGAGGTATTTGGTTGACTATATTATCACCCCCTCGCATACGAACCATATCTAGATTTTATCTTAGATTGCCAACTAGCATAGAAGACCATAATACCATAGAAACCAAAGATGCATTATTGACAAGTTAAGAGAAATCGACTGGCTACATGGTTGTTGGAAGCAAGTGGGCATGTGCTTGGACAATTGCTACCTGATTTACGGGTTAGGAGAGGATGATGTCGCCCATCTCTTCTTTATATGTTTGCAAGTAGTAAATGTTTGAGATGTTGTGGGGGTTCCCGTGGGTGGTTGTGAGCGAGGCATAATTCTTTTTGGATGATCTTTACGTAAGGACAGACTTACGTGTCGATCGAGTTTTATAGAAAGTGTCATGAAAGAAGTTGTGCACTAGCGATTTTTTGGACTGTTTAGTGCCATAAAAACTTGCCCATATTTGAAATAAGGAAATATTATGTTGAAAATGTGGTGTATAGCGCAAATGCTCTACATATGTCGTGTGCATATTTGTGAGAGGTTTTTTGAGTTTGTATTTATGCTTGTTTTTTTATTTTGAATAAATTTTAGATGGAATCCCATAATGGATGATCATCCTTTGTTTTATCGAGAAGAAAACAAATAATAGTTGCCGAGAGATATATTTATATTTCCTTTTTCTTTGATGTATTTTTTATTTTTCGTCTTTATTCTGTATTTTGCCTTCTAGGGTTTCTACTCTCTATATAAGAGAACCCTATGACCTCTATTCATATCCATTTTATATTTTTCTCTCTACATGGTATTAGAGCTGCAATCATAGACCAGAAATGTGCAACCCTCGCCGCTGGCCACATCTAGCCTTCCGCCATCCCTGCATGCTCTCCAGCCTTGTTGCTACCGCCCCAAGGGCCTCCACTGGGCTTGCCAACAGCTCGGAGCAGCTGTTCTAGATCACCAGTGGCATCCAACGGCCTCGTCGATAGGCCGAGTGCTGCCCTAGAGGCCCCTGGGTGTTCTTCCAACCGTGTATGGCCCTATCGACTATCACACGTGTTCTAGCATTGCCTAATACCTGGGATCGGCTTCCCAACCTATAGGATCGTCTAGTTTGGTGCTGCTACATACTTAGGCGATAGCCGATCTTCTTGCGATTCCGCTACTTGGGAAACACACCTTGATTTTTGATAATTTTTAGGTGATTTTAGGCCCTTAAATCAACCAACTTGTCTTTGAGAGTTCCCAAAATTGACGGGAATGGTTGTGGCATTAGTCTGCACATACAACTAATTCCCGTAGACACCTTCATATTGGTCTACAACCTCAGTCGCGTCATTTCCCAATCTCATCATCATCATGTCCGAGAAAAAGGTCGACCTATCATCTTTGAGCATCGTCAAAGGTTCGACACCCATCGTCAAGATGGATGTGACTAATTACGAGTTGCAGACCATGCAGTTTATGAGCCTTATGCATTACAATGGAAAGAAACACATTCTTATACAGTTTAAGCTATCGGCAAGAGTGGGTTTAACTCCTCTTGGGAGCAAGATATTGCATATACGTGTTGTAGAGAAGAAAATGAATCGTTGTGTTTATCCATGAGTGTAGGGTCTCTTATATAGAGAGAAATCCTAGAGAGCAAAAAGAGGGGAAAATACATATATGACACCTAAGGGTTACATGACTCAAATAAAAATAGAAAATATAATAACTCTAACAATCCCCCTTAAATTGGAGCATAACTGTCGATCATGCCCAACTTGAAAATCGAATACGAAAGGCTCCTCTTTCGTAGAGCCTTCGTGAAGAAATCTGCAAAATGAAGTTCAGTGGATATGTGTGGAGTGGTGATCTTTCCTCCTCTTACTACATCATAAATGAAGTGATAGTCAACCTCAATGTGCTTGGTCCGCTCATGGAAAACATGATTGGTGGCAATGTACATAGCAGACTTGCTGGCACAGTATAAAGGTACGTAAGTAGAAACTGAAAGTCCAAGTTCCTGAAGAAAGGAGACAAGCCGTGTGATCTCACATGTGGCTTGGGCCATTGCCCTATATTCTACCTTTGCACTTGATCTGAAGACTATTATCCGCTTCTTGCTTCGTCAAGTAACCATGTTGCCCCCAACGAGCATGACGTATCCTATAGTGGATTGACGGTCCTCAGGCAAACTTGCATAGTCAACATTTGTGTAGGTAAAGACATCAATGTGACCATTTAACCCATAGAAAACTCTATGTCTAGGAGATTCCTTCAAGTATCGAAGGATTAGAAGAACATCATGCCAATGATTGTAAGGGGGTCTCTCCGAGTGCTTCCTGGCTCTGCTCTCATTATATGATATATCTAGCCTACTAACAGTGAGATAAAGAAGTTTACCTACTAGGCTTTTATATCGTGTAGTATCCTCAAACGCAGGATCAATATATGTGGAATGTTTCCTCACTTCTTCAGGGATGCCAGATGGCTTGCATCTAAGTGGTCCAACCTTAGTTAGAATGTCAAGGCAATGCTTCCTCTATGAGAGATGGAGCCCCTCTGTAGTGCGTATCACCTCAATGCCAAGAAAGTAACAGAGCTGGCCAAGATCACTCGTGACAAAGACCTTCTAGAGGAAGGTCTTGGTCTCTGAATAACCATCTTCATCGTCTCCAGTGCTGACCATATCATCAACATAGATAGCAAGAATGACGGTGTTAGTAGACCATCGCCGGATGAAGAAGACATTGGTCAAATGTTGTCATCTAAAATCCAAGAGTGCTTATCTCAATAGTAAGTTTGTCAAAGCATGGCCTAGGGCTCTTCTTCAGGTCATAGATGGCCTTATGTAGTCAGCATACACACACCCCTCGACTATGTTACCCGGCAGTTGCATCATATGAGCCTCCTCTTCAGGGTCACCATAGAGGAAGGCGTTCTTCGCATCGAGTTGAAAAATAGACCATGTCTTATTCGCATCAATAGAAAGAATGGTACGCATGGACCCTATTTTGGCAACTGGAGAGAAGTTCTCAAAGTAATCAACCTTGTTGGTTTATGTGAAGCATTTTGCAACTAATCTGGCTTTCAATCTGTCAATGGACCCATCAGGCGACTGTTTGGTCGTGAAGACCCATATATAAGCCATAGCTCGAACTCTCGGGTGATACAACACAAGATCCCACATGCCCTGGGAGGTAAGAGCATCAATCTCCTCATCCATAACATGTCACTAGTCATGGTCCTGTATTGCACTCTGATGATCTTTAGGAATAGAAACGACATTTAGAGCATCTGCAAACCTCTTTTCACATCTTGATAAACATCCATGGAAGTAAAATGAGACATAGAGTGAAAAATACATTGCCTCTGTTGGAAGAAAAGAAGTAAATCCATTAGAAGAGACCCTACGGCTCTCTTATATAGGAGAAAAGCCTTGGGTTAATTACAAGAGAGGTATGTAAAGAAAATAGAACTGAGAAATAGATAATAAGAGATACAAATATCTCAACACTCCCCCTCAAGCTGGAGCATATATGTCTATCATGCTCAGCTTGGAACAACACCTCTGAAATAGACCTCTAACAAGAGCTTTGATGAAAATATCATCAGTCTGATCTCCAATAGAAACATGGGAGGTGGATATGAGACCTTTTTGGATCATGTCTCTGATATAATGGCAATCCACCTCTATATGCTTGGTCCGTTCATAAAATGCATGATTGTCGGCAATAAATAAAGCTGCTTGATTGCCACATAAAAGCTTCATAGGAAGAGGAACCTCAATAGCAAGGTCAATCTAGATAGATCTAACCCACATCATCTCTGTGCTTCCTTGTGCCATGGCCCTGTACTCAGATTTTGCACTAAATCTAGCAATCACTATCTGCTTCTTGCTTTTCCATGATACGAGAGAGCTTCCAACGAAAATAGCAAAGCCATAAGTAGACTTCCTGTCTTTAGGGCAACCTGCATAATCTGCATCTGCACAAGTTGTCACCTCAAGAGATCTACCTCTACTGAATATGAGACCAGAACTAGGTGAAGTCTTCAAATATCTCAAAATCATATAGACAACATCCATATGAACCTTCCTGGGTTACTCCATAAATTTACTAACCTTGCTCACAATAAAAAGATATGCCTGGCTTGGTGATGGTAGCATATAGGAGCTTTCCAACAAGCTCTCTATATCTCCTCTTATCTACCTTCTCAGTGTCATCATCATATAATCACATATTCGGATCCATAGCGGTAGTAGCAGGCTTGCACCCTGTTATACCTGTCTCTAGAAGAAGATCCGTCACAAACTTCCTCTGGGTCATCACAAGACCACGGTGGTTCCTGACGAACTCTAATCCAAGGAAGTATCGAAGATTGCCAAGATCCTTAGTCACAAACTGCTGACCTAGGAACTCCTTGGTAGCCTGAATGCCATGCTCATCATCCCTCGTAACAATAATATCATCAACATAGACAAGAATAGAAACAATAACTCTCTGTGTCCTCTGAACAAAAATTCAGTGATCCGTAGTAAACCGCACAAAGCCATGTTGCTCTATCAACTCTGATAGCTTATGGTACCAACCTCTCGGACCCTGCTTTAGGTCATATAAATCACCTTATGAAGCCTACACACCTTCTGAGACTCCCCCTCAGTAGAAAACCCCGGTGGCTGCTGCATATATACCTCCTTCTGTAGATTGCCATATAAAAATGCATTCTTCACATCAAGTTGGTAAAAAGACCAGTCCCGTGAAACAACAACTGATAGAAGGATGTGAAGTGTCGAGTGTCTGGCCACTAGAGAGAAGATATCCTGGTAGTCCACCCCATAAGTTTGGGTGAACCCACATGCTACAAGCCTTGTCTTGTAGTGATCCACACTGCCATCTGCCTGTTGCTTCACCGTAAAGATCCATTTGCACCCCACAGCAGAAGCACCTGAAGGAGCATGAACAATGCTCTAGGTACCACGTGACTGCAAAGTGGCCATCTCATCCTCTATGGCAAGTCACCACCTACTATACTGTTTGGCCTCCTGATATGTTCGTGGGATAATAATAGCAGAGAGTCCCACAACGAACCTCCTGTACTACTCTGAAAGATGGTACAATGAAATATGCGCAACTAGAGGATAAGTGATACAATGACGACGCGACTTCCTCAAGGCAACAGGTGCATCCAGGTCATCAACATCTCTGTTCTCTGGTATCAACTCCTCCTGTGCAGTATCCTGTGGAACACTCAAATCTCCAATACCATCAGTATAAACAATGTGTTCATTACATACCTGAGGCATGTTGGATGATAGAGAAGGCGCATGAGCAGAGGGGTGAGTAGAAGACCTGTGAATGTAAAACTATGGTAGGAACTGTGTCAGGGTAGACAAAGGTGAAGGTGGTGGATGTGGAGATGACTGAGGCTTAACATGAGGTGTAGATGGTGGAGATAACAGGGGTGGAGGAACAAAAACATCCTCACCTGAATCAACGTTAGACAACCTGTCACCTGTACAAATACATAATAGACCCAAAAAATGTGACATCAACACTAACATAATACTTTCTTCTTACATGATCAAAATATCTATACCCTTTCTGGGTACGAGAATAACCAACAAAGACACATTTGACAGCTCTAGGAGAGAGCTTGTCACGACCAGGAGTGAAATTGTGGACAAATGCCACTGACCCAAAAACCCTGGAGTAAGGGAGAATAGGTCCTTCTTGGGAAACACAATCAAGATGGAACCTTTTCTCCAAGGATAGTGGAATGCATGCGGTTCACCAAGTAGCTGCAGTGAGAACAACATCACCCCATAATGAATGAGGAGCTCGACTCTAAATCAAAAGAGTCCTCGTGACATCCAGAAGATGATGGTGTTTGCGTTCAGCAACACCATTCTACTGTGACATATAAGCACAAGAGATCTGATGAACAATACCACGAGATCGTAGAAAATCAGATAGCTGTAAAGTGGAAAACTCCAATGCATTGTCAGTACGGATAAACTTCACATTAGCAGAAAATATATTCTTAACTTCAATAAGAAATGATTTAATGACAGGACCCGCTTCAGACTTATGTTTCAACAAGAACACCCAAGATAATCTAGAAAAGTCATCCACAACAACCATATAAAATCTATGTCCCTGATGATCGGGAACACGACTAGGACACCATATATCAAATGAAACAACTCAAACGAATGACTACTATGACGACTCGGGAAAGAAGAACGATGGTGCTTCCTAAGCTGACAAGCCTCACAATCCAAGGTAGCACGAGTAGAGATCTGAGGTAGAACATGACACAACTTCTGCAGAGGAAGGTGTCTAAGACGAAGATGCCACATGAAAGGGGAAACAGATCCTGAAGGAATAGTAGCAGCACCAGCACACGGAGGTTGGACAAGTCTATAAAGTCCTCTTTGCTCACGACCATATCCAATCACCCTGCCCGTGAGTATGTCCTGAAACACAAGAGAAGAAGGATCAAATATGGCACGACAATATAAAATATTTTGTAATCTGTCTAATAGACAAAAGATTCATCTGAAATGCTGGAGCATGAAAGACATTCTGCAGACGCATCGGGGGAGCTAGAACAATCTCCCCCTGACTAACAATGGGTAGATGAACCCCATTAGCAATCACAACTGATCTACCAGGAGGGATAGACCTGCAAGAACTAAGTTGTGCTCGATCGTCACACATATGATGATATCGTCCAGAGTCCATGTTCCGATCAGACAAATCTGAACTGCTGCAACTGGTAAGCGCATAAGCAATACTTGACGAACTCGAAGAGGCTCTGGCAACAACTGCGACATCTGAAGAACCTGTAGCTGAAGTGTTAGGAGTAGTCATCATCTCTCTCAGTCTGGAAACAATATCATCAAACCGCGTATCATGAGCATGAGCAGAAGTTGGCTCGGTCTGGTCAGCAATTTGGGCAGACACAGGATATCCATGCTTCAGATGGCTGATAACTCGAATCTGCATGCGGTTAAGAAATGATGTCGGTGTAAAAACCGTACAGATTCGATTTATCAAACAAAATTCAATAAAATAGGAGAGAGAGAAAATGAAGTGAAGAAGCGACTTCTCTCTCCTATTTTATCTACACTTTAATATTTAGCCAGGTAAGTATGCTCGGGTCGAACAAAAGGAGGCATAATAACTATACTTCAATTTTTGGGAAAAATGGTATTTTTGTGATTTCTATCTCTTCTTGAAGCAAGCGAGAACATCGGGAAAATCTTTTTATCGGTTTTTGGTTTTGAAATTTTTATTTTATTTTTTAATCTTTTTCAATTTTTTAAGTTAGGTGACAAAGTAGTTATTTTATCAAGCTCACAGGTATAGTCTCCTCTAGTAGTTCGTGTTTAAGCCGGCTGTGCACACCAACCTAAATAAGACTACTACTAATGTTTGAGGTATCTGCTTGTAGCAAGTAACATGACCCGAGAATGAGTCCAAGCACTTAGGGTACAAGTCCAGGGATTTGGGCTCTATTCTTTAAGTGTACGTGCCTCGCTCTGTCTGGAGAGTACCTGGAAATAATGAGGGGGTTGCTCTACCGATACAATTTTTTTAGTTCAGATATTTTTCATTTTTTCAAGTTTTTCTTAATTTTTTTATAGTTTTCACTTTTTTTTGGATATTTTCAACAATATCTAATGGGATGTCGGTTCTTTTTAAATTTTCAAAATGTGTCTCATGGAGGAATCATGGAATGCTGTTGAAAATAATGATGCATGCAGAGATAGAGATCATACCTGATGCCAGCATTCTAAGTGATCTGCGCAGAAATTTAAAAACTAGACTAATGCATGCAAAAAGCGATAAAAACTGTATCCTAAACCATCAGCTCTAGTGTAAGAATGAATTATTTTTCAAAACTATGGATTATGCCTAAGTGTGGATTATGAGATATGTTTCTACTTTAGTTTTTTAGTCAATCAAGCATGCACCCCTAGGCTCCACGAAATCATGTGAAACAAAGAAAATCGATGAAAAACTAAAACCCGCGGTGAGGTCCCCCAAGTGCACCGACACCCGACGAAACAGACCTTGAAGTCTAAGTCCGGGTACAAGTCGGGATGTCCTTAATATACCCCTTCTACAGAAATCAATAACGGGCAAATGCCCCTTCCTCTCTCACAAAATACAAAAAAAGTATGTAAAAAATTCTGCCAACTTGCTCTGCTCCTCTGCAACCGACTCGTAGAGAAAGAGTCGATCTCTGCACTCTCAACTAGTTTGTCTTTCGAAGAAGCCGGCTGATCCTGTAGATCCTGCAAAACTTGTCAGCAATCACACGAAAAACCGTAAAATCAAAGAAATCAAGAAAATCGTAAAAGAACGTAAAAGCCGTAAAACAACTCGAAAGAAAATCGAGAAAACTCAAAACGACTCGAGAAAAATTGAAAAAACCATAGAAAGAATTGAGAAACAAGAAGAAAGAAAAATAAAAAATCAAATAAAAAACCGAAGTATGGCTAATGCCTCCCGGACAATAGCACCATTTTGTCACCTCCTTGGGTGATCGGAATCAAAGGAAGAAGATGTGTGGTCGGCCAGTCTGTTCTGGAGAAAGGGAAAGTTAATTGGCTTGCACCAACTTTGGAGAGACTTATAGAGAGATCGATGGGTGGTCGGATTTGAATCAACGAGTGGCGTGTATGTAGGTTGTTAAATGGAGAGAATTGATGGTTTAGATGCGATTTAGGGTGAAAGATGGAGCGGGTAAAATTAGGTGAAGATGACTGATTAGAACAGTCTACAACAACCTGTTCTTGAAGAAGATGAACCAGGTGCTGACACGTGTCAGCACCTGGTTGGGCAGATGGTGTAAATATATTATAAATTAGATATTACATATTAAATGACGTTATTTTAAATAAGTATAAAAAGGAAAATATAAATAATTAAATTATCTAAATTATAGAATAATTAATTTTTATAAATAATAAATAATTTATGATATATAAATATTATAATAATAAATAGGTATAGATAATACTTGATAAATATGTAAATTTAATTAATTAATAAATAATATCTTATTTTTATATTTTCTTAATTATTAGAATAATAAATAGAATATAAGTGAAATTTTGTTAGTAAATTAATTCAAATATATAAATAAATACGGTATAAGTTACATAATTCAATTTGTTTATAAATTAGAGTTTTGGATTTATTTAAAATAATAAATAATATCAGAAAATTCTGAAATAAATCATGGTTGAAATACAAGATCATAAAAATAATTAAAAATTATAAAATCATTAAAACTATAAATAATGTGTTCTAGATAAAATAAATAGCCCAGAAACCCAGTTGTCATTAGGTCTCAAAACTAACCTTTTGCAAACAGACTCCAATTTTAGTGAAATCACCTCATTAATTTGAGAATATTATTTTATGATCTTGAAAGGTGAGTAGAGTGAAATTAGAGTTCGTATGAGAAAGTTATGATGTTCGGAAGTTGAGAATTTGACAATTTGAAAGTTAGATATCTTGACATATGTACAAGATAATAAATTTTTTTATATTTTTCTATACATTTTTGAGATAATTAGGAAAAGAGTTTGGTGAAAAATTTATTCAGATGGATCAATTAAAAATCAATGAAGATTTGATATCTATTTAATTAATAGTGAAGAGTGTATAGAGTGTATAATTAATCATTTTTGTTATTTTATATCCTTATCTCCCCCTACTTATTTATTTGTCGACCAATCCATGCTGACTTAGTCTCGGGGGTTAGGTTATATAAATATATCTTACAACTATATTTATATTATATAAGTCATATTGTACATATATACATATCTACAATCTGCATTCTTTTTGTTTTCTTTATTTTTATTCTTTTATTTATATGCATGTTTTGGATGCATAAAAGTGCATTTTTATTCATGAGTGTGATTTTGATAAAAGATGAAAATTAATAAATATTTACATGTATTTGTTAAGGATTTAATGGGGCTGCCCACATGGCTGCCCCGCCCCCTATTTTGGCATGTTTTTTTATTTAATTTGAAAAATAAAACCATGTATATTCATCCCTATATCCTTACTATATACCATTCGAATTTCACCAGAAACAGAGACTCCTGCGGCCTCCATCAAGATGGTGTCGATTTAAAAAATCCTGTTACCATTAAAAAATGACCGTCTAGATGGAGGCCGTTGGAGTCTCTATTTCTGACGAAATTCGAATGGCATATAGAGGCATATAGGGATGAATATACATGGCGATATTTTTTGAAAAAAATAAAAAAACACTGCAAATGGCACGGGGGCAGCCCCATTAACCTCATTTGTTAAGGGTTTTAAGACAAAAATGCAGAAAGAATGTTAATGAGTCATGGATTCATCAATAGTATGTCTCCACAGTATGATCGGGACGGTGGCAATGTGAACATGGGCCACGCTGACATCCTCCTCCTCAACCACGTGGTCCTCGCCCGTGAAACTATAAAGCCCCCCCTCTGCCACGAGAAGCTGCCATAGTAGAGGGAGTCTGAGCCACAGTAGTAGATGAAGTAGTGATCATGTCCAGCCTCTTGTAGACCTCCTCCATTGGAGGTATCGTCTCTTCAGTAAGTAGTTGAGTACGTGTTGCATCGTACTCAGAGTCAAGAGATGACAGAAAGACTCCTGTCATAGTGTCATTTTGATATGCCTGCCGCTGCTCAGTGCTGGTAGTAATATGCATGAAGCTATGCAGATGCTCAAACATGCCTCTAAGATGCGATAAGTGTGCATGAAGAGGTCGACCATTATGCTTGGTCGAAAAAATATCATATTACAATTGTAGAATCTTGCTCTCATTCTTTGCTTGCACGTATGTATCTGCTAAGATGTCCCACATAGCTTTTGTTGTGGGTTGATTGACAATATCATTGACAGTCTCCATGGTGAGTGTCCCGGAGAGCCAAATGAGAGCATAGGCATCATCTTGCTTCCAAGAAGCATTAGCCCCAGTTTTGTCCGCCAACTCTGAATCCGTCAGAATATGCTCCTTGTTGTGGCACTGCATAAGGGTGAGAAATTGTACAGACCACAACTCGTAGTTGGTCCCATCCATCTTCACGATGAGATTCATGCCCTTGAAGACACCAGACGATGAAAAAACATAACCCTTGTTCTCTGACATGGTAACAAAAACACGGATATCCGGAACAAAATTGAGGGGTAGACTGCTCTGAGTGAGTCTACACAATCATATGGAGGATTGGTTGTATCCGTAGACTCATACAACCATCCTCATCACTTGTTGTTGCAGTCTAGAGTCAGAAGACGTGATTTATAGCTTGAAAATCACGAAATCCGAATAAAATCAGACCGTATCGCCCTGTAGAAAATGGCCAAACTGCAGCAGGACCTCGAAGGGGAGGCAAACTGACGCTGGGAGGGGTGTCGCTGCTGGGCAGGGGCTGCTGTTCGGCAGCCTCTGGGCTGTGATGGAAAGCCCTCGACGGGTGGGCTACGCGAGGCATGAGGGGACATTGGGGTTGCGCGAGGCGGGAGGGGATGTGGGTGGTGGGGGGAGGGGGCGTATAGGGTTAGGGTTGGTGGGATACGGGAACCTCGGTTTAGGACCGTTGCTCCAATATCATGTTAGAAGAAAAGAAGTGAATCCATTACAAAGACCCTAAGGCTCTCTTATATAGGAGAAAAGCCTTGGGTTAATTACAAGAGAGGTACATAAAGAAAATAGAACTAAGAAATAGATAATAGAGATACAAATATCTCAACAGCCTCTTTTTGCTTGTAGAGAGCTATCAGAAGCTTCTCAGGTACATATGAGGCAATAGTGACCGGAGTAATCGAAGAGGCACATCATCATGTAAAAAAAAGAACAGGCAAACGAACAAAATCAGGTGTAGTGTGATTGCATGTATAGATGATTGGTGGAGGTGGAAAATCCAAAGGGATGTCATCTACAGTCTGTGTAAAGAAGCTAGTCTGCTCAAAGAAAGTGACATCCGCAGAAATATAGTACCGATGCCCAACATGATCATGACATCGATATCCATTTGAGTACGAGAGTACCCAAAAAAATATGCACTTGATGACCCTATGTCAATTGCATGGAAGTTGTGAAGAAATGCAATCCATCAAAAAAATCTCAGAGGTAACGGAAAAGGAGACTCAATGGGGTGTAATAAAGAGAAAGGAGTGTCACTTTTTAGGATAGAAGATTGAATCCTATTGATGAGATAAACAACAGTAAGGTTGGCATGCCCCAATAGTACTTGGGAACATTCATCTGAGTGACGAGAGATCTAGCAATATCAAGCAAATATCATAGTTTCTTATCCCTTATCCCATTATTTTGAGAGGTATGTGGACATGATGTTTGATGAACAATCCCTTGAGCGGCAAGGAAAAATGTCAAGTCCTATTGGGTGACTCAAATGCATTGTCAGTTCAAATAATCTGAACATGTGTGGAGAAAGAAGTTTCAACATATTGAAAGAAATTTTTGACAATTTTATTAATCTCTGTATGTTCCTTTATTAGGTAAACCCAAGAGGATCTATTATAATCATCCACAGATAGAATAAAATAGCGATGAACACTATAAGTTTGAATCAGACAAGATCCCCAAACACACAGTGAACAATATCAAAATGGACTCAGAGAAGTATTGTTGTCGTTCTGATTTATGTTAACGATCTCATTGTTACATTAAATGATATACATGGTCTTAGTACAACTATGGAGTTCCTTAGACAATAGTTTATCACCAAGGAGCTTGACAAATTACGATACTTCCTAGGTCTTGAGTTCACTAGGACTTGGTGGGATCTTGTGATGACCCGACGAAAGTATGCTACAGATCTTTTTTCAAAAGGCATGGCAAATTATAGACCTACAACTACTTTCATGGATACCAGAATGAAGCTATGATGATGATAGAAAGGAAGTGGACAAGTGAAGATAGAGGAAGCTTGTTGGGAAGATCCTATAAAGGACTATTAGCAGGCCATACATCTCCATTACTGTGATCAAATTTATCCAGTTTATGGATCAATCGAGACATGCACACATGGATGCAGTGTACATGAACATGATGTATCTGAAGTCTGCTATAGGTACATGATTTTTTTAGTAGAGGGACTACCCTTGCCATCACGGCATGTGCATATGCATGCTATGTATGATGCCTCAAGGATATGAATTCTATATACATACTATGCATGATGCCTCAAGGACATGAAATCTACATCTGATTTTGCAGTATTAATAGGGAGCTCTCTGTTATCATGAAATACCAAGAAACAGACTATGGTTGCTAGATCTACTGCTGAGTCTGAGTATAGAACCATGACGCAGGGGAGCACTGGGATGATGTGGATCAGATCTGATTTGATAGAATTAGTCATTGACACACCTCTTCCTATACAATTGCAGTGTAATAACCTTGATGTTTTTTCATTGCCAACAACCTTGCCTTCCATGAGAGGACCAAACATATTAAGGCTGATTGTCATTATACACATGACATGGTTCAGAAGAGCTTTATCCCTACTTCCCATGCCAACTCGACAACAGATATTTTCACCAAGGCTTTAGCCAGAGGGCCATTCCAGAGATGTTCCAACTTGGGCATGATTGACATCTATGCTTCATATTGAGGGGTCGTGTTGAGATATATGTTTATCTTTCTTTATCTTTTATGTATTTTCTATTTCTTGTCTCTATTATGTATTTTTCCTCTAGGGTTTCCCCTCTTTATATAAGATAGCCTTATGTTACATTCATAATTAATTCATATAATTCTTTCCACAGTAATAACTAAAACTTGTTACCTGCTGGGGTGAAGGGAAGGAAGATGCACGTATATGAAGATTCTTTTAGAGCTTTGGTGGGGAGGAGCACGAGATGCCTTTGGTTGGTTGGAAGACCTTGCTGCACATGGAGGATAGTGTCTTAGAGATTTTAAGGTTGGAGGAGATGAATGGTGCGTTGTTGTCTAAGTGGGTCACTTGCGTTTGGGGTGGTGGATTTAATGTTGTCAGTAAAGCTCGAACTCAGTGAGCTCAACTCGGGCGCAACTCGATAAGAGATCGTGAGCCAAACTTGAAAACTTAACGAGCTCGAGCTCGAGGTGGATTTACGGCTCGTTAGGGTTATTGAGTCCAACTCGAGTTGGGTCATGCTCAACTCGATAACTCGACTTGATATACTCACACGAGTTGACTCGAGCTCAAGTTGGGCCAACATGTTAAACTTTATATTAATATGTTTATATGGTTCATTCATATTTTTATGAATTGCATATAGAGATATTAGTTCGTACAAGTGGATAGACATTCCAAGGCTTGAATTCGACTCGACTCGCTGAATTTGGCTTGTTAAGCCAGTTCGAACTTGATGAGTTCGAGTTCGAGCCAACATTCTAGGGCTCAAACCTTATCGAGCTCAAGCCCATGTTTTCTTATCGAGTTCGAGCTCGAGTTGGGGCCAACTTGACTCGTCGAGCTCAATACACCCCTAGGTGGATCTGACCTATTATGCAGGATGGTGTGCTCTATTTATGGGATTGATATGGACTATTCGGCTCAAGTGGCTGCAGTGAGCACTCCCTCCAATTTTTGGAGTAACATCGGTTCGATTTTCCTTGTGTGAGCTCGCTCATGAAGCCGAATCAGGGTGATGAGATAGGGTTCCGCTTTTAGACTGATGATTGGACAGGTCGGGGCTCGCTTTGATATGGATTTCCACATTATTTGCATTGGCATTTGATGTGATATATATTGTGAGGGATTGCAGGGAGGCAGACAGATGTCTTCCTCGTATTCATAGTGCCTTGATTGAACAACTATTTGCGAAGCTTTTGCTACTTTTGGAGACCCTTCGTATGGTTGGGATTCTTTCTGACACCGTGAACTATCAGACCTGGGCATATGGACACTTCATGGTCAAGAAGGCATACAAGGCCTTCTATTTGGAAATGATCTTCGATCCTAGGATTTATTCAGACACATCTAACTTTGGAGAATACCCATTAAGGGTTTAACTTTTCATTTGGATTTTGAGACACGATCGTATGATGAGTGGCGAACTACGAGCCATTTTTTTCCTAGGCACTGTGGGTGCCTGCGGTCGTTGTACGGTGACAGAGGAGGGTAGTGAGCTCTCTTCTTTGTGTGCTTTGTTTTGAGGGAGGTTTTAGTATGCTTCACATATTGATTTTGTGGTGACCCCAGATTGGGTTGACTATTTGGAGCCTAGGTTGGGACGTACAATTGTGGAAAGGGAAAATAGAATTGATTAATTCTTTGTGACCATAGGGCTCTCTTATATAAGATAAAAGATCTATGGGAAAATTACATAAAATAGATAAAGAAAGAAGAAATATGAATAAAGAATAAATAAAAATAATTATCTCAACACCCCCTCTCAAGCTGGAGCATATATATATCTATCTTGCTCATCTTGGAACAAAAACGATGAAATGGGCCACTAGCAAGTGCTTTGGTGAACATATCTGCAGTATGATCTCCTGAAGTAACATGAGTAGTGGAGATAAATTCCTTCTGGATCATATCTCGAGTGTAGTGATAGTCTACGTCAATGTGCTTGGTTCTTTCATGAAAGGCTGGATTATTGGCTATGAACATGGCATCCTGGTTGTCACATTGGAGGTGCATGGGAAGTGACATCTCAATAGTTAGGTCAGTCAGGACAGATCTAACCCGTATCATTTTTGTGCTACCTTGTGTCGTGGCTCTATACTCTGATTCGACACTAGATCTGGCAACAACCTTATGTTTCTTGCTCTTCCATGAAACAAGTGAACTCCCTACAAAGACAACGAAGTCTGAGGTAGACTTCGTATCCTTGGGGCAGCCTTCTTAAGCTGCATCAACACATGTTGTAACTGTAAGGGATGTATCTCTACTGAACATGAGTCCTGCACTTGGAGAAGTCTTCAAATATCTCAAAATCATGTAAACAACATTCATATGTTCATGCCCGGGCTGCTCCATAAACTGACTCACTCTACTCATTGCAAATGATATATCAAGCATGGTAATGGTGATATATAAAAGCTTCCCCACAAGCTCTCTACATCGTCTCTTATTAACCTCCTTAGAGTCATTATCATAGAGTTTAACATTATGATCCATCGGAGTAGTGGCAGGCCTACATCATGTCATGCTCGTCTCAGTTAGGCGATCAATAACATACTTCCTTTGCATCATCACCATGCCACACTGGTTTCTTGCAAGTTAAAGGCTAAGAAAATAATGAAGATTGCCAAGGTGCTTGGTCACAAACTATTGTCCAAGGAAACACTTAGATGCTTAAATACCCTGCTTATCATCTCTTATAACAATGATGTCATCCACATAAACCAAAATAGAAACAATACCTCTCTGAGATCTTTGGACCAAAAGAGATTGATCTGCGGTTGATCTGATAAATCATTGTTGTTCAATCAACTCAGAGAGCTTCTAGAACCAAGCCCTCAGACTCTGCATAAGGTCATAAATAGCTTTGTGAAGTCTACAAATCATATAACTCCCCCTCAACAGCAAAACCTGGTGGTTGTTGCATGTAGACTGCACCTGCAAGTCACTATACAAGAAAACATTCTTGACATCTAACTGAAACAGAGGCCAATCACGTATCACATCAGCTGGAATAAGAATCCTCGATGTAGAATGCCGAACGATAAGTGAAAACGTATCCTGATAACCCACCCCATATGTTTTGGTGAATCCACGAGCAATGAGTATGGCCTTGTATCTATCCACAGTACCATCTGAACGATGTTTCACCGTAAACACCCCCTTGCTCCCAACAACAGATACACCATGCGTAGCAGGAACAGTACTCCTTGTGCCACAAGACTATAACACAGTCATTTCTTCCTCCATAGCAAGATGCCACTGACTAATATGTAATGCCTCATGATATGTTCGTGGTATATCCACAACAGATAGTCCAACAACAAGCCTCTGAAACTCCTCTGAGAGACGTGCAAGAAAAACATGAGAAGCAAGAGGGTATGTAGCACATGTATGCCTCTGCTTCTGTAAAGCAATGGGCATGTCAAGCTCCTCAACCTCCTTAGTGACTGAGATTGGAACATGTAAAATCATCTGCTCTTCCACTGTAAATGCAAATCACCAGTACCGTCAATAGAAATCAAGTGCTCAGAATATACCTGGGGCATGCTGGATGATGGAGGAGGCTCATGAGCACGAGGTCGGCGTGTGCAAACCTGTGGTAAAAAAGATGGAGGCTGCTGGTGGAGACTGTGGAGGAGGTAACGATGAGGAAGATGGTGATGAGGTGGAGGAAGGCGGTGGTGATGAGGTGGAGGAAGGCGGTAGAGGAGGCTGATGGAGGTGGTGAAGGAGGCATACCCGTGGTAGACAAACTTGGAGATAGAGGCATGCATACCTCTTCTCCAGACTCAGACGGAATCAACTTATCACAGGAGAGAAAAACATGATAGACTCGAAGAAAATGACATCCACACTAACATAATACTTCTGTCAAACATTATCAAAAAATGGATACCCCACAAAGACACACTTGACAACTCTAGGAGAGAGTTTGTCATGGATAGGATACGTATGATGAACAAAGGCAACTGAACCAAACACCCGATGAGTGAGGGAGAAAAGATCATTCTTGGGAAGCACAATCAAGAATGGGATCTTCTCTCCCAATGCAGACGAGGGCATGCGATTCACCAGGTAGCAAGCAGTTAGAACCACATCTCCTCAGTATTAATGAGGACCACTACTCTGAATTAGGAGGGTTATGATGACATCCAAAAGGCGACAATGTTTGCGTTCAACTACCCCATTTTGTTGAGATGTATAAGCACATGAAATCTGATGAACAATGCTAAGGGTTCTGAGAAACTGTGAAAGTTGTAAACTACAGAATCTAATGCATTATCAAAACGAATATACTTGACATTCATAGAAAAAACATTCTTTATTTCATTGATAAAAGACTGAATAACATGACCAACATCGAACTTATTTCTAAGAAGAAATACCCAAGATAATCTGGAAAAATCGTCAATAACAACAAGATAAAATATGTCCCTGACGGACTTGGACACGACTTGGATCCCAAATATTAAGATGAATCAACTCAAAAATACTATGACTACTACGACCCTGATGACTTTGAAAGGTAGATTGGTGGTGCTTTCCAAGCCGGAAAGCCTCACGTTAGAGGGTAGAACGAGGAGAAATCTGAGGAAGGACGTGACACAACTTCTGCAGAGGAAGATGACCAAACTGAAGATGCCACATATAAGGAGAGACTGATCCTATGTGAATGGTCGAAGCACCAATATATGGAGAATAGATCACTCTACAGAGACCTTGTTCACAGCCAGATCCAATCACCTTGCCAGTAAGAATGTCTTGAAACACAAGAGCGGACGGATCAAATATGACACGACAATGTAAATCTTTGGTAATTTGACTAATAGACAATAATTTCATAGAAAAATCAGGAGCATAAAGAATATTATGTAGGTGTATTGCTGAAGTCAACTGCACCTCCCCCTGTCAGAGTGGGTCCATATGTTGTGACTACATATCTGCCTGGATGATTGATCTGTATGCACTAAACGGTCATCTATCACCACATAGGTGGTGTAAATCTCCTGAGTCCATATTCTACTCTAACAAATTTGCTTTGTAACAACTAGTAAAAGCATATGCAGCACCTGATGTGGATGTAGATGCTGACACAACTACCTCTGAGGATCCTGAAGGAGCAACAAACGACTCAGGTAGAGGCATAATCTCTCTCAGTCATGCCACAATCTCATCAAACCCCTGATCAGATGCGGGCGGAGGAACGTAGCTGGCTGAGTCTGCTCTGCAACACGAGCTGAAGCATGAAAGCCATGCTTGGAGTAACATGTATCCTCAGAATGACCTGGCCTGTAACAGTAGGTGCACAACTGACGGGTTGACTACCCTCTCTTGCCACGGGTACCACACCCACTATACTGTGTAGAACTCCCTCTGCCACAAGATGCGTCCATAGACAAGGAGGTCAGAGACTGGTGAATAATGCAACCAGACGCTATAGAGAGCCTACTCAATCTGCAGTATACCTCCTTCATAGGAGGTATAATGGTATCAGTAAGAATCTGTGATCGAGCTGTATCATATTATGATCAAGAGTTGCTAGAAAAACTCCGGTCATCACCGAATCTCTGTAAGCTTTGAGCTGTTCTAGCGAAGAAGTCAAGGGAATGAAATCATGAAGCTTCTCAAACATACCCTTGAGAGAAGTATAAAGGGTATGGAATGGATGTTCGTTCTGCTTAGATATGAAGATATCATGATGAAGTTATAGTATCTTTGACTCGTTCTTCGCTTGTGTATAGGTAGCAGTGAGGATGTCCCACATCACCTTCGTTGTGGACTGACTCAGAACATCATTGTCTATCTTCACTGACACTGTCCCAAACAGCCAGACACAGGCATATGTGTCATCTACCTCCCACGAGGCATTAATTCTAGTCTTGTCACTTGACTCGTCCTGCGTGAGAATGCGCTTCTTGCCGTTGCACTACATTAGGGTCATGAATTGCATAGCTCATAATTCATAATTAGTCCCATCCATCTTGACAATGGGTGCTGGACCTTTGAAGGCATACAAAGATAAGACATCGACTTTGGAGTCGATTTTATTGTCTGACATGATGACAACTACAACGAAGAGTGGGGTTGTATATAAGAATGAATGCATCTATACAGACATACAAGAAGATGGTTGTAGGTGTAGACTCATACCACGACCTCTTTCATCCGCTAGAGGCCTCTCCGGGTAACTAGGGTGATTTTAGATGATCATACCACTCCCTAGAAACCTAAAATCACTCTGAACAAGAATCAAATCGCCTTTTGGAGTGATTTTCAGACCTCAGCTAGTGTCGAAAAAGGGACTCTAGGGCGCCACACGAACCAGAATCACACGAGAGGGAGAATGGATGCCCTTAGCGGTGACGGTTGTGGCATGAGGCGGCTGCAATTGCTATTGTTCAGCGACACCGGCGGCGGCGGCAACCTACCGCTGCTGTCGCTACGGAGCCTCTAGGCCGGCGGTGGCGGTAGCCTTGGGCTGATGTTGCCGACCGAAAGAGAGGGCAGTAGCAGTGGCGGTGTTCGTCTACTGTCGAATCACGTAGGGGACACATCCCCTTTGGATTTGGTGGAGAAGGGCGGCTATAACACATGCTCCGATCTAGGACTGTTGCTCTGATACCATGTGGAAAAGGAAAAATAGAACTGATTAATTCATTGTGACCATAGGACTCTCTTGTATAGGAGAAAAGCCCTATGGGAAAACTATATAAAATAGACAGAAATAAGAAAATGAATAAAGAACAAATAAAAATAATTATCTCAACAACAATGACTCAATCAAGACTTGGTTTGCAGCTACCCTTTGGTCCTTGTGGATCGAACATAATGTGGTCATATTGCGGGGGAGAGAATGTATATGAAGAATGTTATAAAACATGCCAAAAGCCTTCTGTATTTTCAGTTAGTGTAACTATTTTTGATAGTGTCAATATATAAAATCCTTTTTGGGTGGGTGTCTCCTTGGCGTCGCGCCCTTTCCTTTTAAAAAAGCTAAAACCCGCCATTAGGGATCCAGGGGAAAGAGAGGAAAATGATTCCAAAGAAGTCACAAGGAGAAGTCTTTCATTGAACTTTACTTGACCTATGGGCAAGTGTCAACCTACGTCCGACCATGTTTACAAATGTATGGTGAGAGCCAAACGATGGAAGATGCCCCCCTCAAAGCAGTCGGAGCATGACCGGAAAGTGGCACATCGTATAACTATCCCCCTGAATCACATATACTTTCTTGGGCATGGCTTGCGTAATACTTTCTTTCTTTTTTATATTTATACCTTCTTTCTTTTTTTAAAAAAATCTCTTTTCCATTGTACTCCGACATCCTTATAACCATGTCCCCAAGTCGTGTTCACACTTTTCTTCTCATTTTTCTTCTTATCCCACCCACGATCTTATTATTTTTCCAACACTTCCACTGACCCGTCCACCTGCACACAAACCACAGCTTATAATCTCAACTCATCCTCCCCTTTATTCCTCTCCAGCTATTCCTTTCATATACATACAGGCAAGCACATAGCATAAACACAACAAACAGACTGCACATGCACGATCGCTTATTTTCTTTCCCCTTCCTTTTCAAACATCCACTGGGCCACCTATAAACAAAACATCAACATGCAAACCCATGACAACCTTCCCCCTCTGTGATGCACACCATTGATAATTTCACCATGGGGCAATCCCAATTGTTTTCGCCACTGGTTGCCACCATAACTGCCTTGTATAACTATCCCCTGAATCACATATAGTTTCTTGGGTGTGCCTTGCATAATACTGTATTTTCTTATTTATATTTACATATTCTTAAATTCTTTCTCTCTTTTCCATTGTACACCAACCTCCCTATAACCATGTTCCAACTCATCTTCTCACTTTTCTTCGCATTTCTCTTCTTATCCGTCCATCCACCTAGCCGCACACACCCCACACCCATCCACCTATCTGCACACACCCAACAACTTATAATCTCAACTCATCTCCGCCTTTTTTCCTCTCCAGCTATTCCTTTCATAAACATACAAGCAAACACATATAGCATAAACACAACAAACAGACGGAAAATGTATAATCGCTTATTTTTTCCCTTTACTCCATTTTCAAACATGCATTGGGCCACCTATAAACAAAACATCAATATGCAAACCCATCACAACCTCCCCACTCGGCTGCATGCCATTGATATTTTCACCACGAGGCCTTCCCAATTTTTTTTGAAAGCCTGAAAGGAGGGGGATGCACTCGTAGGTGCTCGCCCCAAGGTTTTATTCAAAAAATGAAGATAGAAGCAAGGGGGAAAATACATACACACGCCCACACTAGAGAGCAATTACAAAATCCAATCCTCCACCAAACGCTTGGCATGAATCCCCACATTCTCCTTATAGAACCGCTGGCCCGAGAACAACAAATCGTTCCTACCTCGCCAAACCACCCACAGTATGGCCAAAGGATAAAGCAACTCCCTTCTCGGCCTATCTTTATTTGCCAGAAGCGCATCACAGAACGACTGGAGATCCTCAGCGCAACACCAGGCCAAACCGGCTCTCTGCCATATTTGAATCACCATGGGGCACTTGAAGAAGAGGTGTTCCACGGATTCAGTCACCTCACTGCACAGAAGGCACCTGTCAGAGACGATTCCCAAAAGCCATGCACATCGGTCCCTCGTCATTAGCCTCTGTCTCCTGAACAACCATAGGAAGAAATCAATTCTCTCTGGAAGCTTGAGAGCCCACAAGAACGCACAATCGTGGATCAGAATCTCCGATTGGGACGGCGGCGGCCTGTTGATAGCTCCAAAAGCTTTCTTGACCGTGAACGGGCCCTCACGCCAACTCCAGTGGTCCCTCCCCTCCGAGGGGCGCCCTACCTCCCTCACAGCATCCAGCAAGGCCAAGAAATCTTCCAATCTCTGGTCGAAGAAGTTGGCGGAGAAAGTCGGGCACCAATTACCATCAGACCAGCAATCTGCCACCGAAATCAATTTGTCTTCAGCAAGAGCAAACAAGCGGGGGAAACGCGAATGAAGCGCCCCACCCCCATCCAATTGTCCGACCAAAAGGAGAAGGATTCGCCCCCCCTAGGATCGGCTTAAAGAGTGCAATATTTTTCAAGAAAACCAATACGACCCCCCTCCAAAGGGGGTGGGAGAGCCCAAGCGGTCGACCTGCGTCGGCGGCGCCCCCTCCCCCCCCCCCACATCATAGATCCTGCGCACCACACCACAACAAAGATCCTCCCCCGGCCCCCAAATTCTGCTTGCCCACTTAAGCAACAAGGCGTCGTTCATTTGCTCGAGCGACTTCACCCCCAACCCACCCTGATCCTTCTTGTGCGTAATATCCTCCCACCCAACAAGGTGGACCCCCTCGACCCACCCTTCTGCTTTCCCCATAAGAAGGCACGCATCCGCTTTCTCAGTCGAACTCTAATTCTTTTTGGAATACATCGATTCAATAAGAAGTAAATCGGAATGGACGATAGTACCGCCTTTAGAAGGACCAGACGACCCCCTCTCGACAGGACAACGGACTTCCATCCCGCCAACTTCGCCTCCACCATCTCCACAACTCTGAGCCAATCTCTCGTCCTCGTTCTGCCTGAAGTCAAGGGCATCCCCAAATAGTCCATCGACAAGGAAGAACAACCCGAGCCCAACGCCTGCGCACATGCGTCGGCCTCCTGCACAAAGAGACCGAAAGGGACGATCTTCGACTTGTTATCATTCTTAAACATCCCAGACAGCTCACCATAGATCTCCAGAGCCATGGCCATGCCACTGGCCTCCTCCAGATCCCTTCAATGAAGGAGAGGGTATCGTCGGCGTATTGTAAAAGCGAACCAGCACGTCCCCCCACGAATACCCATTAGAGAGCCCGCGGTTGACCACACGAGTCGCAATATTACTCAGGACGTCCGCTGCTAGGATAAACAACATAGGTGCAAGAGGGCAACCCTGGGGCACCCCCTTCGAGGTTGAACCAATCCCCCCTCCAGCCGGCCATTCACCATGATCGAAAACGAGGACGTAGTAACACACCGCCTCATCCAAGTGATCTACTTCTCCGGGAACCCCCTTCTCCGAAGCACCGACCAGAGGAACCTCCAATCAAGGCTATCGTAAGCCTTCGCAAAGTCCATCTTCCAAAGAACACCGCGCATGCCCCTCCTCTGCCAATCTGCAATGATCTCGGATGCAAAAGTGAGGCAGTCCGAGATCTGCCTCCCCAGAATGAAGGCCGATTGCATCGGTGAGACAATACTGCCAAGAACGCGGCTCAGCTTGCTAGCGAGTACCTTTGCAGTAATTAGATAGAGGGCGTTAGAGACCGCAATGGGGTGAAAATCGTCAATAGAATCCGGCGCCGATGATTTGGGCAGCAAGATGATAAGCGCACGGTTAGCCCTATCGAGCCCGCATTGCCCAGACAGAACTCAGTGACCACCTCCAACACCTCATGGCCGGCGAGATCCCAAAAGTCCTTATAGAACGACACCGGGAAGCCATCAGGGCCAGGGGCAACATCAGCATTCAGGTCCCACACCGCATCTTTAAGCTCTTCCAGGGTCACGTCTCGAGTGAGCATGTCGCAGAAGGATTCTGCCACAGGCGTCGTATCGAGGCCCAACCACCTCCACATCCTCGGAATAGTTCTTGAAGAGACGTCCTTAAAGTGATTAGCAATATCTCTCCCCATTTCTTTGTTCCCCTCCACGTGGACCCCACCAATCGATATGGAGCGCAACACATTGGACCTGCGCCTTCCACAAGCAACCCGATGAAAGAATGTTGTATTTGCGTCCCCCTCCCGCAGCCACACATTTCTCGACCTCTGTCTCCATTCTGTGACTCTCTTCCTATCCTCCAAAGTAACTTTCATCTGAGCAGCTGCGTGACATGCCAATTCGTCTACCGAGAGTTCCCTAAGGTCCTCCAACGCATCGAAGCTCCGAACGATCTCCTCCGCCTCCTTCCTCAAAGTGCATCTGGCTGCCCTAGACTCCCTCTTGAAAGCAGCTAGCCGTACCCGTAACGAAGATAACTTCTGAACAAAACGAGATGCGGCGGACCCATAGACAACTACGCCTGACCAGTACGATGCCACCAACTCCCTAAAGTTATCCTCCAACAACCAGCATTTTTCATACTTAAAAAACCCCCTATGCGCAGGGGCAACCCTAGATGACCAAACAATTGGAGTGTGATCCGATAAAGTCCGCGGTTTGGCCTCCACGCAGGACAGCGCAAAAGCCTCCAGAAGCTCGTTTGAAGCCAAGAAGCAATCAATACGCGATCGAGAGTTGGTACTTCTCCAAGTATAAGCGACGTCCTGTGCATCCATAACCTCAAGACCCAGAGAGTCAACGGTGTCCGCAAAATCGAGCGAGCCCGAGTCCTGTCCCCCCGCCCTCGGCCCTATCCGACGTCAGTAAAGTAACGTTGAAGTCCCTCCCAATGAGCCAAGGGGCTCCCTCGATTGACCTGCCCGCCGCAAGAAGATCCTCCCAGAGTTCTTCCGAAGCACATTACAACAAGGACCATATACACATGATACAACCACCGGCAAGGAGGAAGCCGTACATGCCAGAATCACCGTCAGCACGTGCCTCCCACGAATCACAGAGTCGAAAGACATGGTCGAAGCACGCCACGCCATCAGCAATCCACCCGAGGATCCCACCGTATCTACCGTTCTGTACTGGTCGATGCACCCTGCGCCAAAAGATCTCCACATGTCGTCAGTAATTGACTGAAGCGTCGTCTCCTGTAACATAATGACGTCGCATCCTCATTCAGTGAATCTCGACCCCACAATCCTCCGTTTTTCCGGGTCACCGAGCCCGCGAACATTCCAGGAAAGAATTTTCATTTGGGACCGTCGAGTCTCCTATGAACTTGGGCCACACCCGCGGCCTCCGCAACGAGAATCTTTAACGGAGGGCAAGGTTGCGCCTCCACACGTGATGATCTGAACATGTTCCTTCTTCAGTATCTCTTCCCAGCCCTCCTGTCTCTTACCTCCGCATCCGAGATGAGGTCAGTCACCAAAAAAGAAGAAGCAGCTGCAGCATCCCTATGAAGGCCATCAGAATTGGCGATCGAGGGTTCTCATGGAGGGTTTGGCGCCGGGCGCGGAGCTTGACATCACTCGGGTTCTCATGGAGTGCAACAAGAATTTTCTTGATGGTGCGTCGGGTCACGTCTTCTCTGAATGCATGAAGGTCTGTCGCTTTAAGTGTCGAGTTGAGTTGTCGGTTGTCGACTCGCCACCGCCGCCGATGGGGTGGAGGGGGGCGGTGGTGGATTCGCCGGAGCTAGGGAGGGGGAAGGGCGTCGCCTTGTCTTCCGAGGGACAGGTGGCTGTGCATGGTGGCTCTTCGTGGGACTTATCCCGCGATGATGATTTCGTACGTCCCTTCGGTTATACGCCTTGGTCTCTGTGCATGGATTCTTCAGTTACCGGTTTGTCTGATGACGTGGCGGGAAGGAGTCCAGGGGTCGCTGAGACCTTTAGCTTCAGGGCTTGGGCGTCAGGTTCCGCCATCCGGATTCTTCGGTCGGATCCTTATGCGGATCGGCCGGTTGATGGACCCTCGTATTGTCTTTCTCTCGGATCTTTTGTGGGCGGGAATTTGGGCTCGACTCTGCTTCTCTCCTTTTCCTCCTCAGCGGTCTTCTCTGCTCCTTTGGTTGGTTTGGCCCCCTCGACTGGGGGGAGGGCTTTGATGACACATGTCTCTTTTCCTAACTCGGCGATCGTGGAGGGAGGGGTTCTCGGCGACCCGACGACGGTCTCGTTGGATGGCACGTCCTCGGAGGTGCTGGTTCGCGGTCTCCCGAGGCATAGCTCGGTAGTGCTGACTGAGATTGCAGAGGCTGGTATGGTTGGGGGAGTACCTGAAAGAAGATCTACTAAAAGACACATGAGGAGGAACAGGGCACGGTCTTTGCCCATTGTGACGCAGGGGTGCTCGTCTTTGAAGGATGCGGTTGCGGAGGCGGCTGGTGTCGTCCGAACTGGAGGGCATTCAGAAGGTTCCTCATGAAGGTGCTCTCATGGAATATGCGGGGGTTGGGGGAGGCGGCCAAAAGGAAAACCTTGGGTCGAGGTTCTTAAAATGGGGATGTGACATCGTCATGTTGCAGGAGACTAAGCTCCAAGATTTGAATGACGTTCTTTGGGGGTCGTTTGGTGCAGGGGGCTTGGACGAGGTCAGGGCGGTGGACGCGGTGGGCTCGGCGGGCGGTCTGCTCATCGCTTGGAGGTCTGTGGCTTTATCGTTCAGCTCGCTCTTCAGAGGGAGGCATTCTATATCGGTTCTTTTAACCCGGGTGGATTCATCATCGCCGATTGCTTTCTATTGTGCTTACGGGGCGTGCTGCAATATTAAGAGAAAGGAGCTTTGGGAGGATTTGCGGGAGGCTGCTCTCCAGTTTAAGGGGATCCCCTGGCTGGTTCGGGGTGACTTCAACGTTATCCTCCGCTCGTCGGACAGGCCACGTTCTAGGGGTGGTCTGGACCCTGGCTCGTCGGATTTTTCGGAGCTCATCGACTCGTTGGCTCTCGAGGACTTGGGAGCAGGCGATATCACTTACATGTGGAGGAATTCTAACTCCCGGTCCTGTATTGACAGATTCTTGGCGTCCGTGGAGCTGTTGGATACCTTCCCCCTTTCTTTCGTGAGCTCCAGGCCTCGGTGCATGTCTGACCACAATCCTATCCTGTGGGACTCTGGTGATGTGTCTGTTTCGAGGGGTTTCTTCAGGTATGAGAGATGCTGGTTGCTGGAAGACAATTTCAGGAATCTTGTTGCGGATCAATGGGCCAAAGTCGAGCTTGGGGGGCTCTGCGGTGACGAGGTTTGTTCGCAAGCTCGATTCTTTACGCAAGCGGTTGGCTATCTTTAAGGAGTCGAGGGCGGCGAGAATCGCGGCCAGAAGGGAGGCGGAGGGGGTGGTCAGCGCTTTAGATGCTTTGGAGGGGGTTAGGGAGCTTCAACAGGAGGAGCTGGCCGCGCGGTCGGCCGCTCAAAAGAAGGTGGCGGAGGAGGATTTGAAGCGGGTCACGGAATGGCGCCATAGGTCGAGGGTGTCTTGGCTGAAGGAGGGGGATGCCAACACGGTGTATTTTTATCGGGTGGCCAGTGGAAGGCGGCGATTGAACGTCCTTTGTTCGATCACGATTGATAATAGGCGCGTGATGGGTGACGAGGCTATGGGGCGGGCGATTGTGGATTATTTCAAGGATTTCTCGGGGAGGCGCATCCCGAGACTGTAGAGGTGGGCGGGGGTCGGGGCTCCTCCGCTTTCGCCCTCGCTTTGCGAGGATATGACGAGGAGGGTTACTTTGGAGGAGGTAAAAGCGGTCGTGTGGGATCTTAACGCGGATGGATCTCCGGGTCCTGACAGCTTCTCGGTAGCCTTTTACAAGGACTTTTGGGGCTTGGTGGTCACAGAGGTGTTGGAGGTGATATCCGAGTTTTGTGGTGGTAATGTTGGCTTTGATAAAATCAATAGAGCCCTCATTGTATTGCTTCCTAAGTCCTCTTCGGCGGAGCGTAATGAGGATTTCCCCCCGATTGCTATATCGAATGCTCTCTATTTGATCGTGGCGAAGGTGTTCGCTCTGAGGCTGGCACGGGTTCTTGACACTATTATCTCGCCTATGCAGGCTGCTTTTGTTCGGGGAAGACATATCGCGGATTGTATCACTTTGGCTTCGGAGATGGTTGCAAAGTGGACGAGGGACGGGTGTCGTGGTGTGTTGTGGAAGGTTGACTTTGCGAAGGCATATGACTGCGTTGATTGGAGTTTCATTTGGTCGGTTATGAGGAGGAGGGGCTTCCCGGAGGTTTGGATTTCTTGGAAGCGCCGTTACGTCACTACGTCCTCCTTTTCGGTCATGGTTAATGGGCGCCTGGAGGGGGGCTCGTTCCAGCCTAGGAGGGGGGTCCGACAGGGCTTCCCCCTTGCGCCTTTGCTGTTCGTTGTGGCTGTGGACGTCCTTGCTCTGATGGCTTGCCGGGTAATCGATTGTGGCCTCTCAAGGGGGTTTTCTTGTGACGGGATAGTGGTTCCCTTGCTCCAGTATGCCGATGACACCGTCTTTTTCATCGAGGGGGCCCTATGGAGGTCTCGTCCATGGCGGCTACGCTTGAGGTGTTCAGTGAAATGTCGGGTCTGTTAAAAAATGCCACAAAGTCGAAGGTGGTTCCCTTTGGTCTTAGCGTGGAGGAGGTGGCCGAGTGCGGTTCGATATTGGGTTCTCAGCCTTGCGCCCTTCCCATGGAGTATTTGGGGATGCCGTTGGTCTCGGGCAGGACTCGGCTGAGAGATTGGTCCAAGGTGGCGGAGAAGGTTGAGAAGAGGCTGGCCGGATGGAGATCTTCCATGCTTTCGAAAGGGGGGGGGGGCGCCTCGTCCTTCTCAAGGCAGTGCTTTCGTCTATCCCGGTATATTTCTTATCTAACCGTCGCTTGCCGGTGGGGATTCGCTGTCGTCTCGAGAAGCTCATGCGGAGGTTTTTGTGGGGGAAAATGGGAATCATCGGGTGGGATGCACTTGGTGGGGTGGGATGACGTTACGAGGCAGAAGAGCGATGGGGGTCTGGGCGTCCGGAGGTTGGACCATGTTAATGAGGCCCTTCTCCTTAAATGGGTTAGCAGGTTATTGTGCCCAGGTGAAGATTTTTGCAGTGAAGTTTTGCGGAAGATTCATGATATTGTCAGGGCGCTTCCGATGGTGGCTGTTAGGATGGGGACCCAGATGCCTTTTTGGAGGGGGGTACTGGAGACTTTCTCTAAATTCTCGTTTTCTTTGCTCTGGTTCTTGGTGATGGCCATACTTTCAAATTCTGGAAGGATGTTTGGACGGGGGAGGAACCTTTTTGTTCGAGGTTCCCGCGGTTGTTTGCTTTGGCAGTTGATGGGAATGCTTGCGTGGCCACCTGCTGGTCTGAGGCCGGTTGGTTCCCGCTCTTCCGTGATAACCTCTCGGAGCAAAGGCTCCGCGACTATCTGCTTCTTTTGGGGGCCGTCGGGGGTGTCTGTCAGCCTTCGGGCGGGAGGGATCACTGGGCTTGGAAGGGGGACCCTTCTCGACCCGAAAGGCATTTGTGGCGGTTTCTTCCTCCCCTCTTCCCGAGCCGGAGGCGGTGGTGCGCGATTGCGGTTTTTTATGGGGTCTGAGGCTTTCTGAGAGGGTGGGTTTCTTCCTTTGGCTGGTTCGGAGGCAGAGATTGATGACGAGGACCGATGTGCGGCGTTGATTGGGACTATTCCTGATAGTTGTATTCTTTGCAGCAATGCCGTGGAAACTCTGGGGCATCTTTTCTTCGCGTGCTAGGCGGTGTTGGGTGTTTGGGAGGAGGCGGCCGATACCTAGGTGAGCTTCACGGATCTTGCTTCTTTCTGGGACTCGTTGGTGGTAAACAGGAGCAGGGACCGTAGGGAGTTGCTGCGGCCCTTGGCGAAGGTTTGGGCAATTTGGCTTTGTCGAAATGATGCTATCTTTACGGGGCAGCGTTTTTACAAGGAGAGTGTGTTGTCACAATGTAATCGTTTAGTTGATGACTGGTCGTTGGTTTAGTTCCTTTTTTGGTATCGCGGTTGGTACCTTGTAAAGTTCCTTTTCTATTTTTTCTTTTAGTATATTGCAGGGGCGGACACCATTGAGTATTTCCCTCTTTTTTAGACTTCAAAAAAAATTTGGCGATCGAGGGCGAGGACGCTGAAACAAAGGAGGGAGGTGCCTGCTCCCGTGACCTCCCCTCCGCTGTGAGAGTAGTGATGAGCGGAAGTAATGACGGCTGAGGAGAGCCACTTAGCGCATTGCCAGACCCCCAGAAAGGAAAAGGCCACGCCGGCGAGGCCGAGAAAGCTGCGAAAGGCAAGAACATAGCGGGGTCCGAGGAGGAAGATAAAAATCGATCGAAACCCGCATCCGATAAGCCCTTCGCACCCGCTACAGCATTTGGCGTCAAACCTGGATCCGCGAGAGGGTCCGCGTGCGCACTCCGGGCTCTCGGACCCGCATCCACATCAAACGAGTAAGTTGTTGGTGACCTGGCTGGTACCCCTCTGTCCACATCATCAGGCAAAGGGAATTTGTTTGACGGCAGGTACAAAACCCGGGTTGAGTCCACGAAGCACCGCGTGCAATGAAACGTGCGCGCCGTTCCACCCAAGGCTCCCCTCGGGAAACCAACCGCCAACACGGAACCCGAAGCGTCGCCGGTTTCTCCACCGGCCATCTCTCTCGGAATCTCCGGCGAAGGCGGAGGCTCGTCGATCTGAAGCTCAATTCTGAATGTGTAGCAATCGACCTCCATTTCCGCGAAAGTGCTTTGACCTCTTACCTTGTCCATGAAGCTCCTGTTGCATTCTAATAAGACCCTCGTGTCCTCCACCGGTAAGCCAGGCTTAAGCCTGTCATCCAGCACCGCTCGAACTGTGCCCCACCGGCGCATGGCCTTCCTCAAGCATCCTACCGATCGAGATAGGAAGGGGACACCCTTAATCCTAGCAACGCAATCCTCCGTCTCCGCACAGGACCCATCTGCAAATCGCAAGCTCCTCCAGCAAACATTACCGACATCACCATTCTTAAGAAGGCGATCCCTCTGAGATGACGATAATCCACGCACACAGCATCTTCGATCATCCGGCTTCACAACATCGCCAGAGAACTGCGGCCCAAGGAACCCAAGCAGGTGGGAGTACACAACGTCCATCGCGATAACACCCCTCACCGCAAACCCGATCAGCGCATGCAAACCTGCTCCCGGACGTTCTCCCTTCCCTCTTCAGAGGTCGATGAACCACCACCCCCTACCACACGTTTGGGAATACTTACAGGTTGTGCTGCAGTTGCACTCCGATGAACGCTCTCCACCACCTCTGCGAAGGTTGCCTCCCCCCCCCACCCCGACTAATAGATGAAGCATGCATGTTGTATTGCCCACGTAAAATAGCTGGGCCCCTCGCCGGTACCGATGTCTCAGCAGACCCAAAAGCCCCCATGCACTTCGCTTGCCGGTGACCAGTCTTCCCGCAAGAGTAGCTTCTTGGCGGGGAAGGACAGAACGAAGCGACGTGCCCCCTATTTCCACACCGGAAGCACCTCCGCTCAGGCTTCCTATGGGTCACCCGCGTCCACTCCCCACTTTCCCCTTTGATAGGCTCCTCTTCGTAACCGAAAGCTCGCTTCTCTTGCTGCTCCCAGAGGAGAACCGCCTTCCCTTTCTCCGGGCCGCCGAACGCTCTCGCTTCTCTCACACTCATTAGAACTCCGCTTTTGTTCGAGGCCTTCCCAATTGCTTTGCCACACTACCATGAATCCTTGCAAACCAACAGCCCCCTTCACCAACTCGAAAATGGTTGTTGGTATTTTTTCTCCATCATTAAATACTTGGTACATGTCAGGATGAATCTACAAAATTTGTCATTTCCTTGTACAGTTGCAACTCGTGCATAAAGCTGCTGTTGTACAATGCCTTGGGAAGAGTCTGACCATATGGAGTCTATTATACACAGTAACACAGCCTTGCCTTGAGATAATTTTTTTATCAAGGCCCATTTCCACAACAGTTGCTTGTGACCTCTTGATCACACGGTAACTACTACTGTTGCATCAAGGCCCAGTTCCTTGTGTACTGTGATACTGAGGATCTAAAGACAGTGAGCGCATCTTTAAAACATGATTTGTGATGATGGATGACAGATGGATTGATGATGCAGGTTTGATGCCGTAATTCACTTTGCTGGTTTGAAAGCTGTTGGTGAGAGTGTAGCTAAGCCTCTTCTGTACTACGACAACAATATGATCGGTTCACTGACCTTGTTTGATGTAATGGCAAAATATGGTTGCAAAAAGGTTCGTTAATTTCCTTTCTTTATATTGCATTTTTTTACTACCAACCTGTGACGGAGCACGCTTCGTCATTATTCGATATGGACTTTTTATAGACAATGGTCCTTTGACTATTTCTTTTTGTTTCGTTCATGTATTAACATGATAGACCCATTGTTATACTTTAATTTATGTTATGCATTACTTGTTATTCCTATTCTCATTTGTTGTTCGATTAGAGCAACAACATATGACTGCTTCCTCTTCTTCACTTACACAACTGCAAATGAAGCACCTCTTTGAGCTCCCATAGCAGTCTGGATCCCCTGCAACTCCAGCATCAAGACTAGTTGCATCCTCTTTCATCACACACGTCAAGAGAACCCACCATTGTTGCAAGTTTGCAAAAATCTACTAAGAAAATCAGATCAACTAATTGAATTAGAGAAAGAAACAAACAAAACATAGTAAAAGGAAGAATATGAGAAGAATGGGGCATGGATAGGGCATGCCACATCCTATGCCTTGGCATGAAATGAAGAAAACAAACAGGAGTCCGACGAGGTAGCTTTCTGGTCAACTTGAACCCACCCAGTGCATGGGAGTTGCTCTAGGACCTTAAGGAGAGCACTGCATCTTGATCCTTCTTCGCCTTTATGACAACAACACAAAATGCACCCAATCACATAACTTTCATATCTCGATCATTCACCATTTCCTGGATTACTATTGTTTTTGTAGGGTTATGGGAGGGCATCTCGTATGTCATGGAAGAAGGTTGAAGAAGAGTGGGTAACAGAATCTGGAGGGTTGGGTTTGAAGCAAATCATTGTAGGCTTAATCAGGTCATTGAGCGAAGAAGAAACGTAGTTCGGGTTATGCAGATTAGCGTATGGGTCCTCATGGAAGAAGGTTGAATGGGTGGGTAATGGAATCTGGAGGGCAAGGGGGAACATGAGGAGATTTCCAAAAGCAAGAAAAGGAGGTGAGTTTGACACAAATTGTCGTAGGCTTAATCTGGTCATTGAGGGTCCATGTCTGCTAGGGTCGAGCGATCAGAATTTGGATCCAATGGTTATGATGTAATGCGTAAGTGGGTGTAGCACACCCATTTGGACCGATCAACATGTGTCAGAGATCTTGACATGTGGCAAATCAATGCTATTGAAAGATATTTTTCGATGAAGGTAACACATTGATGGAGGTGTAAACTTAAGTGAATCAATGATACTCATTAGATCTTGATCTAATGGTAAGGGCTTGCTGGGAATGATGGCGATTAGACAATGATCAAGCGACCATCAACCATCCGATCAACAGTGTCACAGTGATATTAAAAAAAGATTGAATTCGTAAGGGAAGATTTGGGTCTATGGATCTTAGATTCATCAATGGCTAGGTCTTGAGTTATTGGTTCTGTTTTATGAGAACCGAGTTTGGGGAAATCCATGGGCTTTTAGGTCGTTTCTTTGGAATTTGCCTTCAGTTTAAGGTTGAATTGACAAAAGGGATATTTACACCTATAACACTGAGTAGTTTCGTAATTTTACCCAAACCCTCGATAGTCCATAATTACACCCATGACCCCGAATAGTAACTTCGTCTCTTATGTATAATCCTTCGTTAGTTTAGTCCACTAACTCAACCAAACGATTGAGTTAATCTAACCCAAGTTCTATCCAATGATCATTAATAAAATTAAGAAAAACCCAACCAACCCCATTCCTCCTTCGATGCCCTCCCTCTCCAACCCCCTCTCCCTCTGCCCCCTCTGCCCTTCCTCCCCTCCAGCCCCTTTGCTCCTACCTCTACTCGCTACCCCCTCCCTTGCAACCATTTCCCCCACAACCCCATCACCTGCACCCCCACTATCCCTTCTTCTCCCGCTACCCCATTCCCTCCATCGTCTCCGCTCGTAACTCCCTCCCTTCCAACACCCATGCCCAGTGGAGACTGTGTTATGAGAGAATCAAATGACTGAGGTACGGAGGGTTTCTTCTCCTGTTTCTCTAGTTGTAGCCCACAGCTCAGGTAGGATGCCTCTCCGTTAATCAATGCACAACCAGTGTCGTTGTTGCCGGTGATAGCAAAGACTCACTTATGCACGAAGGCATCTTGGCCTAGTCTTCTACTATCGCTTATTTCAGAATCACATGCGGAAATGGGATTGTGATGGGAGGTTGACAATATATCATCTCCAGGATCACAACCCTAAGGTATGGCATCATGGCCAAGTCGTCCTAATGGATCTCTTGTCCTGGAGCGACAATTCGGGTGATTTCTTCGTAGAGTCTATACTGCACATGCGGATGAATGATGAAGTTCGCCATGATCCACTCCAAAGTGCATACGGTGTGCTCCTTCTCTCGAGAAAGGCTCACATTCTCTTTCTCGTGCAACTTCCTCGTTCTTCCTTATTCCTGATCTGGAATCTCGAGGTCAAGAAGGGTATCCATGTAGGAGATGACAACGTCATCGTGGCATCAATGGTATCCATATAAGAAGAGCTATTATCTTGACATTATCATGGCCTGACTAGTTTAAGGACATCCAAATGATCTCCCTGCAGTTTGAACCATGCCATCTTGTAAAACACACAAATCCTCTATCCTATCTTTTAAACGAAGAGTTCATTTCTATGTCCTTGATTTTTTTGTCATTCAAGGGCCTATACAAATTAGCTCTACTCATGGCTCTATGTTTTATTACATTCATTAATGACTTGTCCACATGCGTATTTGTTTATATCTTCAAGATCAATATGAATTTCCTATGATTGTGCATAAATTTCTTAAGATATTTGAAAATCATTTTAATACTTTGCTCAAGATTCTTCATTTTGATAATGCAAGCAAACCTTTCTTTAAGAAAAAAGAGACCGTCAATGAATCCTCATGTAGATAGAATGGTGTTGGGAAGTGAAAGAGCTATTATCTTGACATTATCATGGCATGCTATAAGAAGAGGTTGTCTTCAAGGAAGTCTGACATGATGCGATACTAACAAGTGCCTAACTTATTAACGTGATCCATTCCTATGTCTATCAAATGTGGACACTTTATTCTTTGTTGTGTTATTTGAAAGCGTCACCCTTTCTCCTCGAGCATTTGCATATTACTTGATATGTACATAATTGCATCTTTTAAAGAGGGAAACTTGACCCTCATACCATAAATGGGTATTTCTCAAGAACGTAAACACTCACGACGAGTACCAATGTCTTGATCCTATTCCCGATCATCGCTTTGTGATGAAATACATCACTTCCTTTAAAAATCCACCCCACTACTCCACTTCTTCCCTTCAAAAGAGAGTTCATTGAAGGAAAGAAGTAAGGGGACTTCGATTTTCTAGCTTCTAAGTCCCTGTTTGTTTGGTAGGAATAGAATTACAATGGAACAGAAATAAGTCAGGAGTAAAACTAAATAATTGGAAAGTGTTAAAGCTATTTAATTATCTTTTTTTGTTTTATTTATTGAGTCATGTAACCTTTCAAAGTCTCCTATGTAGTTATCTCCACTCGGGATCTAGGGTTTACGCTATATAAGATACCCCATACCTCTTGAATAAATCATTCCATTCATTCTCAATTATTTCTCCACACGGTATCTATTAGAAAATAGGAATGCGGAAGCGTATCGGAATAAAATTAATAAAGAAATATGGAATGGGGATTTTAACATGGAACCCTACCGTGACGATCGTCCCCCTAGGATCCGGATACTCGGCAAACCAATTCCATGCATATACATTCCACATTCGAAATACACAATAATATAAAGTAGGAGAAAATAACATGAAAGACTGGAATTTCATATTTACTTTCCATTCATAACATATTCACCATTACATTCTATTTCCATCCATGTCCACAAAAATATACATGTATGCATACAAAAAGTGTGTCCATTCATACATTATACATGCCATGTCTCTGAAAATTTTATAAGTAAAGAAGAACAGTGAAACAATTGTACCACAAAAAGAGAGACGTGTAGCTGCACGAAAAGAAGTAGCTCCAAGTAAACAAATGCCGCTCACTACTGTGGCTTCTCCTGAGAACCTGCGGATCCACACAAAGGTATGTTATGAGCAAAGTTGCTCAATACGATATAGAACATATATACAACATGCAAATATAATTAAAAGTTTGCAAAAGAAACTAGCTGGGTAAACCATCCTCATAAATAGATAAATTTTAGTCATTATTATTTTATATGGATCAACCAAGCTTAGTGGATAGTCTGTGATCTTGGTCTGGATGAGACCTTACATTATGACTCTAAGGCAAGAAAAGAACCTTAAGGTTGGGGTGCCTCCGTAGGCATGCGGTGGGTACAATGCATCCTAACTAAGTTCGCAACACGCCTGCTAGGCTTCACTCATAAGATTGTAACTCTGATTCCCAAAGCAATTTCTAACCCACAAATCATCATTAACCGCCCAAGTCCACTACCCATGTGTAAGAGTTCACGATGGTGTAGGGCATGAGTAAGGGTACAGATTACAAGATTATTATTACCGTAGTCTGAATCACCATAACTAACTTAAATCCTCCTTATGCACAGGAGACTTGTATCTCATTCCCAACTTCATTTAACCACGTTTTCCCGGAACTCCCCTCTTAACGCTCCCACTCAGAATACTAACCATTGTGTCCTACGCTAGCCAGTATACGAGCGCTAACTCTAAGTGAACAAGCGAAACACTAGACTACCAACCATGACTACTCGGCTCGCACTCGAAGCACTGGGCTAAAGGCACACAAGTGCTGAGGCTGAATACCACATAGTGACTCCTCGGTGTACCAAGCAATATGTCCTCCAACCGTCGCAGCTACATAGTATCGGTTGGGATCATGGCTCTCTAGGCTTCTACCAGGGGCCCAAGGGTGCATGCCCCTCCCTTAGGGCATCTACTCCACTACCCGCATGCCCTTTAAAATCAAATAACCGCAACATGGACAAGAATCCATCCAGAAAAGCGTACGCTGAACATAGATGCAATATACAT
Organism: Ottelia alismoides; assembly: GCA_037367405.1. Lineage (NCBI taxonomy): Eukaryota > Viridiplantae > Streptophyta > Magnoliopsida > Alismatales > Hydrocharitaceae > Ottelia > Ottelia alismoides. The sequence continues at coordinate 139,915 of JAZKJV010004426.1, forward strand.
ATCTGGATATATAGGGGGGATGCACCAATTTGATGGGGCGATATTTAACCCAAGCATCCCCAAATTTCTCAGACTCGTGAACTGTTGGAGTTTCATGTATCACGTCCCCAAATGAGTTCGATAGCTACTGGAATATATTGGGTATTACATAACAAATATTGAGAAGCAATTGCCATCAAAACATATCATTCGGAGCCCCCTATAACAAGTACAACAAGGATAGATATGAGATTCCAGATGTGCAGTCACGGATCCCATTTATAGTCCTTGGTTTTACCACAAAGACCCTTGAATAACTAAATTGAGGATGTAGAGCTCTCGAAGAAGGGGAAGGAGTGATATAATTTGTCCCAAAATAGAACCTAAAAATGCAATCATTTTAACACTAACTGGAGAAGAAATTTTTGTTTTTGTTTTATCAGAACTTGGCATATGGTAAGAAAAACCAGAGCCCATGCTTGATAGTATGCATTAGGGATCTCATTTCAACAGAGACCTTATAAATTTCGGACAAAAAGGCAATCTTGACATATTATGACACGCCAATCATGGTAATGTAACATGCCACATTGCCTAATTCAATGTCAGCGTCTCACGTTTTTATTGGCACATATTTCTCTTAAGTAGAATAGAACATGGCCTAGTGGATTCATATTTATAAATTATAATGGTAAAGTAATCATATGAAATTAATGTGGATAATATTATCCACAATAATTATTGATAATGTGGATACGATCTACAATATCATTGACAGATCTTATATGTCCATCCAGTTGATGAACCTGATCTTAACATGAATCAATCTATATAAGACCCCAAGCGACAAGGACACAATGCGGTTTCTTTTCCCTCTCAATGATGGAAACTATAGTGTTAAATTCCTGCAATTTTGAAAACATTGTGCTGATGCATTGATGAATGAGATGCTCTATAATGTTGAGGGGAAAATACCATTTCCATTTCATTCATCATCGAGATAATGTGCTAATAACAAGAGCAAAAATTAATTACATGAATAGCACATTTTGAGGTAACTGGAATTGGAAACAACGAGGGGGATAAAGTGTTGAAACTGGAAGTGCAAATAAAAAGTTTAATTTAATTCTGGTCATGCTCAAATCAAAAAGTCTTTTTAATTTGGCCAGTTTTGTAATAAGACCAGTAATAGAGCTTTCATGGATGGGATCATTCTTTCCCATGTTAAGATATCAGAGAACACAGTTCTCATCCAATACATAACTAATCCTCTGAATCGTTCTAGATGTGATAGAGCATTGCTAAATTCTCAACTATAGAGTGCTCTGCAATTTGCTAATATGGTTGATATGTGAGAACAACAAGCATGCCAACCAGTTTCCATAAAGATTGGGCACCTCCAATCAAGCTAAAACTACAGAGCAATCTTCAATACAAGGTAATACTTACAACAACAAGTACCCTTGTTAGAGTTATTATATTTACATTTATGTTTGTAACCCTTCGGGTTCCGTAATCCCTCGTGACCCTTCGGGTTCCGTAACCCTCTGTGACCCTTCAAGTTCTGTAACTCCCAGTGACCCTTCAGGTTCCATAATCCTTGTACTCTCTAGGGTTTTTTCTCTATATAAGAGACCCTAGCTCTATGGAATAAACATCTCATTCATCTCTCTTCTCAACAACCCTATTACTGAACCCGATCCCCAAAAATCAAAACCCAATTTTTATCTAAGAAAATTGCAAATGCTCACAAACCCTTGATGCCGATGTCAAGGACCCTCCAAAAATTGCTAAGGCTCTAGATGATCCAATATATAGATTCAAAATTGTGTTAAATCCACAACAAGAGGGAAGGGAAATCATACCTCAAAATTTTCCGTCACCTCGGTGACTTCACTCGCGAAGAACGGCACGATCGATGCTCCGATGACGACGTAAGATAGCTCACAAGGATGCCTTGGACCTCCTCTACACGGGGATGGTCTTGGATCGTCGATCCGAGGCGCTCTGGCAAGCTCCGATCGTGCTCCGGCGAGGGAGAGGGAGGATGAAGGAAGGAGGGAGGGCTAGAAATGGGTTTTTAGGAGTTTTTAGGGAGAGGGGGATTGGTTTTATGGGTCTTGTAAAGCTTTGAACTAGGTCGTCTCTCGGATCTTATATCATAGGATCCGTCTCGTCAAGAGAAAACCAACGAAATTTGTTTTGTGTGAATCAGACTGCGTTTCAAATTGTTATGATTTTCAGAAGAAAGAGAAGTAAGGAGCTTAAGATGTCACTAATCCATAATGACCGTCATTAAAACTAATTAAACACAATTAAAGAAACTAATGATGGATTGAGGATCGTTAATGACCATTAACGAATATTAATCAATAGTTAACAAAAGTTAAGCGTAAGTTGCGAACGTTAAATCACGATTAGTAAAAGTTAATCCTGATTAGCGTTAATTAAGCGTCATTAATGAATCTAGAATCTTCTGGAAAGTTCTAACTTGAGCCTTAAGTTTTGGATAAGACTTGGCCAAAACCATGTGCTGCTAACCGCGGTTAAGGTCTAAATCATTTTTTACTAACTATGGTTGGTAGTTTTCTTGAACCTATAAATACCCCCCACCCATTCATTCTTTACATACCACCGCTATCCCGAGGGCTAGGGTCGAGAGGTTGGGAGGAGGAGAGGGAGGTGGGGAAGGAACGCTAGCGAAGCGCTGACGGGAGGACGAGGAGGAGAAAGGTACGATTCTCTCCTACTTGGCTTCGTAAGTAAACTCTAACTTGAGCTAGGTTTTCGATTCATCTTCTTTTTCTAGCTTAGAATTCGATTCATCTCCCTTTTTCGATTCATTTTCTGTTGTGTTTCGATGAGAAATCTGTGTAACACCCTCCTTAGGTGCGGACGGTTATGCGCGTCAGTGAACCCTATGATTCGTCACACTTTCACTCACCTAAGACGTGTGGTGTCTACCGATTCTCCATCGCTTATGATTCTATTCTTTCGATTATGCTTTTATAGTTGTTTTGATGGATAAATCTGTATAATACCCTACTTAGGTGCGGGTGGCTATGCACGCCAATGAATCCTGTGATTCGTCACACCTTCACTCACCTAAGACGCGTGGTGTCTACCGTTCTTCATCTCTTACAGTTTGATTATATTCTTTCAGTTTCGTTGTTGTTTTCCTCTCGATGATTTTATAAAGGAAACTCTTTCCGTTTTTCTTTTAAAATATGTCCCGATATAAAGGGAAACTCTGTCAAAATTTTCATAGAAATATGTCCAAGGGGAACTTTGCCGAAATTTTCCTAGAAATATCACCCCGTATAAGGGGAAGCTTTGCTGAAATTTCAAGAGAAAATATGTTCTTCGTATTATTCATGTTCTTTGTGTGTTCTTCGCGTTCTTCGTTCATTCTTCACGTTCTTGGCACGTTCTTAGCGTTTTTGATACGAAAATGAAATTCGATTATTTCAGGACTCATAAATCATCCTTTCTGAAAAAGAATCACGATAAAGCACTGCATACGCGAGAGAGAGAGCTCGATTAGGTAATGAAATTCTTCCTTTTGTTGTTGGATTTTCATATGAGATCGTTGAGATTTCTGATTTTATGATCCTTGATACGAAGAATCCTAATTTGACTATTTTTGAGAAAATATGAAAAATTGCTTTATATTTTCAACTAAAATAAGGTCTAGGCATTGAATGGATGTGATGGCTTGGAAAGTTAGGATTTGGAAGTTAAAATGAGTATAAATATGAGTATATAAATATTGAATTAATATCATGTGAGTCTATACTCAATGTTGATGATAATGCAAATCTAAGGCTTAACGGAGGAATTTCATAACGGAAATTGATGTATAAAGAAATGGATCCTAAAAAGGACCATCTGTTACATTAGGAAAGACTTGTAGTAGAATTACAGGTCGGGCACGCAACCTGTAAGTTTGCTAGAAGGAACCCGTATTGGCGTTGTCCTACCTATGTGGTACATTATTGCCCTGTTATGATAGGTGTGCATGAAATAATGATTTTCAACGTGCGGTATCGGGTGCCATTATAATCGGGTTGAACGACGGAAGATGTGGTAATGCCATGTGGAGGCACGGGTGATTCAATAGCGGCTGGGTCACGATAACATGTATTTAAAGCCACTAGGTTATGTGATTAAAGATTAGCATGCGGTTTTAAGCAACCGGATCTTCGAGGATGGTGTGCTCCTTTGTTTGCCAGGCTGATGGTTTGAAACCTTGGGTAATAAAAGAAAAGGAGATTGTTATGGTAGTATTGGAGGAAATGTTGAGGTGACGTACGACGGTATAAACTCATCAGATCAACACAATCTCCAATTCTGAAGTGTCCACAACTCCAGACTCCATTAGTAGTGGGGTTCTCCTGGACTAATTCCGAACATGTAATAGAAAGGAATATGACTTAAACTAATGAGAAGGAATGAAACTTTTTGTGATAACAAGTTTTGAAAAACTATACATTTGTTTGCTTTTCTCTTCCTCGTTACTTAGCATTCGCTAATTGTTATTCTATGATTTATGAAAAACCCAACAGGTGTTGGTGAGTCATCACAAGGACTTTAATAATCCAGTCAGCTAACATAATAGTCATTCAGACAGCCACAATAGCTTTACTCTATAAGGTAGCTAGTAATCTTTTTGTGTATTTCCTTTCCAGGTGATGTATATGTAAATGGTTATAGTTGGACAATGTATCATGTAAACTTTATTTGTGAATGGAAAAGTATTGAAATACTTCCTTTTGAGTATTTTTAATTGCAACATGTTTCTGAATTTTAGTTATGATTGCTGAATAAATTATTGTTGAGTAACCATATCTAGTTATGGGAGGATCCAATGACCTGAAATTGGGGTCGTGACAGGTCTTAACCCGGATTCGGATCCGAATAAGATCTGGAACCCTCCTCGCTAAAATGGTCGTAACTCGAGCTCCCGAACTCAGTTTTTTGCGTTCTTGAGCTAGTTGGAAAGGTCTCAATGAGCTCTACGCGATGAACTACTCAAATGAATTTTTTGAACAATGGATAAATACAGAATTTGTAATTAAGCCCATGTTTAGATTTCAGGGTTTTCACATCACCTACTCCCTAAGGAGCAGGATGAAACCACAAAAGAATGCCTTAAATGGTTGGTTTGTTCATTGAATTTTCTCACTGGATATAGGGGGAGGGGCTTCTTGTTTAGCCCTCATTGAGTCTCCACATCCCACAATTGGTAGATGTGGGACTGAACAACTGGATGTGGTAAATGGATCCCAAAGTGATCCATTTACCCATCTACTACAAGAATGACACATAACCAAATACTCTAACACTCCCCCTTAAGTTGGAGCATGCAATGCTCAGCTTGGACAAATAGAAAGAAAGCTCAACTCACAATACAAGACACTACAAACAATATCAACTCAACGCGCACAACTGTCGATTGTTGTCGAGGACGTTGCTTCTCATGTCATGCAGGTGCGGACGAAATGGGCTGGAGTGTGAGTCAAACGGGTATGCTCTGAACTGCGCCTATCAGAGCCACTGAAACTGAATGGGTCTCCACATGGAAAACTCTGTCCTGCCACATGTAGAAGATTGGATAATGTGGACAACTGGTCCATCTCTGAAGGGACGAACTGGAAAAGCCGTGGAGACAATTCTCGTCAGAGTCCACAGTTGCTGGAGAATGGAGTCTGAAAAAGTCTCCTCGTTGGAGAACAAGGTCTCTCATACTGGCTCAGAGAATGGAATCTCTACTCAGGAGTCCCTATGAAACCACATGAAACCCTAGCGCACATGGCATAGGGAATGGGATCTCTATTCTGGACTCCCTATGGATCACATGAAAAACTTGGCCAAAATACAAAAGATGGGGACTACAAACAATGATGGCAAACATGTACACATCAAACAGAAGACCGCATGCATGTACATGTCTAAACTGAAGACTCGGGAACCAATCTGACGTCGAATCTGAATATTTGAATATCTGTAGAGTCTGAACAATCTGGCTGGTCTGAGAAAATCTGACATCTGAATCTGGAACAGACCTCTGACTCTACATAATACCTCCTCTTTCTCCCATACTGGTCGGAATGACAAACATTGGCCAAGTTGGGACAAAACAACAAAGATGGAGAAATGAAAACCAATAAGCCGATTTTTATTCAGCTTTTCTTGCAATTTTTTCTCCGGCTATCTCCATTTTTTTAATAGCCGTCACTGTTAACATATATATTAGTTTCCTTTGTATCTCTCTGTTATTTTTATTTTCAGTTGTATGCTTTATGTAATTTACCCATAGGCTACTCTCCTATATAAGAGAGCCTAGGGCTGATGGAATAAACATCTCGTTCATTTTTCCCAACATGGTATCAGAGCGACGGTCCTAGACTGGAGTTCTCGAAACCCTAACCTTACCCTACCCCACCCGCGTGCCTCTCTCTCATCGCCGGCGCCTCCGCCAGCGTCTCCGACCCGTATGCACCTCCACCGCACCTCCGCCAGCGCCTCCGCCTGTGCGCATACACGCGCGAGCACCTGTGCGCCTCCACCTGTGCGCATGCGCGTGCGCCTCCGTCTGCGCCTGTGCGCGTGCATCAGCGCCTCCGTCTGCACCTAGTGCTCACCTTCGCGCGTAACTGCACGCTCATCCACGCGCGCGACTGTGCGCTCATCCTCACGCTGCGCGACTGAGCGCTCTGCCTTGCGTGCCTGTGTGCTTCAGCGAGCACCGTAGAGCCCTAAGCGTGTGCTAAGCCCTAAAGCGCACGCCGTCAACTACATGGGTTTAGTTGCTTGAGGTCTACACATGCAACTAAACCTGTATATGTCATTATAGACGAATCTTATCTTCAGTCAATCGCTCCAGTCTTCAGTTTCCAAAATGTCAGAAAGCAAGGCGGATATCCCATCCATTGGCGCCTTTCGTGGTCCGGCGCCTATTGTAAAGATGGATGGTACGGACTATGAACTGTGGGCGATGCAGTTCATGAGTATGATGAAGTCAACGGGTAAGAAGCACATTCTTACCGAAGCAGAGCCTGCTGAGAAGACTGGAGCCAATGCCTCCTGGGAGGCTGATGACGCATACGCCAAAGTTTGGTTATCTGGAATGTTGGCGATCGAGATTGCCAATGACATTCTACATCAGCCCACGGCCAAAGACATGTGGGACATTCTGGCGGCCACATACTCTCAGGCGAAGAATGAGACGAAGATTCTGCAACTCCAGCATGATATATTCACTATAAAGCAGAATGGTCGCCCTCTACATTCACTCTACACATCCCTGCGAGGGATGTTCGAGAAGCTATACAGCTGCATGCCCCTGACAGCCACACCAGAACAACAGAAGGCGTAAATGCGACTATGGTGGGCGTGTTCCTTGCTGCACTTGATCTAGAGTATGAGGCGGCACGATCTCAGATCTTGGCCGATTCTACCATTCCTCCCATGGAGGAAGCTTTTCATAGACTGAGCCGTATCACCGTCCCTTCCATGGCCACGAATCAGAATGCTTCAGCAATGGCCGCCAACAGAGGTCGTGGATTTCATCATCAGACCCGTGGACGTGGACCTCGTGGCAGAGGAGGCCGCACTCGGCCAACATGTACCTACTGTCATCGCGTCGGACACAATGAAGTCACATGCTACTTTAAGCATGGATTTCCTGCATCTGCACGAGTCGCTGAGCAGATAGAGCCTCCATCTGCTGCCACTTTGGATCAACGGTTCGATGATCTAGTTGCCCATCTAAGGGGCATTATTCCCCCATCTGGACCAGCACCTACTACTGAGAGTCAATCTGATGCTGCTGCATCTGCCTCTGCGTCTACCAGTGCTTCAGGTAGCACACTTGCATTTACCAGTAGTAGATCAGATACATTACCTTGGATTATGGACTCGGGCGCTACACATCATCTATGTGGCGATTAGAGTTTACTTACAGGATATTTTCAGATTCCTCCGGGCCGAATAGTGGTCATTGCCAATGATACACATTCCCCTATCACTGGTCAGGGGGAGATTAGACTGATATCTTCTATGCAGCTCAAGAATGTGTTACATGCACCTGATTTTTCAATGAATTTATTATCAATCAGTCAGATTACGAATGATTTACAATGTCGGGCAATTTTTGATCCATCTTCTCTTATTTTTCAGGACATCCGTACGGGCAACGTGATTGGTCATGGCTATGAGCAAGGAGGCCTCTATCGCCTAAATCAGACTCCATTTGCTGGAACCTCATCCCTTCCTACTGGACCAGTATCTCCTCTGCTGTGGCATCTGCGCTTTGGACATCTATCGCTTCAGAAGTTACGTCGTGTGTTACCCTAGGGTCTACCTCACTCATCTCTCCAATGTGAGGCTTGTCAGTTGGGAAAGCATCACCGGTCTACCTTTCCCAGTCATCCGGGTCGGAGTAGTACCTCCAAGTTTGAGTTACTTCATATTGATATCTGGGGTCCGAGTCGTGTACCTGATCATCAGGGACACATATTTTATATAGTTATTGTGGATGACTTCTCTCGTGTGTCATGGGTATTTTTGTAGAAAAATAAATCTGAAGCAGGCAATATTATTATCCATTTTCTGAATGAAATTCAAAATGTTTTTTTCCACATCTGTGAAATTTGTGAGAAGTGATAATGCCCTAGAACTGTGTACTCATGTCCTTGACAATTACTACTCATCAAAAGGGATTATCCATCAAACATCCTGTGCTTATACCTCTCAACAAAATGGGATCGCTGAAAGGAAACATCGCCACTTACTAGATGTCACAAGATCACTTCTTATACAGAGTCATGTTCCTTATTCCTACTGGGGTGACGCGGTTCTCACAGCATGTTACCTAATTAACCGTATGTCATCCTCTGTCCTAGATGAACAGATTCCTTTTTCCCTTATCTACCCTGGTAAGGATCTGTTTTCCCTTACTCCTCGTGTGTTTGGCTCAGCTGCCTTTGTCCACCAGTTGTCTCCTGGTACTGACAAGCTCTCTCCTAGGGTTGTCAAGTGTGTGTTTGTTGGGTACTCCAGAACTCAAAAGGGGTACAAGTGCTTTGATCCTTTGCGTAGGCGGTATATGGTCAGTGCAGATGTTACATTTTTTGAATCCGTAATGTATTTTTCATCCTCAGGTGATCAGCAACTACCTCCAGTGACTACCGATGCCATATATATGACACCACCACCACCAGTACCATCACCACCACCACCACCACCAGCAGCTCCACGTACTATCCCGGTTTCACCACTACCATTCCATTATACCCACAGGCCTCCTCCAGCTCATGGTCATGACTCATCTCCTAGCTCGCCTAAGGTATGTACTGAAGATACTACTCTTGATGGATCTAATGATATTTCTGAGCAGGATATGTTGCAGGGGCCAAATGAGGACACAACTGATTTAGATGTTCCTATTGCTATACGCAAATCGAAGAGGATCTGCGCTACATATCCTTTATCGGCTTCTGTGTCATTTGAGCGACTATCTGGGGATTTCAGGAACTTTGTGGTTGCCTTGTCAGCTGTAGATATTCCACGGAATTATCAAGATGCTCTGCAGGATAGTAGATGACGTCTAGCAATGGAGGAAGAAATGGCAGCACTTCAATCTAGGGGAACTTGGAGTCTAGTTCCTATACCTGCAGATATGACCCCAATGAGCTACAAGTGGGTATTTACAGTAAACCAAAATGCAGATGGCAGTATTGACAGATACAAGGCCCGCCTTGTTGCACATGGCTTTACACAGACATACGGGGTGGATTACCTTGATACGTTCTCGCCAGTAGCCCGCCATTCTACCCTACAGAACTTGCTGTCAGTCGCGGTTACTCGAGAGTGGCCGCTATATCAGTTGGATGTGAAGAATGCGTTCTTACATGGAGACCTACAGGATGAAGTCTACATTCAACAGCCACCCGATTTTGCTGTTGAGGGGGAGTGTTCCAAGGTGTGCAGACTTCATAAGGCTATCTATGGCCTTAATCAAAGCCCCAGAGCATGGTTTCAGAAGCTCTCAAACCTCTTTGAAAAATAGGGATATGAACGCTCTAATGCTGATCATTCCTTGTTTGTACAGAACACTTCAAGAGGTATTATTGCAATTATGGTTTACGTAGATGACATCTTGATTACAGGAGATGATGAGCAAGGCATAAAGCAGGCGAAAGAGAAGCTGGGTAGCGAATTTATCACTAAGGACCTTGGAGTCCTTAGATATTTTCTGGGGCTGGAATTTGCTAGAAATTCGTATGGGTTAGTAATGCCGCAGAGAAAATATGTTACGGACCTGTTGAGTGAAACAGGTATGCTTGGGTGTCGGCCTGCTACAACACCAACGGACCCCAGCATGAAGCTATATGATGATGACACAAAGGAGGTGGACAGGAGAAGATACAGAGAACTGGTAGGCAAACTGTTGTATGTCACGATCACTAGGCCTGATATATCCTTTGCAGTGAGTCGTGTGAGCTAGTTCATGGAGCAACCACGTCAGGTTCATATGAATGCCATACATATGATACTCAGGTACCTCAAATCATCTCCAGGTGCAGGTTTGCTATTCAAGAAGGACAAGGGGATTTCTATCTCAGCGTGTGCGGATGCAGACTATGCAGGTTGTCCCAAGGACAGGAAGTCCACCTCGGGGTTTGCAGTCTACGTTGGAGATTCTCTGATCTCATGGAGGAGCAAGAAACAGACGGTGGTAGCCAGATCTAGTGCTGAATCTGAATATAGAGCTATGGCCCAGGCTAGCACAGAGATGATGTGGGTAAAGGCCGTGCTTACAGATCTATGTATAGATGTACCACTTCCTATGAACTTAGAATGTGACAATCAGGCAGCCTTGTTCATTGCAAACAATCCAGCATTCCATGAGCGGACCAAGCACATTGAGATTGACTGTCACTTCATACGTGACATGATTCAGAAGGGATTCATTGCTACATCTCATGTTACTTCAGAAAATCAAACTGCCGGTATATTCACCAAGGCATTACTACGAGCCCCATTCCAGAAGTGTGCGTCCAAGCTGAGCATGATTGATATCTATGCTCCATCTTGAGGGGGAGTGTTAACATATATATTAGTTTCCTTTAAATCTCTCTCTTATTTTTATTTTCAGCTGTATGCTTTATGTAATTTACCCATAGGCTACTCTCCTATATAAGAAAGCCTAGGGCTGATGGAATAAACATCTCGTTCATTTTTCCCAACAGTCACATTTTTTTGTAAATAAGTTATTGCATTTTTTTACAGATTTACTTTCTTTTTTTCTTTTCTTCTTTTTTTAACCAACGGCTCACCCCCCCTTTTTTCTCTTTTGGCCCACATGGGCTCTTACAATAGCCGAAGCCCAATCTGCAACAATTTTTAATTGAACCTTGAGCCCTCCACATTTTCTTTCTCTGCCTTTTTTTAAGAAGAAGCCCACTTAGGCTCCAAAGCAACATAGAAGTCATGGATAATGGCAATCCTTTGAAGAAAATAGATCAATGCTTTTAAAAGGCCGTTTAAGACTGTTTAAAAGGCCGTTTAAGCGGCCTGGCCGTTTATGGGCCGTTTTTCATTAAACGATGCGGCCAGGCACCGCATGCGTGTAAACGACCGTTTAGACCATTTTTTGCACCCCTTCCCACCTCATGCCAATGATGCATCTACATCCGACTATGATGCGACTGGGACAGAGACACCTTGTGATCATTATTCCAGTGGATGGATAGTCCAACGTCACAAATTACTCCCATCTGATGCAGTTGTTACATAAATCTACTCCCAGTGAGAGTATTCCTACCACATACCTAGCTACTACCTCCAATGCTCTAGCCAACTCGGCTTTTTCTACAACACCGACATGGATTATTGACTATGGTGCGTCTAGTCACTTGACTGGAGAAGGTAATCCGCAGACCTCCTCTCGACCTTCTTCTATTGTGAAGTCGGTTCGGCTAGCCAATGGTGCCCATTCTCCTATACTATGGGAGTATGGAGTTTTTCTCCGGGCTCAAGCTCACTGAAGTTTACTGTACTCATGATTTTCCTTTGAGCTTATTATCTGTACATAAGCCATGTGTTGAGTTAAACCGTCGAGTGATTCTTGACAAGTGCTATTGTTATTTTCAGGACATCCGGACGATGCATGTTTTTGGTGGGGACATGAAGAACAACCTCTACTATCTAGATATCTGTATTGATTCTACTTTTGTTGGTGTTGTCTTTGTTTCTACTAACCCCTTCTTGTGGCATTTATGTCTCCGTCATCCCTATGTTAGAGCGCTTTCTCAGATGTTTTCGGAACTGTTATCACTGAAATCATTTAAGTGTGAATCCTATCGGTTTGGTAAATATCATCATGCCTCTTTTCCTCCTAGGACTGAGCCACATCGATCTTCACCTTTTCTTTTAGTCCATTGTGATATTTGAGGACATTGTGTACTGTAGGCGGTTAGAGATATTTTGTTATCTTTGTGGATGGTTATAGCGGATCTTCTTGGGTTTATTTAACAAAAGAACAGTCATATATTAATAAAACTGTCAAGTCCTTTCAGTTTGTTAAAACACTTTTCTTTACTTGTATTCAGACTATCAGGACTGACATGCTCTTGAGTTCACTCAGGATTTGGTATCTTTGCCACACATGGAACCCTTCAGTCCGTATACCTCACAACATAATATGTTAGCGGAAAGGAAACTTCGCTACTTTATGGAAGTTGCTCATACCTTGCTTACTTACATGAAGGTTCCCAGACCTATCGGGGGATGCCATGTTCCCTGCCACCTACCTTATCAACAGGTCCCCTCGTTGATTCTCAATGGGGCAACTATTTTTCACTTCTATATATTGAAGAGAAATCCTTTCCTCTTCCACTGAGAATCTTTGGTTGCACATTTGTAAATATTATATATGGGTAAAATGGATTGTGGTGCGAATATGTTTAACATCCACCATTGTAAATAACGTACTTACCCCACCTTTGTTGTTTTATAAGTGGAAAAGAAGAGAAATCTAGCCAGTTGTGAGCGCTGAGGTCATCCGATCTTGTGAATTTTTCCTTCCATTGTGAATGCTTTTCCAATAAATATCCATGTTCTCTTGATTGCTTTGCTTGCATGTTTTCCACACTCCTAACCAAATTCAACTAAATGGGAAGCCCATCTTCTTGATTACACTCAAATTAAAGACGCCCTGTATGAGCTTCCACTGCTATTTATTAATTAAAAATTAATTTCATTGTCTGCATTTACTTTTGGGAAGCATACCGATCATACGAAATTCGATGCCCTTAGAAACATATATCAGGTGAAAATATTACAGTTAGTCATCCGCACTGATTTCTGTCCTCCATGTTGTAAAATACAGCTAGTCTCTTCTTCATCTTCTACTGTGTATGGACAACCTGAGAAGATTCCTTGCACCGAGGATTTCAAGCTGCATGCTATGAATCCATATGGACGAACTAAAGTAAATATCCCATGAACTTTCATTTTATTTGTGTTCAATTAACCGTTTTTTTACTCTTGTATGTTTCTGTTATATATAGCTATTTGTTGAAGAGATTCTTCAGGATATTCATAGGGCAGATCCGGATTGGAGAATAATACTCTTGAGATATTTTAACCCTATCGGAGCTCATGAGAGTGGTCAGATTGGGGAAGATCCGAAAGGAATTCCAAATAATCTTATGCCTTATATTCAGCAGGTAGCTGTAGGTAGGCTGCCTGCACTAAATGTCTATGGCAACGACTATCCTACCAAGGATGGCAGCGCAGTAAGTGTATTTTTCCCCAAATTTTACTGTTATTTCCAAATTCTTTGGGATGGTCAATTTTACTGCTTTTAATGGCTTTGCTTTTAAATAAAAAGAACCATAAAAAACAGATTAGGGAATACGCAAAAAATAGACATGCATTGTCACCATTTAACTGAGTAAAAGTTATCATATCTAAGCTTACTTTTTATCTTCAAGAAAATATCTATGCTTACTTTTTCAAGGAACAAATCTTCTACCACATCCCCTGCCTCAATTATTTTAACTGGTATGGGTTGACTCAAATATAGTTCTATGGTGAGCATGGCTTGTTGGTTATTATCTGTTTCCAAAAACAAAGAAAAAAAAGGGAGGGAGGTTGTTTAACAATTATCCCCTTGGGGTTCTATTTGCAATAGGAGTAGGGCTTGTGTTTCTTATTCCAAATAGGATTAGGAGGAGAGAGAGAAGAGGCAAGAGTAGTATAAATAAGGCTCCATGCATGGCATTGGGGAGCATCCCAACACACAAGCATCTCTCTCTTCTCTCTTAGTTCTCTCTCTCCAAGCAAGGAGAGAAGCCACCCACGGAAGGGGTGAGTAGTCCGCACAAGGCGCGAAGAGAAGCCCGCAGGGGCGTGAAGAGCAGCCCGCAGAGGCGTGAGGTGCATCCGTGTGAGGAAGAATCACGCACGAGGAGGGACAACTCGTGACGAGGAGAAGCAACGGTATCATGTTCTCCAAGTACAAGGTGATAGTTATCTGATTTTATTCTTGTAACTGAGTCTCAGTTTTGTTGGGTAACAAAACTGAGAAGATATTGTGCCCTTTTATTTTTCCGACCTAGTAGATTTGTTGCGAGTCGTCGTGCCCCGTGGGTTTTCCTCTCTCACATCGAGGAGGGTTTTCCCACGTAAATTTTTTCTTCTCTCTGTGGTTGCTTGATTATTGTGCTATGATTAATTTTATTGGTTTCCGTGTGGGAATCCTTCCGCTGCTAGTCATCCTTTGCAGGATAGGTTAAGGGAACCCCGTGTTTTCCCAACAAGTGGTATCAGAGCTCGCGTTGTCAAGATGGGGAAGGATAATGAAGGCACAATGATCAAGCTGACGAGCACGAATTGGCAAATATGGAAGGCCAATATGGATGACATCTTGTATTGCAAGGCCCTCCATGATCCGGTGGAAGGAGAAACAGTCAAGCCCGAGAGCATGTCCGCAGGTGACTGGATGAAGTTGAACAGGAAAGCAGGCGACACAATTTGGAAATGGCTAGACTTATCGGTATTCCATCATGTCACAGAAGAGACAGATGCGAAGAAAATATGGGAGAAACTGGTAGAACTCTATGAGCAGAAAACGACTGCCAACAAGGCATTCTTGATTCAGAAGTTGGTGAATCTGAAGTACAAGGACGGGATGAAGGTTGCTGAGAATTTGAATGAGTTCCAGAGTCTCATCAATCAACTGAGTACCATGGACATGACACTAGATGATGAACTGCAGGCGCTTCTTCTACTGGGTTCTCTGCCAGACAATTGGGAATCCCTGATGATTACTGTGAGCAACTCCACTACAAACGACATGCTAGCCATCCTTATGGTTAAGAGCTTTCTCCTGAATAAAGAAATTAGACGACGATCATATGGAGACTCTTCTTCTTCACATGTGTACGCAGTTGAAAGAAGAGACAGGCCAAGCAGCAAGGGAAAATCACGAGAGAGACCCAGGGAGAAGTCCAAGGACAGAGGAAAGTGCCATCTTTGCAACAAGCCTGCTCACTAGAAGAGAGACCGTAGAGTCTGGAAAAGAGAGCAAGCGGAAGCAAAAAAAATCAAAAGAAAGAGGAAGATGAGATCATTGCTGCAACAGTGGCTGATGACGATGAGGATCAGTTGGTTCTCACTATTCAGGAACAATGTCTACATGCAAGGGATGACTCCGAGTGGGTTGTTGACATGACAACCTCCTACCACGTGACTCCGCACAGGGAATTCTTCACTTCCTATATAGAGGGAGACTTTAGGAGAGTCAAGATGGGGAACAACGGTTAATCCAAGATTGTTGGCACATGTACCATCTCAGTTCAGACTAATATTGGATGTGCAATGACTCTACAGGATGTCAGACACGTTCCTGACTTGCGGCTTAGCCTCATATCCGGTTCTCAACTGGATAGGGAAGGCTATCATATGAAGTTTGGCAACAACATGTGTAAGATCAGTAAGGGCTCTCTTATCATGGCCAGAGGCAGGCTGTGTTGCACGCTCTACAAGACTCGGGTGAAGGTCATGGATGGCAGCCTACATGCTAGCGAGGCTGACATGTCAGATCTCTGGCATCGTCGGCTCGCACACATGAGCCAAAAGGGCTTACAACTTTTGAGTATAAAGGAGTTGATATCATTTCACACTGACATAATGCTATCACCTTGTGATTCATGTGAGAATGAAAAGAACAAGAGTGCACCTTTCAAGACCAGATCAAAGATGAAGGAAGACCTTTTGCAGTTGATTCACTCCGATGTGTATGGTCCCATGGACATAACGTCTTTGGATAGAAACAAGTATTTTCTGACCTTCATTGATGATGCATCAAGGAAGGTATGGGTTTATATGCTAAGACGAAGGATCAAGTCTTTGATTGCTTCATGAAATTTCATACTTATGGTGGAGCACGAGACATGCAAAATGTTAAAGTATCTGCACACGGATAATGGAGGGGAGTACACCTCTTACAACTTTCAGAGCTACTTTGCAGAGCATGGGATTAGACATGAAAGGACAGAGCCCGGCACACCCCAGCACAATGATATCGCTGAACAGATGAATAAGACCATTGGGGAAAGAGTTCGCTACATGCTGAAGACATCGAAACTGCCCAAGACCTTTTGGGTTGAGGCGGTTCAGACCGCCTGCTACTTGATTAATCGATCTCCATTTGTTCCCTTGAATTTTCAGGTTCCTGAGCGCATTTGATCTAGAAAGGATCTCTCATATGCTCATATGAGGGTATTCAGATGCAAAGCTTATGCATTTATACCGAAGGAACATAGGATGAAGCTTGATGACATGGCAGTGCCTTGTATTTTTGTTGGCTATGGAGATCAGGAGTTTAAATACCGACTTTGGGATCCAAGGAAGAATACCATCACCAGGAATAGAAATGCGATTTTCTGTGAAAATAAGACTTTGGCTGAGGACGATAATGGTGATGGTGACTTGGATGGGATTGCTATGGATGATGACAGCGATGAGGACTCGGATTCTTCTCCAATACAGGGTACATACGGAGAAGATGCACAACTAGAACAACATGAGCCAGATGCAGACCCTGTTGCTGCAGGTCCAAGAGATCTTGAGTAGGGGGAGCAACCTCATCAAGAAGCAGATACAGCAGAGACTCAGGTCAAGAGATCTCGGAGGGCACATCAACCATCATCCCTCTATCCTACTTCTCAGTACGTGGTGTTGACTGATCATGATGAGCCATGCACTTTTGATGAGGCACAAGAGCATAAGTAGAGAGATCATTGGCAGAATACAATGAATGAAGAGATGCAATCTCTGAAGAAAAATCATACCTATGATCTTGTTGAGCTTCCTGCAGGTAAGAGAGCATTGAAGAACAAGTGGGTCTACAGCTGAAGTCAGATGATGGTGGCAAGCAACTGAAGTAAAAGGTCGGATTGGTTGTGAAGGGATTCAACTAGAAAGAGGGCGTGGACTATGATGAGATCTCCTCACCAGTTGTGAAGATGAATTCTGTGAGAGTGGTGTTATGTCTTGTTGCAAGCCTAGACCTTCAGCAAGAGCAGATGGACGTGGAGACTACTTTTCTTCACAGTGATATGAAGGAAAAGATCTACATGGAGTAGCCATAGGGATATCAGGAGAAGGTGAAAGAGCATATGGTTTGCAGGCTGAGGAAGAGTCTCTATGGCTTGAAGCAAGTCCCTAGACAGTAGTACTTGAAGTTTGATGCCTTCATGATGAAGCAGAACTTCAAGAAGACAACAACGGATCCATGTGTGTACGTTCGACATCTTCCTAATGCCAGGTTCACTATCCTATTGATCTATGTGGAAGACATGCTGATAGTTGGTCATGATCCTGGGTTGATTGCAAAGCTCAAAAGGGAACTTTCTAGGGAATTTGAGATAAAGGATTTGGACAAGGCAAGCAACATGCTTGGGATGCAGATCACTCGCGACAAGAAGAAGCACATGTTGTGGTTATCACAAGAGAAGTATGTTGAACGCATTCTGGAGCGGTTCAACATGAAGAATGTGAAGCCTGTCAGCATGTCCCTTGCCGCTTATTTTAAGTTGACGAAAGAGACATGTCCGTCTACTTCTGAGGAGAAAGCTGAGATGACCAAGATTCCTTACCAGTCCGCAGTTGGCAGCCTTATATGCACCATTGTTTGCACCGGACCCGACATTGCTCATGCCATGGGCGTAGTGAGCAGATTCATGTTGAATTCAGGGAAGGATGACTGGAAACCTGTGAAGTGGATTCTAAGATACTTGAGAGGGACCTCAAGTATGTGTCTGATGTTTGAGAGGTCAGATCCTGAACTCTGTGGATACACATATGCTGATATGGCAGGAGATGTGGATCAGAGGAAATCGACTTCCGGGTACATTTTTACTTTTGCAGGGGGAGCGATTTCGTAGCAGTCTAAGTTGCAGAAATGCATTGCACCCTCGAAGACTGAAGCCGATTGCAGCGACAGAAGCAGGGAAAGAAGTGTTGTGGTTACAACGATTCCTTGGTGAACTTGGATGCGAAGACAATGAGTTGATTGTCTTCTGTGATAGCCAAGGCGCCATTGATTTGAGCAAGAGCACGATACACCATGCTCGCACAAAGCATATAGACGTGTGATACCATTGGCTGAGAGATGCTATTGACAAGAAGCATCTCACTTTGAAGAAGGTCCACACAGATGAAAATCCATCAGATAGGCTAATGAAGGTCGTGACTCGTGACAAGCCGCAGCTCTGTAGAGAGCTGAGCGGTGTCATCTCTCACTGATCAACTTCTTGGTGACACCTCCCTATTGGGACCGGAGGGGGAGGTTGTTGGTTATTATCCGTTCCTAAAAACAAAGAAAAAATGGGAGGGAGATTGTTGAACAATTATCCCCTTAGGGTCCTATTTGCAATAGGAGTAGGACTTGTGTTTCCTATTCCAAATAGGACTAGGAGGAGAGAGAGGAGGCAAGAGTAGTATAAATAAGGCCCCATGCATGGCATTGGGGTGCATCCCAACACGCAAGCATCTCTCTCTTCTCTCTTAGTTTCTTTCTCCTAGAAACCAACCATGCAAAGTGTGAGGAGTAGTCCGCGCAAGGCGCGAAGAGCAGCCTACAGTGGCGTGAAGAGCAGCCCGCAGGGGCATGAGGTGCATCCGCGCAAGAAAGAATCGCGCACAAGGAGGGACAACTTGTGACGAGGAGAAGCAACGGTATCATGTTCTCTAAGTACAAGGTGACAGTTATCTGATTTATTCTTGTAACTGAGTCTCACTTTTATTAGGCAACAAAACTAAGAAGATATTGTGCCCTCTTATTTTTCCGACCTAGTGGATTTGTTGCAGGTCGTCGTGTCCCGTGAGTTTTCCCTTTTCACATCGATGAGGGTTTTCCCACGTAAATTTTCTCGTCTCTCTGTAGTTGCTTGATTATTGTGCTACGATTAATTTTCTTGGTTCATGTGTGGGGAACGTTCTACTGCTAGTAATCCTTTGTAGGACAAGTTAAGGGAACTCCGTGTTTTCCCAAGATGGCTTTCATGCCTGAGGTGGGCTCATGCTAGGTTAGCTGGATGGTCTGAGAAAATTTGGTCCGCTGCCTGAGACTAGGGGATAGCCGTGATTTCCACATTAGACATCAATGCACTTAAAGTCAAACTAACAAGATCATCAGTTTCAAATTAAAAAAATACTAAAACTGTCACATGTTAAGATATATAGCCTTTTGAATTTTATGTAAAGTTTTGCGTGACATATGTTAAGATATATAACAATTTTTTCTCTTAAACATTCCATTCTATTGGGTGTACATTTGTAAAAGATTTAGGCAATGGTATCCTTATTCTGCAATAAGTGTTTTAATGACATGGATGACATACTTTAACATTGCCCGTGCAAAACAATTTAAAATAGATAATAAAATGGTCACAAACCATATTAATGAAGTTCAGAAGATAGGGATCTCTACTCAGTCGTAAATGAAAACACATCTTCACCAATCATAAATAAAAGTTATAAAATATTCAAATTACCAACTGATTACGTTTTGGCTGGTCCCTAAACATCAGATTGGTCTATTAAAAAGGAATGGAATTTTTATTATCAAAATCAGGTAAATAACTCATATATGTGAGTTGGGAGATCTCACACTGAACATTATCATCGTACATGCCCAAAAATAAATATATAGAAATCATAAAATATGGAAAATAAGATGCTCAAGGTGGTTTTGCCTGAGCAAGATCTATTTTCAAATTATTATTACTATCTCCTCAACAATATATCATAAGATGCAATTTCAGTAAGAAGTTTATGAAGATCGTCGATGACTATATTTGTAGCAACCCAATTCAAACATAGTCCCACATCGACAACATGTCAGAGTGGGTTATAAGTGGCAGGCATTACTATTTGACAACTTGAGCTTAAGCATTTTTGGGTGATTGTCAATGGCTTCATTTGGGCTCGAATCGACAAGTTCTCAAGGCTAGTTTTCCTCGACAATGGTCCGGAGACCTATTAAGAACTATGTTAAAAAACCCTAGGGGTATTCCAATCATCTCATAGGTTAGAGACGATTCCTACTGTAACCCTAACACTAGGTCTCCAACTATACAAGGACCATAGGATTCTCTAATCAAATATGAAAAGTCATGTCTTGGATTCCACTTGGTATTAGAGCGGGTTCTTGCTCCCACCCTTCCCCTCCACCGACCATCCCCCTTCTCCTGTCTCTCACCCACCATCATCACCTTCTCTCTTGTTAGCGCCGACCTCGACGACACACCATGCTGCCAACGATTATCAATACCAGAACCTGCATTGCCCAATCATTTCCGATCCTAGTTCTCAGAATCAACGTCCCCACATCCTAGAATCATCGACCCCATATCCCGGAATTACTACCCCCACATCCCAGATCCCAGAACCACCATTCGCCTAATCATAGTCAATCCCTAGTCCAATCATTGATTTCCCTCTGCAACTCAAATCCAAACAACCCCCTTCTACAAATCCCCATCGATCCCCGTCGCAACCACTCCCCTCCCAACACCCCCCATTAATTCCATATGCTATCACCCCATCGCTTCCATCCTATCCCACCCTTTTCCCTGACTTGTTCTAGGCCTCCGACCCTTATCCTCGAAGTCCCACCTATTCCAGGTCGCCACCCCTCATCCCCGATCCCGTACATGTTCTAGGCCCCTGCCCAGAACCTCTCCCAACCCTAATTACAATCTCGATACACCCCCTTGTTCCCAACATCTCTCAGGTTGCAGATCCATCATCTCCCTTACCTCCATGTTCACCTGCCCTTGTTTAGTCCCCCCTCGTTTCACGTCATTGTTTAATCCACCATATTCGCTACTCCTCTGTTCGACGTTGCACAGGTCAGGCCATCAACATCACCAAACCACCATCTAGACTCTGTGTCATCATCATCTCCATGTGGCATTGCACGATTCTCTGCCAAATAAATCACCCATCGCCGTCTTCTATCCTTTCCATGGTTCGTCAACTCATCGGGTCTTGATATGATCTAAAAAGCCCTAAGGATACTCATATTTTCAATGCAATAGGTCTAGCCTTTAGTTCGAGATGTCACAGCCAGAAGTCACATCTCAGAGATATGATGGTGGGAGCACATGACTACCCTCATTTGGCTAGATCCCCAAGTTGGACGAGACCAACTATCCTAAGTGGTCATGCATGTTCCTTATGATCGTATGAGGATATAGCAAGGAGCATATTTTATTAGAGATAGGGCCAGCTGACCAGACAGGAAAATTCACCACATGGGCAAAAGATGACGGAATGGTCAGGCTAGATCATGGTCAGTGCCATCAACAAGATTGTGGATGAGCTCGTGTACTACAACACTACTCACAATATGTGGACTTCCATTCAAGCCACATATGGTCAAGAAGAGAATTCCAGCATAATGTATCAGGCATATTTTGACATGCTCAATATGAAGCAAGCGGGGCATTCACTAGCAGAGTATTTCTCTCTTAAAATCCCTCGTTGAGCGATATAATGGTTGTATTCCAAGATGTACATGTCCTACCCAGAAGCAACATTGCCAGTAGATGACAGTTAGTATTCCTAGCTGGGCTTGATCCATGCTATGCTACAACGTGCGACCAAATGATCACAACGATGGTTCTCCCCACTATTGAGGACTATAGCACCTTCAGTTGCCATGTTGCCCCTACTGCAAGCATCACTAGTGATGTTTAGGGGCAGGTTTCTGCTGTAGTAGCCTCATCTGGGAGAGGAGGTCATGGATCATTTAGGGACTATGATCGGGGATGCTTTGGTCTAGGACGAGGTCACGACACAATTCAGTACAACTACCATCACAAGTTTGGTCACACATAGGTTGTTTTCTGTAGTAAACATTGCCATTCTACTCCCATTGCCCGAGTCGCTACTGAGGGAGATGGCCCTCCTATAGAAGTTCCTAGATGAGACTTTGAAGATCTAATGCAACATCTCAATGGGCTACACCTGAGCGAGTCTTCTAACTCATACTAAGCTAATACTATAGAGACTGCAATGGTTGTTTGTATAGGTATATTCAATGCGTCCGCAAATAAATTTGCAAAATCATAGTGGTTGATTGATATAGGTGCCTCCACTTACCTCTGTGGAGAACATACCTTGCTAAATCATAAGTGCAATGTCCCTCCTGGACGATATGTACATGTCGCCGATGGAAGATTTTTCCCATATAAAAGGAAAAAGACGATGTCATCTAACTTCTAACATCAGACTCAATGATGTTCTATTCGTCCCGAACTTTCTCATCAGTCTTCCTTTGATTAGCAGATTTGCAGAGAACTCAGCTGCCGAGCTATATGTGATGCAATTTCTTACGTTTTCAGGACATAATGACTTGGAGGATGAATGGTGTGGGTCGTAAAGAAGGAGGTGTCTACCATCTTGTCTAGTCATTTGAGATTGCTGTCTATTGTGGGACTCCTTTTTCTATGTATTCTGGTGCTCTCTGGCACCAACATCTGGGGTATCCCTCCCTTCAGAGGCTTCGACGGGTTCTTTCCCAACTCCCTCTTACTGTCAGCCTAGAGGGTGAGGTCTGTCAACTGGCGAAGCACCACAAGAGTCTTGTCCTCCTTTTGGTACCATTCATTCTAGTAGTCTTTTAAACATGTTCACCTTGACGTGTGGGGCCTAGTTGTTATCCAGATTGTTTAGGGAATATATATTATTTAGTTCTTATATATGTTTTTTCTCGTGTGTCTTGGGCCTTCTTGATGAAAAATTAATCTGATGTTTATCATATCATTATTCGATTTATACATGAAATAAAGAACCAATTTGGTACCACCATCAAAACCATAGGTCTGATAATGCCCGGGAGTTTGTTTCATATGACATGCAGTCTTTTCTATCAACACATGAGATCTTACATCATACCACTTGTACCCATATATCCCAACAGGAATGGAGTAGCGGAGCGTAAACATTGACATATCCTCGATATTGCACTTACCCTGCTCATAGATTATCATGTTCCAACCGCTTATTGTGGTTATGCCATACTTATAGACACATTTCTTGTAAACCGTATTGCATCTAGTACCATTGGCGGGCATATTCCTATAGAGGTCCTATTTCTAGACAAGATAGTGTTCCATGTTCCTTTCAAAGTCTTTGGCTATGTCACATTTTTTCATCTACTTGATCCTGGAAGGGACAATCTCCCTGCCAGATTGGTAAAATGTGTTTTCCTAGGGTACGCTCGGAATATGAAGGGTTATAGATGCTACAAGCCCATAGTTCAGAAGATACTACATAAGTGCGGATGCTACATTCTTTTAGTCCCTTTCCTACTACTGCAGTTCTGGCACACATGTATCACCACCACCAGCTTCCACTGCTCATCTTCTTGTTCCTCTGCCTCAGGTTGATCATACCCCTCCGAAGCAGGCACCATCTCCTTAGGTATGTCCTTTGACTGAGTCTTTATGGGTTAATGGAACTACTACATTGATAGATACATATACATGTACCTCCAACGACTCAAGGGATGCTCCAGTTGACTTGCCGATAGCCTTATGGAAGGGGACCATATAGTGTCTATCTTGGTAAAATACTCACGTATATGATCTCTGTTGTTGTGTCCTCTGGATTTGGCTCCTAAATATTCGATAAAATTATCCCTCATACTCATATCGAGTCACTTTGTGATTCCATATTGCGCTTAGCAATGGAAGAAGAGACGTATGCACTTATCTCTCGAAACACTTGGATGCTTGTTGATCCACCTAGCAACAACATGATAGTAGGATCCAGATGGATATTTGTCGTGTAAATACAATCCCGATGGGTTAGTTTCTTGCTACAAGTCATAACTTGTGGAAAAGGGGTTCATAGACTTACGGTGTTAAGTTCTTTGACACATTCTCTCCAGTTGCTCATCTAACCACTATACGGATCCTTATGGCAGTGATAGTACAACCTGATTGGCCCTTACATCACTCAGATGTGAAGAATGCCTTCCTTTATGACGACCTTTAGGATATTGTATACTTGCTAGAACCTCCTAGCTTCGGGAGTCAAGGGGAGTGTCAGAAGGTTTGCCTACTATGCAGGGCCATATATGGCCTCAAACAAAGCCCTCGTGCCCGTATTAGAAAATTATCAAAAGTACTGGAGAATTTGGGCCTCATCCGAAGAAATGGGAGATATCGAGGAGAATGAGGGGGAGAGGAAACAACAATGTGAGGACCATTAAAGGGAGAGATCAAGAGAGAGGCCACGTAAAAGAGCTTGGAGGGTGAAAAAGGTAGTGGGTGGTATGTGGTGAGGAGGCAGCAGAGTACGTGGGCCCAATCCTTTCGACAACACAGAAGATGTCAAGTGCTTTCACTACGGGGAGCGAGGTCAACGACAGTTAGAGTATAGTGTGCGTAAGGTTTTGCATCGATGTTCTTTAGTTGGCGTTGGCGGGGTGGACACGAAGAATTTGACTCTAAGGAGGTCGTGGGGTGGGGGAAGACTCATGTTCTTTAGGTTTGGGTAAGGGTTCTATTTGTGAGCATTTTCAACTGCATTTTTGGATGCGAGAAGGTTGGGAGGGAGCATGGTGTGTAAAACATTGATGGATTCCTTCTTTGCGTTTATCCATTTGGATGCTATGGAGGTTGTTGCTTACTATGTCAAGAAAATACTTGTCCCTGAGTTTGTGGGTGACATTGTATCGATGGAGGGGAGATGTTATGTGTGCAGGGTCTCTTAAATGAGAAGGGGGATTTGTAAAGGTCCACTCTTTGGAGGTTGCTAACGATATCATTTGGCGTCAGCCTAAGTTCGATGATGGCACAACATCGAACCTTCAAGGTTATTTATTCAGGGTTTAACAGCGTCCCGTTGTGCTTAATGATCACGTATCTTTTCGAGCATCTCTTTTGGAACTTGGAGAGGTCACTGAAGTAGTTTCAAACAGTCTCTTGCCGAGGAGAGTGGAATCCTCAGGTAGGGTGTCTCTCTACTGGCTAAAGATAAACACATTATAAAATTATAGAAAACAACTAAAAAACTAGCGAAAAAAAGTAGAGCATGACTGTAAATAATTATCTCAAACGCAAGCATTATCTGGTTATTGTACACATTACTTTTTTAATATCTTGAACCATGTTATAAAATGCTTTTTTTCCAGGAAATTACTAATGCACGAGTATAAAAAATATATTTTAACTTCACTTTAATTATGAAATATTCCTTGTTGGTAATTATCTCTGCTGTTGTCATCATTTTCTGTATAGTTCTTAATCTTTGAATTCCCTCCAACAGATACGCGATTACATTCATGTAATGGACTTAGCATATGGCCATATAGCTGCACTTCGAAAGCTTTTTACCAGCACAAATATCGGTACTCTATCTTCTCCCATGCATCCATTTTCTTAGGATCTGTTGTAGCTTGCAAAAATGGTGATACTCAAAACTGCAATTAAAGCAGTTATTGTAAGGAATGTTCTAAATTGCATGTCTGTGCTTTTGGGATGTTATCAGGTTGCGTTGCCTATAATCTGGGAACTGGATGCGGAACTTCTGTTTTTGAAATGGTTGCTGCATTTGAGAAGGCATCTGGCAAGGTAAGGAACTTCATGACATGAATTTTGATAGTCTAGGTTCCTCTAGCAAAGTTCCTGACCTAAATGGGGATGTGTATCTGCTTTCTTTCTTAAATGAATATAATAGTTACTGGCGATTGAATGTTGTTAGTTTCCAATTAGAGATCCAGCATCTCAATGTGCACAGTTCAGTAACTGTGCAGCAGATTGCATTTAGGAGCCCATGCTCTTGAGAATAATGAAGTGTTGAGTTAATCGGATCTTGTCAAAGATCAATTATTATGTACAGTACGTTGTCGTGTGTTTAGTCCCACACGACCGGTTGAGAGAATGCCATTTGTTGTATCGTGGTCCTTCAAACTCTCGAGTGCAACATCTCTCAATTCCGAAATATGGGTCAGGGGGCAGATCATGGAAGACTATTTCCGAGCCTACCCTTGTCAAGTATAATCCCGAAGACATTCCATAGACTGTGTATTTGGACGGGTCAAGCTTTAGCCAATGGGACAAGCTTTAGCCAATGGGACAAGTATGAAGTACGAGACTGGTTATCTGATACCCAAAAGGGTTTAAAGGCAAATACATGATAAGCTTGACCTTCCCACAACCAACAATATTGTTGATTATGAAGCTCTCTTAATATGACTTCGCTTCGTCAAACGCATGACATAATGAGCTCTGTAGAGATAGTTGATCGTCTTTTATGTTATTTATTATTTCAGTTTCTTTATGTACCTCTTATGTAATTTACCCAAGGGCTCTCTCCCTATATAAGAGACCCGAGGGCTCTATGGAATAAATCATCTCAGTACTCTTTTACCCTAACATGGTATCAGAGCCCTAACCCTAATCTAGGGTTTCTCTCCACTGCCCCCCCCCCTCCCGCCGACTCTCTCCCACCGCCGCCGCTCCCGGGGCGCCGCCCAGGGCTCCGCCGCCGCCTCCAGGTTGCCGCCCAGCCCCCTGGGCGCCGCCGAGCAGTCCCGGGACCCCTCCTCGTCCCGCACGCGCGCCGCCGGAGCCACCCACCTTCCGCCCCGGCACCCTCCAGCCGCCGCCGGGGGCTGTCTACACCGTCCAGCCCTCTCCCAGCCCCCGACCAGTCCTCTCCCAGCCGCCCTCTTCCGTGGTAGAGGCTTCCGGAGCCTCTACTTGTCGCCGGGTGCCGCTTCTTCACTCGGTCTCGGATAGATGATGGATTCAAGTGCATAACGTCTACATGTGCACTTGAATCCTTAAAGTCTTGGTAGACAACCTCTTCTTGGTCTATCACTAGTCGTTCTTCTCCGGAATTATGTCCGAACAAAAGCTCGATATGCCCGCCATAGGTGCGTTCAAAGGTTCAGCACCGATCGTCAAAATGGACGGGACAAACTACGAACTGTGGGCGATGCAGTTCCTCAGTCTCATGAAGTCGTGTGGTAAGAAGCATATTCTTACCGAGGATGAACCGTCGGAGAAGACAGGAGTCTATGCCTCATGGGAGGCTAATGATGCGTACGCCAAGGTTTGGCTCTCAGGTACGCTCACGACAGAGATAGCGAATGATGTTCTTCACCAGCCCACCGCCAAGGCGATGTGGGATATTTTGGCCATGACGTACTCTCAGGTCCGCAACGAGACGAAGATGCTCCAGTTGCAGCATGATATATTTACCACGAAGCAGAATGGGAGGCCTCTTCATTCGCTATACACGTCACTTCGAGGGATGTTCGAGAAGCTCTATAGCACCATTCCGCTCACAGCTACGCCGGAACAACAGAAGACGTTCCGCAATGCCACTATGGTTGGCGTTTTACTTGCTGCCCTAGACCCGGAGTACGAGGCCGCACGCTCTCAGATCCTAGCAGATGCCACTATCCCGCCGATGGAAGAGGTATACAGGAGGCTCAGTCGTGTACCTGTTCCATCTACTACAGCGACTGCACCTCCGTCTGCAATGGCAGTTTCCAGGGGACGTGGTGGTTCGTCCTCGTTTCGTGGCAGAGGAAGTGGTGGACGTGGTCGCGGAGGTCGCATACGTTCCACGTGTTCATTCTGCCGTCGTACTGGTCATTCGGAGGATACTTGCTATTCCAAGCACGGCTTCCCTCCTTCTGCACGTGTTGCGGATCATGTTCAGGGTCCTTCAGCTCCTGCTACAGACCACAGGTTCGAAGAGTTGGTGGCACGACTTCGTGATATCATGCCACAATCGTCGCCAGAGGAAACTGAAGTTTCTGATGTTGCAGCCTCGGCGTCAGCTAGTACATCCGCCTCTGCCAGTGCCTCAGGTAGTCCTTCAGTCTCACCTCATTATCATGATCTCACAGGATGGATTGTCGACTCTGGAGCTACCCATCATCTATGCCGTGAGAAAGATATTCTGCAGTCCTACAGAGCTGTACAGCCTGGTCGCTCTGTACTCATAGCTGATGGCACTCATTCTCCTATCATCGGTCAGGGGGAGACGGCTTTGCTACCCTCTATGCACTTACAGAATGTCCTACATGCTCCAGAATTCTCTATGAATCTCTTATCCATTAGTCAGATTACACGTGATTTGCACTGTCGTGCCATTTTTGATCCATCGTCTGTTATTTTTCAGGACATACTGACGGGCAGGGTGATTGGCTGTGGTTCTGAGCACAATGGCCTCTATCGTCTAGTCCGTAACTCCTACGCTGGCGTCTCACTGCATTCCCAAGGCGCCGTATCTCCGTACACCTGGCATCTTCGGTTCGGTCATCTGCCCATACAAAAGATGCGTCACCTACTGCCTCAGATCTCTCCGAGTTCCTCCTTTCGTTGTGAAGCATGTCAGTTAGGGAAGCACCATCGATCTAGCTTCCCAGGTCGTCAGAGTCGGAGCAGTCGCTCCTCGTTTGAATTACTTCATGTAGACATTTGGGGTCCAAGTCGTGTCCCAGATCATCAGGGGCACATGTTCTATTTAGTAGTGGTTGATGATTTCTCTAGAGTGTCCTGGACGTTTCTTCTTAAAAATAAATCTGAAGCAGGAGGTGTTATCCAAAATCTTATTAATGAAATCCAGAATGTTTTCTCTACTACTGTTAAGTATGTGCGAACTGATAATGCATTGGAGTTCTGCACTCGCTCTCTTGCTACCTTTCTTTCTTCAAAAGGCATTGTTCATCAAACCACATGTGCTTACACCTCACAACAAAATGGGGTTGCGGAATGAAAGCATCGACATTTTCTTGATATTGCTCGCACATTACTCATTCAAAGTTGTGCTCCATTATCTTTTTGGGGAGATGCTATACTTACAACATGTTATCTAGTCAACCGAATGCCTACAACTGTTCTTGGGGAAAAGTCCCCAATCTCTGTTCTTTTTCCAGACAGAGATTTGTTTGCACTTACACCTCGGGTCTTCGGCACTGTTGCGTTTGTCCACCGCTTATCTCCGGGACTTGATAAGCTTTCTCCTAGGGCTATCAAGTGTGTTTTTGTGGGTTACTCCAGGACACAGAAAGGATACCGTTGCTATGATCCTGTCCATGACAAGTACTATGTGAGTGCAGATGTTACTTTTTTCGAACCTGTCATGTATTTCTCACCTGCAGGTGACAGATTGGCCTCCTCCACTTCTCCAGATTCCAATGTCTTTGTTCCACCACCGCCAAGCCTGAGTCAATCCTCTACTCCACCACCACCACCACCACCACCACCACCTCCTCCTCCAGTTGTCCCTGTCACTAAGGTCTATACGAGGCGGACAGGCCCTGCTCAAGCTACAAGTCAACCATCCAACACGCCTCAGGTTTGTTCTGAAATTAACACTAACGATGGCTTAGATAATGCACCTGTGCAGGAACCTCTACTACAGGAGGAGAAGCAACCGGTCAGCACAGTCTTGGATGATTTGGACCGGCCCATTGCTCATAGGAAGCAGCGCAGACAGTGTGCCACATATCCCCTTGCCTCTCAAGTCTCCTTTCATCGACTCACTGGGGATTTCCAGAAGTTTGCAGCTGCTGTATCGTCAGTTGAGATTCCACGGACCTATCAGGATGCCATGAAGATTGACTGCTGGCGTCTTGCAATGGAAGAGAAAATGCGTGCTTTGCAATCTAGGGGAACTTGGTCTCTTGTCCCCATTCCTCCAGGTGCCTCAGTAGTAAGTTGCAAGTGGGTTTTTACAGTGAAATATCATGCATATGGCCGTCTAGACAGATACAAGGCCAGGCTCGTTGCACGGGGATTTACCCAGACATATGGTGTAGATTATTTGGATACCTTCTCACCGGTGGCGAGACACTCTACCCTTCGCATCCTTCTATCGGTTGCAGTGGTACGTGACTGGACCATATTCCAGCTTGACGTTAAGAATGCTTTCTTGTATGGTAATCTACAGGAGGAAGTCTACATGCAGCAGCCACCCGGGTTTGCTGCTGAGGGGGAGACTCAGAAGGTGTGCAGACTTCATAAGGCTATCTATGGCCTTAAACAGAGTCCTCGGGCATGGTTCCAGAAGCTCTCCCAGCTTATTGAACGACAGGGGTTCAGAAGATCGAATGCGGACCATTCACTGTTCGTCCGGAAGACCCCTAGAGGTACCATTGTTGTTATGGTATATGTTGATGACATATTGGTTACTGGAGATGATGCACAGGGAGTTGAGATAACCAAGTCTATGTTGGGCAGCCAGTTCATTACAAAGGATCTAGGCACAATACGATATTTTCTGGGGATAGAATTTGCAAGAAATGCACAAGGAATGGTGATGACTCAAAGAAAATATGTCACAGATTTGCTAGTTGAAACAGGAATGACTGGATGCAGACCTTCAAGTACACCTATGGACCCGAGTATGAAGCTGTACGATGATGATACTGAGGAGGTGGACAAGAGAAGGTACAGAGAAATGGTGGGTAAGCTCTTATACATCACTATAACTCGACCGGATATTGCCCTTGCAGTAAACCGGGTGAGTCAATTCATGGAGCAGCCGAGACAAGTACATATGGATGCCTTGTACATGATATTGAGATATCTGAAGTCTTCCCCAGGCACAGGGTTGCTATTCAAGAAAGGTACAGATCTGTCTATTTCAGCCTGTGCAGATGCAGATTATGCAGGATGTCCAAGGGATCGTAAGTCTACTTCTGGATTTGCTATCTTCATAGGAAGCTCTTTAGTCTCTTGGAAAAGCAAGAAGCAGACTGTTGTGGCGAGATCCAGTGCCGAATCCGAGTACAGAGCCATGGCACAGGCAAGCACAGAAATGATGTGGGTTAAAGCAGTCTTAGAAGATCTGAATGTTGATGTTCCCTTGCCTATGAACCTTCAATGTGATAATCAGGTAGCATTATTTATTGCCAACAATCCAGCCTTCCATGAGAGAACCAAACACATAGAGGTGGATTGTCATTACGCTAGGGACATGATTCAGAAGGGCTTCATCTCCACGTCTCACGTCAGTTCAGAGGACCAGACAGCGGACATATTCACTAAGCCATTGCTCAGAGGATCTTTCCAGAGATGTTCTTCCAAGCTGAGCATGATAGATATCTATGCTCCATCTTGAG
Source organism: Ottelia alismoides (assembly GCA_037367405.1). Taxonomy (NCBI): domain Eukaryota; kingdom Viridiplantae; phylum Streptophyta; class Magnoliopsida; order Alismatales; family Hydrocharitaceae; genus Ottelia; species Ottelia alismoides. The sequence goes on from JAZKJV010004426.1 coordinate 171,572, forward strand.
GGGGAGTGTAGAGATAGTTGATCATCTTTTATGTTATTTATTATTTCATTTTCTTTATGTACCTCTTATGTAATTTACCCAAGGGCTCTCTCCCTATATAAGAGACCCGAGGGCTCTATGGAATAAATCATCTCAGTACTCTTTTACCCTAACAAGCTCAAAGCTTTTACAATCTCACCTTGGTGGCATCACAAGTGGCTGAACGCTTCTAGATCAAAGAGCCCTCTATAGAAAGTTACCAACATGAGGTACAATGCTTCATCACCAATTTGAAGAAGGTTTCAATCAACCACATATCCATGTTAGAAAATTCCTATGCAAATACTCTAGCAAGGATAACCCTAGCCATACTCCAAACCGTTGAAAGTATCTTTCATTTTGAAAAGTTGCTTAAAATGAGCATTACGACAGGCTCAACAAATGTAAATGTTGCGAATCACGGAAACACGTACAAACATGATAAATCACGTAAGCACAAAGATACATAGATTTACAAAGTTCACCCGTAATCGGGATACGTCCTTGGGTGGCGGCGATAGGTTTTCACTATGTGGAGAAGAAGAAAATACTTAAGATACTGAGGGCCCTAACCCTAGGAGAGTTTATATACTGCTCTCATTCAAACGTAACTCTGATACAAATGGATTCATATACCTGAATACGAATATAATTGCTCATGTACCGAGACCCCGTCTTGTTGGGGTACGGTACGACAGGAGGGGGTGCATACGATGGTTCTTAACCTAGGTCAGATGGTTAGGATTCAAGACATAAACAATCTCCACCTTGAATTGAATCCTCTGAAAAGCTTTACTAAACTTTGTCGAGCCACTGCCAGCCCCTTCTAGGTGCAACTGCCAACTGCCGACATTAAGAAAGTCCAAACAACATAACTATCGACATTAAGCAAGTCCAAACAATGTTTGAACATACTTTCAGGAACTGCCTTTGTGAATATATCGAATGGATTATTTGTTGTAACAACCTTCTTCACCTTGATCATCTTCTCAGAACGAATGAAGTGATATATACATCAATGTGCTTGGTCCTCTCATGATGCATCCGATCCTTGGTTAAGCATATATATCCTGATCGTGTTGTAAATCGAGATCTCCAACTAAGCCCTTTAGCTAGATGCCTTTCTTTATAGCTTTTGTCAAAGCTATATACTCAGCCTTTGTGGTAGACAGATTAATTGGTGGTTGTAAGGTAACCTTCTAACTGATGACATAACTCTCCAAAGTGAAAACATAGCTTGTCATTGATCTCCCATCAACATCTGCAACATAATCTGAATCTAAATATCCATCAACCAAACACTCTGAATCACTTCTGTAGATGAGGCCAATGCCTAAAGTTCCTCTCAGATAGCAGAAAATCTGCTTAACTGCCTGATAATGTTCCTTCCCTTGATTGCTCATAAATCTGTTAATAATGCTCACAATTTGAACGATATCAGGTCTTGTGCATACCATGGCATAGATAAGACTCCAAATTGTGTTGGCATAGGGAACACGTGACCTGTGTTCCTTCTCTGCATCCGACTGAGGTACGAAAGAAACTGAAAGATGAATATTCACAGCAAATGTAGTACCTAGATGTTTGGCTATAGGCATCCCAAATATCATTAGAACTTTCTCATTACAGTTATTCTGAGATAAGAAAAGCTTCTCTTCTGCACGATCCCTAATGATCTCCATCGGTAAAATCTTCTTCGCTGCAACAAGGTCCTTCATGTCAAACTTTGGACTAAGGTTTCTTGGCAGCAATCAGTATGTCGTCAGCTTACAGTAATAGATAGATGAAGGATCCATCCTCCTCCTTCTTGTAGTAAAAAAACAACCGTATGAGCTCCTGTTGAACCCACAATCATGAAGCTATCAAACTTATTGTACCATTGTATAGGAGATTGCTTAAGCCCATACAACGGCTTCTTCAATATGCATACATGGTCTTCTTTTTCCTGAAATGCGAGTCCCTGTGGGTGGCTCATGGGAATGTCTTCTTCGAGTTCACCATGTTAGAAAGTTTTCGGCACATCTAAATGCTCCAGCTCCAAGTCTCGATGTACTAGGAAACCTAGTAGCATCCTAAAGGATGCATATCTTATGACGCAAGAGAATATCTCATTGGAATCCATACTTCCTTCTGACTGTAACCCTTCGCAACTAGGCGTGCCTTATATCTGATGCCCTCATTGTCTGAGATTCTTGTTTTTTTTAAAGATCCATTTTCATCCAACAACCTTCCTCCTTGGCAACTTAACAAGTTCCCATGTCGGATTCTTATGAATAGACTCCACCCTCTCACCCATAACAGCAATCCACTATCCATATTCTGACGCAGCTATGGCCTCCATGTAAGTGGAGGGCTCTGAACACTCTACCTCCTTCGCAACCAGTAGTGCAAATGCAACCATGTCCTCAAAGTCATATCTCTACATCAGATGTATCTCTCTACGAGGGCAGTTAGTAGCAACACTTGGTTGCCTCTCCTCTGGTTGCTCAACTTCAGGTTATTCAACAATAACTTGATCAAGAGTGTGATCATCTGTGTGATCACTACTTTGAACTCCACATGTTTGTGCACATCATCATATTTCCCTGCATCAACAGACTCATTACTCGAGTGAATCATGGAATTCTCATCAAATGTAACCTTTTCTGCTAACAATAACTCAATGCTCAGAAGGGGGCATATTATATACTCCTTTACTCTGCATCATATCCTGTAAACACCCTTTTCTTTGCTCTTGATTCTAGTTTTCCTTCACTAATGTGATAATAGGCAATACAACCAAAGACTCGTAAAATAGAATATCAACATGATTACCAGATCATACCTTCATGGGTGTCTTGTAGTCAATTGTGGACTGGACTTCGACTCACCAAGTAACAAGTGTATTCACTGCTTCAACTCAGAATGCTCTATCAAGTCCAACATTACAGAGTATGCACCTTCTCTCTTTAGAAGTATCATGTCTAATCGTTCTGCAACTCCATTCTGATGTGGCGTATATCTGATGGTGTCAATTTCAGAACACCCTCCTCCTTACAGAACCCATTGAACTCTGACGAACAGAATTCCAGCCCGTTATTTGTACGGAGATGCTTCACCTTCTTAGAAGTTTGTATCTAAAGGGAGTCAATCTAAATAAAATCGACTCGTGCATCACAGAAGCGTGGAGATCGCATCATATGCGATCTAGGTCAACTAGTCATACTAGTCGACGAGGCGGCAGAATTTAATTTTTTTTCGATGAACCACATGACATGACAATCATTTCCATATTGTTTCATCTTGATCACAAACAAGTATTAGGGTTACCTCTTGTAGAGTGATCGCTATCCTTGTGTCTCTAAATGAAGAGACCTCATGTCTCAAGTTCAGTCCGATGTAGGCAATACTTCCAGGTGTTTCGATGAAACACATGCTCCCTGCAATCCTTAGTAACGATCCCAGCTGAGAACCTCCTGATTTCATTACATGAAATCCATCGTCTTCCTCACGATCACGAAGCATCGAAGAAGACTGAGATTCACGAGCAGTCGATCCGGCAGCACAACGACAACGCAACGACGGTGACTCTTTTCATGAACCCTCGAGTGGACGGCCACTTAAGGTTGATATGGACATCCTATGGACATGTATATTGAGTGAGAGAGGTTTTGTTGCTCCAACTTGTGTGTTGAATTGTTGTAAAGAAAAGCCTAGAGTTGTCTCTTCTTTTATACAATTTGAATGTCCATGGATCCCAATCCATGTGTATGCATAATCAATGATGTAGATTAATTTGTTCTTTCAAATCAATGGCCTAGATTTTGTTACAACAATTTGTACCAATAATATAATAATTTTAAATGAAAAATAAGTGAAGACGTTTTTCAACAAATTAATTCAATTAAAATCTATCTCCATGTAGAAGAAATAAGAAAGAGGAATGCCTCCTTTCCTTATAAGAGGTGGACTGTCACATGGTGCTTCCACCATGGCCGTCTACTCCTAATAAGGATTGGAGTGCACTCCATTTAATTCCATAGTTGAAAGATCTCAAATTTCTAACAAACCTTCTACATGTGCAACAACTTTTGTTGCTTGAATTTTCACCAAAATAATTCCAAATTATTTTGTGACAATTCTAATCATGCTATTATAATTATGAATCATATTCATATATCCAATATTAAATGTAAATCACATTTACATTTAATTATTCAATGTGAATCCAATTCACATTTAATTGTATAATGTCAATCCAATTCACACTAGCTTATAAATTACACATCATATTTATAACTAAATTGCTCTCATGATATTATGAATCATATTCATAATATTTATGATTATTGTAGACAATGCTATCCATATTAATAATATACATAATAATTAAAACCAAATTAATTATCTATCTGTATATATGTCAAAAAATGTGAATCATATCTATATTATTAATGATAATTAAATCTTATTTAATCATCAATTTTCCAATGCTCAGATATTGTCAGCAATAGAATTATTCTTGAACTCTTTCAAGAACGATGTGCCTTCTCAACAGATACTTGGAGATAAGGTAAAGGCGATTGTATATTCCATGCATAGTGACTTGGATACCGAGATCTAATCTCATATTCAGATCTAAAAGACCGCTCAGAAATATCTGATCAAGTCATATAGGATATCTAATCTTCTCATTGCATCTGAATCATATTCATATCAATGTTCAGTATTTGCACTAATATTGGATAATCAATTTACTGAATGGAGTCACTAAAATCCAAACATGTTTCATCACTCACTTGGAATGGAAGCGTCATGGTTATACAATCGATTAAGATAACATCACCCTCGAATATTTCCAATACCCGTACATCCTGTATACCGGAAGACCTAGAATAAACCCGAAGTTGTGATCACTTTTGAACTGTCTCCTTCAAGATTTTATCATTAAGCTTCTCATTCAATCATTGGGAACTGGTATCAATCATATGCTTTCCAAAAGCATATATCATACCTTCAAATCATGTCTTGTTTCCAAAACAATATGACCAACTTTAGAATTTGATTTATCCCAATATCTCATGAGTGAACTCATGTCTTCCAGTTCAGTAGTGAACCTGTATGATCCCTTTGAGATGTCTTATTACTCATATGCCCTCATATGTGCACCGACTCGTTGGTGTATAAGTCTTGATTAGGTCATCAACCTAATGATCTGCATAATGTACATACTTAGACTTATAGTAATACATGTCTCCGATCAGAGGATGTGTGCATGTACATGACAGTATACAACATAGGTTTTAGTTATCTCGATCTCGTTAAGTCAACTCTTTGACCTAACTCATCCGACACCTCCGAATATCTACAAATATGCAGATGACTTGCATCAAGAGGTCAGTAAGATATCAACCTTTGGAGTAAGGATTATCATCTCCTTCTCAGACTGGAGATCCCTTCTTGATAATCACTTCACGGTATCGTTGCGTCCTCAGTCTAACTCTTTAGATATTCAACCTACGCCAGCCTCTATGTTCCAACCTTTGGATCAAAAGTTGTATGATATTGTTGTTCGAGATTCTCTGGGTTTTTAATTTAGATGAAATAAATGTGCAATGTCGTTGACCCAAAGAATCTCGCAACAAAAAAATATTTTTTTTATTTTCAAGCTGAATTAAATACAAAAGAATAATGAGCGAGAGAATTTTTTTTGCTATTTAATTAACCTGTATAGCAAAAGGATCGAACTCAGGGAGGCTACAATTCTTGAGAGTTATTCAAATAATCGAAAAAAATCAATAAAGAGAAAAAGGGGATCTCAAATGCTAACTACCTTGGTTTTTGTGAATTTTTTATCTTTTTATTTTTATTGTTTTTTATTTCTATTTTTTATTTTCTGTTTTTCAAATTTTTAATGAGTTTAAGTTTTACTAATTTTTAATTTTCAAAAATATATTTTTCAAAACAAATTTTATATACAAAAATAGAGAATGGCTATTTTTTTGGATTTTTTAAATATGACAAAAATGCTCAAAAATGCCTAAATATAATATTTTTATGTTTTGATGATTTTTTACTGTTTTTGTGATTTTTCAAAGGTTTTTATATTTTTAGGATTTTTAAAATGAATAAAAACATGAGAAAATACAAATAGTGAGCAAACAAGATTATATTGTAATTTAAAAATACAAAATGAAATAAAATTACTGTAATTATTTTCCCTAAAAACTAGAATGAATTATCTACAAACAGGAAGTAAAATCAAATTTTTTCTACAATTTTATATGATTTTTTATGATTTTGAGTATTTTACAATTTTTTGGGTTTTAAAAACAATTAATGCATGAAATTTGCACAGGAATTAAACATTTGCACAAAAATAAAACAAATCTATTTGTTTTTGGAATTTTTTTACAATATATTTAAATTTTTATGATTTTTCAAATTTCAAACAAAGAAAATGAAGCTGTTTTTTTATTTTTTATAAATAGCAAATGTAAAAAAAATGCAATAAAAATGATATTATCGTCAATGTCAAAGTCCTTGGGGTTGGCTAAATGGGCACGCTCTCATGGGATGCAGGTCTCTGGTCAATAATAGGTGTAGTGATCAACACATCGCTTCCTACATTAGAATGGAAGCGAACCTTTCCTGATCCATAATCTATAACGGCTCTCGTAGAGGCGAGGAAAGGACATCCTAGGATGATTGGAGGGTGCTCCACAAGGGTGGAGGTCTCCATAGGCAATACGACAAAATCAGAAGTGAAGTTCATACCCTGAATAAGAACGACAATGTTTTCTAGAATACCCTTCGACCTCTTGATAGATCCATCAGCAAATTGAACTATCATCCTAGTTTTCTTGAGAGGCCCAAGATAAAGAGATTGTACCTTAGAGAAGGGTATATTGATTGACGCACCGCCGTCTCACAAGAATAGTTAGAGATGGAGCAACTAACAAGATATGTGGCAGTGTTCCCTTTCTTAGAATGTGGGCGGTGAGAGATGGCGTGGGCAGTGGCCATGGCTAAGATGTGACACTCAGATCTTCTTCTCCGCTTTCTCTTTTTGTGGTGAGGAGCAGATAAATGGGTCATGGCCTGGTGAAGTGGGGCTTTAATAATCTCATGAATGGCGGCCACCACTTCAGGTTTAGTCAACATTTTTTTGAATTTTTGGACCTCCTCCATACAAGGGAGGAGATCAAAATCAACATATACACGAGTATTGCCAAGAGCAGTCTGTGGCATCCTTAGCGTGGGACATGTGGTGAATGACTGTGTGGGAAAATTGTTTGGCATGGGTCCCCTCTCCTCACAAAATGAATCAACAATGTATCTCCCGAAATCTTTTTGGATTTTAAAATTCTCATTTTTTGTATTTTGGGCAATTGCAAGCTCTCATGATTATCCTCAAGTGAATCCATATCCTCAAATAGTGGAGCAACATTCTGCCTCTTATTTATGTTAAATAGATTGCTAATCCTCGAATTCATATGCTCCATCATCTGGTTTAGGATCTCAAGTGTAGACATCATGAAAGGTGACTCCAAAATCCCTGTATCAGGTGAGTGGAATGAGGGTAGGTGAAAATAAAAGTCTGATTCCTGAAATAATGAGTTAGGCGGATATATACAAAAATCACGAGGAATGTACTCCTGGAAAAAGGGAGGTGGAGGGTGCGAGGGATTCGCGGAGGTCGGATAAAAATCACTCAGTCGGCCATCTCCGAAACAAAAGGCGGGGATCGGGAGAATACGATAGTCAACTCAAGCTATGCAAAGAGAAAGACGCAAATGCGTTGAAGGATCGAGTATGCACACAAGTAATCACAAACAATATACACAAAGCAAAACATACCCCTCAATTCACCTACTCAACTCGGTGAAGACCGTGAAAGCTCAGTCTCTTAATCTTGTCTGTTTTAGAGTTAGGTGAGAATCACAAAAATTGTACAAACACTTAGGTTGGCTTATAGGATTTGGGCACTAACTTTACTTTGTACGCGAACAATTTAAAACGAATACAATGAGGGGATTACTCGCCCCAAGATAATGATTTTTCTTTGCGTTTATTTTGGGATCGAGTTTTCTTTAGCAGTCCCGAATTGTAGGCAGTTGTCATTTGATTTGAATATTTTCAATAAATCGCCTACCGAGTGTTCAATTTCATTTTTAACTTATGTGAGTAAAAACAAGAAAGGAGGTCGAAAATGCCAATGCGCGATTAAATACAATGATAGATGTAGGAGTTAGATATGCGTACCTTGTCGCCAATACTCTACATGCAGGGTGATCCACGCAGAATTAAATATAGAAAAATAAACTAGCCTATATGATGCAGGTGAACCGTCCTAACAATAGCTTCTATTAGCGGGCAAGAACAGGTTAATTTGACTAAGTCCAATATACTCTACTATATAGGTACATAAATTCTTGTTAAGGGCTTTGGACCTAATTAATTACCTGGCTCAAGCAAGTTAATAAAGAAATCAATAGGTGGCTTACGAAATCCACGTGAAACAAATAAAAATAAAGCGATGAAAACAAAACCGGTGAGGTCCTACAAGTACACTGGCACTTGGCAAAAAAGACCCTACAACAAATGAATGTCATTTTACAAGAGTTCACATGCTAGAAATAAATAAGAGAAAGTCTATTTTTTTTCAAATGCTTGGTCTCCTTCAAATCTTCTCCTCCTATTCTTACGCTCTCCTATGGCTCAGTGAAGAATCAAGCCGCCTCCGCTTCGCTTGGGTGACTCAGCTCTCCTCGGATCGCCTCCTTCGCTCCACGGGCTCTTCTAAGAAAAAGGAAAGAAAAAATGTGTAAGAAACACAATTATAAATATATGAGCACAAATGAGTGAAATAAATCCAGTGAATATGGACAATGAATTAAATATGGAAAAAAGTATAAACAAAAATTTACAACCAAGAATAGCAAGTCAAAAGAGAAACCTAACTACTCTCATTGTGCATCCCCGGCAACGACACCATTTTGTTGTTATGCTTTTCTCCCCAAAAATAATCTCACTCAACAAAATGACTCTAGTCCCCCGGGAGCCATTTTGTTGTTACGCTGATGGGGGCTGCGGCCGCTGCTCCAATTGTTTTTGTTTTTGTTTTTTTTAGCAGCAACCATTAATCTTTTGTATTTTTTTTGCACAAACAACAATTGTAATTCTTTTTTTTTGAAATTCTGTGCACCTGCAATGAAATAAATACAAGCCAATGATTTGAGCACGACGGCTCGGTCAAATCAAATAGCGGTTAGGTGAATGGATGGTTCCGTTGATCGCGATGGAAGAGAATCGAGTCTCCGGCCACCGTACGCGGCCATAGTTGATAGATTGCGTGAGGTAAAAAGTGAAGGTGGAGAGATCGAGGAAATGATTATGAATTCAAAATCGAGGGTGGATCGAATCGTGATGGTTAATTAAAAAAATGATTAACTAAGATCTAGAAATAAAAAAATGACAACGAAATTAAAAATGCAAAAATTAAACTAATATTAACCTAAGTTAAGAACAAGAAAAAATGGATATTACCGTGGGAGTGGAAAATACCGTAGTGTCCTCGACGAAGGCCGACTCGCTGTCACCGGAAGGTTTGGAGGCTAGGTACCTTTCTACAACAAGAAGCTCTTGGAGATTAGGCTCCTCTCACCAAAGATTGATCAAATTGAAATGAGGGAGGAGTCATATTAATAGGGAAAAGAATTAAATTTGAATTTCAAAAATTTAAATGGAGATAAAGATAAAAAATTTGAAATGAGATAAAGATAATAAACGAAGTTAGTATTAAAATTATTTAAATAATTTATTTATTTTTTTATTTTCATCACTTTATTAAATTAAATAATAAATATTAATTATTTATTTTTTGTGATGGTTATTTAAGGGAATTAACTATATATATACTATATACACATGATACATTATATATAGTTAAATAAGGAAATCAGTTTATTTTTTTGTTTTAATTTTTTAAAATTTATTTTAAATAATTATTATTAAAAAAATATTTACAATAATTTACAAATATAATAAATATATACGATAAATAAATGGTAAAATTGCATATACCACCCCAGAAAATCATCCAACAATTATGAAATCACAATTATTTTAAAGATAATTTAATTTAGAATGCAATGGAAGTAAATTTGATTCAATTTGAGTTCATACGGAGTCAGAATTGATCTTTCAGTTATCATTTTATGGCTTTTTCCGGATGTGGTTACTTTTATTCTGTATATGATTTTATTTTTCAATTATAGAAAACATTTTTATTTACAACTTTTGTTTTGAAAATTATTTAATTTGAGGTTAATTTATGTACAAATAAAATAGTGTAAGTTTTATACAAATATACACAGAAAAGTATTTACAATGCATTGTTTTTGATTTTTTTATTAAGGACCCTATCTCCCCCTACTTTATTCCTGGTCGATCAAGTTAAGTCTTGACCTCTCGGGGTTCGGGTCATCCTATATCTATTAAATATATACAATCTTTTTTTATTTTCTTTATTTTCTATTTGTATCTTTATTTATTTATTTTAGGTTAAAATGACAATATATGTACAATATTTACACACATATGTAGGTTAGTAAGAATCTAGATTTAGTATTATAGACAAGTGTTATATAAGGGATCTTAAGCTAAAATAAATGATGGTGAAATGCATATTCATCAGATATCAAGATGGCTATAGTCAAGGATGGCCGTATCAATATCGATATCGTTTCGGTCCGCCAAATGGATATATCATCGGAAATGGCTCAAAAAGGCCATTTTTTATCATTTTTTCAGAAATTAAGATTATCCAAGATATTAAAACAACAAATAACCTACAAATACACGTTTATGTCACACATATCGGTCATTTATAGCCCATATGTTGCACATATTGGTCATATCGAACATGTCGATGTTAATATTTATTCCTGGCCTATAGATGTTGGAAATGGATTCCATTCAAGTTCTTATAACATTAAATAACTTACAAATATAAACTTAAATAACACACACATATATATCATTTATTAAGACTATGATTCTTATGTTGCACATATCGGTCATATGGAACATATCGCTGGTACTGTTAGTTGTTGACCTATATATATTGAAAATGGAGTTCATCCAAGTTCATAGATCACTAAATAACTTACAAATATACTCTTAGATCACACATATCGATCATCTATGAAGTTTATATCACATATATCGATCATTTCGAACATATTGATATTAATGTTGATTCTTGAATTATAGATATTTTTTTGAAGAATTGACTTATAGATATTGGAAATGGATTTCATTCAAGTTCTTACAACATGAAATAACTTGCAAATATATACTTAGATATTCATAACACTGTGGTTTAAAAAAACACATCGGTTTTCCATGAAAAGAAAACCGTCTCGAGGCTATAGCCTCAATCTGGATATTTGAGGCGTAAGCCTCAAACACCCGAGGCGGTACCGAGGCGGTCGAGGCGGTGAGGCAGTCCCGAGGCGCTGCCTCGGTCTGCTTTGCATTTTTTTGGGTAAATAAATAAAAATTATATAAAGCTATACTTTTATAATAATATTAAAGTTATAAAGAATATTTTAGTTACAAACATACAAGTCACAATCGCAATATTGTATTATAGTATCATTATATGTTACTCCAGAAACATACCATTTCATAATTATATAATTATATATTTATATTACAATCGTCATGGCATCAAAGAAATCATGCAAGTGTACAATGATTATTTCTAATTAGTATGAACAAATTTTATATCAACAAATGATATTCAATTGCTTATATCGCTATAATGAGTATAATATATATTTAAGAGAATGTATATTTTTGTAAAAATATTAGGAATTCACGTATTTACAATATTAATATTACTTAATCACAAATTAAAACTAGCATATATGGTTAATATGGTATATTTTGTACATCTATTAAATTTAAAATATTCAAATTTAGGATTTATGATCATATATTATATCAATATTTGAAGTCTACGGTTTTATGATAATATAATTATGCTTAATAATAATTTTGGCATGTATATTCTCTATAAATCGAGGCTTACGCCTCGACTGCCTCGAGGCTTACGCCTCGCCTCAATAACGGAAAATCGCCTCGATTCGCCTCACATTTTTTAAAACCCTGTGCCATGTTGTCTCTCATAGCGGATATAGCATTTTCTAAGAGACATAATTCACAATAATATTCTCGAGGGGGGATGGGGAGAAGATGATTTCAAATTGATTGGACATCCCCAAGTTGAAGAACCATTGTATGCACCCTCCTGGCGCACCATACCCGAAACAAAATATATATAAATCATTGTGTGTTTTAATACTAGGTGTAGCTAGATATGTGTTTTAATACTGGTTGTAGCTAGATAAGTAGTGGAATCAATCTTGCATGAATAATAGTGTTGATATATAGAGATATCGGCGAAACATCTGCATATCCATCAATATCCGGGATTTCTTGTACTGAATCCAATCATTTTTGACCGATATGAGCCGATATGCCGATATATCGCCGATATATCACTGATATCCCTATAAAAGGATATATTGGGTGACATCGAAACCCCTTCCCTGTCGAAACGGATATATCTATGATATATCGCCGATACGACCTTCTATGGTCATAGTGCATAACCGTAACTGTACCAAGGGACCTTACGTAAATTAGTTATTCTTTAATTCAGATAAAGGAATGAATTGCAATAACTTTTATTACATAGTGGCTTGTCGCGGGCTCACGTGTCCAACAGTATCTCCACCAAGATCTTCCACTGCTTGAAGGTTTAAAATGTCTCGCTCTTGTACTTCATCATGTACACCCAGACCATCTTGGAATATCATCAATAATAGACTAAAAATACCTGGTACCTTCTAAAGATGAGACTCGTAAAGAGTCTCAACAATCAATATGGATGTAGTCGAGGCGCCTTCTTCATCCTATGAGTAGCTTTACTAAATTGCTCATGTAACCGTGTTATTTCCCGAATGCGCAATGCTTACAGAACTCCAGCTTGGATCCCTTGAGATCCCAGATGAATCCCTTCTGACTGAGGATGTTCATCCCCATTTGACTCATGTATCCTAGTCACATATGCCACAATTATGGCTCTGATCTCATGGATTGTGATGTCACTGCAACAGAACACATAACTGTAGACTCTTGCATGACATATAGGTTCTTCTTCTTGTTGCCCTTGATGAAAGCCACCTTGTCTCTGTCAAATTGCATAACTCCACCTTCAACGTTATACCTATATCCTTTAGAGACCAAGACTCTAAGGGATATCATGTTCTTATATCAGGAACATTGCATACTTCTATCACCATCCTTACGATCCCATCATGCATTTTGATCTTCACAAAGTCGATCCCTACAATCTTGCACGTTGCATCATTCCCCATGATGACGTTTCCACCATCTATCTTCTCATAGGTGCAGAACCAATCTTCATTAGAAGTCATATAGTATGAACTACCTAAATCAAGAACCCATGTGTTCTCCGTCATCTTTTGATATGTGACGGTGAGAACTCGATTATCTTCGAAATATGCGCCTTCCTGAGCCACGACGACAATCGTGGCTTTGCCTTTCTTATTCGAGCAATCCTTCCAATGTACAGGTTCTTTGCAGTAATTGCGGATGTCCTTAGAATTGTAATTCTTTGGCTTGGACTTTTGCTTTCCCTTCTTCGCATAGCCAGAACCGACATGACTCTTTTTATGAGTCATAACCAAACCTGCAACGTTAGAGTCATACTTCCCGGTAGTCAAATATCGAAGTTCATGTGCACGCAAACTCATGCAAACCTCATCTAGAATTATCGATTCTCTTCCCATAATAAATGATTGAACAACATTCTTATATGATAGCGGAAGAGAAACCAACAAAATCAAAGCAACATCTTAATTTTTAATCATAACATCTACATTCTTAAATCCATCAACAATGTGGTGCTCGAACTCGAGAATCACAAAGATGGAGGTGTTGCAGCAGTGGAGTTGCTCTGCCGGATCTCATTAGAGAAGATAATTACCTTCGCTCGACTTGGTTGCCCAGATGTCATGTTGCTTCAATAGGGCATTCATCTTGATCTATTATAAACTGAAACCATTCCTCCATGTGAACTTGTCGATCTTCAGATTGTGTAGCACATGATGCTCTGATACCAGTTTGTTGCGAATCGCAGAAGCACGCACAAACATGATTAATCACGCAAGCATGAAGACACAGATTTACAAGGTTCAACCATAACTGAGCTACGTCCTTGGGCGGTGGCAATCGGTTTTTACTACATGGAGAAGAAGAAAATATAGATGATACTGAGAGATCTAATCCTAGGAGAGTTTATATAATACTCCCATAGAGATGAATCCCGGATACACACGGATCCATACACTCGAATACAAATAGAACTGCTCATGTACATCGAGTCCCCCGTCTTGTTGAGGTTTGATATGACAGGAGAGGGTGCGTACGATAGTTCTTCAACCTGGGTCTGGTGGTTAGGAATGTAACAACGATAGAAAGATATTAAAGTATCTTGGTAATCAATTACTTGTAGGAAGGTAAGATTCCTTAGAACAACACAAATTCTTAGTCTTTTTGTTCCAAGCAACCAAGTTTGTCCTAATCAAAGGATATTATATCGTAAAAGGATTCCATACCCTGAAGAAGGTGCTTCCTTTCTCAGAGGTTGTATTCATTATGAAATAAACCAATTGAGGTTGTCACACATGGATATTCTGGTTCAAAATGGTTGAAAACAAGAAAGATTTCCTCAATACATACGAAGAATGTCAAAAGTTTGCCCCCATACCTCGATAACCTTCTCAAGAGCTCGTACTAATAGCAAAGAACATTTTTTTAACAATACGGGGCATGGACATCATCGTAGAATTCCCTACAACGGTGCAAGTTTTTTATTGTAGCTCGAGGTTGCTTCACCAAATGGGTAGAGGTTCAAGCTATGGGCAAAATAAGCCTATCTAGAGCTATCAACTTTGTAAAAATGGTATATTTCATTGCAAAATAGTACAGATGATCATCATGGCGGACAAAAAACCTAATTCAAAATCAAGGAATTTGAGAAATTTTGTTCCTAAGGAATTACTTTAGAGAATATATTGATGGCCCATCCTCAGACAAACATAGAAACTAAGGTGACAAATCAAACAATAATGCACATACTTAAAGAACAACCCTTGTGAAGAGCAAAAGGAGCTTGTACAAATAAGTTAGACTACATGCTCAGTGAATACCGAACAACCATCTGATGTCGAAATGACATATTTTCTTTGAATTAGCATACAGGTGCAAAGCAATAGTTCACGACTGAAGTTGATATGCCTTCCTATCGAGCACAATTATTCAAACCAAAAGCCAACAAAGAGGCCCACAACATTTTAATATACATCCTAGGGAATTTATAAGATAAAACGAGTGAGAACATAAAAAACTACAAAGAAGATTGTGTAATAAAAGTGTTTGATCGAGGAGCTTTTGTGAAGGCTCTGTGGTACTCTATGGGCTTGTTTGGTTACCAGGTTAGCTCGAGGTAACCTGGTTTACCCCCCTTCATTCCTATGTTGGAATTCCATCACAAACCAATATGACATCACATCACATTCCTCATTCCAACCCTCGCCAACCCTCCTAACCATCTAAACATCTACTATTCACAGCAGGTTACTCCAATCCATCCCAACCCAATTACCAAACATGGCCTAAAGATCTGAATGTTCGAGCTCACTATAAGGAGTTAACTTGCCCCGAATTTAGAGCAACCCTACTCAGTGAATAGAAAGCATCTAAGGTGGACATACTAGTTGGTAATTATAGATGGAAAACATCAACTAAAATGAACAGTAAATGAGACAACAAACTTGATAAGCATGGGAAGATGACCAGACAGCATCCTCAACCGAGATGAGATTTAACATACTCATACTGGATTGAACATCTGATCTCATTCGGCACATTCTTCAAGAGGAAGCTGAACATCTTTGAAAAGTCAACCTATCTATAAACAAGATCTAAGTTCTCATACTAGAAGGTTTTATAACAATGTGATGAGTGTAGTAGTGAGGCTTGTTGTAGGGTCCAAAGCAACCAATTGACTTAAAGCATGGACCTTACTTTTCCCTTTATAGGAAGATAGTATCATGTCCAATCAGTACCACCAAGGTTTGAAAAAAGGAAAGGCAGAACGAGGCGTTTTCCCTAGAGGCGAGGCGTAGCCTCGAGGCGGTCGAGGCGTAAGCCTCAGTTTGTATAGGAAAATACTTATAAAAAGTATAATAAATATATTTACTGATGAAATTATCTTAATTAACATACATATAATATATAGCATTGCAATATATGATGAAATTATGAAGATATGAACGTGAAAGAAAGGATATGTAAATTCCATAAACCTATCTACTAAATTTCTAAAGGATATGTAAATTCCATAAACCTATCTACTAAATTTCTACCCAATCAAAAATAGAATCATTATCTATGATTGTCATTAAAATATCAAAGACAATATATTTTTCGCTAAAAGTATTGAGGTGCATAAAAAATTATGATTAGATGTCTAATATATAAAATATGACAACATTGACATGCCTTGAATCTAATCTTGTTTTTTTCTAGTTGGTATATTACGTTGCTCATTATGCCACCTCTCTTAACACTAGCTTTTCTTTAAGCTTTATGGATTGTGTATTTAAAAGTGCAATATTAAGAATTTCTTGAAAAAAATAGACAAGTTTAATGCTCAATATAAATATGAACAAACTTAAAATTCCAAACATTCATCTTGTAAATATATATCATAGACAACTATACATTTATAAACATCTAAAACTATCAATAAGACAATTTAAATCCTTAAAAAATGCTTTAAATTCCAGAAAACGCCTCACAGACTGCCTCGCCCCGCCTCGATCGCCTCACCGCCTTGGACAGCCTCGACCTTCTGAGGCGTACGCCTCATCAATTCCATCTGAGGCGTACGCCTTGAGGCTAAAAAGCCCCGCCTCGTTCCGCCTCGACCGCCTCGAGGCTAGCCTTTTAATACCATGAGTACCGCAACTCGAGAGCCTTGGGTGTGGTAGCAGCCAAGTTCAAACATCCTATTATGCGATCATGTGAGCCTTCCTATCAACCATCGCCTACTCAAAGACAGTTAAGGACTCCTACACCAACTGTAGCTTCTTGCGTGCTTTTTAGGATTCGAGCAAGCGAACTTAGAAAATAGAGGACTCCTTGGGTAATGTGACCTTTGCTTTAGCTATCAGACTAACAACTTCCTTTTCCTCGAGGACCTTCAAGATCACCTTCATATCCTATGAAACGTTGTTAAAGACTACTACCACCTTCTTTATAGTCGTTTTAAGAACTACGACGATAATGTAATGATCAGGATTGAATACAAATGTCTCTGCTTCATCTGAATCAATGTCTAACCCGATATCAACCTCGAATTTCTTTTGCTTTACACTAGGACTACATGACACCTACTTAGGCTAGCATTTTTGGGAGTGAGGAGGAAACTCACTAGTTTACAACCCCTTAACAAGGTCTGAGGGGTTGGTGGCAACTTGAGCAACCTCGACTTCTATGATAGGTTGATCCACATCTAGTTGCTGAGAAAATACCTTTTATTCAATACTATATGGGAAAAAAGAAAATACCGTGGTTGGGAGGAAAGTGCTTGTACCCCACCCCTAATTAGGAGAGATTCGGCATTGAGTGCCCAAAGGCACACACCAATCAAGAAAGAGGCATCTATTCAGAATGCTAAGAAACACCTGTAAAAGGGTGCAAGTTTTCACAACTTTATCCACAAGCAGATAAGTTGTTGCAAAAATATAAGAGAGAAGAAAAAACAAGGAAGAATTTTTATCCCACTTATTCTCCCGCTTGGTCAATTATCCTCATCTTTCATACAAGTTTAGGGGAAAGGGAAGTGAAAGAGTAGGGTGTAATTATTCTTCTACCTGAGCAGGGGGTGCAGTTGGTGACCTGTAAGTATAAGAGTGAGGCAAATACTGAGTCACAGGAATAGGTGTAGGCATCACAGGAGTAGGTGTAGGCATCACGGAAGGTGGTGTCGTAGGAGGAACCAAGGATGGAGTTGGTGATGGCGTAGGAGGAGGGATGTAAACCTCCTGGGGGGAGGGCCGACGGGTGTGGAGAAGGATCTAGGACTTCAAACCTTCGGTCTAGGACCGCCGCTATGGTACCATGTGGAGTGAAAATAATGACTTATTTATTGAAAGTGGTTATAGGGTGCTCTTATATGTCTAGTCTTTGCAGCATAACCGATCTCTTCTACTCATCGCAAGATAATCTATCTAAGTTTTAGTTGGGCCACTCTTATAAGTGTTGGGAAAAAATGAACGAGATGTTTATTCCATCAGCTCTAGGCTCTCTTATATAGGAGAGTAGCCTATGGGTAAACTACATAAAGCATACAACTGAAAATAAAAATAACAGAGAGATACAAAGGAAACTAATATATATGTTAACACTCCCCCTCAAGATGAAGCATAGATATCAATCATGCTCAGCTTGGACGCGCATTTCTGGAATGGGCCTCGTAGTAATGCCTTGGTGAATATATCGGCAGTTTGATTTTCTGAAGTAACATGAGATGTAGCAATGAATCCCTTCTGAATCATGTCACGTATGAAGTGACAGTCAACCTCAATGTGCTTGGTCCGCTCATGGAATGCTGGATTGTTTGCAATGAACAAGGCTGCCTGATTGTCACATTCTAAGTTCATAGGAAGTGGTACATCTATACATAGATCTGTAAGCACAGCCTTTACCCACATCATCTCTGTGCTAGCCTGGGCCATAGCCCTATATTCAGATTCAGCACTAGATCTGGCTACCACCGTTTGTTTCTTGCTCCTCCATGAGATTAAAGAATCTCCAACGTAGACTGCAAACCCCGAGGTGGACTTCCTGTCCTTGGGACAACCTGCATAGTCTGCATCCGCACATGCTGAGATAGAAATCCCCTTGCCCTTCTTGAATATCAAACCTGCACCTGGAGATGATTTGAGGTATCTGAGTATCATATGTATGGCATCCATATGAACCTGACATGGTTGCTCCATGAACTGGCTCACACGACTCACTGCAAAGGATATATCGAGCCTAGTGATCGTGACATACAACAGTTTGCCTATCAGTTCTCTGTATCTTCTCCTGTCCACCTTCTCTGTGTCATCATCATATAGCTTCATGCTGGGTCCATTGGTGTTGTAGCAGGCTGACACCCAAGCATACCTGTTTCACTCAACAGGTCCGTAACATATTTTCTCTGCGACATTACTAACCCATATGGATTTATAGCAAATTCCAGCCCCAGAAAATATCTAAGGACTCCAAGATCCTTAGTGACAAATTCGCTACCCAGCTTCTCTTTCGCCTGCTTTATGCCTTGCTCATCATCTCCTGTAATCAAGATGTCTTCTACGTAAACCATAATTGCAATAATACCTCTTGAAGTCTTCTGTACAAACAAGGAATGATCAGCATTAGAGCGTTTGTATCCCTGTTTTTCAAAGAGGTCTGAGAGCTTCTGAAACCATGCTCTGGGGCTCTGCTTAAGGCCATAGATATCCTTATGAAGTCTGCACACCTTGGAACACTCCCCCTCAACAGCAAAACCGGGTGGCTGTTGCATGTAGACTTCCTCCTATAGGTCTCCATATAGGAACGCATTCTTCACATCCAACTGATATAGCGGCCACTCTCGAGTAACCGCGACTGACAGCAAGATTCGTAGGGTAGAATGGCGGGCTACTGGCGAGAACGTATCAAGGTAATCCAGCCCGTATGTCTGTGTAAACCCACGTACAACAAGGCGGGCCTTGTATCTGTCAATACTGCCATCTGCATTTTGCTTTATTGTAAATACCCATTTGCAGCTCACTGGGATCACATCTGTAGGTATAGTAACTAGACTCCAAGTTCCCCTAGATTGAAGTGCTACCATTTCTTCCTCCATTGCTAGACGTCATCTACTATCCTGCAGAGCATCTTGATAATTCCGTGGAATATCTACAGCTGATAAGGCAACCACAAAGTTCCTGAAATCCCCAGATAGTCACTCAAATGACACAAAAGCTGATAAAGGATATGTAGCGCAGCTCCTCTTCGATTTGCGTATAGCAATAGGAACATCTAAATCAGGTGTGTCCTCATTTGGCCCCTGTAACATATCATGCTCAGAAATATCATTAGATCCATCAAGAGTAGTATCTTCAGTACATACCTTAGGCGAGCTAGGAGATGAGTCATGACCATGAGCTGGAGGCCTGCGGGTATAATGGAATGGTAGTGGTGAAACGGGGATAGTACGTGGAGCTGGTGGTGGTGGTGGTGGTGATGGTACTGGTGGTGATGGTGTCATATATATGCCATCGGTAGTCACTGGAGGTAGTTGCTGATCACCTGAGGATGAAAAATACATTACGGATTCAAAAAATGTAACATCTGCACTGGCCATATACCGCCTACGCAAAGGATCAAAGCACTTGTACCCCTTTTGAGTTCTGGAGTACCCAACAAACACACACTTGACAGCCCTAAGAGAGAGCTTGTCAGTACCAGGAGACAATTGGTGGACAAAGGCAACTGAGCCAAACACACGAGGAGTAAGGGAAAACAGATCCTTATCAGGGTAGATAAGGAAAAAAGGAATCTGTTCATCTAGGACAGAGGACAGCATACGGTTAATTAAGTAACATGCTGTGAGAACCGCGTCACCCCAGTAAGAATAAGGAACATGACTCTGTATAAGAAGTGATTTTGTGACATCTAGTAGGTGGCGATGTTTCCTTTCAGCGATCCCATTTTGTTGAGAGGTATAAGCACAGGATGTTTGATGGATAATCCCTTTTGATGAGTAGTAGTTGGCGAGGACATGATACACATTTCTAGGGCATTATCACTTCTCACAAATTTCACAGATGTGGAGAAAACATTTTGAATTTCATTCAGGAAATGGATGATAATATTACCTGCTTCAGATTTATTTTTCAACAAAAATACCCATGACACACGAGAGAAGTCATCCACAATAACTATATAAAATCTGTGTCCCTGATGATCAGGTACACGACTCGGATCCCAGATATCAATATGAAGTAACTCAAACTTGGAGGTACTACTCCGACTCGGACGACTGGGAAAGGTAGACCGGTGATGCTTTCCCAACTGACAAGCCTCGCATTGGATAGATGTGTGAGGAAGACCCTGGGGTAACACACGACGCAACTTCTGAAGCGGTAGATGTCCAAAACGCAGATGCCACAACAGAGGAGATACTGGTCCAGTAGGAAGGGATGAGGTTCCAACAAACGGAGTCTGAGTTAGGCGATAGAGGCATCCTTGCTCATAGCCACGACCAATCACGTTGCCCGTAAGGATGTCCTGAAAAATAAGAGAAGTTGGACCAAAAATTGCCCGAAATTGTAAATCCTTCGTAATCTGACTGATTGATAACAAATTCATTGAAAAATCAGGTGCATGTAACACATTCTTGAGCTGCATAGAAGATGCCAGTCTAATCTCCCCCTGACCAGTGATGGGGGAATGTGTACCATTGGCAATGACCATTGTTCGACTTGGAGGAATCTGAGAATATCCTGTAAGTAAACTCTGATCGCCACATAGATGATGTGTAGCGCCCGAGTCCATAATCCAAGGTAATGTATCTGATCTACTACTGGTAAATGCAAGTATGCTACCTGAAGCACTGGTAGACGTAGAGGCAGATGCAGCAGCATCAGATTGACTCTCAGTAGTAGGTGTTGGGCCAGATGGGGGAATAATGCCCCTTAGACGGGCAACTAGATCATCGAACCGCTGATCCAAAGTGGCAGCAGATGGAGGCTCTATCTGCTCAGCGACTCGTGCAGATGCAGGAAATCCATGCTTAGAGTAGCATGTTTCTTCATTGTGTCCGACGCGATGACAGTAGGTACATGTTGGCCGAGTGCGGCCTCCTCTTCCACGAGGTCCACGTCCACGGGTCTGATGATGAAATCCACGACCCCTGTTGGCGGCCATGGCTGAAGCATCTTGATTCATGGCCGTGGAAGGGACGGTGATGCGGCTCAGTCTATGAAAGGCTTCCTCCATGGGAGGAATAGTAGAATCGGCCAAGATCTGGGATCGTGCCGCCTCATACTCTGGATCAAGTGCAGCAAGGAACACGCCAACCATAGTTGCATTCCGATACGTCTTTTGTTGTTCTGGCATGGCTGTCAGGGGCATGAAGCTGTATAGCTTCTCGAACATCCCTCGCAGGGATGTGTAGAGTGAATGTAAAGGGCGACCATTCTGCTTTATAGTGAATATATCATGCTGGAGTTGCAGAATCTTCGTCTGAGAGTATGTGGCCGCCTGAATGTCCCACATGTCTTCGACCATGGGCTGATGTAGAATGTCATTGGCAATCTCGATCGCCAACGTTCCAGATAACCAAACTTTGGCGTATGCGTCATCGGCCTCCCAAGAGGCATTGGCTCCAGTCTTCTCAGCAGGCTCTGCTTCGGTAAGAATGTGCTTCTTACCCGTTGACTTCATCATACTCATGAACTGCATCGCCCACAGTTCATAGTTTGTACCGTCCATCTTTACAATAGGCGTCGGACCACGAAAGGCGCTAATGGATGGGATATCCGCCTTGCTTTCTGACATACTGGAAACTGAAGACTGGAGCGATTTACTGAAGATAAGATTTGTCTACAATGACATAGACGGGTTTAGTTGCATGTGTAGACCTCAAGCAACTAAACCCATGTAGTTGACGGTGTGCGCTTTAGGGCTTAGCACACGCTTAGGGCTCTACGGTGCCCTCTGAACCACGCAGGCACGCAAGGTCAAGTGCTCAGTCGCACACTGTGAGGATGAGCGCGCAGTCGCGCGCGTGAATGAGCGTGCAGTCGCACGTGAAGGTGCGCGCTAGGCGCAGGCGAAGGCGCTGGCGTACACGCACAGGCGCAGGCACGTGAAGATGAGCGCTAGGCGCAGGCGTGCAGGTGCTCGCGCGAAGATGCGCACAGGCAGGGGCCCTGGCGGATGCGCAGTGGAGGCGCAGAGGCACCGGCGGTAGCGCTGGTGGAGGCGCCGGCGATGAGAGAGGGGCACGCGGGTGGGGTAGGGTAGGGTTAGGGTTTTGAGAACTCCGGTCTAGGACCGTCGCTCTGATACCATGTTGGGAAAAAATGAACGAGATGTTTATTCCATCAGCCCTAGGCTCTCTTATATAGGAGAATAGCCTATGGGTAAATTACATAAAGCATACAGCTGAAAATAAAAATAACAGAGAGATACAAAGGAAACTAATATATATGTTAACAATAAGCAATTAAATGCTCCTCCCTTTTCTTAAAGAAAGTGTTTGCTATGAAAAGGTCATAAGTCATTACAAAATCTAGATTGACTTTTCTCTCTTCATTTATAACCCCCACGTCATGGCCTTATGAATATTAGCATACATGAATCATCATTTTCCACATGACCATTGAAATCTTCAATTATGTAAATCATCTCTTTTTGTGTGATTTCTTGCATAAGCTTTATCCAAATCTTCCTAAAAATCTGATTTAATCCTTTCCTCTAAACCAAATTGTAGCGCATAAGCTGAGATGACATTTGTGATTTCTTCTTTAAACACCAATTTTAACAAAATAATCCGATCACGAAATCTTTGCACCTCAAGCACACTATCCTTTAGATCTTTATGAGCAACCAATTCGATACTATTTCTACCCTTCTCTTTACCTGAATACTATAATTTAAGCATGTCTTCTAGAATAGTAACATGCAAAGGTAGGATTCAAATTTGGTTCCCGCAAATAATTGCCAAATGCCGCTACTCGTTGAGACAATTAACCAATGAAACTTCTTTACTCGCATGGGTCCATCATGCGAGAACCCTGGTAAAATTTGAACTGCATCCATGCAGCAATGCAAGAGAACTAGCTTATTTACTTACATGCATTCCTCGTGCAATAACCCTTTAAAATTTTGACAGTGGCCCTTTCCAACTTCTCATTGCATTCAGACAATGCAACACATCTCCAGTAGGGAATGCCTTAATAAAATCCAAATGTTTGCTTAGATCCATGTTGAAAGATCCGATTGTTTTATGCTGGTTGTGAGTACCTAATTCACATGGTTGAGTTGTTCATAGCATGTACAATTTTGATTAAATTAAGCATGAAAAAGTATTTGATGAATTTAAATTAAATTAATCAGACAAAAACATTTAAGCATGAAAAAAGTATATGGTGATCGTGGAGATTTGTTGATCCTACTTTGGTCCCATCTCACCAGCCAGACAAGGATATCCCACAAGTGCGACTTCACACATGAAAATGTTTCATTATTGAGGAGGTAATTAAGAAGATGGTTGCTAAAGTTTCTACTCAATCTTGTAGGGATTCATCTATCATCCTGAGCCTATATGTGTGCCGTCATGGAGGATAACGGGCTCTCCCAACTTGTTGGACTTGTGCACAACTAGACCCATTTACCACTGCTCAAAATGCTCAAGTACAGGTTTTGTAGTAGTAGTCCCCATCTCTTACCACGCACTATGTGGTTACAAAATGGTGTTGGGTGCTACATTATTCCTCACTTATATCCACAACGTCCTCATTGTGATATGGTTCATCTCTTATTCTTTGGGTAGCTCTTTCATCCTCTCTTTTGGGTAACGGTAGTCACAACTCTTGGGTATACCTTTCCACTATTAGAGGGAACAAATTTTTGATACCAATTATAATGGCCATGACCTACACCTGAGCCGTTATGGAGGATAAGAGGCCCTCACAACTTGTTGGGCTTGGGCCCAAGTGGATCCGTTCGACGCCCTCCAAAATGTTTAAGCCCAGGTTGTGTTATAATAATACCCTTCTCTTATAATCCACTATCACATTGTGGTTACAAGACATAGGACTATGTTTGGGGTGCTACAATTTGCATCTTGGTAGTCTTGTTGAGGGTCTATAACTTAGAGGTACTCCAATTATTGGGTGAAAGAAAGAATCTATTGTGGACGCATTGCATCAAATAAGGGAAATATGATTAAAGATCCTTGTGTTTTCCGGTGCTCGTTCTTGAGTATTCATTATTTATGATAATTGGTGATGCAAAATTTTCACGCTATTCCAAATGTACACATTGATTTAATGTAAATGTGGTGGAGCATTGGCTGCCAAGAAAAAGAAAACACTATCACCATACAGTGATTACGTAATAAATTTCACTATACATTTCGAAACAAGCTCATCGACTCGGCTTCTCAATTCTTCGCGGAGCTAGTCCCAATGTATCAAAAAAATTACTTGACATATTTGTATTTTGAGGCAGTCATGATTGAGCCTCATCTCCAGATATAGTATGTGATTATTTTTTTTAAATGCTCAGAAAATCCCTTTGAAAATATGTCCAAGAAGGCCTGGTGATGCTACAGTTGTCTATGCATCCACAGAGAAGGCGCAAAAGGAACTTGGCTGGAGGTAAGTTAATGCCCCAACACTATGTCGATAATGTCGAGTTCAAGTATAGCGAACTAGATTGAGGAATCAGTCAAGTTTGATAAACTCTATTACTCTTGTCTTGCAGAGCGAAGTACGGGATAGAGGAAATGTGCAGAGACCAGTGGAATTGGGCGAGCAAGAATCCTTGGGGTTACAGATCCAATCCTTAGTTAATGACTCATAAGTTGTAACTTCTATGCCCGATTCTTTATCCTCATTAGTTTCCTTTTTAACGTCGATATCAGCCGTGTTCACGATTGTATAATTTATCTAGGTAAGTTTATCATTATTTACCCATGTCATTTATATAATAAATAATTTATTCTTTGAAGTAGCTGTAGGTGTATCATCTATGCTAATTTTTACGATAATTAATACAGTCAAGTTCTGATACTATCAGACTATCAGTTACAACAAAACCAAACGAGTTGAGGGTGTCTAAAACGTTCAATTTTCCTGTAAGTAATTATTTTCTCAATTTGATCTTTGGCATAATTAAAAATTAATGTTTGCTTAGTTCATTAAAGTTGTGCTTGAGAAGCACACGAATGAAAGTGAAGTTACAAGGGTTCAGGGTAGAATGAGCTATCTACTGTTCTGTTTTTTTAAGACCATTTTGATTGTTGTGACAACTAGTGTATAGAGTGTTTCTTTCTGGGTCCACTCATCTGATTGGAATTTCCTATATCTCTCCAACCTTTTCTGTTTCTTATTTCTTTTTTTGATAATGGGTTATTGTATGATTCCAAGCCCTGTTCTTTGGGATGGGAATTGATATGTTCAACCATCAGGCCATTTTAAATGGGCTCGAAAACAACTGTCCATCAGTATTGTTTGCTCTTCTTTTGAGGGCTCATGGTCACTTATTCAGAATGCATCACAATGCCTTTGTGCTCTAGTTTGATTAATAATATGTCGAAATATTTTTAAATATTCACTGATCTCCCCGTACCCACTTAAATGGTCTGGTGGTAGTGCAGTGTGCCTACGACTCAAAGGACAAGGGTTTAAATCCCCCCTGTGTGGAGGTTGCGTTAGGTAGTCGATTGCCAGCGTAAAATATAGTCGAATCTTTCAACATGGATTTGAGCAAGAATCCATGTAGCTGACCCTACTCATAGTGGGAGAAGGCTTTGCCATTTTTTTATCCACTGATCTTCCCATGTTGGTCTGGTGTCCTCTTCCCTTTTGCTTCCAAGCTCTCGTCTCTAATCTCCCTCAAGGGTTGAGCTGGCTTTGGTACGTTCTTTTCAAACTTGGCTGGCTTTGAACCTCCCTGCCTCTTTGAGCTTCTCTTCTATCTTCAACAAGAAACAGCTACTCCGACGTCGCTTTTGATATGCTCCATATAGTTTTCTTCGATTTAGCACATACACGTATGATTTCTGATGCCTAAAAGTTACTCTGTCCCAATGCTCATGCCACTCCACGCATGAGCTTATGATTAAATTCACAAAAACATCACAGTTGAAACGTGGGGGTAAAGGCTGAATAATCGTAATCTAGCAAAAACAAGTAACACACAAAGGTGTAAAAGAATGCCCTTTACAAGACACGGAACACGTTCTACAAGAGGTTATCACAAAAAAACATGATGAAGGATATGCTCTCGGTGAAGTATAATGCTCTTTTAACGTAGAAAAAAAATGTACATGGTTATTTCAAAGGAAGGATATGTGCCTGCCCTTTTATTCCAAAACGAGTGTGCTCTATTCGAATGAATCTCTGATACCTCGGTCTTGTCCTTACTTTTCTACATTGTTAAGGGCAACAATGTCCTTGAGGTTCCCGAGGGTTTGAACAATGTTGTGGAAGAGTGTAGCTAGTGCGGGAGAAGGATTCTATCTCCTTTTCCTGGCCCCATTTGGGATGGTTCTTGTCGGAGATCATCTGATGACTCTTGTAGGTTCGAGAGGGGTTTGTGGTAGTGGTGGTCATTAGGTGAGACCATGTTATTAATGAGGGAGGAGTTGATGCGATCATATGCTTTTGGCCATGTTGGGGTAAGTCTAAAGATCGAGGCTTTTAAAAACTGAACTGGACATCAAACTGATCTATCGGTTTTTTATTTTTGCTGTTGGACCATTGAGACTAACCAGACAAACCAATGATAATATCGTCATTTCATAAAAAATTGAAAAGAATTGAAAAAATTGAATCGGTATGTTGTTAGTTTGGTTCGTATGGTCTAACAAGGTTGAATCGGATCTGACGGATATTTCATATAAATAAATGTGTGTTATGTAACATTATACGCTTAAATGTACATTGTAGCTCTCAAATAAATACATAAATTTGATGTCTAAAATTAACATTTTTAAAAATAACTACTGAAAATAATATTCACTACTCAATTTGCCAACTCGTTGATTCTCATAGTACGACGGTGGCAACTTCTTCTTGACATGGAGATGCCATTTGTTGTTGAAAGGGGACAACATTGTGCACAAGAATGGAAGGGAAAAGCGTTGCTTGTGAGGAAGGAAAGTGGGGGCTAGATTGGATTGTCGACAAACTTTCTCTCAAACTCAAAAGTACGAAACCATTGAATTTTTTTTATGAAAAACTCAAAAATGAGAGAGGACTTTCTTCGGGGGAAATATAGAAGGGAAAGATTCAAAGAAGTAGCATACTGAGAGTCGGGATGCAACTAGAATATGAATACTTCTTAAAAATTTGCATCTTATTTTATAAGTAACTTTTTTGGTTAAAAAACGGATGCTTAGACCAGTGGTTTGCTTCAATCGGATCAAGTGGTCGAACCATTTTGATTGGGTTTAACCAGTTTCTATTTTCTATGTAAAAACTAGCTGGTTCGGCCATTTTCCCTTCGGTTCTTGCTTTAATGGTTTGCACCGGCGGTTCGATTCTTAAAACCCTACTAAAGACCCTCCCTCTTGATGGCATAGGTAGAAAGGGTTGATGCCTAGGGATAGTACTTAGTATTTGGACTCGAACCCTCGGATCCTAGAGGAGCATGTGCAATGATACATTATCCTTCAAATCAAAAGTTCATTACTTCTAGTAGAAGTGAGTATCCACGGAAATAATAGGCCAGACAAATTGCGATATATGACATGGCATAAAGATGAAAGATATGCGGTGGAGTAATGTAACACGAAGCAAATGCTAATGAAGGTGGTTTTGATATGAAATGCCTTGATTTTGCTCGTAAATTAAGTAACATTAGACCGGGTATTGCAAATGTCCAATTTTCTGCCCGCTTTAATTTGTTCAATGGTTGTTGTAATATAATATTTTTGTCATGGTTATGCATGAAAGCTTCATTTATGATGATGCTGTTGATGCATTGGAAAAAATAAACCTTCTAATGGAAGACTTGAAATAATTGTGGTTCGATGGGGTCAGGATCTTTAATGTCATAAAAAGGAATATTTTCCATGTGTGAGAGTATGTTATGGACAGTAAAAAACAATAACTCCACATTGGAAAATTAACTTCTGTAGTTTGGAGTACGATAAGAAAATTACCACTTCCTATATGTATGAAATTGTGTCATCTTTGATTACTAGATTGCAACACAATGTTATTTAGAACACATAGCTATTTACCTATATAAGTTTGATGGGAAGTTTAGATTCAGATCACAAACTTAGTTGCGATCCTTGGGAGTTCAAGATGATCAAGATGCCCAAGGGAGAGGCCGAGAGTAGATTAGGCATACTCTAGATCAAACGAAGGTTGTCCTTCGTGTTCTTAAGCTTGAGCTCCTTGAACTCCGTCTTCTTCAGATCTGAGAACAACCCAAACACATCAACTAGTATCAAATCTCCTTTTCGCTTTGAAGAGCATCAATGATGCTTATTGGCACCAAACTTCTTCCCCCACAATGGGACTCTAATGAAGATGATAGACTTTCTTTATAAGGTCTAGGGCATCAATTCTGAGGCAAATAATTGTGTCTATCCTCGTGGATCCCTTTTATAGCCATATATGAGGGGAAATTACTGTTAATTGGTTCAATAAAAAATTATGAACATATTTTTATGACAAATCCTTCTTTCAGTAGGAACTTAGGAGATGAGTGACATAGTCTTATAAATCATCAATACTTTTGTGGGACGAAAATAAACTCATGTTGGATTAAGTACAACGATCCTAGATTTGTTCCGGTTGCTGATGATGCTCTAGTCGATGCCAAACGCAACTCACTTGAACATGTTAGCTCAGTCATCCACCTAAGCATGTTAACAAAAGATCCTATCTAATGATCTTTCTTTCGTGACAGTTAACAAAAGATCCTTCCAATGTGCTCTCTAGAGATCCATCCTTTCCAACTGTCAGGAGACTTGAAATTGAGATATCAGATCCATTTCTCGATCTTGTCGATTCCATGTCTTGATGCATTGATGCAAACTGTCGTTGTATGTATTGAAACAAATCATGATCAGTAACCCGGATCTTAGAGGCCCTACTGCATTCATTGCACATCCCTTCTTATCCTTATTCCGCAGTGAGCGGATCCTCTGCAGTACTGCAGAGATCTGCTGTAAATCCTCACTAGCGGTTCACACGAAATCCGGGTTTTTCAGAGCCCTTACCATGTGAACCATTTGATCTTGATCGAGCGGCTCCATGTTGGTGAGGAATTACAGCAGACCTCTGCAGTTCTGCAGAGGATTGATTACACAGGGAAGATCAATAACCATCTTTCAGAGAGGAGGTTGTGAGCGGTTGACCTATTTTTTATGCCATCATCGAGCCCTTCCTAATATTTTTAATAATTACTCCTTGGTCATCGAAAGCATTTTTACTCTTCTGTAATTCTTAGCTTTAGGTGTTTGGGCTTGAGCCACTTCACCTCTTAATGTAAACCCCCTTATGTTCTCAAAAATAGTAAATCTAACCCTCGCCTCTTCTCTCAGAAGCGCTCTCCTGCATGTTCACCTTCTCCTCTCCCTACAAAGCCCACTCATACTCTATAACCGCCTCGAAGTTGCACCTTCCTGTGTGAGCCTATGGGTTCCTCTTCGAACCCGAAGATAAACCTTGATTTTTTTGTCCCACTACCTCCCCTAACCCATTTGGGAAGATCATACTCTGTGATCAGGAGAAGTGTCAGCAGGCAATCCTTACGAAAAAGCAGCTCTTCCGCCACCTCATGATTGAGTTCTTAAATGATATGTCTTCTTTTCAATAGGCCAAGAAGGCAGTTAGGATGGAAGTACCCCTATAGTCTTCACGTTCTTTATGTACATATCATAGCATCAGTTTGTGGCAGAGGTATCATCGGAAGAACACTACAAGAACTTGGGTGCATACCTCCTTGCTCAGCTCTAACGGCCATTGTATTTAGTTATACCTTTGGTTATCATCCTTTGGAGCAAAACGTGTAGAATATGTGAAATCCTTATGGGTTGTAGTTCTTGATTTGCCTCTTCACTATGGAATTTATCTCGTATGTGATCTATATAAAATATTTATAAGACAATAACTATTGGGTTTTACCGAGTCAACGGATAAAACGTAATCGCATTATCTTGATCCACGTTGATGGTTAATGGGTTTATCAGGAGTCGGTTACAATAAGGTTTGTTATCGTGTTGAATCATCCAACTCTACCCATATAAAAGAGACATAATGGCCCATTATGCAAGACACCGAATCAAGAATCAGAGAGAGCCACTATCAAAACTCTCCATCATCCGAGAAAGTCATAAAATTTGAGGTTAATTGAAGGAGAAACAAAAGGAAGAAAGGATTGTCGTTGGTTTTTTTCATCATCTCCATCGCAGTAATTTACTAATTTGCGATGGAAGGGGGTAACTTGTGAATCATTATTTTCATTGATTTTTTATTGTTGCGCCTAAAATTTCCTACCATATGCTATTAGAGCCAGGTTCTTGTACTTGGCTTTGATGGAATTGATAAAATTGGTTTTGATAATATTGATTATTTTATATCGCTAAATCTTTGGATCATTTGATTCCGTAAGATTATTTTGTGTCTCGTATTTTATATTCTGTAAATCTAGAGCATATTAAAGCCTAAGTTTTGCAATGAAAACTTAGTATTATGGTCCTTAAGGCTTAAACGGCTTGAAAATTAATAGTATGATAGTGATATGATCCCAATACTTACGGTTGGATTTGAATAATAGGATATGGAAGTTTTAAAAGCTATTAACTGCTTTTTATCTCATTCTCTAAACCTTTGCTAAATATAGCACTCGTTGAAGGATATGGGAAGATCCTTAAGCGCATCACAGAAGCGTGAGTATCTCATCATATGCGATCGGGAGCGACTAGTTGCACTAGTTGCACCGGGCAGCGGAATTTAAAAAATAATAATGTGATGAAACCACATGATCCAAGAACACTTCTTGGATCGTTTCATCTAAACCATAATTAGGTATTAAGGTTACCTCTTGAAGCGTGGTTGCGATCGAGTCTCTAAACCAAGAGACCTCCTGTTTCAAGTCCGATCCAACGGAGGATACGCTTGCGAGCACGTTGATGAGACGTGTGCTCCTCGCAATCTATGTTTATGATCCAAGCGACGAATCTCCACGAGATCTGACGTTTTCTTCACGAGCAAGGCACGCCGAAGGAGACAGAGATTCACGAGTAAATACTACAACAGCATAACGATGATGCTGCGGCGATGACAACTCTCTCAATGACTCCATGGTGGATGACCACAATGAGAGAGAGAGATGACTTGTAGAGAGAGAGAGGGAGAGAGCGTATGTTCATTGTAACTCGATGAGCAAGGGGTGCCTCTTCTTATATAGGGTTTTGGGAGTCCATGGATCTCAATCCATGGACAACACAAAATCAATGGATGAAATTGATTTGTATTTCTTTCAATAGCCATGATCTTATTGTGAAAACACAACAATAAATACTTTAAATTAAATATACATTGAATTATCATCAACATAATTTAAATTAATTTTGATAAGAGGATAGAGAGAGAGAACCCCTAAAATAGGAGAGACGACCACTTTTGAACAATTCAAGGGTGGTCGTCCACCACCCATTAAGATGGCTCCTTTTTCTCTATTTTATGTGAGATATAATATCTCATATAATCCTCTTAAGAATTTGCAACAACTTTTATTGCAAATATATTCACAAAATTAATTCCAAATTAATTTGTGAATATTCCAATCATGCCACTGAAAGTTGTGAATCACATACACAAACTAAAATAAAATGTAAATTATATTTTCAATTAATTATCCAATGTGAATCCAGTTCACATCAATAATTAATCAACAAATATAAATCACAATATGCTCTCTCTAATATATTATAAATCACATTTATAATATACCTTATTAATATGGATAGTGCTATCTACATTATTCATATCCATGATAATTAAATCATATTCATCATCTTCGATCTTTATTCTCATGTGCCCAAATAACATGAATCACATTCACATTATTCACATCTTTGATAATTAAATCACATTTAATTATCTAAGATAACTCTCCTTATAATATGAATCAAATTCATATTATTCATGATAATTAAATCACATTTAATTATCTATTTTTCTCAATGTTCGGGTACATATATCAACAGTGAAATTATTCTTGAACTCTTTCAAGAACAATGCGCTTCTCCGCGGATATTTGGAGATAAGGACAGGGTGATTGTATTGTTTCATGTATAGTGACTTGGATATTGAGATCACATCTCAAATCCAGATCTTGCAAACCTCCCAAAGATGATTGATTAAATCAAGGCCGTAGATCTAATCTTCTCATTACATCTGAATCACATTCATATCAATGTCCAACATTTGGAGTAAGATCCGATTACTTCTCTATGAAAGGAGTCACTAAAATCCAGACCTGTTTCATCACTCCCTCGGAATGGAAGCGTTATAGTTATACAATCATTTATGATCACATCACCCTCGGGTATTCCTAATACCTATACATCCTGCATACTGTAAGACCCAGAGTAAATCCGAAGTTTTAGATCTCTTTTAGATTGTTTCCTTCAGGGTTTTATCATTAAGTTTCTCATTTGATCATTGGGAGTCGATATCGATCATATACTTTCCAAAAACATATATCATACCTAGGTGTTGATCATATACTTTCCAAAAGCATATATCAAACCTACAAATCTAGTCAAGCTTCCAAAATGAGACGACCGTGCACGGAATTTGATTCTTCCCAATTTCTCATGAGTGAGCTCATGTCTTCCGGTTCAGTAAATAAACATGTATAATCCCTTTGAGAGATCGTATTACTCATATGCCTTTACATGCACACCAGTGCGCCGGTGTATAGACCTTAGTTAGGTCATCAATCTATTAGTCTGTCAAATATACATACTCAGACATATAGTAACACATTTATCTCTGGTCAAAGGATGCTTGTCTATATCGTGACATCATACGACATAGGACTTTGGTTATCTCGATCTCGTTAAGTCAACTCTTTGACCTAATTTATCTAACACCTCCGAATCTCTATTCCTATACAGAGGACCTGCATCAAGAGGCCGGTTAGATATCAGCCTTTAGAGAAAGGATTTCCATCTCCATCTCAGGATGGAGATCATCTCTTAATAATCATTTGACGGTGCTTGATGAGTCCCCAATCTAACTCTTTAGATATTCATCCAAGCACCAGCCTCTATGATTCAATAATTGACTCAACAGCTGTATGATCATCAAGATGGCCATGGTACATAACCCTAATTGCACTAAGGGACCTATTATGCAAATTATTTACTCTTCATTTCAGATCAGGGAATGATATTTGCAATAACATTTATTGCATAATGGCTCGCAATGGGCTCGCATGTCCAACGATCTCCCACTAGCCCAAAGAGTCATTAATGGGATAATCTTTAAACCCACACTCATGTGACAATCATTTGTTATTTAGAAAAATAGCTAGGTAAGCTGCCAGTCACTCTGTTCCCGAGCGACTACGCCAAGTCCTTTTATGGTACTTACATATCTCCTAGTAACAATGCTCGCATCCATTGTGAATGTTGCATATTATGCAGCCAATACTCAATCTTGTTAAGTATAGTGTCTTTAACACTACAATTCAATAATTATTATAACCAGTATTTCCATCATCCTTATCGGAATACCCTTATTCCTGGAGATCTCTATTTCCTAAGGTATCTGCAGTTAAGACCTTTTATATCACTATCTATAAAGTCTTAAGTTCTTGAAGATAAGACTTTGAGATCACTATCTCTAAGTCTTGTCATCTTCGAAGATTTTGTTATTACTGCAATCAAGTGTTTTATCACCATAGTAGGATTAGTAACAGTTTACTACTCCCATTGCATGGTAGATGTATGGCTTTTGTACACATTTAGCATACACTCGGCTTCTTGTAACTGATACACAAGGGCAAGCAGTTCTAGCATTCACTATCTCAACTCTTTGAGGTGCTATACCTTTAGATAGGTCATTACCAATCTGAAGGAAAAGAAGCTTTTCTTGGAATTTTCCAAGAATGGAACATGTCCAAGGTGTGCCACTTAATGTGACGGTCCCAATACCCTCTTTTCTTTGCTTTTGAACACTTTCAGAACTAAGATCTTAAGAGGTATCCTTGGGATCATATCTCAAGGTATGGAATAGCCAGATTATAAAGCACTTATTATCAACCTTGTATCATTCCAAATGATTAGGATATTATCTACATTTAGTACAATAAACACAATGGCAATCCCTCTAAGCTTCACATGGTTTATCAAGATTCTATCTGAAATCATAACCTTTGTAATTTCATCAAATCATATGTTCCAACTATAAGAAGCTTATTTGAGTCCATAGATGGTGTTCCTCAGCTTGCACACCTTGATTTCCTCAACTATGAAGCCATGGGGCTACTTCATATGAATATCCTCGAAGAGGTATTCATATAGGGAATACAATCTTGACTCACATCTTGAAAATTTCATAGTCAAGTTATGCACCTATAGTTATCAATATTCTGATGGGTTTAAGCATGGTTACTAGAGAGCAAGTCTCATTGCAAGCGATGTCTTCTCTTCGGTGTGTAGCTCATGGCTACGAGCCGTGCTTTAAAGGTCATTACCTTCTCATCAGGTTACCTCTTTCTCCTGAAGATCCATTTACACCTTAATGGGTCTTACCCATTGATGAATCTCGGATTCACCATTCTAAGTCTCATTAATTAAAGCTCAAGTCCCTCAAAATCAACTGCATTTCTGCATTTATTCTGCATAATTAGCATTCATGCATGATTTCATAAGAATTGCATTATAGCGTTAATTTCTGCATAAAATAAGAAGCCAAAAATCCAAGCCAAAATTGACCTGTAAATAGCCTAACTTCCCCTATTTTTAACTCCTCCATGCTAACACCGCATAACCCAAAACCACCTCCACTATGTACACATCACTAACAAGAATAAATAAAAAATACAAAAAAATAATTAACCCAGGAAAGTGGACAAAAACCCAAACCCTAGTTTCAGGATTTTCGGACTAAAAGCCACATATCTCCCCCATCCAGTGTCCGATTTGATCCTACTCACTTTTGAACTAATGTACATTCAATTACCTTCAAAACAAGACCAAGTTCAAGTGAATCGGAGCTTGTATGTGAAAGTTGGGTTTTGGGCCTCTTTTGTATATTTTCGCGGCTTTTCTGACCTATATTTTATGTATATATTTTATTAATTAATAAAAATCCAAAAAATTAGAATTAGATGCCTTTTATTTATCTTTGAGTTTTCCATATTTTTCCGGATTTTTATCTTGTTTAAAAATGACAAAAAAATTAGAAAACCAAAAATCAAGGTATTCCATGTACATGGGATACTCCAAAAATTCACTTTTCACATTTGACCGAATTTGGCTTTGATGTCTTCATGGAAGTTGTAGATCTCGTCGAGACGAGCAATTTTCGTGAAGGAACTTTTTTTATCCGAGGTCATTTGCTATTTTTTATCGATTTTACAAAGGTTTTAATTTCGGATTTTTCTGGAGCTGACACGTGGCAGCCCCAGAGGCCGCCACGTGTCATTGATTTTTAGCATTTTTAAATCTCGTTTTTAATAAAAAAAATTATTAGCCGCACGTGCGACGCGCGTGCCATCCAGGCACGTGCTCCGCACGTGCCCCATTCCTCCCTCCTTGATTCGCCACGTGGCGCACTATTGGTCGTTCGATCTCGGCCGATCGGACGGCCGCTGTGCGTCATCCCCAACCTCGCGCCTCCCCCTTTGTCGCACCAGACACCCGCACCCTGCAACCGCCGCTCGCCCCGCAACCGTCGCGCCCGTTATCCTCGCAACTCCCTTTGACCGCGCCGCCTCCCTCGACGCCCAACGGTCTCCGCTCTCACCGCTAACGGCCGCTCCTCCTATCTCGCCCAGCCACCCCTCTCGTGCCCTATTTAAGAATGCCGGCATCACCCCAATCCCCTATCCGCCGATCCTCGTTGAGTCCTCCTCCGGTGGTGATAGCCCGCGAGCCACTCCATCGCCGGCGTGATCCGAGAAGCCTCGCTCCTCGCCGCAGCGACACCTCCAGCGCTGCTTCGCTCCGGCCAACACTCGCCGTTGAGCCCCCTCCAGGTCCTCTCTCTCTCTCTCTTTCCCCCTCTCTCGCTCTATCTCTCTGCTTTCGCTCCACCTCTCCGCTCCGGGTTCTTCGCTCCGCTCGGAGTACCCCCTCTTCTCCGCCTCGCAAACATCGCACCGCCCTTTGTCTTCGCCTATGCCACGCCGCTACTCCACCGGCCCCAATGACACCTTCTCCGCCATCACCGCCTCCGACATCGCCGCTCGACAACTGCGCCACCGGCCCTTCTTCCTCGACGACCGCCGACCGTTTGTCGGAGAAGACCGTCATGGGCTCGACGGCGTAGGCTCGGTGGAGGTGCTCGTTGGCGTAGCCTCGGGCGGCCTGTCACGCGGGTGACCCGGGTTCGATCCCCGGCAACGACGCCATCTGACGAGTCCGCAAAAGCCGCGTTAAGAAGTTGTTTTTAATCGTCGATCGTGAAAATATGTGTCTTTCGTTGTAGGCGGCGATTCGGAAACAGTCACAAAATAACCACAATTTTTAATCAAATTCAATCAAGTGGTTTTTATGTTTATTTTACTTGGGCAAGTCCCAAGGTCGATCACAAGGAGGCAAAGGAACAACCTAGATTAATGTCTATCCAATTTTGAGTTCAGTTTTCAAGGTGGTCTTTTTTTTTGAAATTTTTCAATGCAATATGAGATGCAAAATGCAAGTTCGGCCTATTTTAGGGACTAAAACGTAAATTTCAATCAAACGATGTCCGAAAAATACGAAACTTGGCCATAATGTAAATGACGATGAAATGAGTGCACTGTAATATTTTTGGGATTTTTAGATGCAATATGAATTTTTTATGAATTTTTAAATGCAAACAAATTAATTTTCAATATTTAATTTTAATAAATATTAAACCTACTTATTTTCGAGAACTAAAATTATCTAAGATCTATCACAAGGTAATGGATCTTAGAAAAATCCTAGACCACAAAAATGTGGGGTCTAATACCTATTAAAAATTAAACAGTGAAATATGCAAAATGATTTTTACAGAGCAAAGTATGCATGCAAATGCAAAGATTTTTGGGCACAATGTTAATCAAAGTAAACTCTACACTATGTGATTTTTCGGGGATTTTTAGAGCAACGGTTAATTAAATAAAATTTGAAGAGCACAGACTGGGCAAAATATAGTAATTCCCACAGAACAATTATTCATTAATTAACCGTAAAGCACAAAAATACCCACAACATGTCAAAGCGTAGAGAATCAATTAACCAACATCATGCTATTTTTGGATTAATAAAATAATGTAGATCAGATGTTCAAAACAAAATGGGAATGCAGGGGTACAGATGCAATATAAATAAAATATCAAAGCAGAGGGGGGACTTTTGTGTAATTACCAATAATAGAGGGGGTAGTGCTGCAAAATTTCCAAGGGGCACGTGCTGCGCACGTGCCCTTGGATGGCGGGGCTTGTGCGCAAATACTGTAACCTCCAGGGGGTCTTCCGTAAATAACCCAGCGGGTCACGCGCAGATCACGTGACCCCTGGATGGCGTGCTGCGGACGTTTCCTCCGCACGTGCCACGCACGTGGGAGGACCTCGGGTCTAACCCGGCCGGCGAAGGGGCGGAGCTTCTGGATGGTTGCGGCGGAGGAGGCGATGCCGGTGGCGTGGGCTGGAGAACCACCGCCTCCTGCGGTGGTGGTGCGACGGCGCTTGGACGGTCGAGGGACGCTGGCGCGGTGGCGATGGCCGAGTCGAAGAGGGGTCGGTGGCGAGGTAGCGACGGCGTCGAGGTGGAGATCGGACGAGGGTGCGAAGCCGGAGGAAGATGAAGACGGCGTTGAAGAGGCTCCAGCAGGCGGTGGTGGCCGACAAACGGTCGGCGGTCGTCGAGGAAGAAGGGCCGGTGGCGCAGTTGTCGAGCGGCGATGTCGGAGGCGGTGATGGCGGAGAAGGTGTCGTTGGGGCCGGTGGAGTAGCGGCGTGGCGTAGGCGAAGACAAAGGGCGGTGCGATGTTTGCGAGGCGGAGAAGAGGGGGTACTCCGAGCGGAGCGAAGAACCCGGAGCGGAGAGGTGGAGCGAAAGCAGAGAGATAGAGCGAGAGAGGGGGAGAGAGAGAGAGGACCTGGAGGGGGCTCAACGACGAGTGTTGGCCGGAGCGAAGCAGCGCTGGAGGTGTCGCTGCGGCGAGGAGCGAGGCTTCTCGGATCACGCCGGCGATGGAGTGGCTCGCGGGCTGTCACCACCGGAGGAGGACTCAACGAGGATCGGCGGATAGGGGATTGGGGTGATGCCGGCGTTCTTAAATAGGGCACGAGATGGGTGGCTGGGCGAGATAGGAGGAGCGGCCGTTAGCGGTGAGAGCGGAGACCGTTGGGCGTCGAGGGAGGCGGCGCGGTCAAAGGGAGTTGCGAGGATAACGGGCGCGGCGGTTGCGGGGCAAGCGGCGGTTGCGGGGTGCGGGTGTCTGGTGCGACAAATGGGGAGGCGCGAGGTTGGGGATGACGCACAGCGGCCGTCCGATCGGCCGAGATCGGACGGCCAATAGTGCGCCACGTGGCGAATCAAGGAGGGAGGAATGGGGCACGTGCGGAGCACATGCCTGGATGGCACGTGCGTCGCACGTGCGGCTAATAATTTTTTTTTGTTTTGAAAATTTTTGTTCGGTTTTCCGAATTCAGGTAGTCTGACCCCCGAATTTTTCATTGTAAATCCCATTTTATTTCTTGTATTTATTTTTCAGCATTTCTTTCATTTATTTTATTTTTGATTATTTTCTGAGTCACTCTCTTACATTCTCTCTCTTATTTTTCTTGCGAGGTACCCGGCGCACATGGAGCGGTTTTTCAAGGAACCGACGCATCTTCACCGACACCCGAAGAAACCGCAATTAAATTAAGATCGAGTCGAGTCGTGAGAGAGCGTAGAGTCTAGGTTTTTAATTTCTGCACTTTTAATTTCTGCTCATTTATAGCGGTGTCCGTTTGGACTCTCGCGTGTGTAAAAAAGACCTTGAACTTTATTTGTGGTGTGTCGTGGCCTGTTTCACTCTCCGGAGAGGGTGGGGCCCGACTTGAGTGGCGATTAGGATAGACCTGCACATACGGCTCTTAGAGCATTTTTTATTTTTGATTGTGCTCGTAGGATCTTAAGCGACACTGCACTTTAACTGAGACGCACATTAGATCGTTCAACTTAGCCAAATTCAACTCAATTCTTCCCGCTAATAGAACTTTCTGCTTAGGTGCGGTTTTCATCGGCTTGCACGCATTTAGTATAAATTTTCAATTCTGTATTGCATCCCACATGGAGATCGCGAGGAGGCACTGTAAGTCTTCTAACTGAGCATTCATCATAGTTTTCCACGTGCATCGGCTTTTCCCGAATTCCTCTCTCTTGTTTTATCACATAAGTCTAAAGGAAATTGGGACTGGACGGTAGACGTGTATTTGTGTTCATCTAAATTCTACAGTGATCGCCTTAATAAAACTGGGACTGCTAAATATAGCCGATCTAAAAAAATCCATAAAATCAAGAATTTCTGCGGGAGAGCAACCCCGACATTGTTTGATTTATCTTGCAGCGAGGAGAGAGACGCGCACTAGGATAGAGCCCAGCTCCAAACCTAAACAGCTCGTTTCAACGGCTTGCAAGATTGATTTTATCACCAATTAAAACTAACAAGATAATTGACCGGACCCTTACGGTCTTCACTTTGAGTTGAGTTGGTGAAACAACCCTTGTATTGTGTTTGATTGTGCGTAGAAAATAGTGCATCAACGAATACCACACAATTGTGTCTACATCATAAAACATCTTGTTGACCACGAGAATGGAGGATTGTGGTAATTTTTGTTCAGGCTCGTCTCTCTCTACCACAAACTCCCCAATCTCAAAAGCCCAGAGAAACTCTTACTCTGGACCTACTTGGCCTCCGGGAAAACCTTCCCAAGAACCCTACTCCTTCTTCCTCCTAGAAGGAGGACAGACCCACCCTGTCTATTTCTCACCACAAAAGATCGAGGAAAACTGTTACATCAATTCTTTCCAATCTATTAACTCAAATCCTTTATATTCTCCAGATAAAGAAAAAGAGATGCCACCCAAGATACCTTCCAAGAAAGACCCTGAAGATGAACCTAATGAAGATCCAATGAAGATGATTCTCGCGAGACTGGCTGCATCTGAGCAGCAACAGCAGCTACTGAGGGAGCAGCTCGAACAAATGAATGCTGGGGGAGAAGTGCCAATGGAAGCCGCATACAACCCTGGACAGTACAGAGTGTGGAACTATTTGCAGTCACCACAGCCAGAGATCCACTATGAATTAAAGCCACATTTTGTCAGTCAATTACCTCAATTCCATGGTAATACGACTGAGGAGCCATACGAATTCTTGAGGGACCTAGAGCTGATATGTTCTAATCTGAGGCACCCACAAGTCAGCCAAGACTACATTCGTCTCACTGCACTACCTTTCGCCTTGAAAGGGAAAGCAGACTACTGGGTGAAGAACTTGGGGGTGACTGTGACGACTTATGAGAGGTTCAAAAACCTCTTTCTGAAGAAATTCTACCCCTTGAGCCGGACCAATCAAATGAGGACCCGCATCACCAGTTTCGCTCAGATGCCCAATGAACCACTTTGTGAGGCATGGGATAGGTTTAAGGACCTGCTACAAAAATGTCCCTGCCATGATCTGGACAACAACATCCTGGTCCAATCACTCTACTCTGGCCTCAACCACGAGACTCAAGGGTTAGTTAGTGCTGCCTGCGGAGGGAATTACACATCACGAGGAGCTGAGACCGTTTGGAAAATACTGGAGCAGATGGCAGAAACAAGCCGGTCTCAATTGCCAGTCGAGCATACACTGATTCCCTGAACACCCTTCAAGCCAAAGGCGGGAAGCAGACGGTGGCAGAAATAGCTGAGGACTTGATTCCAAGCATGCACTTTATTTCTGATAAATTGACAATTATGGACAAGAGAATGAACGATATCGACAGTAGGATTTCGCAATTCCCGAAGCAGATGGAGGAACTCACCGAGAAGGTGTCCAAGATGGGGATGCCTAGTGCACCTACTGTCCCGATATATCATGTGCATCATGTCCAGGAGCAACCAGGAGCAGAGCAACAACAACCATGGGCTCACGATCAATCCCATGCCCAATTTTCCCAACAGCCGCCCCCACCGACTGAGACAGTCAAGGAAACCCCGCCTCTGACATTTGAAGTGAATGGCATCTGGTACACCCAAGACACTACCCGACAGGGTAATATGGGAGACCGTCAGACTTATCAGCGCCCACCTACTTTCTATAATGCCGCATTCCAGCAACCGAAGCAGCAGCAACCCTACAATTGCTAGAGCCAACCTCAGCAATACCATCAGCAAACTCAAGCCCCCAGACAATCAGCTTAGTCATCCAAACCCCCAGAAGAACCGATCGACATCCAGAGACAAATACTTGAAGAGTTTCGTCACTTCCGAAATGAGATGGAAGATCTACAGGTTGATGTCAACCGCTTGTCCCGTTGGAAGGATGAGCAGACAGCTCCAGCCACAACCATTCCCGCCCAGGTTCAAGCTAACTCCAATAGCTTGAACAAATTCAACGCATCTCAACACAATAACCAGGTATACTATCCAGACTTTTCCACATCTGAACATGAGATCCTTTCGTTTGACAAAATCAATGCCATGTCACTCAGGAGCGGAAGGACCATGGTCGTACCTGATCGGGCAAGGGAATCGGACCATGAAGACTCGGAAGATCGACCGGAGGATGTTTCCGAGGAGGAAGATGAAGGACACCTGAAGATCCCAGCAGTAGATAAAGGGAAAGCATCTATGGAGTCTGCAGAGGACCTTGAACCTCTAGTTGCTGCAAAAATACCTTTGTCACCTTTTCAGCAACCTGATTTTGATTATTATGATTGTAATAAAAACTCCAAGTTGAATAAAGATGCTCTTATTTTTTATTCTGATCCTCTATCTCCTGTCTCAAATGCTTCCATTCCTTTCCCCATGCCCTAAAGAAAGAAAAACAAAAGAAAAACATCAAAGATGACCCAGTCATGGAAAAATTCTGCCAACAAAACATCACAGTCAAAGTACCCTTTGATCAATACGTGGCAGGTAATCCAGCCTTTCAGAAATACTTGAAGGCAAAATGCACCCCCACCCGGACTCGTACAAAGACAACAAGTCAATTTGTGGAGACTCATATCTTGACGGTTGCCACCACTAAATGCGTCAGAAACCAGCATCTGTCAAGAAAGAAAAGGGATCTGGGCGCCCATTACGTGGAGAGTCACATTGGCGGCATAACATTCACACGCACACTTCTCGACAATGGATCTTCCATAAACCTTCTACCCTTAGCCTTATATTATCGATTGGAGTTGGGCCCTCCAAAGAAGTCATCATCTTTACTCCAATTTGCAGATAAATCCACTAAAAGACCTAAGGGAGAAGTGAAGAATGTCATCATCATTATCGAGGGCACAGAATACAAAGTAGACTTCACTGTCCTGGACATGGAGACCCCGAACCATTGGAAGGAATCACAAATCATTCTCGGAAGACCTTTCTTAAGAACCGCTAAGGCCGTATTCGACTACGGAACTGGCATGATGAAATTCCGTTCCCCAGGCAGAGAAGTGGACTTGGAGATGAAACAAACAAAGTGGCAAAGGCCAGACTCCGAATCCACAACTGAAGATGCCGAAACATCAGAATGCAATCTCCTCAGAACCACTGGGCCATGGGACCAACTGCCA
This sequence comes from Ottelia alismoides, assembly GCA_037367405.1. Taxonomy (NCBI): domain Eukaryota; kingdom Viridiplantae; phylum Streptophyta; class Magnoliopsida; order Alismatales; family Hydrocharitaceae; genus Ottelia; species Ottelia alismoides. The sequence goes on from JAZKJV010004426.1 coordinate 215,492, forward strand.
GACATACAGGTAGAAAGCACATCTTCAGAAGAAGAAATAATACACGATGCAGTCTCTGAGACTTCTAGACCCCCAGATTATCACACACTTGACAACACAGAAACCTCTTGGATTTGTCAATCACCTCACCTCTGGGACAGTCAATCGATGATGAGTCGGACGCGGCTCTGGCCGAATTACCATTCTCCTCTATCGATCTGACTCACTTTTCTTCGGAATTGGTAGCCAACATCTCACACAGTGATTCACCGCCAACCGATACTGAGCCAGAAGCAAAAGTCATTCAGCCAGACTTGATCGACGATTCAGAATTGCCAGAGCTGAAGCCACTTCCTCCCACACTGAAGTATGCATTCCTCAATGGACCCAAAGAAAAATTCCCCGTGATCATTAGCTCATCATTAACAGTGGACCAATAATCCAGACTGATCGAAGTCCTTGAGCGAAATCGAAAAGCCATAGGTTGGACTGTATCGGATCTCGTAGGAATAAACCCCGCTCTCTGCTCGCACCAAATTTATGTTGAGGATAATGCAAGGCCTTCCCGTGAATTTCAGAGAAGATTAAACCCCAATCTTCGGGAAGTAGTGAAGAAAGAAATAGAGAAATGGTGCAAAGCATGATTTATTTACCCCATTTCTGACTCCAAGTGGGTATCGTCCCGAAAAAGTCGGGAATCCAGATGGTTACCAACGAGGAGGGGGTAGAGATCGCGACCCGAGTACCCACGTCGTGGCGCGTCTGTGTCGATTACCGGCGCCTGAATGCTGCGACCAAGAAAGACTACTTTCCACTGCCATTCATTGATCAAATATTGGAGAGACTTGCAGGGAAAGCATTCTTCTGTTTTCTTGATGGGTACTCCGGCTACAATCAAGTAGCTATCGCTCCCGAGGACCAGGAAAAGACCACATTCACATGTCCCTTCGGTACTTATGCATTCAAGCGCATGCCATTCGGGCTGTGCAATGCCCCAGGCACATTTCAGCGGTGCATGATTGCCGTATTTGCCGAAATGGTTGGTGATTTCCTGGAAGTCTTCATGGACGACTTCTCGGTTCATGGTGATTCATTTGATACATGCTTAGCACACTTGGACCGAGTCCTTCAGAGATGCAGGGAGGTTAATTTGGTACTCTCCTGGGAGAAGAGTCACTTTATGGTGACTGAGGGTATCGTGTTGGGGCACGTCATCTCCAAAAAGGGAATGGAGGTGGACCCTGCCAAGGTGGATGTGATCAAGAAACTTGAGCCACCAACCAACGTCAAGTCAGTGAGGTCGTTCTTAGGGCATGTTGGATTTTATCGACGGTTTATTCCTGATTTTTCAAAGATCACCCGCCCACTGACCGAGCTCTTAGGAAAAGACACCGAGTTTATTGTAAATCACAGATGTCTAGAGGCCTTCGAGCTCTTGAAAAAGAAAATATGTGAATCGCCGATATTACAAGCTCCCGACTGGTCTCTTCCCTTCGAGATCATGACTGATGCATCGGATTTTGCTGTCGGAGCGGTATTCGGACAAAGAAGAGATGGAATTCCTTATGCGATTCACTACGCGAGCAAAGTGTTGGACCCTGCACAGAGAAACTATACAGTGACTGAAAAGGAAATGCTCGCGGTTGTTTGGGCCCTGGAAAAATTCAGATCATACATATTGGGCTCCAAGGTGACAATTTTCACAGACCACACAACAATTAGATATCTCATGGATAAGAAGGATGCTAAGGCACGACTTTTGAGATGGATCTTGTTTATCCAGGAGTTTAATTTGGAGATCAAGGATAAACCTGGAATAAAGAATGTGGTTGCTGATCACCTTTCCCAAATCGAGCAAAACGATCATCCTGATATCGGACCAATCAAAGAGACTTTTCCAGACGAATCGGTTTGCGTCATTGATTCAACCCCATGGTATTCCGACATAGTGAACTATCTTGTCTCCAAGAAGGTTCCCTATGGTTGGACCAAAAAAATGATTGATCGATTAAAGTCAGATTCGAGAAAATACCATTGGGACGATCCTTTCCTTTTCTATGAAGGACCGGATTGTGTCTGGAGAAGATGTATTCCTCAGGAGGAATATCAGAGTGTCCTCACACACTGTCATTCTCTCGAGGCTGGAGGACACCATTCGGGAAAGAGAACCGCGCACAAGGTACTCCAATGTGGATTTTACTGGCGGACCTTATTTCAGGATGCTAATGAATTTGTACGGTCATGCCCGATTTGTCAAAGAATGGGAGGGACTATGGGATATAGAGATGAAATGCTCATGCAACCAATAATTTTCTGTGATGTTTTTGATGCATGGGGGATCGATTTTATGGGTCCCTTTCCCAACAGCAATGGATTTGAGTACATCTTGTTAGCGGTGGATTATTTATCAAGATGGGTAGAGGCTATTCCAACCCGAACCGCAGATAGCAAAGTCATCTGTAAGTTTATCAAAGATAACATCATTGCGAGATTCGGGATACCAAAAGTATTGATTTCTGATGGAGGTAGCCACTTCGTGAACAGGGAGATGAGATCTTTGGCTAAGGAGTACAAATTTGAGCATAGAATAGCCAACCCGTATCATCCACAATCTAATGGCATGGCAGAGGTTTCTAATAGAGAGGTGAAGAGCATTCTCCAGAAGTTGGTTCGTCCCGATAGGAAGAATTGGTCAACACTGTTGGACCAAGTTCTATGGGCCTATAGGACAGCCTATAAGACTCCACTCGGTACTTCACCTTTTAGGATGATCTGTGGCAAGCCATGTCATCTTCCTGCAGAATTGATCCACAAATTTGAATGGGCGATCAAAAAGTTGAATTGGAGTTGTCACCTTGGGAAACTATGTCGAGACTTAAATCTGAATGAGCTAATTGAAATCCGAAATCGGGCATATGACAACAGTATGATTTATAAGGACAAGGTCAAGAGATGGCATGATAGACACATTCGAGAGAAGACCTTTATCCCTGGACAGAAAGTGTGGTTGTTTAATGCTCGGTTGAAGATTTTTCATGGGAAACTCAAATCAAAATGGACGGGTCCCTACATTGTTGTCAATGTGCATACCAATGGAAGCGTAGATATTGCCGAACTCAAAGAGAATGCACAACCGTTCTCAGTAAATGGACAAATGCTGAAGCCATACAGTGAATCACCCAAGAAACAAACAGTTCAAGTCGAGGCCATCTATTTCACGCAGAGCGAGGACATTGAAAATCTATCTGATCACTCCCACCCTCCCTCCCGACCACATTGGTCTCCTTGTACAGCTTCTTCCTTTACTTAGACCAAGGCCTAAGTATAGGGGGGACCGATACCATCTGTATATATCATTCTTCCCCTGACTCCCAATCGCTCCTTCTTCCATACTTAGGCTGTCCAGAGCCTAAGTATAGGGGGAACCGACATCCACTCGTATATACTCTCCTCATTTCCTGACCGCTTTTCTTTTCATTCTTTTTCTTCTTTTCTTTTTTATTTCTTTTTTTCTCACTCTCTTACGCTTAGCCCGAGCTATGTCTTCTTTACGCTTCTTGTGCTCTGAGGACATAGCACTCGCTAAGTATAGGGGGTCTGTATATATACTATGTATATATTTTACCCATATCTCGTACTTTCGCACAAGTCTATATGTATTTACGGGGTGGGTAATAACTTGAAAAAAAAAGGGAGAAGAGTTCTACCACTAACACTGACCTGCCCAACATTTTTGAAGGCTTCTTAGTTCATTTTTGCATAAAAGAAATCCCTTGCATAAAATATCAAAAAAAAATGTGTGTCTGCATTTCACACACCTGCACTTCATCCATCACCGCATGCATTTGCATCTGTGAAAAGTCATTGGGTTCTGAACCGAGTTATGAGCCGAAACCGAGAGTGGTCTGGGCTTGACCTTAATCCACCTAATTTTCAGAGGAACTTCACCGAGAAATAGAATTTTAAGAGCTTCAGGTCTTTTTGACTTAATTCCTTAAGTTCCACATGACAATGTGCAGCGTTTGACTCTTAGTGTCTAACCTGGTCTCTTCATTCTGGGTACCACTCTGGAATAGGGAATTAATTCGCACTCTCGCACTATGCACTTAGCTCAACCCAGACGGGATGTTGGAAGACTGTGTGAGTCTCTTTTCTGGTAGCGTGGAAATCTAAAGACCGGAGTACGGGTTGAAATAAAGCTTCGGAAAAGGGATGGATGGCTGGGCACAATTTATCTAAGACCCCAAAAAATGTACGGAACAAAAGATTCTATATCCGTAGGGGCACAACAAGATCCAAGCAGAACCACCAAAAATTCCAAATACATAGAAGCATTCTACCAAATAAAAATCCGACCAAAAAGGTCCAAGCTTCAGAAACCTGCAGATCTTGGTGGAGACTCGGCTACACTGGCTATCTCCACAAGGAGAGGTGACTACACTGGCCACCTTCCAGTTCTTTTCTCTTTCTTCTATCTTCTCCCTCATTCGATTGTGAACACAGCGCGACAGACCTTAGAAGGAAATACCTGACTCCCCGAGGACGAGTTACTGGAGAGGAGAGGAGCATGGTAGTCCGGCATTCTGAATGGGAAGAGCTAAAACCCTTCACACACATGAGTCAGTTATTCAATGTTCATAGGGTATACTTTGGGAAGAGGATTGATCTAAGATGACTTCTGAGTTGAAACTGTGTCAATGATGTGTAGAACTTGAGGACTGTTGATTTTAAAATTCTAAGTCTCACAGAAGTTCCGCCACATTATTAATCCAAAGGTCGAGTTTAGTTTCTCTTTCACCTTCAGTTCATGGTCTTGGTATGGAACCCAGTCTCATTTCACTTCATGGTATTTCTTTTTGATGCTCAGGGACGAGCATGGTTTAAGTATAGGGGGATGATGAATCTCGGATTCACCATTCTAAGTCTCATTAATTAAAGCTCAAGTCCCTCAAAATCAACTGCATTTCTGCATTTATTCTGCATAATTAGCATTCATGCATGATTTCATAAGAATTGCATTATAGCGTTAATTTCTGCATAAAATAAGAAGCCAAAAATCCAAGCCAAAATTGACCTGTAAATAGCCTAACTTCCCCTATTTTAACTCCTCCATGCTAACACCGCATAACCCAAAACCACCTCCACTGTGTACACATCACTAACAAGAATAAATAAAAAATACAAAAAAATAATTAACCCAGGAAAGTGGACCAAAAACCCAAACCCTAGTTTCAGGATTTTCGGACTAAAAGCCACATATCTCCCCCATCCAGTGTCCGATTTGATCCTACTCACTTTTGAACTAATGTACATTCAATTACCTTCAAAACAAGACCAATTTCAAGTGAATCGGAGCTTGTATGTGAAAGTTGGGTTTTGGGCCTCTTTTGTATATTTTCGCGGCTTTTCTGACCTATATTTTATGTATATATTTTATTAATTAATAAAAATCCAAAAAATTAGAATTAGGTACCTTTTATTTATCTTTGAGTTTTCCATATTTTTCCGGATTTTTATCTTGTTTAAAAATGACAAAAAAAATAGAAAACCAAAAATCAAGGTATTCCATGTACATGGGATACTCCAAAAATTCACTTTTCACATTTGACCGAATTTGGCTTTGATGTCTTCAAGGAAGTTGTAGATCTCGTCGAGACGAGCAATTTTCGTGAAGGAACTTTTTTGATCCGAGGTCATTTGCTATTTTTTATCGATTTTACAAAGGTTTTAATTTCGGATTTTTCTGGAGCTGACACGTGGCAGCCCCAGAGGCCGCCACGTGTCATTGATTTTTAGCATTTTTAAATCTCGTTTTTAATAAAAAAAAATTATTAGCCGCACGTGCGACGCGCGTGCCATCCAGGCACGTGCTCCGCACGTGCCCCATTCCTCCCTCCTTGATTCGCCACGTGGCGCACTATTGGCCGTCTGATCTCGGCCGATCGGACGGCCGCTGCGCGTCATCCCCAACCTCGCGCCTCCCCCTTTGTCGCACCAGACACCCGCACCCCGCAACCGCTGCGCCCGTTATCCTCGCAACTCCCTTTGACCGTGCTGCCTCCCTCGACGCCCAACGGTCTCCGCTCTCACCGCTAACGGCCGCTCCTCCTATCTCGCCCAGCCACCCCTCTCGTGCCCTATTTAAGAACGCCGGCATCACCCCAATCCCCTATCCGCCGATCCTCGTTGAGTCCTCCTCCGGTGGTGACAGCCCGCGAGCCACTCCATCGCCGGCGTGATCCGAGAAGCCTCGCTCCTCGCCGCAGCGACACCTCCAGCGCTGCTTCGCTCCGGCCAACACTCGCCGTTGAGCCCCCTCCAGGTCCTCTCTCTCTCTCTCTCTTTCCCCCTCTCTCGCTCTATCTCTCTGCTTTCGCTCCACCTCTCCGCTCCGGGTTCTTCGCTCCGCTCGGAGTACCCCCTCTTCTCCGCCTTGCAAACATCGCACCGCCCTTTGTCTTCGCCTACGCCACGCCGCTACTCCACCGGCCCCAACGACACCTTCTCCGCCATCACCGCCTCCGACATCTCCGCTCGACAACTGCGCCACCGGCCCTTCTTCCTCGACGACCGCCGACCGTTTGTCGGCCACCACCGCCTGCTGGAGCCTCTTCAACGCCGTCTTCATCTTCCTCCGGCTTCGCACCCTCGTCCGATCTCCACCTCGACGCCGTCGCTACCTCTCCACCGACCCCTCTTCGACTCGGCCATCGCCACCGCGCCAACGTCCCTCGACCGTCCAAGCGCCGTCGCACCACCACCGCAGGAGGCGGTGGTTCTCCAGCCCACGCCACCGGCATCGCCTCCTCCGCCGCAACCATCCAGAAGCTCCGCCCCTTCGCCGGCCGGGTTAGACCCGAGGTCCTCCCATGTGCGTGGCACGTGCGGAGGAAACGTCCGCAGCACGCCATCCAGGGGTCACGTGATCTGCGCGTGACCCACTAGGTTATTTACGGAAGACCCCCTGGAGGTTACAGTATTTGCGCACAAGCCCCGCCATCTAAGGGCACGTGCTGCGCACGTGCCCCTTGGAAATTTTGCAGCACTACCCCCTCTATTATTGGTAATTACACAAAAGTCCCCCTTCTGCTTTGATATTTTATTTATATTGCATCTGTACCCCTGCATTCCCATTTTGTTTTGAGCATCTGATCTACATTATTTTATTAATCCAAAAATAGCATGATGTTGGTTAATTGATTCTCTACGCTTTGACATGTTGTGGGTATTTTTGTGCTTTACGGTTAATTAATGAATAATTGTTCTGTGGGAATTACTATATTTTGCCCAGTCTGTGCTCTTCAAATTTTATTTAATTAACCGTTGCTCTAAAAATCCCCGAAAAATCACATAGTGTAGAGTTTACTTTGATTAACATTGTGCCCAAAAATCTTTGCATTTGCATGCATACTTTGCTCTGTAAAAATCATTTTGCATATTTCACTGTTTAATTTTTAATAGGTATTAGACCCCACATTTTTGTGGTCTAGGATTTTTCTAAGATCCATTACCTTGTGATAGATCTTAGATAATTTTAGTTCTCGAAAATAAGTAGGTTTAATATTTATTAAAATTAAATATTGAAAATTAATTTGTTTGCATTTAAAAATTCATAAAAAATTCATATTGCATCTAAAAATCCCAAAAAAATTACAGTGCGCTCATTTCATCGTCATTTACATTATGGCCAAGTTTCGTATTTTTCGGACATCGTTTGATTGAAATTTACGTTTTAGTCCCTAAAATAGGCCGAACTTGCATTTTGCATCTCATATTGCATTGAAAAATTTCAAAAAAAAAAGACCACCTTGAAAACTGAACTCAAAATTGGATAGACATTAATCTAGGTTGTTCCTTTGCCTCCTTGTGATCGACCTTGGGACTTGCCCAAGTAAAATAAACATAAAAACCACTTGATTGAATTTGATTAAAAATTGTGGTTATTTCGTGACTGTTTCTGAATCGCCGCCTACAACGAAAGACACATATTTTCACGATCGACGATTAAAAACAACTTCTTAACGCGGCTTTTGCGGACTCGTCACCCATATAGGTGGATCCTCAAGGGTCCATATACAACATTTATATATGAAGTCTACCTTAGACTTTTATTGCCAACATCCATCTTTCCATGTCATGATCTTCAGAAGCTTCATCATATGAAGTTAGACCGTTGTCAGACTTAACTGACATCCATCCTCAAATTCATTTTAAGATGTATTAGTGTTTCAACTTTAATTGTCCTTTTAGTTTCCGATTTCAGGAGCCTTAACATCTTCTCAAGATTAAATGAGTTTCTTTACTTCATTTTCATCTTGATTCTCAAGAGAATCATCCTCAAAGAATCATATCCTTAGAGATGAGATCTTTTAAGAATCTCAAAGTCATGAAGTAGGTATCCAATACCATCCTTTATTTTCCTAATGAAGTAGCACTCTCTTGTGCAAGATGCCAGATTACTTGCATCCGTGACAAAGTTAAGGACCAAGCAACCCTAAATCCTCAAATGTCACTAGGCTAGGTTCCAAACCATAGCTAATGAGGATGTTATGATTTAGATTTACATGGAATCTTTTAAGGATATATATTGCAGTCTCTATTACATATATACCTTGAAAACTAAGAGGTAATTATGCTCATATTCATCATTGATCAAATCATGTACACATGATCTAATTGCATCTCCCTACAACTCTATTAAGTTAAGGTGTATTAGGAGGATTGAGATAGGAATCATATTCCTTTCTCTAAAAGGTACTCCGTGAATTCATCTAATAGGTACTTGCTACCTAGGTTAGATCAAATTCATTTCATCTTCCTTCAACCTTTGGTTCTAGACCAAAATTGTGAAATCTTTGAATATTTCAAAGCATTCTAAGGTGAAGGGAAGAAATATCATATCACAAATAATCATCAAATGATATCACATATCATTAATGTTTATTATGATACAGATGATCCACGTACATCAATATGTATGAGATCTTGAGTACCTTGGCATCTAACATCATTCCCAAAGAAGGGTGAAATGGACATTTTCTACTTTGAATACAATATTCAAAAGTATGTAAGATTTAAGATTTCAAACATTCTAAAGCTTCATCTCTTACTAGTCCATTGATCTCATCAACAGACATATGTCCAAAGTTTGATGTCGGATCATTATTAAATGATCTTCATCCCCTTATTGATCTTTAAAGGTATAATTTTCAGTATTAGAAATTCTAATGAACCATTCATTAGTTTCTAATTTAATAGAATCCTCTAGATGTTAGATTACTTTCTGAAATATACCCATCATAACTCTTTATGATAGATCTATTCCAGAATTCATGTTTATTTCCAACATTTAGAAATGAATTATGAGTGTTTTCTAATATCTAGGTCGTAGAGACATTCTCTAGGACTAAGGACTCTCCCACTAAAAATATGAAGTCCATTTATCCAATAGAGATTGTTGCAACAATTGCATCAATATCCATGTAGATGACTATTAAACCTCACGATCAAAATTCTAGTCTTCTAAAACATATGCAACCAATTGCAAGTGTTATTAGAAGAATGAAATACAATTATTAGACTTTTAATCTTATCAAATAAGAAAGTCAATTCCAATGATTATATGTAGATTATTCAGATGCACTATCCGAGTCCTTCTCTAAGGATCCTAGATAGAGTAGATAGTCACACTTTCAATACATCAACTTATTGTAGTATTGACATTCATCCAACTCTTTGTGTGTCATATGGAAGTCATAGAAGTACAGTCAAGTCTTTGACTTTTCCTCTTACTTGAGTCCAACTCATGCTTCCACATCGCTCATTTCATCTCTAAACAACCATTGCTTAAGACAAAGGATCTCTTATGTTGAATTCAAAAGATTTCAACATAAGAGTATTTCAACATTTATTCATGCTTCATTCATTTCATACAATATGAATATTATGAAGCTTCATGAAAGACTAGAGTATAGATAGTAGATTGATGATACTAATCGTATCTATATCCATCTAAACTCTAAAAGACTTTGGTTCAGGTAGGTATTCAACATATGAATACATCATCTCTTATAGAGCCACCATTCTGCATGATGCAGTGAACCAAGTCATTCATGATTAAATGTCAAGAGCACATATGTATTCCAAAAGCATCTTCTTAGATTTTTATAAAGATTATTTGACAATTGTGATCAACATCGATATGTCACTTCCAATGTACATTCAACAAGAGAACAAGACTATAGAGACACACAAATCCTAGGTTATTGTCTTGTTGTGAATTTAATTATCATTCCTCATTGTTATGAGGAAACTTACACATTGCAACCACATATAATATGTGTCCAACTGTAAGCACAATATCTTGATCATGGATCCAATATATGATATTTTACTGGTTATTATTGAGTATAGTATTGAATGGGTTTAATGAAGGATTATCTGAAAAGAAATTTGCATAAATATATAAATACATATATATACACATTTTACATTGATTTAGGAATTTTTATATCAAAGTTCTCTTGCCTTGTCAGCATTGAAAGTTCATTCCCTTAATCATTTTCAATGTAAGAGATATACTTACCATTATATCTCAAGTAAGATCTGGATCTCCTTTCTTAGTCACATCCCAATAATATGAGAACATGTAACTCAAATAAAAGAAGCGGGAACTCATTCAACTTGCATTTCCCAATTCGGTCTTTAACACCCGGGCCCACCACCCCTAAGGTGATGTTGACCCATCATTAATTGAACCAACCGTCAACAAGAATACAACTCGCTATGTGCAATCCAATATGGCCCCAATAATATGAGGACTCCATATTGGGGTCACTACGCATACGTCCTTACTCTTTCGCGAAGCAAATAACCCGATCCAGATGCGCTTGTATGCAGGAGTTGTCACTTCGGACAGACGCCTCCTACATATAATCCCTGACGATGGAATCCTTTGCCTTGACAGGAGACCATGGATGTCACTTATGTGATCCTCCATATCATGTTCAAACTCTAATTAGTCATGATGAATCATATTCATATAATTAATTCTTCCAAGGGAAATAACAACTCTATTCGTAATAGAGTGTTTTAATTGGATATAATTCATTTAATCATATTAAATCAATTATCAATATAATTCAATCAATCAACAAATGATTTTAATTGTTACTTGAAGTATGGTATTATCTCAAATACGTATTATTTCGAATTTTAATAATTAGAAAAATACATCATGATTTATCCAGCATTATTCCTTCCCTACTGATGAATCTGCATTTCATCATCTTTATTCATTTATTTTAGCTTAAAATCCCTTATAAAACACATGTATATAATACTAACCCCATATTCTTACTAACTTGCATCTATGTGTAAATATTGCACACTTTTACTATTTTAACCAAAAATAAATAAATAAATAAAGGAAAAATAAAGAAAAGAAAAAGACTGCATATATGTAATAGATACAGGTTGACCCGAACCCCGAGAGAAGGTTAAGACTTGACTTGATCGATCAGGAATAAAGTAGGGGGAGATAGGGTCCTTAATCAGAAAAAAAATGTGTTATAAATATTTGTATACTTATACTATTTTATTTGTACATAATGACCTCAAATTAAATAATTTTCAAAACAAAAGTTGTAAATAAAAATGTTTTCTAAATAATAAAAATGTTTGCAAAATAAAATCATGTACATAATAAAAGTAACCACATCCGGAAAAAGCCATAAAGTGATAATTGAAAGACCAATTCTGTCTTCATATGAACTCAAATTGAATCAAACTCACTTCCATTGTATTCTAAATTAATTTATCTTTAAAATGGTTGTGATTTCATAATTTTTAGAGTTACAGTTGAAAAGTCAATTTTCTGGGATGGTTTGTACAATTATACCATTTATTTGTACATATTGTATTTGTAAATACTTGCAAACATTTCTAATAATTATTTAAAAAATAAATAAAAAAATATATAAAAATTTTAAAATAAAAAACTAATTTCATTATTTATCTATGTAAATAATGTACCATATGTATATAGTATATGTATATAGTTGATATTCTTAAATAACCATCATAAAAAATAAAAAAATAACATTTATTATTCAATTTAATAAAGTGATGAAAATACAAAAAAAATAATTTTTGTAAATAATTTTAACACTAATTTCTTTTTTATCTTTATCTCATTTCAAATTTCTTTCTTATCTCTTTATCTCCATTCAATTTTTAAATTCAAATTCAATTAATCCTCTATTTAATTGGCTCCTCCTCACTCATTCTCACTTGATCAATCTTTGGTGAGAGGAACCTATTCTCTGAGAGCTATCTTGTCGTAGAAGGGTGCCTAGCCTCCGAGCCGTCCAGTGACAGCGAGTCGGCCTTCGTCGAGGGGATTACGGTCTTTTCTGCTCCTCATTTTTCTTCTCTTATTTTTTAAACTAGGTTAATCGTAGTTTAATTCTCGCGTTTTTATTTCATTGTCATTTTTTCTCTATATCTTAGAATCACACACCACGATTTGATCTGAATCCGATCTGATATTTCATCTCACTTTTTGATCCTGTCGCTTCATGTTATACCTCCACGATCTCTCACCTCCGGCCACGCACGGTGGTCGGAGACCCTGTTCCATCCGCCATTTTTCACAGAACCGCACCCGCTCACGTATCTCGATTTTATTTTTTAATAATAATCGGGACTGAGCCATCATGCTCGCATCCTAATTTGTTTATAAATATATATATATATATATCTTTTCTTTCTAACATTTATTTTGAAGGATAAAAAAAATATAAAAAATGATTTTTTTTCTTTTCTATTTCTGTTTTACAAAAAAAATTGAAAAATTGAAAAAATAGCAGCGTAGGCTCGCCGCCCGCTGCAGCCACCTACGGCCAGTATCGCCCAGCCACCTGCCTTATCGGTCGCGCTATCTCGTTCGCACCTGCCGCCCGTCGTAGCCACCTGCGACCAGCATTGCCCAGCCACCTGCCTTGCCGGTCGTGCCATCCCGCTCGTGCCCGTCACCCTCTCTAAGTTCCACGCACCGCCCGTGTACGTGCTCGCCTCCATCCAGCCGCCAATCCCTCCGCGGAGGAGGAGCAACGATGCCATCGCCAACCGCCCACCGCCGCGGGGCGTGTGTTGCCCCGTCGCCCGTCGCTGCCTCCATCCGTAGCACAAGCCTCAATGTCGGCAATGTCATCTTCGCCAGGAGCATGGAGCTCATCTCACCATCGTCTGTCAGCCAAGGTCCACCACCGTCGATTCATCCGCAGATCCAACGCCCCCACGTGGAAGTTGTTGTCGTGCCTTAGCTTGGAGAAGAAGTAAGGTGGCGGCCTCCTTTTGCATTGGGTATGTGAAGAGAACAGAATATCCTTAACAGGGTTTTTAAAAATTGGAAAAAATGTGTTTCAGACCCTCAAGGTTTTCAAATTTATAGAAAGGTCCCTACCTCAGTCCAAGCACGTACAACACACACGCTTCCTAGGTGGTGGGTGGAACTTAGTCTTAACTCGACCTAAAGTCTGAACTTAGTTATCGGAGCGAAGCGAGATACAATGACCTAACCTAGTCGACCTAAAAGGATAATCCAGTTTTTCCTGCTTGATCTCTATTGGAGAGTCAATCTGGTAAGAGCACTAGTTCTATTCCTCTTTGTAGGGGGCCGGAGAGAGAGTTCGAAAAAGAATTGCTGATATAGATCACGAAGCTCTCTCAACTCAACCGAAAGGTAGGTTGTTGCAGAGGGGCTAAGCTCTTCCCGGTTGTGAGTATAAAAGCTCTGAGCGACGGGCTCACTTTAGGCGCAAGGGGACGAAAGCAGAGCCATTAGGCAGGCGCAAATGCAGGTTCGCGAGTTAGGCAGAAGATCGATCATCCCAGCATCTCGCATAAATAGTGATTCTATAATATAAGTAATTTTCACTCCACGCCTTGCAAGTTATTTTTTATTATCATTTAATGTAAAAATGTTGAACATTTGTATTTTAGAACTTCATTTCCAGACATTAATTTTGCATGATTTCTCAATTAGAATAAATAGAATTTGTGCTCAATAAATTCTGAAAAAAATTAGTGTTAGCTCATGTTGTGTGTCTTGTAATAGTGTAAAAATTTATTGCTTTTTTATTTTCATTTGATATTATAAAAAATTCAAAAACATATCATTTTCTCCTATTTGAACTTTGAAAATCATAAAAATTCACATACTGTGTCAAAAATTCCAAAAAAACTAGATTAAATTTCTTTTGGTGTGTTTTAGTTTCTATACAAATTTCATGCATTAATTATTTATAAAACTAAAAAAATGTAAAATACTAAAAATCTTAAAAAAATCATATAAAATTGTAAAAAAAAAATAAAAAAAGTGATTTAAGTTCATGTTTGTAGATAATTTCTTCTAATTTTATTAAAAATAATTTTCACTATTTTTTTATTTCATTTCCTTTTTTTAAATTACAAAATAGTCTTGTTTGTTCCCTGTTTGCATTTTCCCCTATTTTTATTCATTTTTAAAATACTAAAAAAATCTAAAAATCTCTAAAAAAATTACAAAAACAGTAAAAAATTCATAAAAATACAACAATATTTTCTTTGGATATTTCTGAGCATTATTATTATAGTTGAAAAATCAAAAAAATATTTTGCATCTCTTTTGTGCATGAATTTGCTTTGAAAATCATATTTTTTGAAAATTAAAAAATGCAAATTAAAATCATTAAAATTTTGAAAATCAGAAAATAAAAAATAGAAATAAAAAATTAAAAGAATTAAAAGGTAAAATTTTCACAAAAACTAAGGTAGTTTGCTATTGAGATTCTCTTTTTCTTTTAATTTATTTTCGATTATTTGAATAACCCTCGGGAATTGTACCCTCCCTGAGTTCGATCCTGTTAGCTATACAGGTAAATAAGTATCAAAAAATTTTCTCTTGCTTCATTATTCTTGTAATTAATTATTTGCTTGAGAAGAAAAAATTTGTTTGTTTGAGCCAGGAATTTTGGGGATCGCAACGACAACTTTATATCATTAATAACCAATCCTCGAAGATTAACACTCAACACCTACCCGTTGTCATGGCTAGTACCGACGGAAATGGGATAGACTGCACACGGTGCAATCTGCTACCCCAACGCTCCCCAACTAGACATTATATCTGCCTCGGGAAAAGATAATGCCAAATGAATCACTTTGTACTTGAGAGATGATAATTGGTTTTTCAACCGAAGTTATACCATATAGTAACAATCAAAACCATTTTGATTATAAGGAAATTTGCTAAACAAATTCTCAAACCTATTTAAGCAACATGTTTGTTGGAAAGTGTATGATGTAATCAAGTTGTGATCTAGATCATATCTTATCATATTAGTTAAGACAATGTCATTTAAGGGAACAATTATCATCAAATATTTCTCAAATATTTATCCACAATTATTTCAGTAAATTAACCATAATTTCACTAATTTAGTAAACGGCAATCACAAGGTTCTCAATTAGGATTGTAATTTCCAACAGTGACACTCACTTACTAAAATAAGCATATCTCATTCATTTTAAATCCAAATAATACAAAATCAGTTTCCAAAGTTAGCTAATTTGATTTAAAACAGAACTCAAGTGATTAGAACGCATTTCTAGGCATTTCAAAACAGTAACTAACTCTTTAATTATGTCATGCCATCCCCGAAACAGTAGATATATGTTCATTAAAATGATCATATCTTGAGCAATCGGATTCCAAATCATGCAAAGTCAAATCCCACGGTTTCCTTAATTAATGGTGAACATTATCCAAGTGATAGTTTCGTGTTTAAATACTTTAAACATGGAAGAAAATTTTCACAAAACAGGGTTGTGAAAATGAAATGCGATAAAATTTTCACAATCTCTAATGAGCCCAAGTCTTCCTAAATTTATGGATCGCATCCAAAACCTCCAACCTAAGGCTCCGATACCACTTGAAGGATATGGAAAGATCCTTAAGCGCATCACGGAAGCGTGAGTATCACATCATATGCGATCGAGAGCGACTAGTCGCACTAGTTGCTCCGGGCAGCGGAATTTAAAAAAAATAACGTAATGAAACCACAT
Organism: Ottelia alismoides; assembly: GCA_037367405.1. Lineage (NCBI taxonomy): Eukaryota > Viridiplantae > Streptophyta > Magnoliopsida > Alismatales > Hydrocharitaceae > Ottelia > Ottelia alismoides. The sequence goes on from JAZKJV010004426.1 coordinate 231,578, forward strand.
GATCTGAGAACATTTCTCGGATCATTTCGTCTAAACCAAAATTATGTATTAAGGTTACCTCTTGAAGCGTGGTAGCGATCGAGTCTCTAAACCAAGAGACCTCCTGTCTCAAGTTCGATCCAACGGAGGAGACACTTGCGAGCGCGTTGATGAGATGTGTGCTCCTCGCAATCCATGTTGATGATCAAGGTGACGAATCTCCTGATCTCAGCATACGAGATCCGACGTCTTCTTCATGAGCGAGGCATACCGAAGGATACAGAGATCCACGAGCAAATACTCTGGCAGCATAACGACGATGTTGTGATGATGGTGACTCTCTCAATGTCTCCATGGTGGACAGTCACAATGAAAGAAAGAGACATGACGTGTAGAGAGAGAGGGAGAGAGCGTATATTCAATGTATCTCGAAGAGCAAGGGGTGCCTCTTCTTATATAGGGTTTTGGGAGTCCATGGATCTCAATCCATGGACAACATAAAATCAATGGATGAAATTGATTTGTGTTTCTTTCAATGGCCATAATCTTGTTGTGAAAATACAACAATAAATACTTTAAATTAAATTAAATATACATTGAATTATCATCAACATATTTAATTTAATTAAATTAAATTATATAAGAGGATAAAGAGAGAGAGAGAGAGAATCAACCCCTAAAATAGGGGGGGCGACCACTTTTGAACAATTCAAGGGTGGCCGTCCACCACCCATTAAAGTGGCTCCTTTTTCTCTATTTTATGTGAGATATAATTTCTCATATAATCCTCTTAAATATTTGCAACAACTTTTATTGTAAATATATTCACAAAATTAATTCCAAATTAATTTGTGAATATTTCAATTATGCCACTGAAAAATCATGAATCGCATTCGCAAACCAAAATAAAATGTAAATTATATTTCAATTAATAATCCAATGTGAATCAAATTCGCATCAATAATTAATCAACAAATATAAATCACAATATCCTCTCTCTAATATATTATAAATCACATTTATAATATAACTAATTAATATGGATAGTGCTATCCACATTATTCATATCCATGATAATTAAATCACATTTAATCATCTTGGATCTCTATTTTCATGTGCCCAAATAACATGAATCACATTCACATTATTCACATCTTTGATAATTAAATCACATTTAACTATCTCAGATAACTCTCCTTATAATATGAATCGAATTCTTATTATTCATAATAATTAAATCACATTTAATTATCCATTTTTCTCAATGTTCAGATACATTTATCAACAGTGAAATTATTTTGAACTCTTTCAAGAACAATACGCTTTCTCCGCGGATACTTGGAGATAATGACATGGTGATTGTATTGTTCTACGTATAGTGACTTGGATATTAAGATCACATTTCAAATCCAAATCTTATGGACATCCCAAACATGCTTGGTTAAATCAAGATCGTAGATATAATCTTCTAATTACATCTGAATCACATTCAGATCAATGTCCAACATTTGGACTAACATCAGATTGCTTCTCTATGAGAGGAGTCGCTCTTGACATGTTTCATCACTCCCTCAAAATGGAAGCGTCATGGTTATACAATCGTTTATGAACACATCACCTTCAAGTATTCCTAATACCTGTACATCCTGCATACTGGAAGACCTAGAGTAAACCCGAAGTTTTAGATCTCTTTTAGACTGTCTCCTTCAAGGTTTTATCATTAAGTTTCTCATTTGATCATTAGGAGTCGGTATCGATCATATACTTTCCAAAAACATATATCATACCCAGGTGTTGATCATATACTTTCCAAAAGCATATATCAAACCTACAAATTCAGTCAAGCTTCCAAAGCGAGACGACCGTGCACGGAATTTGATTCTTCCCAATTTCTCATGAGTGATCTCATGTCTTACGGTTTAGTAAATGAACATGTATGATCCCTTTGAGAGATCGTACTACTCATATGCCTTTGCATGCACACCAGCGCATCGGTGTATACATCTTGGTTAGGTCATCAATCTATTGGTCTGCCAAATGTACATACTCAGACATATAGTAACACATCTGTCTCCGATCAGAGGATGCGTGCCTATATCATGACGGCATACGACATAAGACTTTGGTTATCTCAATCTCGTTAAGTCAACTCTTTGACCTAACTTATCTGACACCTCCGAATCTCTATTCCTATATAGAGGATCTGCATCAAGAGGTCGGTTAGATATCAGCCTTTAGAGAAAGGATTGTCGTCTCCTTCTCTTGTTGGAGATCATCTCTTAATAATCATTTGACAGTGCTTAATGAGTCCTCAATCTAATTCTTTAGATATTCATCCAAGCATCAGCCTCTTTGATTCAATAATTGAATCATCTGTTGTATGATCATCAAGTGGCCATGGTACATAACCCTTATTGTACTAAGGGACTGATGAAACCCAATTTCATCATCTTTATTTTCCATAATTAACCCACTGTTAAAGTCTTGTATTTATCAGAGTCCTTAATAAATTAAAAATCACAAAAAAATATCAAAAAAAATCTGTGGTATTTTTAACCTTAAAAATACCTTCAAAAATATTTGGTATCTACATATGACCTCCTCTCCACTTTTGGTCAACATGAAACTTGTAGATCTCATCAAGATCTACAACTTTCATGTTTTGAGTTTTCTCAAATTCGGCCAAATTAACCCTCAAAAATAAACTTTTTGCTCGGAATAATGTGATTGGGCCACGTGGCCCGTTCTGGGTGAGCCACGTGGCCCACCTCCCTTGACTTGTCCGCTCGCGCCCTCAGCCGTCAGATCTCCTCCTGAGATCCAACGGTCCTGAGTTCTCCACGTTCGCTCATTTTTTCCAGCCGTCTGATCTCCCTCAGTCCTTGATCACCGCCCTCCGTTAGCGCCTCTCTTGTAGGACGACATGTGGCTCATTAATGGACGTTCACTTTCGCCTGGGAGTGTTAATCTTAACCATTCATCCGCTCTCTGATTTCAACCCTCCGATCGCCTTCAGAAAAGCCCATCGCGTCCGCTTGTTCACGCCTCTCCCACCGTTTGCCACGTGGCTCATTATGCTCCTTCCGATCACCTTAAAAACCATCCATCTCAGCCATTATCACCGCACCAACTCCCAACTGCTCGATCAACCCTAGCTTCTCACCCTAGCACTCACCCCCGCCTTAATTTCCTTTCGACACGTGGCTTCATCATCTCCATCCGACCACACAACCAAGATCTAATCTTAACCGTCCCAACGCACCCTCACCAGACCGTTGGATCTCACGATCCTACGGTCCGGACATCGTCTTCCTCCTCCCACAAACTCCGCCCGAGCCCCGCGCCTCGCAGACTTCCTCCACCCTTCTATTTTTAGTCGCTTCACCTTGCCACCTCTCCTCTCTCTAACCACCCCACGACCAAGCCCATTCATCCATCTTCCTCGCGCATGCTTCCACGTTCCATGATTTTCGACAAGTCGCTCAACATCTACCCTCGAAAACCACTACTTCACTAGCCCTCTGCCATCTCCGCCCCTATAAATACCTCACCTCCCCCTCCGATAATGATGGTCCATCAACCAAGGGGCTGAGGCCCAGCCCTCCAGCTCCTCCCTGTGACAGGGGGAGGAGCTCGGATCGAGCGACAACGACCTTCTTCCCCGATGAGACCCGCCGACCTCTAGGCGGAGTTGCGGTGGCTCAAAGCCCCGCCCGAGCTCGCTGGCACGGTCGGCCAGTATGTGCGATGACCCGGGCCTCTTCTCCGATGCCCAACCCAGGCCACTACCTCCATCTCCGGCCAGGTAAGCTCTCTGATCTTCTCTGATTTTTCTTCTTATTTTGCGTAATTTTCTTGGTCTCTACAAACACTCTCTCGCTCCATTGTTCACCTCTTCAGATTCGCCATCAAACCACCTTCCACGCGGCATCTTTGATCACCCTCCTACTCACCCACAACCTCCTTCATCCCAGGCATTCTCCTCCGCCAGAGGCGGAGAACACACTAAGGGCTCCATTTTTCCGCCCCCCTAAGCCCTTCATTCACCTCACATCGCACGCACGCACGCCGCTAACCCCTTTTGCAGGTTAACATTCATCATTGGTCGGACCTCGGGCGGAGCTAGGTTTTAGAGCTCCGCCTCCGGCGATCAAGTGTCGACAACGTAGTCCAGACACTCCGGCAGTTCCTCCGACCTCGGACCTTCATCGCCAGAGCATCAGCAGTCTTCCCCGAGCTTCATCGAGCATGGCGAGGTGCGGTGGAGCTCCAGGCCTTACACCGGAGCTCCAATAGCGCCGCCAACCATCGAGGAGGAAGGAGGAGCAGCTACCGTTGGATCTCGCCCCACGGCGGAGATCCAACGGCCCTGGAGCAGCCACGTCGACATCCCGGAGCGCGGAGGCTCGGTGGGACCGAGCCTCTCCCGAGGCGCCCTCGAGCCACCCCATGGCCCGAGCCACCTGCTACGGCCACCCGAAGCAGCGCCGAACCTCATCCCCATCCGAGCCTGAGCTCACGTGCCTCCCGCATGTGGGTTCTGGGCTTTTTGCATCGGCGTCCTCGCACCCTCCGCATATTGCATCCAGGTCCTGATACCACGTGGCAGTCCCCGAGACTACCCCGAGCCTCATCGACACCAAGCCTGGAGGCTCGTGTACCCCGAGACAAGCTGAAGCAACGTCGAGCCTCTGTCGAGCCCGAGCCGCCCTCCGAGCCTGGAATAACGCATGCCTTGCACGCGCTTTCTGGGTTATTTTCACAGAGGCCCTTCACGTGCTTCCAATTTGCAAACAGGTCCTCGTCGCATGCAGACCACATGCTCAGGGGGAAATTTGCATTGAAACCCTCGCAGGTTTTCAAAATTGCAAAAATACCCCTGTGCGTGTGGGTAAATTACAGGGAGGTCCTCGTACTTTTTCATTTTTACATTTTAGTCCCTCCCAGGGACCTGTTTGTAGTTATCTTTTCATGTTTTCTTTCATTTATACCCTTGTTTTTTTTCTTGCATATCTTGAGCTACATATATCCGATTGAGTTGATTTCAGTTTCATTTTGAAGCTCTTCTCGTCATCTTTCTTATGGCATGCTTAACTTTTAGTTTTGACACTATGACCTGTAATGCCCTATTTGATTAACTAAGTGTCCAGATTTTTATTGCCTAGATGCTATATAAATAAAAATTGCTTCATTAATTGATTCTGTTTGACTCGCATATTTTATGGCTCAAGTAATTATCATTTCAGGCATATTTCCATTGCATCGCATTGCATTTATCTGCATGATAAAAAGAAAATAAAAAAATGCACGTTTGTTGTTGTGTTTGCTTGTCCTTCATGCATAATTTGATATATATTGTCTCTCACTCAACACTTAGTTAAATAGATAAAAATCTGATTAATACGAGAGAGGCGCGTGTCCCTGAGTTCGACCTTGGTATCTTGCCAAGTAAAATAAAAATAAATATGACCATCTCATTCTTATTTGATATATCAATCAGATGGTCTTTGATGAGCCCAATTTCGGCCCGACTACGATGACTATTCCAAGTGCTAACTCAGCACTATTAAAGGGTCGATTTTGCGGTTCGTCAAATGGCGCCGATTGGGCTCGCCGTTTCCCCTTGATAATGTCGTCGACCATTCCGGAGCGCGGAGGCTCGGTGGGACCGAGCCTCGCCCGAGGCGCCCTCGAGCCACCCCGTGGCACGAGCCATCTGCTACGGCCACCCGAAGCAGCTCCGAACCTCGCCCCCATCCGATCCTGAGCTCACGTGCCTCCCGCACGTGGGTTCTGGGCTGTTTGCATCGGCGCCCTCGCACCCTCCGCATATTGCATCCAGGTCTTAATACCACGTGGCAGTCCCCGAGACTACCCCAAGCCTCATCGACACCAAGCCTGGAGGCTCGTGTACCCCGAGCCAAGCCGAAGCAACGTCGAGCCTCTGCCAAGCCCGAGCCACCCTCCGAGCCTGGAATAGCGTGTGCCTTGCACGCGCTTTCTAGGTTATTTTCACAGAGGCCCTTCACATGCTTCCAATTTGCAAACAGGTCCTCGTCACGTGCAGACCACGTGCTCAGGGGGAAATTTGCATTGAAACCCTCGTAGGTTTTCAAAATTACAAAAATACCCCTATGTTTGGGTAAATTACAGGGAGGTCCTTGCACTTTTTCATTTTTACATTTTAGTCCCTCCCAGGGACCTGTTTGTAGTTATCTTTTCATGTTTTCTTTCATTTATGCCCTTGTTTTCTTTCTTGCATATCATGAGCTACATATATCCGATTGAGTTGATTTCAGTTTCATTTTGAAGCTCTTCTCGTCATCTTTCTTATGGCATGCTTAATTTTTAGTTTTGACACTATGACCTGTAATGCCCTATTTGATTAACTAAGTGTCCAGATTTCTATTGCCTAGATGCTATATAAATAAAAATTGCTTCATTAATTGATTCTGTTTGACTCGCATATTTTATGGCTCAAGTAATTATCATTTCAGGCATATTTCCATTGCATCGCATTGTATTTATCTGCATGATAAAAAGAAAATAAAAAAATGCACGTTTGTTGTTGTGTTTCCTTGTCCTTCATGCATAATTTGATCTATATTGTCTCTCACTCAACACTTAGTTAAATAGATAAAAATCTGATTAATACGAGAGAGGCGCGTGTCCCTGAGTTTGACCTTGGTATCTTGCCAAGTAAAATAAAAATAAATATGACCATCTCATTCTTATTTGATATACCAATCAGATGGTCTTTGATGAGCCCAATTTCGGCCCGACTACGATGACTATTCCAAGTGCTAATTCAGCACTATTAAAGGGCCGATTTTGCGGTTCGTCAAATGGCGCCGATTGGGCTCGCCGTTTCCCCCTGATAATGTCGTCTACCATTCCAGAGCGCGGAGGCTCGGTGGGACCGAGCCTCGCCCGAGGCGCCCTCGAGCCACCCCGTGGCCCGAGCCATCTGCTACGGCCACCCGAAGCAGCTCCGAACCTCGCCCCCATCCGAGTCTGAGCTCGTGTGCCTCCCGCACGTGGGTTCTGGGCTGTTTGCATCGGCGCCCTCGCACCCTCCGCATTTTGCATCCAGGTCCTAATACCTCGTGGCAGTCCCCGAGACTACCCTGAGCCTCATCGACACCAAGCCTGAAGGCTCATGTACCCCGAGCCAAGCCGAAGCAACGTCGAGCCTCTGCCGAGCCCGAGCCGCCCTCCGAGCCTGGAATAGCGTGTGCCTTGCACGCGCTTTCTAGGTTATTTTCACAGAGGCCCTTCACATGCTTCCAATTTGCAAACAGGTCCTCGTCACGTGCAGACCACGTGCTCAGGGGGAAATTTGCATTGAAACCCTCGTAGGTTTTCAAAATTGCAAAAATACCCCTGTATGTGTGGGTAAATTACAGGGAGGTCCTCGTACTTTTCATTTTTACATTTTAGTCCCTCCCAGGGACCTGTTTGTAGTTATCTTTTCATGTTTTTTTCATTTATGCCCTTGTTTTCTTTCTTGCATATCATGAGCTACATATATCCGATTGAGTTGATTTCAGTTTCATTTTGAAGCTCTTCTCGTCATCTTTATTATGGCATGCTTAACTTTTAGTTTTGACACTATGACCTGTAATGCCCTATTTGATTAACTAAGTGTCCAGATTTATATTGCCTAGATGCTGTATAAATAAAAATTGCTTCATTAATTGATTCTGTTTGACTCGCATATTTTATGGCTCAAGTAATTATCATTTCAGGCATATTTCCATTGCATCGCATTGTATGTATCTGCATGATAAAAAGAAAATAAAAAATGCACGTTTGTTGTTGTGTTTCCATGTCCTTCATGCATAATTTGATCTATATTGTCTCTTACTCAACACTTAGTTAAATAGATAAAAATCTGATTAATACGAGAGAGGCGCGTGTCCCTGAGTTCGACCTTGGTATCTTGCCAAGTAAAATAAAAATAAATATGACCATCTCATTCTTATTTGATATATCAATCAGATGGTCTTTGATGAGCCCAATTTCGGCCCGACTACGATGACTATTCCAAGTGCTAGTTCAGCACTATTAAAGGGCTGATTTTGCGGTTCGTCAAATGGCGCCGATTGGGCTCGCTGTTTCCCCATGATAATGTAGTCGACCATTCCGGAGCGCAGAGGCTTGGTGGGACCGAGCCTCGCCCGAGGTGCCCTCAAGCCACCTCGTGACCCGAGCCACCTGCTACGGCCACCCGAAGCAGCGCCGAACCTCGCCCCAATCCGAGCCTGAGCTCACGTGCCTCCCACGTGTGGGTTCTGGGCTTTTTTTTTTGCATCGGTGCCCTCGCACCCTCCGCATATTGCATCCAGGTCCTGATACCACGTGGCAGTCCCCGAGACTACCCCGAGCCTCATCGACACCAAGCCTGGAGGCTCGTGTACCCGAGCCAAGCCGAAGCAACGCCGAGCCCGAGCCGCCCTCCGAGCCTGGAATAGCGCGTGCCTTGCACGCGCTTTCTGGGTTATTTTCACAGAGGCCCTTCACGTGCTTCCAATTTGCAAACAGGTCCTCGTCACATGCAGACCACATGCTCAGGGGGAAATTTGCATTGAAACCCTCGTAGGTTTTCAAAATTGCAAAAATACCCCTGTGCGTGTGGGTAAATTACAGGGAGGTCCTTGCACTTTTTCATTTTTACATTTTAGTCCCTCCCAGGGACCTGTTTGTAGATATCTTTTCATGTTTTCTTTCATTTATTCCCTTGTTTTCTTTCTTGTATATCTTGAGCTACATATATCCGATTGAGTTGATTTCAGTTTCATTTTGAAGCTCTTCTCGTCATCTTTCTTATGGCATGCTTAACTTTTAGTTTTGACACTATGACCTGTAATGCCCTATTTGATTAACTAAGTGTCCAGATTTCTATTGCCTAGATGCTATATAAATAAAAATTGCTTCATTAATTGATTCTGTTTGACTCGCATATTTTATGGATTAAGTAATTATCATTTCAGGCATATTTCCATTGCATCGCATTGCATTTATCTGCATGATAAAAAGAAAATAAAAAAATGCATGTTTGTTGTTGTGTTTCCTTATCCTTCATGCATAATTTGATCAATATTGTCTCTCACTCAACACTTAGTTAAATAGATAAAAATCTGATTAATACGAGAGAGACGCGTGTCCCTGAGTTCGACCTTGGTATCTTGCCAAGTAAAATAAAAATAAATATGACCATCTCATTCTTATTTGATATATCAATCAGATGATCTTTGATGAGCCCAATTTCGGCCCGACTACGATGACTATTCCAAGTGCTAATTCAGCACTATTAAAGGGCCGATTTTGCGGTTCGTCAAATGGCGTCGTTGCCGGGGACACGACTCATTTCTTATATTTTTTGGATTTTTTGTTTATTTAAGTAAGTGTATCTTTTATATAGGTCAACTTGTTCATTTATGTTGCATTACAAAATTTTCTTCTCTATCGATCTCTAACCATTGTTTTTGTGGCAGGGCCTTTGATGGTTCAAGGAGGCGAGGAGCAGGATGCTTCCCGCTGCGAGGAGCCGCAAAACATAAGTAGAGCAAATAGGGAAGAAAGAAAAAAAATGTGTGTCTCGCATTTTATTTTTGCATGTCATTGATGAATCTGTGATTCATCACATCAAAAGTCAAAAATAGAGCCTTGTTCCCGAGAAAATAGAGGCATATTTCCTTTTATCTTGCATAAATAACACTCATGCATGCATCCATAATTCATGCATTATAGCAGCTCATCTGCATTTAAATAAGAAGCCAAAAATCCCCTGTACAAATACCTCTTCATCAAAATAACTTCTTCTCTATATATGTATATATTCCTTAATAACCTAGGGAAGAATGCCTAAAATCACCCTTGTAAAATAGCCCAAATATCCTGAGAACCCTTGTACATTAAACACACATAAAGCCCTCATACAAACCCCTAATTAGGTCTACTCACTCTTAGAATACTACATATTAAAAGACCTTCAAAATGAGACTAATTTCATTGCAATTGGAGCTTGTATGAGAAACTTGGGTTTTTGGGTCATTTTGTATACTACACATGTATATTTATGTATCCTTGTATTTATGTATCATATTTGGCCTTATCTCCGTCTTTGGTCAACATGAAACTTGTAGATCTCATCAAGATCTACAACTTTCATGTTTTGAGTTTTTCCAAATTCGGCTTCCTCTTCTCTCTATACGTGTTTTTCATCCAGCCATTCACAGCAGGCCACGTGGCGCCCTCTGGTTGCGCCACGCGGCCCGCTGCCCTTCGCCTCGTCCGCCCGCGCCCTCCGCCGTTGGATCTCGCTTCAGATCCAACGGCCCCCATCTTCCCATGCCGCTCCTTATCCCCAGCCATTGATCATCTTCCGCTCTTCATCTACACCGCACGCCCCCGCCTCGCCCTCAGCGCGCCACGCGTCGCACGCCACGCCCTTGGATGACGCACGCCGCTGTCCATCGCAACCTCTCATTCCACCTTGCATTCCGACCCTCCGATCTAAACCCTAATCTCATCCACACCGCTCGCACACGCTTCGTTCACATCACGCCACGTGGTGGCTCCACGACCCTCAGATCGCCTCCCCTCGATCTGATCTCACCCGCTCCCTAGTGATTGGATCTGGGCCGTTGGATCACAAGATCCAACGGCCAAGACCCCGTCTCCTACCTCCAGGCGCCCCTCTCCCCCACGTCCCTTGCCTTGCGGGAGGGGCGCCCCCTTTCCTTTTCAGGGCACACGTCAGCCATCTCCTCCGGCCGCTGACCTCCCCACGACACACCCCACTCATCCCTCTCCCTCGCCAGCTCCCTCAAACACCACCATCTCCGCCACACTCGCCCCACGACAGCCACCAACTTCGCCACTCACCCATTCCAGCCGTCACCTTCATCCTTTAAATACCCCCTCTCCGGCCACATTCACGCTGATCCGCCACTCCAGAGAGATCCCTCGAGCTCCAAGCTTCCTCTTGGTGACAGCAATTGGCTGATTTGTCGAGCGACGACAGAGCTTCTTCTCCGGCGAGATCCTCGGCCCATCGCCGTGTCGCAGCCACTCCCCGAGCAGCTGCTAGAGCTCGGTACCTTACCGACCCCTTGAGCGACGACCTGGAACTCCCAGCGGAGCTCCAATTCCCAGGTAACTCCCTCCATCGATCTCCGATCTTCTTCTTCTTTTTCTTGCTTTTTCTCTGCTTTTATTCGCTGTCATTGATCACCCTCGCACCTTCCAATCACCTCGGCGAGCTTCGCGTCGAAGCTCCGATCATCGCAGCACCCTCCGCACATTCCGACGACGCATACCACCTTCCTCCGACGATCAGCTCCGCCATTTGGCCGGAGCTTACTCGCCAGACCACCGCACTCCACCGTAGGCCTCGCCGCTCACTCACCTCACCTCCACGAACACCTGCACGCCTCGGCTATACGTCTAAACCCTTGCAGGTCCTAAAATCTTCATTGGACGGAGCCTCGCCGGAGCTCCCTTCGCGCTTCATCGACGCTGAGCTTCAGCACGTCTCCAAGGATCTTGAGGCCACCGGAGGCTCCGCCGTGCACTCCCGTTTCTTCCGAGCTACTTGGAAGCTCGAGACGCGCTTCATCGACGCCTGGTGACCGAGGCGGAGCTAGGCGACCTTCACCGGAGCACAGCCTTCTCCTCCGCAAGCGGCGGAGGACCATTCGAGACGACGCAGCAGCAGCCGTACGATCATTCGATCGAACGGCCCTCGTCCAGCCACGTATTCCATCACCGCAACCGTCCTCGACCGTTCATCGCACTCCTGATCGGACGCCTCACCAGCCGCCACGCGTCTTCATCGACATCCCTTGGATCCATCTTGATCCAAGGGCCTTCAGGCCGCCACGTCCCCTTATCCGAGCCTTAGCCCCCAAGCCTAGGCTCGGGTGACCCGAAGCTGCCCCGAGGCTAGTCCGAACCTCCAGAAGGACCCGAGCCTTACTCCGAGCCTCCGACGCCTTCCGAACCTAGGTCGCCCCACGTGAGGAGCACGTGCGACCTGGGTTATTTGCACCGACGCCCCTGGAGCTTTCAGAAATTGCGAAGAGGCCCCTGTGAAGCAGACATCACGTGAGGAGCACGTGTTTCGTGGAGAAATTGCATAGAAGTCCTGCATACTATTGGTAATTGCATTTTAGTCCCTGTCAGCACGTTTACTTATTGAATTTTTAATTTCCAGTATTGCATTTACACCCTTGTGTTTGCACGTGTCCATAGCATGCATTTTTCATCATTTTGAAATTCTAAAAATTGCAAGTTGTTGAGAATTTTGTCCTCTACCTGTTTGTACACGTGTCTGATTTTTGTTGGCTTAATTGAATTATCAATGAATTAATTGGTTCATTTGTGACATATTTTGCCCAGTGATGCCTTTTGATTTTTAATTAATTATCAGTGCCTTCAAAAATCACCAAAAATTCACAGTAGCTTAAGGACTTCATTTTTAACACCCCATAAAAATTTCATATCATTTGCACGCATATCGAGGCCTAAATAAATAGTTTAGTGATTTTCTTGAATTAATTTTAATTAATTCATTTCACTACAAATTTTAGATCTGTTAATTTTCCTAGGTCCCTGATCATTAGACCTTCCTAGGATAATTTTAGTTCTTGGAAAAATTGTGATTTGATATTTATTAAAAATTAAACACTGAAAATCACTCTGTCTGTTTATTTAATTCATAGAAAAATCATTTTGAGTCGAAAAATTCCAAAAAAATTAGTGTAGGTCATTTTCATCATAAATAACCATCTGGCCAATTTTCATTATTTTTAGACTTCGTTTGATACATCAATTAAATTTAAAGTTAGGTTGGCTAAGACTTGTCTGCATATGTCTGCATAAAAGAAATAAAAAGACCAAAAAAAAATTGTCCCTCGAATATCAACACTTGTAAATTGCTGTAATCCACCTAAGGAGACAGTTGCCTCCCTGAGATCGACCTTGGACTCCACCAAGTAAAAAAATATCACCGCTTAAAATTGACCAAAATCTGATTTAAGTGGTTTTTGATCAACCTTCCGCATCCGACTGCAACGAACACTTAAAATTAATTTGGACCATTAATTTGACCGAATTAACATAGGGTGCGGGAGCGCTCATCAAAATGGCACCGTTGCCGGGGAGGCACGGCTTAGGTTAATTGTAGCATATTTTTGAAGTGTTTGATTTCTAACCCCCCGGGTAGTCTGACCCCCGGTTTTTCTTGTAATTATTTCTCTTATTTGTTTTCTTTTTGCTTTATTTTGTGTCACTCTCTGACCTCTATTTCATTTTTGTGCGAGGACCGCGAGGAGTCAGCGACGCTTCAAGGACTTAGCATTTAAAGTGTGTTGAGAGAAAGAGAGGCATTGTACTTTTTATTTTATTTTTCTTTTGCATTATTTCCAGCGGTTCCCGTTTGGGAGCTCGCGCGTGTAAATATAGTGGAAACTGTGTCCCGTGTGCTGTGTGGGTGATTGGTAATTTAGCTTGCACTAGCGGCTCCTCGAGCCACTCTAGGACTTGTTTGTGCTCGTAATCAATAGGACCACACATTACACTTAAAAGACGCACCTAGACCGCAGGACTTAGTTCAAATTAAACTGTTCTTCACGCTAATAGAACTGCCTGTCTAGGAGCGGCTTTCATCGCTTGCATTTGCATGTAGAATAAAGTTTTCAATTCTGTATAGCATCCTGCATCAAAAAGCGAAGGATCACTGTAAGTATTCTCTACTCAGCATACGCATCATCGATTTCAACTTGCATCGGCTTTTCTCGATTTCCCCCTCTGATTTTCTCACTTAATTTAAAAAGGAAATTGGGACTGTCCGATAGGCGTGATTTGTGGTGATTAATTACAGTGATAACCTAACTTTAAAACCGGGACTGCTAACAGTATTGTTCATAAAAAGGGAATAAAAGCTGAAAATTGTTTGCGGGAGACTAATCCCCGACCTTGTTTTCAGGCTGAGTGAGGGTACTTGAGTGTGTGTGAACACCTTAAGGCAGAGCCCAAATCCCCGCCTTCCATATCACGGGCCAACTGATCCTAGCAAATATCACGAGTTGGATACTTTTAGCTCATTGACAAGTACCAAGTAGCCTCCGCCTTCGCGGGTAGATAGGGGCGAACCAGCGGTACTCTGCGACAAGGCCTAGCTTTGTCAGCCTCCGCCTGCTTGCAGGTAGATAGGGGCACGTCTTTGAGTCCCCAACTCCGGATAGGAGCGAAGAAAGGGAGGATCAGCGGTATCTTAGGCGACAGGATAAACAGGGAAGACGCATCCGGCTCTGAGCCGACTTCCCTTTAGGCCGCGTAATCCTTGCTAGATTTGCTTGAAAATCACACTTAAAAACTACAAGATAAATTGGACTCAACTTTGAGTCCTTCACTGTGTTGAGTGTGAATCCAGGGTCTTGGATTGATCTTGTGTTTGCTTCAGGTAGGAGTAAAATCCTATCTTCTTCTTGCTTAACCAAGATGAGTAACTGGGGAGATCTCGACGCACCGTTCACTGATCTCTCTATGAGTCCCCCAAGTAACTCGTCTTTTCCGGTCCGAGCGCACCTTGGACCACCCAGGACTCATGACCCTCTTGAGTCCTGGTTCCCTCCTGCTCAGGGTGGTTACTCTCAAACCAACCCTTTTATCTCCTCTGAGATTACCGAGGAAGACCATTGCCTCGGTAATCCCTTCCTTGATTCAACCTCTAACACCGACCTTATTTTCCAATTCCCAGAACTAGAGGGAGAAATGCCGCCAAAGATGCCGCCCGATGAGGACCAGATGAGACAGATCCTTAGACGCCTTGCTGAAGCTGAACAGAAAAATGCTGATCTCACTGCACGAATGGGGTGGATAATAGTAGCTGAAGGGATCGACCGACCAATGGTCGATACCTATAACCCGGCGGAGAATGAAATCCAGAATTGGCTAGCACCTGCAGTTCCCGACCAGGCATTCGAGCTGAAGCCCCACTTCCTTAGCCTGCTGCCGAAGTTCAACGGAAACCTCAGTGAAGAGCCGTACACTTTCCTCCGTGACTTCGAACTAGTCTGCAATAATCTGAGCCATCCCAATGTTGGCCAAGATTATATCCGGCTGAAAGCCACCCCGTTTGCCTTAGGAGATAAGGCTGCACATTGGCTGAAAAACCTAGGGGTGGTATGCACTACCTGGATGCAGTTCAAGGACCTCTTCTTGAAGAAGTTCTACCCACTCAGTAGAACCAATCAGATGCGAACGAAGATTGCCAGCTTCGCCCAAGGACCCTGCGAACCGTTCCACGAGGCGTGGGACAGGTTCAATGACTTAGTACAGAAATGCCCATGCCACGGCATTTCTAAGGCGATCTTAGTCCAGACCTTGTTCTGCGGCCTAACCCCAGAGATGCAGGGGTTAGTCAGCGCCGCCTGCGGAGGAAGCTATCTGAACAAGAACGAGCACGCCGTGTGGAAAATCCTAGAGCAGATGGCAGAAACCGGCAGGTCACAGGCCACAAGGGCCTATCAGTTGTCTCCCTCGATTCTATCCAATGAGACAACTAGAAGGACTGTTGCAGATCTGACAGAGGACCTCATCCCCAGCATGGGGATGATTGCAGACAAGCTTACCATGGTCGAACAGATCCACAAGAGAGTCGCGGAGATGGAGTCTCTTTCGAGCCTTCCCAAGAAGGTGGAGGAACTCTCTGAAAAGGTAGCCAAGATCAAGCTACCCACCCCTTCTGCACCACCTGTACCTGTACATCGAGTCCATCTTGTACAGGAACAGGCACCGGGGTCTCAGAGCAGCTGGGATCAGACTTACACCCAGCAGAACCATCATGCACCCCCACCAGTGGAGACAGAGTACGAGGAGCCTCCGCCCGTTTACGAGATCAACGGGCTCTGGTATAGCCGTGACCCACTAGTCCGGCAAATCGAGATGGGGAAGGACCAGGCACACCGCCCAACCCCAGTCTACCAGGAGACCAGGCCCGTCACAATCCCGCGATATCAGTCCAGGCCAGAACAGGGGTACCAGCCGCAGCAGCGCACCTACCAGCAGGGGCCAGCACCGCCCCATCAGCAGCAGTATCGGCACGGCCAGCAGGGCCAGTTCAGGACCGCATCCACTCAGCAGCCAGCCCAGCCCACCGAGTTGGAGTCCCTCACCTTGGCGATCCAGACCCTGTATGATAGGGTCCAGCAGATGCAAAACGACTACCTGGACATGAGAACCGACATCAATCGGGTCTCTCGTGCTCAGGACCAACAAATGGCGCCAAGGACTCCAATTCCCGCACAGGTTCAGGCCAACCCAAATAGCATACAACAGGGCCAGAACCGACCCCGAGATCAGGTATACTATTCAGATAACTATTTATCTGAACATGAGATCCTTTCGTACGATAATGTTAATCATATGTCCCTCAGGAGCGGAAGGACCGTGACCATACCTGATCGGGCACGGGCACAACAGGAAGGAACCTCCGAAATTTGACCTGAGGAGAATTCGGAGGAGGAAGAGGAGGAGCACCACCGTCACCACCAGCAGAAGAAGAGGACATCTGAGTCCTCGAAGCACCAGCCCCGCAGTCATCCGGAGTCCGACGACACCGATGAGCCCGCACCTCCATCTGAGGAGGACCAGCCAGAAGAAGCGGAAGAAGCATCACCGGTTTCGCCCAAGCATTTTCCCTTTCGTCAGAGTCAGAGTCAGAGTCTGTATAAAAGTCCGAGTCAGAGTCTTGTTCAGAACTCAGTTTCAGCAGCTAATGAAGATATTTCAGTTCCAGAACCTGAGTTAATAATCCCTTCCCCCAAGCTCTCAAGGGTGAGAAGAAGAAAAACAAAAAAATCCCAAAAGATGACCCTGAGATGGCTGAGTTTTGTAACAAACATATCAAGGTCACAATCCCCTTTGACAAGTTCGTGGAAATGACCCCTGCATTCCAAAAATACCTTAAGGTGAGATGCACACCTACTAGGGTTAGCAGGAAAACCAAAAGCCGTGTTGAGAAACACGTCCTATCAGTAGCCACGACTTGTGCAATAAAGAACTCGTTTCCTCGGAAACGAAGAGACATGGGTGCACACTATGTAGTGAGTCATGTTGATGACATCGCGTTTGCACGCACTCTCCTGGACAATGGTTCCTCGATCAATTTGATGCCCACAGCCCTCTATGAGCGGCTCAATCTCGGACCTATTAGGAAATCTAGAGCTATTCTTCAATTTGCAGACAAATCCACTAAGAGGTCCCAAGGAGAGTTAAGAAACATTGTGATCAAAGTCGAGGGGCAAGAATACATGGTGGACTTTACTGTCCTCGATATGGAAACCCCTCGTAATTGGAGAGATTCCCAGATCATTTTGGGTAGGCCCTTCCTCAGAACAGCAGGGGCCTTATTCGATTATAAGAATGGGAAAATTCAGTTCCAAACTCCAGGCGGAGATGAGGAACTAGAGATGAAGCAGACAAGATGGCAGAGACCAGACTCCGAATCCAGCACCGAGTACTCTTCTCTCGAAACAGACCGTGAACAGGTAGACTTAGTTGGGCCATGGAGACAGAACCCAGCCAGCACCGATGTGTCCATCTCCTTTGAAGATGATCCAGTGCATGAGTCAGTCTGCGAGATCCTCAGGAACGAGTACAGCTCTGAGCCTGCATCGCCCTACATCTTCGATGACACAGAGGCCCAAGTGGGCCTGTCAGTCCTTACATCCTTAGGACA
Organism: Ottelia alismoides; assembly: GCA_037367405.1. Taxonomy (NCBI): domain Eukaryota; kingdom Viridiplantae; phylum Streptophyta; class Magnoliopsida; order Alismatales; family Hydrocharitaceae; genus Ottelia; species Ottelia alismoides. The sequence goes on from JAZKJV010004426.1 coordinate 249,306, forward strand.
ATCGGAAGATGAGGATGACGAGTCGAACGAGGCGTTTGCCGATTGCATGGAGACCTTTGACGATCCGACTCCAGAGCCGAGATTGGTGGCAGCAAATGCAGAACAGGATCCAGCCACTTCCAGCACCAAACCAGATCGGATTGAGCCAGACTTCTTAGACGATCATACCATCCCTGAGCTCAAACCCTTACCCACAACCCTGAAATATGCCTTCCTTGCGGGCCAAGACAAGAAATTTCCGGTCATTATCAGTTCGCAATTGACCGAGGAGCAGGAGTCTCGCTTGCTAGAGATCCTGGAGAAGAACCGCGAGGCAATAGGCTGGAGCATTTCCGATCTCCACGGGATAAATCCCGCTCTGTGTTCGCACCATATATATTTGGAGAACGAAGCCAAACCCTCTCGTGAATTCCAACGTCGGTTGAATCCAAATCTACGAGAGGTTGTGAAGAAAGAGATAGAAAAATGGTGCGACGCGGGTTTTATTTACCCAATCTCCGATTCTAAGTGGGTGGCTCCAATTCATGTTGTCCCGAAAAAGTCAGGAATTCAGACGACCACCAACGAGGACGGAGAGGAGATCGTGACAAGAGTACCCACGTCGTGGCGCGTCTGTGTGGATTACAGACGCCTGAATGCCGCGACGAAAAAGGATCATTTCCCCCTACCATTTATTGATCAGATTTTAGAAAGACTAGCGGGGAAAGAATTCTTTTGTTTTCTTGATGGGTTCTCGGGCTACAATCAAGTAGCCATAGCTCCGGAGGACCAGGAAAAAACCACGTTCACATGCCCCTTTGGTACCTATGCTTTCAGGCGCATGCCTTTTGGGCTATGCAATGCTCCAGGTACTTTTCAAAGGTGCATGATTGCTGTATTCGCCGAAATGGTCGGCGAATTCCTGGAAGTCTTCATGGATGACTTCTCGGTCCATGGCGACTCTTTTGATTCCTGCCTTAGGAATCTGGACCGAGTCCTCAAAAGATGTTGTGAGGTCAATCTGGTGCTCTCCTGGGAGAAAAGTCACTTTATGGTGACGGAGGGCATAGTGTTGGGGCATGTCATCTCCAAGAGAGGAATGGAGATTGACCCTGCCAAGGTGGACGTGATCAGACGACTCCAGCCACCAACCAACGTAAGGCAGTTGCGGTCGTTCCTCGGGCATGTCGGATTTTATCGGAGATTTATAAAGGATTTTTCTAAGATTGCCCGACCGCTAACTGAGCTTTTAGGCAAAGACGCGGAGTTTATTGTCGATCACAAGTGTCTTGAGGCCTTTAAGCGGTTACAAGGAATGATCATGGACGCACCCATCTTACAAGCCCCAGATTGGTCTCTTCCTTTTGAGATCATGACGGATGCCTCAGATTATGCTGTTGGGGCTGTATTGGGACAAAGAAGAGACGGCGTCCCGTTTGCAATTCACTACGCAAGCAAAGTGCTTGATGCGGCTCAGCGTAACTATACAGTTACCGAAAAGGAAATGCTTGCGGTAGTGTTTGCCTTGGACAAATTCAGATCTCATTTAATCGGATCCAAGGTAACTGTGTTCACAGACCACACGGCACTACGATATTTGATGGAGAAGAAGGACGCGAAGGCGCGTCTTCTTCGTTGGATTTTACTTATCCAGGAGTTTGATTTGGACATCCGTGATAAACCTGGAAAGAAGAATGTAGTAGCCGATCATCTCTCTCGTCTCGAAGATCTTAATACTTCCGAGGTTTCCCCGATTCGAGACTCCTTCCCTGACGAGTCGATTTTTGTTATCGACTCACTCCCATGGTATGCCAATATCGTGAACTATCTTGTCTCCAAGAAAGTTCCCGAGGATTGGCCCAAGAGCCAAATTGACCGACTAAAGTCGGACGCTAGACACTACCATTGGGAGGATCCGATCCTTTTCTTTGAAGGACCGGATTGTGTCTGGAGACGTTGTATTCCTCAGGAGGAATACCAGAGTGTCCTTTCTTTATGCCATAGCTTAGAGGCAGGAGGACACCACTCCGGGAAGAGGACCGCATGGAAGGTACTTCAATGTGGCTTTTACTGGCCGACTCTGTTTCGCGATGCCGCCGCCTTCGCGAAGTCGTACCCAGTGTGCCAGAGGATGGGAGGAACCGTTGGTTCCAAGGATGAGATGCCAATGCAGCCAGTCATCATTTGTGATGTCTTTGACGCCTGGGGCATCGATTTCATGGACCCATTCCCTGTCAGCCATGGGTTTGAATACATCCTTCTTGCGGTTGACTATCTGTCCAGATGGGTGGAGGCTATCCCGTCCCGAGCCGCAGACAGCAGGACTGTCTGTAAATTTATCAGAGAGCACATAATCTCTAGGTTCGGGATCCCCAAAATGATGATATCAGATGGGGGTAGCCACTTTGTGAATCGGGAGGTGAAGAAACTCCTGAAGGACTACGGCATCGAACACCGTGTCGCTAGTCCTTACCACCCACAAACCAATGGTATGGCTGAGGTGTCGAATAGGGAGGTGAAAACCATATTGCAAAAGCTCGTCCGCCCAGACAGGAAGGACTGGTCTCAGATCTTGGATCAAGTCCTCTGGGCGTATAGGACGGCTTACAAGACACCGTTAGGCACCTCCCCATTCCGAATGGTATTCGGAAAGCCGTGCCATTTGCCCGCAGAGTTAGTGCACAAATCAGAATGGGCAATAAAGAAGGTCAACTGGAACACACACCTAGGCCAGAAACAGAGAGACATGGATCTGAATGAGCTTGTGGAAGTCAGAAACCGAGCATACGACAACAGTGTGGTGTACAAGGACAAGGTGAAGCGTTGGCACGATAGATATATCAGACGAAAGACCTTTGTTCCTGGACAAAAGGTATGGTTGTTCAATGCCAGGCTGAAGACTTTCCAAGGCAAACTAAAGTCTAAGTGGACGGGACCATTCGTTGTCCGAACGGTGCATGATAGTGGATGTGTCGAGATCTCAGATCTCGCAGATGACGCACCGACATTCCTAGTAAATGGGCAGCTGTTGAAGCACTTCGTCGAATCCAATGAACAGTTAGTCCATGTGGAGGAGATTGTATTCATATGCGAGACAGATACAGCAGATACATCTCAAGCCGCGTATGAGACCTTGCAGCAATGAACTCCAGCCATCAGCAGCATCTTCAAAAGATTCAGACCGACTCAGCTGTATATATATATATCATTCTTCCTGTATATCATATCCTTACCTCCACGATTCTAGTAACTCGTCCCCACATCATCGAATCATTATCTCGGACTATACTTAGGATGACCAGATCCTAAGTATAGGGGGAAGGGGTCACCCGAGTCGATTCACTGTACATTCTCCAGATCACATTGGTCCTTATACTCATTTCCTACCGATACTTAGGCTGACCTAAGCCTAAGTATAGGGGGGACCGATGCCCGCACTGATACTCCTCCATTTCTCCTCTTAACCTCGTCCGCCCCATTTCTGATCTTCTTCTACACTTAGGCTGCCAGAGCCTAAGTATAGGGGGGACGAGACGACTTCTATACTTTCTATTTCTTTTTGGCTCTCCTACGCTTAGCACGAGCTATGTCTTTTCCTCGCTCTTCGTGCTCTGAGGACATAGCACACGCTAAGTATAGGGGGGCGTGTATATATTACATATATACTTTACCCATAGCTCGTACTTTCGCGTATTTTTGTATATATTTACAATAATTACGGGTGGGTAAAATTTTGAAAAAAAAATTAAAAAATTAAAATTAAAATAAAATAAAATAAAATAAAATATAGGCTTCTTATTTACTCTTGCACATCATCTCTGCATAAAGAGTCTTGCATTTTCATAGCATGTCATCTGCATCTCATCTGCATATCTTTGCATATGCAAAGTGAAAAGCTAGTGGGTTCTGAACCAAGTCATGAGTAGATATTGAGGATGGACTTGATTTGACCTTAATCCACCTAATTTCAGAGGAACCTTATAGGGACTGGAGTTAAGATTTCTCAGGTCAAGTGACTTAATTCTTTGAGTCCACAAATCTATGTTCACATGTCATCTTAATTAGTCTAAGTAGAATATCTCGTGCATACGCAGGATTCTTTTAGATAATGACCTAACTTGGACAAGCACAATGCACATAGCTCTTCATCGATGAGGTGTTGAGGAAGTAGTTTCCTTTGGCTTGGGGTAGCATATGAGGGTAGTACTTCTAGGCGGAACCTCTCTTCTTCTTCTAGTGAAGGAAGTGCGTCTCAACTTGGTCTAGTGGTGATGAAGGCTAAGGACGGGATGCTGTGGGTTGCAATAATGCTTCAAAAGAGGGATAGTCTACTGGCTCAAGAGGAAAAACTCCTGATGTACATGCTGCACCTTGTATATAGTTGTTGAGAAAAAAAAAATAGACAGGTCAAAAATAAAAGAAAAAATATATTGCCTGTTGGAGTATGTATATTAGCAAGAAGTCTGCAGCTGGATGACTTGGCTACACTGGTCAGGCATCCCGAGATAGGTTAGCTACACTGGCTACCGTCCATTCTTTTCTCTACCCCCTCCTCTTGAGTTGGTCGCACTTGAACTTAGAAGGGAATACCCCGCTCCTCGAGGAAAGAGTTACTGGACCAGGTTATTGAGTTACCTTGTTAGAGGAGGCTGGTTCCGAGTCATTTATGATATGGAGAGCTATATCTCACTTACACAGTACAAGTAAGAATCATAGTCATCAGAAATTTGCGTTTGAGGATTTATTCTGACCTGACTGTTAAGGTGTCTTGAATAGAAGACTTGTGGAACTTGAAGTCTGTTAGGTCTTAAGTTCAGGTCCCAATAAGGTTCCGCCACATAATTAATCCAAAGGTCGAGTCAGGCTCCATTTTCAACTTTTGTTCATGACCTTGGTATGGAACCCAAAATCATTTCACTCTTGCATTTCATTTAGTTGCTCGGGGACGAGCAAGGTTTAAGTATAGGGGGTTGATGAATCTGTGATTCATCACATCAAAAGTCAAAAATAGAGCCTTGTTCCCGAGAAAATAGAGGCATATTTCCTTTTATCTTGCATAAATAACACTCATGCATGCATCCATAATTCATGCATTATAGCAGCTCATCTGCATTTAAATAAGAAGCCAAAAATCCCCTGTACAAATACCTCTTCATCAAAATAACTTCTTCTCTATATATGTATATATTCCTTAATAACCTAGGGAAGAATGCCTAAAATCACCCTTGTAAAATAGCCCAAATATCCTGAGAACCCTTGTACATTAAACACACATAAAGCCCTCATACAAACCCCTAATTAGGTCTACTCACTCTTAGAATACTACATATTAAAAGACCTTCAAAATGAGACTAATTTCATTGCAATTGGAGCTTGTATGAGAAACTTGGGTTTTTGGGTCATTTTGTATACTACACATGTATATTTATGTATCCTTGTATTTATGTATCATATTTGGCCTTATCTCCGTCTTTGGTCAACATGAAACTTGTAGATCTCATCAAGATCTACAACTTTCATGTTTTGAGTTTTTCCAAATTCGGCTTCCTCTTCTCTCTATACGTGTTTTTCATCCAGCCATTCACAGCAGGCCACGTGGCGCCCTCTGGTTGCGCCACGCGGCCCGCTGCCCTTCGCCTCGTCCGCCCGCGCCCTCCGCCGTTGGATCTCGCTTCAGATCCAACGGCCCCCATCTTCCCACGCCGCTCCTTATCCCCAGCCATTGATCATCTTCCGCTCTTCATCTACACCGCACGCCCCCGCCTCGCCCTCAGCGCGCCACGCGTCGCACGCCACGCCCTTGGATGACGCACGCTGTTGTCCATCGCAACCTCTCATTCCACCTTGCATTCCGACCCTCCGATCTAAACCCTAATCTCATCCACACCGCTCGCACACGCTTCGTTCACATCACGCCACGTGGTGGCTCCACGACCCTCAGATCGCCTCCCCTCGATCTGATCTCGCCCGCTCCCTAGTGATTGGATCTGGGCCGTTGGATCACAAGATCCAACGGCCAAGACCCCGTCTCCTACCTCCAGGCGCCCCTCTCCCCCACGTCCCTTGCCTTGCGGGAGGGGCGCCCCCTTTCCTTTTCTGGGCACACGTCAGCCATCTCCTCCGGCCGCTGACCTCCCCACGACACACCCCACTCATCCCTCTCCCTCGCCAGCTCCCTCAAACACCACCATCTCCGCCACACTCGCCCCACGACAGCCACCAACTTCGCCACTCACCCATTCCAGCCGTCACCTTCATCCTTTAAATACCCCCTCTCCGGCCACATTCACGCCGATCCGCCACTCCAGAGAGATCCCTCGAGCTCCAAGCTTCCTCTTGGTGACAGCAATTGGCTGATTTGTCGAGCGACGACAGAGCTTCTTCTCCGGCGAGATCCTCGGCCCACCGCCGTGTCGCAGCCACTCCTCCGAGCAGTTGCTAGAGCTCGGGACCTTACCGACCCCTTGAGCGACGACCTGGAACTCCCAGCGGAGCTCCAATTCCCAGGTAACTCCCTCCATCGATCTCCGATCTTCTTCTTCTTTTTCTTGCTTTTTCTCTGCTTTTATTCGCTGTCATTGATCACCCTCGCACCTTCCAATCACCTCGGCGAGCTTCGCGTCGAAGCTCCGATCATCGCAGCACCCTCCGCACATTCCGACGACGCATACCACCTTCCTCCGACGAGCAGCTCCGCCATTTGGCCGGAGCTTACTCGCCAGACCACCGCACTCCACCGTAGGCCTCGCCGCTCACTCACCTCACCTCCACGAACACCTGCACGCCTCGGCTATACGTCTAAACCCTTGCAGGTCCTAAAATCTTCATTGGACGGAGCCTCGCCGGAGCTCCCTTCGCGCTTCATCGACGCTGAGCTTCAGCACGTCTCCAAGGATCTTGAGGCCACCGGAGGCTCCGCCGTGCACTCCCGTTTCTTCCGAGCTACTTGGAAGCTCGAGACGCGCTTCATCGATGCCTGGTGACCGAGGCGGAGCTAGGCGACCTTCACCGGAGCACAGCCTTCTCCTCCGCAGGCGGCGGAGGACCATTCGAGACGACGCAGCAGCAGCCGTACGATCATTCGATCGAACGGCCCTCGTCCAGCCACGTATTCCATCACCGCAACTGTCCTCGACCGTTCATCGCACTCCTGATCGGACGCCTCACCAGCCGCCACGCGTCTTCATCGACATCCCTTGGATCCATCTTGATCCAAGGGCCTTCAGGCCGCCACGTCCCCTTATCCGAGCCTTAGCCCCCAAGCCTAGGCTCGGGTGACCCGAAGCTGCCCCGAGGCTAGTCCGAACCTCCAGAAGGACCCGAGCCTTACTCCGAGCCTCCGACGCCTTCCGAACCTAGGTCGCCCCACGTGAGGAGCACGTGCGACCTGGGTTATTTGCACCGACGCCCCTGGAGCTTTCAGAAATTGCGAAGAGGCCCCTGTGAAGCAGACATCACGTGAGGAGCACGTGTTTCGTGGAGAAATTGCATAGAAGTCCTGCATACTATTGGTAATTGCATTTTAGTCCCTGTCAGCACGTTTACTTATTGAATTTTTAATTTCCAGTATTGCATTTACACCCTTGTGTTTGCACGTGTCCATAGCATGCATTTTTCATCATTTTGAAATTCTAAAAATTGCAAGTTGTTGAGAATTTTGTCCTCTACCTGTTTGTACACGTGTCTGATTTTTGTTGGCTTAATTGAATTATCAATGAATTAATTGGTTCATTTGAGACATATTTTGCCCAGTGATGCCTTTTGATTTTTAATTAATTATCAGTGCCTTCAAAAATCACCAAAAATTCACAGTAGCTTAAGGACATCATTTTCAACACACCATAAAAATTTCATAGCATTTGCACGCATATCGAGGCCTGAATAAATAGTTTAGTGATTTTCTTGAATTAATTTTAATTAATTCATTTCACTACAAATTTTAGATCTGTTAATTTTCCTAGGTCCCTGATCATTAGACCTTCCTAGGATAATTTTAGTTCTTGGAAAAATTGTGATTTGATATTTATTAAAAATTAAACACTGAAAATCACTCTGTCTGTTTATTTAATTCATAGAAAAATCATTTTGAGTCGAAAAATTCCAAAAAAATTAGTGTAGGTCATTTTCATCATAAATAACCATCTGGCCAATTTTCATTATTTTTAGACTTCGTTTGATACATCAATTAAATTTAAAGTTAGGTTGGCTAAGACTTGTCTGCATATGTCTGCATAAAAGAAATAAAAAGACCAAAAAAAAATTGTCCCTCGAATATCAACACTTGTAAATTGCTGTAATCCACCTAAGGAGACAGTTGCCTCCCTGAGATCGACCTTGGACTCCACCAAGTAAAAAAATATCACCGCTTAAAATTGACCAAAATCTGATTTAAGTGGTTTTTGATCAACCTTCCGCATCCGACTGCAACGAACACTTAAAATTAATTTGGACCATTAATTTGACCGAATTAACATAGGGTGCGGGAGCGCTCATCAGTCATGTAATAATTTGTCTTTTACAGCGGTCTTCGATCGAAGGCTCGCGATTGTAATCGAATGATCGTGGTTGTGTGGGGATCGTCCCCACTTGAGTGTCGACCTAGGACCAGGCACGCAGCTCTTTGAGCTTAGTTAATTTTTGTATTTTTATGTGCTTGCTCGTAGGTAGGACACACCTTAATTAAAGACGCACTTAGCATCGCTTTACTTAGTCAAATTAAAAGAATATTTTTCCCGCTAATAGAAGCATGTTAGGTGCGACTTTCTGATGACTTGTATACATGAGTTTTTGTTTTCAAAACAGCCCAAGTTTTCACGTATTTCTCGTCAAATCACTGCAAGATTTCTCGCTTAGCCTAGATCACGGTTTTTATCGAATACGTGACTTTTTCTCGGTTTCTTTTTCCTAGCTTGATCACCTAGGATTAATGGAAAATGGGAATGAATGGTAGACGATGATTGCTTGATTTTGTGCTAACCTTAATTCAGTGACAACATTAAATAAAAATTGGGACTGTTAATTGCAAGTCAAACCATAAAATGGAGTAAAACTTTGGTTTTGGTAGATCAATACCCTCGTTTACGCATTGTTTTCACTTCACATTTTCTCCGCATAAAATATCTAATGTTTTATCACCAATAAAAATGACAAGATAATAAACCAACCTCGGTTGGTTTCATGTTGGTGAACCTGAGGGTCTTGCTTGTTTGCTTCGATACACCCCCCAAAACCTTAGTCACTCCATCCATCTCCGCAGATTCACCCGCTCATCTGTACATCCAACCATCTTCTTCGTTCACCTTGGGTCCCTCCCAACATCAATTCCATCTTTATACTTAGACTAATCTCAGCCTAAGTATAGGGGGGACCCGAGTCCCCGTGATTTTCTCTACTCTCCTCTCCTTGCCTTTATACTTAGGTTATTTCTAACCTAAGTATAGGGGGAGCCCCTCTTTGCTCCCATATATTCCTTTATATTTAAATGGACCTATGGACTGGTAACATCTAGTGCTATGAGGACATAGCAAAGTTTAAGTATAGGGGGGTATACCGTATATACCGTATACTTAGCTATAATCTGAAAATTTTGAAAAATTTAAAACTTTTTGGCTAAAGTAATTTCTTTGGACTAAGAGGGCTCAAATGTTTTTCACGACTTTTTCGATATTATGTTACGCTATTTTGATAAAAATATTTTCAAAAATGATTTTTCCTTGTTTTGAAAAAAAATCTTTTGAAAATATTTTGAAAAACTTTTTATTTGTGTGACATGGTTTTCAAAAATCTCCATCTCTTTTCAAGGAAAGTTGAGTTTAACTTGTGTTTTAACCTTTATTAAAATCCATAAAAATGAGAAAAACCCAAAACCCTTTAAGAGTCGTTGGTGACTACTAAACCCAATTAAGTAAGACGCATTCAGTGAGGGTTCGCCCTTAGCAGATTGGATGGTTTAGAGGACATCGCGTAAGGCCCTGTCCTCAAGCAACGGGCTTCGGCCTGTACTTACATCCATACTGGCTGAATTGCAGATGCTCAATTGAGTTTAGGCAGTTCTAATATCTCTTGAAGTAAAAAAAAGTCTTGTTTTTGAATGAAGAAGTTGGATTAATCCTCTACACTTAAACTTCCACCCAGGATCTGAAATGATCAAGGAGACTTAATTTTATGAGGTCTTTGAGATTTTAGGTTAACCAGCCTTAGTCATCAGGGTCATAGAGTTAATCATCCACATTCCCCTAGGTTTCTAGATTTGCATGCTATATTCCATGCTTAGTCTCAGACAAAAAGAATATGATCATCACATCACATGCACGACTGCGGTTTTTTATGAGATGAGTTGATTTTTCACCTGAGGGATTGGGATGAGGAAGTCGAGTTTGGATTTGATCTAATGATGCTCGAGGATGGGATAAAATCTTTGGAGGCTTCATGAAACCTGAGTGTCAGCAATATTAGCCAGTATGAGAACTTGGTTCTTATACTAATCTCTTGATATTGACCTAAGTGCCAGGGTGTGAAATAAATAAAAAAATTGTTGATCAGTGTGCGCCAACTCTTGGTAAAAGCAGTGGAGCTAGCCAAAAATTATACAAGTCAATGAAGTTTCAAAGAAAAAGCTCTCATTCCACAAAGTCAAATATCAAAGAGCTTCCACCAAAGGCGAGCGCTCCCAAACTTTTCAAAGTGTCCACTTGGACCACCGCTATTAGGACCAGGAGTCGGGCTTGCACCAAAAAAGGGCTCTGCATCGTAAATGCTACAAGTCTGGGTGTAGAAGGTACGATAGGTACTCAAAAGAGACACACCCCGGTGTACTCCCAGGAAAACAAGTGCAGACGGCTCCAACTTCTCTTGACAGACGCACTGATCAACACCAAAAAATGTGTTGCGTAAAAGGCACTAGAGAGAATCCTTGTTCCAATGAGAGGGAGAGAAGAAATGACACGAACCCATACCCTCCATTACTGGCCTGCCATCTACATTTTCTAAGTCTGACAACTAAAGGGACGGTGGAATGGATGCAAGATTTGATTTATTCCCTAGTGTTGAAAATTGGGTCCTTGGGAGATTTTCTCGGACCAAGACTTTGGATGATGATTTGACTTTACTCTCAGAATCGCAGTCAACACTAAAATGTCATATCCTTTAGATTATATGTACATCAGAGAGAGTCTGGAGAAGTAGAGGAACTGGATGCCTCTTGATAAAGGTTAGGTTGAACTCTACGATTTTGGACCTCTAAAGTCGAGTTGACTTGATCGGATTGGATCATGTACTCACATGCACAAGGGGGTTAATCCAGCTTCTTCATTCTTTGGTGCTCGAGGACGAGCATAGTGCTCGAGGACGAGCATCGCTTAAGTATAGGAGGGTGATGAAACCCAATTTCATCATCTTTATTTTCCATAATTAACCCCCTTGCTTAAAGTTATGTCAATAAAATCTTGTTAAAGTCTTGTATTTATCAGAGTCCTTAATAAATTTAAAATCAAAAAAAAATATCAAAACAAAAATCTGTGGTATTTTTAACCTTAAAAATACCTTCAAAAATATTTGGTGTCTACAGATGACCTCCTCTCCACTTTCGGTCAACATGAAACTTGTAGATCTCATCAAGATCTACAACTTTCATGTTTTGAGTTTTCTCAAATTCGGCCAAATTAATCCTCAAAAATAAACTTTTTGCTCGGAATAATGTGATTGGGCCACGTGGCCCGTTCTGGGTGAGCCACGTGGCCCGCCTCCCTTGACTTGTCCGCTCGCACCCTCAGCCGTCAGATCTCCTCTTGAGATCCAACGGCCTTGAGTTCTCCACGTTCGCTCATTTTTTCCAGTCGTCTGATCTTCCTCAGGCCTTGATTACCGCCCTCCGTTAGCACCTCTCTTGTAGGACGACACGTGGCTCATTAATGGTTGTTCGCTTTTGCCTGGGAGCGTTAATCTTAACCATTCATCCGCTCTCTGATTTCAACCCTCCGATCGCCTTCAGTAAAGCCCATCGCGTCCGCTCGTTCACGCCTCTCCCACCGTTTGCCACGTGGCTCATTATGCTCCTTCCGATCACCATAAAAACCATCCATCTCAGTCGTTATCACCGCACCAACTCCCAACCGCTCGATCAACCCTAGCTTCTCATCCTAGCCACTCACCCCCGCCTTAATTTCCTTTCAACACGTGGCTTCATCATCTCCATCTGACCACACAGCCAAGATCTAATCTTAACCGTCCCAACGCGCCCTCACCAGACCGTTGGATCTCATGATCCTACGGTTCGGACCTCGTCTTCCTCCTCCCGCAAGCTCCGCCCGAGCCCCGCACCTCGCAGACTTCCTCCACCCTTCTATTTTTAGCCGCTTCACCTTGCCACCTCTCCTCTCTCTAACCAATCCATGACCAAGCCCATTCATCCATCTTCCTCGCGCATGCTTCCACGTTCCATGATTTTCGACCAGTCACTCAACATCTACCCTCGAAAACCACTACTTTACCAGCCCTCTGCCATCTCCGCCCCTTTAAATACCTCGCCTCCCCCTCCGATAACGATGGTCCATCAACCAAGGCGCTGAGACCCAGCCCTCCAGCTCCTCCCAGTGACAGGGGGAGGAGCTCGGATCGAGCGACAACGACCTTCTTCCCCGATGAGACCCGCCGACCTCCAGGCGGCGTTGCGGTGGCTCAAAGCCCCGCCCGAGCTCGCTGGCACGGCCGGCCAGTATGTGCGACGACCCGGGCCTCTTCTCTGATGCCCAGCCCAGGCCACTACCTCCATCTCCGGCCAGGTAAGCTCTCTGATCTTCTCTGATTTTTCTTCTTATTTTGCGTAATTTTCTTGGTCTCTACAAACACTCTCTCGCTCCATTGTTCACCCCTTCAGCTTCGCCATCAAACCACCTTCCACGCGAACATCTCCGATCACCCTCCTACTCACCCACAACCTCCTTCATCCCAGGCATTCTCCTCCGCCGGAGGCGGAGGAGAACACACTAAGGGCTCCATTTCTCCGCCCCCCTAAGCCCTTCATTCACCTCGCATCGCACGCACACACGTCGCTAACCCTTTTGCAGGTTAACATTCGTCATTGGCTAGACCTCGAGCGGAGCTAGGTTTTAGAGCTCCGCCTCCGGCGATCAGGCGTCGACAACGTAGTCCAGACACTCCGGCAGCTCCTCCGACCTCGGACCTTCATCGCCAGAGCATCAGCGGTCTTCCCCGAGCTTCACCGAGCACGGCGAAGTGCGGCGGTGCTCCAGGCCTTACGCCGGAGCTCCAATAGCGCCGCCAACCATCGAAGAGGAAGGAGGAGCAGCTACCGTTGGATCTCACCCCACGGCGGAGATCCAACGGCCCTGGAGCAGCCACGTCGACATCTCGGAGCGCGGAGGCTCGGTGGGACCGAGCCTCGCCCGAGGCGCTTTCAAGCCACCCCGTGGCCCGAGCCACCTGCTACGGCCACCCGAAGCAGCGCCAAACCTCGCCCCCATCCGAGCCTGAGCTCACGTGCCTCCCGCACGTGGGTTCTGGGCTTTTTGCATCGGCGCCCTCGCACCCTCCGCATATTGCATCCAGGTCCTGATACCACGTGGCAGTCCCCGAGACTACCCCAAGCCTCATCGACACCAAGCCTGGAGGCTCGTGTACCCCGAGCCAAGCCGAAGCAACGCCGAGCCTCTGCCGAGCTCGAGTCGCCCTCCGAGCCTGGAATAACGCGTGCCTTGCACGCGCTTTCTGGGTTATTTTCACAGAGTCCCTTCACGTGCTTCCAATTTGCAAATAGGTCCTCGTCACGTGCAGACCACGTGCTTAGGGGGAAATTTGCATTGAAACCCTCGCTGGTTTTTAAAATCGCAAAAATACCCCTGTACGTGTGGGTATTACAGGGAGGTCCTCGCACTTTTTCATTTTTACATTTTAGTCCCTCCCAGGGACCTTTTTGTAGTTATCTTTTCATGTTTTCTTTCATTTATGCCCTTGTTTTCTTTCTTGCATATCTTGAGCTACATATATCCGATTGAGTTCATTTCAGTTTCATTTTGAAGCTCTTCTCATCATCTTTCTTATGGCATCTTAACTTTTAATTTTGACACTATGACCTGTAATGCCCTATTTGATTAACTAAGTGTCCAGATTTCTATTGCCTAGATGCTATATAAATAAAAATTGCTTCATTAATTGATTATGTTTGACTCGCATATTTTATGGCTCAAGTAATTATCATTTCAGGCATATTTCCATTGCATCGCATTGCATTTTTCTGCATGATAAAAAGAAAATAAAAAAATGCATGTTTGTTGTTGTGTTTCCTTGTCCTTCATGCATAATTTGATCTATATTGTCTCTCACTCAGTACTTAGTTAAATAGATAAAAATCTGATTAATACGAGAGAGGCGCGTGTCCTGAGTTCGACCTTGGTATCTTGCCAAGTAAAATAAAAATAAATATGACCATCTCATTCTTATTTGATATATCAATCAGATGGTCTTTGATGAGCCCAATTTCGGCCCGACTACGATGACTATTCCAAGTGCTAATTCAGCACTATTAAAGGGCCGATTTTGCGGTTCGTCAGGGACCTATTATGCAAATTATTTATTCGTCATTTCAGATCAGGGAATGATATTTGCAATAACATTTATTGCATAATGGCTCGTCGTGGGCTCGCATGTCCAACACTCATGTATTATTATTATTTTAATACTATATTAGTTATCGGAAATTGATAATTTTCTTTTCCTAATTTCACATGATTGGTGTACATGTGATTACAGACTTGTAATAAGTAATTATTACAAAGCAATTGCAGATCTAAAAAAATTATCTAGTGGCACTTGGTGCATGTCCGTTTGAGAAGTGATTGATCTGTTTTTAAAGGCATCTCATGCACATTATTGTTGATGAATAAAATTATAATGTTCAATTTGTAGTTAGTCACCAAAGTGATCTAACGTTTACGAAATTGAACCCATATTCTGATTATCGTAATGTTAATGCAAATTAAAGTTAAATGACATGACATTTATTTCGATAATGAGAATAGTATAATCATGGACTATGAGATCACCCAAAGGTGGATCATCGTCCGTGATTATGCATATTAAGAGGCTAATTTATGAATCGTAAGTTTTACATCCAAAGATGTAAAAACATGAATTAGACATGATTTATTTAATTACCTATTAAAGTATATCTAATTGTACCACTTATGTATTTATTGATATGTTAGTATTCTGCGCAAAGGTGATTATTAACATATTATAAAAGAAAAATTAATATGCATTTCCTGCGTATAGAAAAGTAATTTATTTCTCAAAGCATTATTATGAGCATATGTATTATTGTTTTACAGTTTCAGTAGCTATGAACTTGCTTGCATTGGGCAACTCCATAGTTAGGTTTAATGGACTCAACTCTGCAGATTGATCAGAACAGGTTCTCTTCCATTTAGGAGTGATGAATTTAGACCATGCATTAGTTGGAGATCAAGAACCACAAGTCATAACAGAAAACAACACTGACGATGAAAAGTTATATTATGAGGTTTGGGAAAAGATCGAATAGGCTTAATTTGAGTCTAATGAAAATTACAATGACGGATGTCAATCTGTTAATGTCTAGGACAAACAATGCTAAGGAATTTATGATGAAAATCAAGGAGTACTCCCTCTCCGATAGCTGTAAGTCCATTATTGGGACTTTAATGAGCGAGTTGACCATGAAGAAATTCAAATTCAACTGGTCCAACTCGATGATGGATCATGTAACTGAAATGTATAATCTCGCAACGAAATTGAAAACCATGAAATGGATGTCAACGAGAAGTTCTTAGTACAGTATATCGTAAACTCTATTCTTATTAAATTTGGCCAATCCAAGTAAACTACAACACATTAAAGGATAAGTAGAGTTTCATGAAATTGAATGTTATGCTCATTCAAGAAGAAGGGAGACTAAAGAAGATAAAAGAACATTCGGTGAACCTCATGGCTACTGAAAAGAATATGGTATGGGCTAGTAGCAATTAAAGCCACACAAGCAAAAGGAATAAAGGAAAAACTCCCATGAAAGCTAAAGGGAGCAATTCCAAAGAAATCAAATGCTTTTTTTGCAAGATGTCCGGGCATATGAAGAAAGATTGCCTTAAACGGAATGCATGTTATAAAAAGAAAGAGATTCCTTACAATTCAGAACATAAAGGAAAGTGAGCAGTACTTGCTCATGAGAAATAGGATGAAGGCGTGAATAGAGGGAATTGGGACTTACAGATTGATCATGAATACTGGATGTCAAATTGATGTGGAAGGATGCCTCTACATTCCTGAAAGTGCTATAAATCTTGTTTCCGTTTGCAGACTAGATAGTTTAGGATTTTCTTTCAAGATTTCTGATGGATCATTCTCTATGTTTAGAAATAAGTACTTTTATGGTTCTGGTACTTTAGAGAATTATCTTTATCGTTTTAATCTTGATAATAAATTTATGAATTCCCTGTTTTATGTTGAATGTGATGTACGTGTGAAAAGGAATGCATCTGATGAATGATATGCTCTTTTATGACATCAAAGACCAGGTCATATATCTAAGGACATAATGTTGAGACTTGTTAAGAATGACATATTACCTCAATTAGATTTTACTGACCTAGGGTTGTGTATAGATTGCATTAAAGGAAAGTAATCCAAATACACATCAAAGAAACAAGCTACAAGGGCTTCCCAACTCTCTTATAGTTGGTACATACTGATATTTGTGGTCTTTTTGAAGTCTCATCATGGGGAGGAGAAAGATATTTTATCACTTTTATAGATGATTTCTCACGATAGGGATATATTTATCTATTGCATGAAAGGAATCAAGTAGTAAATGTACTTGCGACATTTATTAATGAGGTGGAAAGACAATTAGATAGGAAATAAAAGTTGTGAGATCCGATCGAGGTGGTGAATATTTCAGAAGGCATGAAGAGACGGGTCAACATCCTAGTCCATTTGCAAAATTCCTTGAAAGTAAGGGTATTTGTGCACAATACACAATGCCCGGAACACCACAATAAAATGGCACCGCAGAAAGGTGAAATCGTACATTAATAGAAATGGTTAGGAGTATGATAAATAATAGTATTTTATGTCTTTCATTGTGGACATATGCATTAAGGACTTTAGCATATTTACTCAATAGGGTTCCTAGTAATAGTAGTTCAAAAGATACCTTTTGAATTATGGATAGGTAGGAAACCTAGCTTGAGACATCTACATCTTTGGGGATGCCAATAGAAAGTCATTATATACAATCCACATGAAAAGAAATTAGATCCAAGGACAATCGGTGGATTTTTCATTGGTTATCCTGAAAGTTTAAAGGTGTATAGATTTTATTGTCCTAACCAAAGTACAAGAATTATTGAGAGTGACAATGCTCACTTCATTGAGAATGACAACATCAGTGGGAGCCAAGAATCACGAAATGTGAAAATAAAAGAAGATATGGATAAAGTGTCGCTTCCATATTTGCCTGAATCTTCTGGAGTAGGCACTCCACCTATTGATTCATCTCCGCATAATGACATGGAACATCAAGAATTGGCACACACACATTAAGCGATGATGTCATTATTAATGAACAAGTTGTAAATGAGTCAAGTGCACCACAATCACAAGAAGTTGCATTAAGACGCTCTGAAAGGTAAATGAGATCTTCAAATTTTGATGATTATATAGTCTAAGCACTTGAGCATGAATGTGACTTGAGCATTGATAAAGATCCAAGCTCATTTCATCAGGCCATATAATGATTTTGAAAAGTGGTTGAATATTACGAAAGAAGAACTCGAGTTAATGGACAATAACAATGTTTGGGATCTTGTTGAGTTACATGAAGGTTCTAAAAGAGTCGGGTGTAAATGGGTATTTAATACAAAATATGACTCTAAAGGTGACATCGAAAGATATAAAGCTAGACTTGTTGCATAGGGCTTTACTAAAAAAGATGGCATCAATTATAAAGAGACCTTTTCTTCGATTTCAAAGGACTCCTTAATAATCATTTTGACGTTGGTGGCTCATTATGATATGGAGCTTCATCAAATGGATGTAATGACCGTATTTCTGAATGGAGAGTTAGAGGAAGATGTCTATATGGACCAACCCGAAGGTTTTAGGATCACAAGAAAGGAAAAACTAGTATGTAAATTAAATAAGTCAATTTATGGACTAAAACAAGCTTCCCGTCAATGGTATATTAAGTTTAACAATACCATTATATCGTACGGTTTTGTAGAACACACTGTAGATAGATGTATCTACACGAAAATTAGTGGGAGCAAGTTTATTATATTAGTCATATATGTTGATGACATATTATTGGTTGCGAATGATTTAGGTTTGTTACAAGAGGCAAAGAAGTATCTTTCCAAGAACTTTGAAGTGAAATATATGGGTGAGGCATCATATGTGATTGGAATAGAAATATTATGTGATAGACCACAAGGACTATTAGGATTGTCTCAAAAGGCATAATTTGAGAAGGTCTTGGAAAGATTCAGGATGGACATGTGCTCTGTAGGGGTTGTTCCTATTCAGAAAGGGGATAGATTCAGTTTGGATCAATGTCCAAAGAATGAATTGGAAAACAATAAAATGAAAGTAATTCCTTATGCATCGGTGGTTGGGAGTATCATGTATGCTTAGACATGTACTCGACCTGACATTAGTTTTGCCACTGGCATGTGCAGTCTATATCAAAGTAATCTTGGTATGGACCACTGGAAGGCTACAAAGAAATTTCTCAGGTATTTACAAGGCACCAAGAATCGTATGCTCGTGTACATACGATCTAATAATCTTGAGATTACCGGATATTCATATTTAGATTTTGCGGGATGCATCAACACAAGAAAGTCAACCTTTGGCTACGTAGTTCTACTCATTGGAGGAGCTATGTCATGGAAAAGTGTGAAGTAGTCTGTCATTGCTGCTTCCACCATGGAGGCTGAATTTGTAGCATGCTTTAAGGCTACAGTTCAAGGATTGTGGCTGCAGAATTTTGTTTCAGGACTTGTAATACTCGACAGCATTGCCAAGTTGCTGAAACTTTATTGTAATAATATCACAACGGATTTTTTCTCAAAGAATGATAAGTACTCTAAGAGTGTGAAGCACATGGAATAGAAGTATTTATCAGTAAAAGAGGAAGTTCATACACAAAGAGTTTCCATTGAGCACATCAGTACTAATTTAATGATTGTGGATCCGCTAACTAAAGGGTTAGCAGCTAAGTTTTTTTCTGAGCATGTTGTAAGAATGGGTGTTTTAAAGAAGTCCTTGTTATGAAAGGTTAATTAGTACATTTTGTTTGGTGCTCATTATGATTATGACAATCTCATTTGTTTTATATTTCTGAATCATTTCATTGTTATATTATGCAAATAGATAACATAACCGTCGAAATGGAATTAAAGTAGGAGATGTTATTCTTCTAAATTATAGGTGATTGGATTGAATTGATATTGATAAATGGAAGGGATCGTGTCAAGTTATATGATGTGTGATCATCATGATCATATTAATTTAATTCAATTAAAGTATATGATTCATTGACATTACAGAAAATCCATGAAAAGGCACGCTTAAGGATAGTATCTCATAATTAAAGATCATATGGACCAAGTGGGAGAATGTTGGAATTTATCCCATATGTGGCTATATAAAATATTTATGAGATAATAAATATTGGGCTTTACTGAGTCAATGGATAAAACGTAACCACGTTATCTTGATCGATGTTGATGGTTAGTGGGTTATCATGAGTCGATTATGATAGGGTTTGTTATCCTGTTGAACCCTTCAACCTTATCCCTATAAAAGAGACATGATGGCTCATTATGCAAGACACCGAATCAAGAATCAGATAAAGCCACTATCAAAACTTTCCATCATCCAAGAGAGTCTTAAACGTTTGCGGTTAAGGGAAAGAGAAACTAAAGGAAGAAAGGAGTGTTGTTGTTTTTCTTCATCATCTCCATCACGGTGATTTACTGATTTGCAATGGAAGGAGGTGACTCGTGAATCGTTATTTTTATTGATTCATTAATGATGCGTGTAAAATTCATGCATTCACCATTATTATCCGTAGACCTTGAATAACATAGTCAAGATCTTCAGGAAGTTGCTGGCCTATAATCTGCTTGATGAATATAGGATTCGTCCACTTTATTCTTACATTTTGAGCTAAAAACTTAATAAATACATGTAAACGCATGTCAGTACCACATTTTTTAAATAGGTTTTATGAAATAAGAATGTATTATTAACATTTAAAAATACATAAAAGGAAGAAGAAAAGAGAACCAAAAGAGAAGGCCGTCGAGCTGAGGAAGGGTGTATATGTGTACACATATACAAACTGATAGCAAAAAAAGAGAATGTATTTTAAATATTATTTATGTCACATAACTTAGAGAACAATAACAATGACTTGGTTGCCTAATTTATAAGTAGGGAAAATAAGAAAACCCCAAAATAGGAATACATTTGACACAACATAGATCAAAATATATGTATATATTCTCAATCCTTTCAAAATTTGATGATCTCAGAATTGCTAATCCAAAGTACCTATTTTTTATGAAGCTTGAACGAAAACATCATGAAATAGATGATATAAATCCCCACATAAGTTTTTATTATCTCTCAACCACTCATTTATCTTGAAATTTGATATTGTGCAGACTCCAAGGCAGAGCCACTTGCACTCACTCATCTCGAGACAAAATCAAGGGTGGATGGGAGGTAATGAGCACATAAATTTCTACAACTGAAGAACATACTCCGTTTTCATATACTCCATTTTCATATATATATATATATATATATATATATATATATATATTATGCTCCTTGACTTGTAACTATTTATAAATGACTACGAATGGCATAAATTGACCTTTAAAATTCATTAAATAATAAATACTAAATTGTATGAATATCATAAATGCATACAAGTTTAAGGAGTGAATTTTAACCGTTTGGATCCTTTGTACATTATGGATACATCAAAACTAAAAACTTTTCTGTAATCTTTATTTTAATTCATTTTATTCTAATTATTTTTGTAAAATTATAAATATATATATATATAAATGATCACGCATACCAATTTATGCATATACCACTAAAATTAAATATTAGCTTCTAATATGTCAATATGCATAGACACATATGTTATGAATACAAATGTCAGTTTTACTATATTTGCCTTTAAAGTTTATATCTTAAAATGCATTAAATCTTAAAAATACTTTTCTATGTAAAAAGGATTATTATGTGAAATATAAGTTTTTTCGAACCCACTATATATTAATTCAACCTAAGTTCAAATTGAATAATTATATAAGTTGCACCCCAATATCTTTTTGTGTACTTCTAATTATACAAGTTGTTAGTCATTTGATTATATACAAGTTTATTTTAAATATGACGCACATATATAGCAGTCCCTCACTTGTATACTTGTCTACATGACTGCAGGTTATTTTAGTGAAGAAGCAATTACAAAGCGAACATCAATTGACAGATTGCAAAAACTCAAAGTTCAATTAATTGAATAAAAATTGCAATATTGCATTTTTACATTGCATTTGAAAAAGTAGTAGCTTCAAGCCAAATTGTCATAACTTTCCAAATCAGAACAAGTCAAGAACTCAGAATTGATTGAGCACCAACTTCATTAATCGATTGATCAATCTTGTTTCATTGATTGACTAGCCTTGATCAACCAAGTTATTTTCCAATGATCGACAATATTTTGAATTCAGGACCCAATGGTCATCAATTGACTGGTCAACCAAATTTAATTGATCCATCAACTTTATCTGATCGTTCAACCATGTTTGCTTGATCGATCGGAGTTACAGAATCTTTTTTGATTTCTTGTTTGATTTGTTTCCAACTACCATAGTTTTTGGTTCCTTATATAAAGGATCCAATACCCAATGTTGGAAGACACAAATCACTTTCGCTCTTTATAGGTGAAGTAAAATTTTCTTCGAGTGATATTCTCATGTTCTTTCTCTGATTCTTCGAGTTCTTCGATATTTCTGGGAAGAATAGTTCTGAAGATAGCCTTGTCCGCTAAAGCTGTCGCGAAGTAGTGTTCAATCACCTCCATAGTTTTAGTTCTTCTGACATCAGCCAGAATAATTTTGGGAGGCTATAGCTGTAGTGATACTATTCCTTTGATATATTATCATACATCTGTGTTATATGATATATAATTGCTTGTGCTTATATTTCTGATAATATCTGCAATCATTTCTAATGTTGGTTGTTCAAGATATCATTGTACTTACATTGAGAAATATCTATGGTATTTTTGAGAAAAATAATGTGAAATATTATTCTGGTATTCTTTCTATAACCTCTCTCTACAATAACTTTTTGTATTTGATTTTAGAGTTTGCAGGTAGATTTTTGATCAACGAAACACACTTTATCTAAGGAAGTCAGAAGAAAGTCAGAACTTTCCACCCTCGATGTCGTTGCAGTGTCTGATCTGAATTGTTGACTTTCGTGTATGATCCAAAGTTGTATATCATATTGATCGAGATGATGATTGGTGTTGGTCATGAAGAAGGGGCGTCTCTTAGTTTTCTGCCTGCCTCTTTAGATGCTTTATGACACCAGCTCTTAGGTCATCCTGTTTCTCTAAAAACTTCATCGGGTCCTTCCTTAGCTACCTCCCACTGTCATCCTAGAGTGTGAGGCTTGGAAATTGGGGAAATATCACCGAATTCTCTTCCTTCTTCTACTACAGTTCATTCCACCATCCTTTTTGATATTGCTTACCTTGATGTGTAGGGATCCAGCCGAGATCTGATATTTTGAGAAATTGATATTATGTCATTCTTGTGGATGACTTCTCTCATGTTTCGTGGATTATTTCGGTGTAAATGAAATATGATGTCTACCTTATTATAGCACGATTTATTAGTGAAATTAAGATTCAATTTATACATGTGTCAAGACTCTTTGTCAAGATAATGCTAGAGAATCCCTTTCATATGATATGCAGTCGTTTTCTCTACTTAAGGGATCATACATCAAACCTATGTATGCTCATACTTCTAAAAAATGGGAATGCTGAATAAAACTTCATCACATTCTTGATGTTGTATATACCATACTTACTGACTATCATGTTCCATCTACGTATTGGTGGGATATAATTCTTACTATCACTTTCTTATAAATCATATGCCTTCCACTTGCATTGATGAGCTTGTTCCCATTGAGGTAATCTTCCCAGGAAACGGAGTACTTCATGTTCCTTCGAGAGTTTTTGGGTAATGATCCTTTGTCCCATCCTCGATTTTCCAAAGCAATAAAATGTGTGTTCCTAGGATATGATAGGAATAGTAAGGGACGTTGTCACTATAATCCTAGAACATGGAAGCACTATATAAGTGTAGATATTAGCTTTTTGAGTCACTTTCTTTCTGTTCCTCTGTGATACATGTATCTCTACTTTTGACTATCTTTGAGACTACTTCTGTACATGTTCTCATTCCATAGAATGATCAATGCATGATCTTGTATTGGTTGAGACACACCCCTTTTAAGCTAGCACTACCTCTCAACAAGGTGTGTTCTTTGAATGATGTTTACAAACTCATAGCATTTCTCATACCATAGATACAACAATGGGATCAAGAGACAACCAAGCTACCGATACAATAGATCTTTCCATTCCACTTAGAATGATCAGTCCAAAACCTTATATCAGCAGAGACGCACCCCTTCTACGCCAGTACTACCTCTCAACAAGATATGTCTTTCGACTGATGTTTATAAACTCATAGCATTTCTCATATCATAGATACAACAATGGGATCGGGAGATAACCAAACAACTAAGACAGTTGTGTTTATGGCGTACTTAGAAAGGAGACATGTCTACTTATGGATTAGATCCTCTAGATGGTTTTCCAAGGCATTATTTGCAACATATATCCCTCGTAATCACAACAAGGTACTTCGTGACTCTAGCTAGCGACGTGCAATGGTGGAGGAAATGGTCGCTTTTGTTTCTTGTGGCATATGGTAGCTTGTTGATCCACTTAGCGATAGAATGGTGCTTAGATCTATGTGGGTATTCACAGTGAAGTATAAGCCTGGTGGATTGATTGCTTGATACAAGACTCTCTTAGTTGCTAAGGGAATTGCTTAAATATACAGTGTTGACCCGATTTCTCCTCTCTCCACATTTCAGATCCTTATGTCAGTAATAGTACAACTCAATTGACCTTTGTACCAGCTTAACGTCAAAAATGCTTTCGTGTGTGGTGACTGTTGAATTTGGAAAATCAAGGGTTTAAATTATTTGAATTAATTCATTGTCGATGCAACCCTAAAAATCCCTCAACAAAATTTTATTTATTTCTCAAGCCAAAATAAATGAATGAAATGTAAGCAAGAGAAATAGCTATTTTATTTGCATGTATAGCGTATAGGATTGAACTCAGAAAGTATATAAAAACTTATTAAATCAATGAAAAATCAATGAAATAACAGAAGGAACTCTATGCACACTACTCTCGGTTTTTGTGGAATTTTTATCTTTTTACTTTTTATGGAATTTTAATATTTATATTTTTTATGTTTTCTGATTTTGTATTTTTTGGTGATTTTCTTGCAAACTTTTTTATTTGTGAAAATAAAATAAAACAAAAACAAATAAAAGAATAAAAGAAATTGTTAAGAAAGTAAGATTTTGTATTTTTAAATATTAGCAAAAATATACAAAAAATTCAAATAAAATTCTTTTGGGGTTTTGGATGTTTTCTACTATTTTTATGATTTTTCAAGAATTTTTGAATTTTTAAGGTTTTAAAATAAATTAAAAACATGACAAAAAAGAGATAGAAAATGATGTGATTGTTTTTGGGTTTTTTAAATAGGAAATAAAATCAAAAATTAGAGAAATAAGAACAAATAGAAAGATAAAATTTTAAATTTTCCAAAAAAAAATATGAAATTGTTGGGTTTTTCAATGATTTTCTATGAATTTTATAGTGTTTTAGGTATTTTCTCTTTTTTCAATTTTTATGAGGATTAGAAATTGAAACTTATATAGAAAATCAAACAAATAAAGACATGCACATACTATCTTTTCAGAATTTTTCAAAAGTTTTCTATTTTTTATTGATTTTTTAATGCAAACGGGAATCTTTTTTGTGATTTTTGATTTATTAAAAATAATAAAATTAATTAAAATGCAAAAAAAATAGGGACGAAATAACTAATTAGCAAAAACTTAAGATGAATTTTCGAATTTTTTTAATGAAGATTATCTATTTATTAAATTAAATTAACATGCAAAATAAAAGCCGACTTTGGAGGGATAAAAATACAATTATGTTAGACTAAGTGAATAACAAATATAGAATGGTAGAGCCTTTATTGTAATGTTCACTTATATAAATGTTTTCTAAAACACACTGGACTAAAATACAAATAAAATAAAGAATACGGAAATAAATGCAATTTTTCAATGAAGCATAGTGTGACACGTCCTATGAAGGACTTATTTGTAAATAAAATAAAAGGTAGGGTTGGAGTGCAATTGTTCTACCAAACCATGTGGCAGAATTGACGGTGGAGATGCACCTTGGCTTATGATCTGATGGTTGAGAATCGGGCGCTACCAAACCACGTGGCAGAATTGATGGTGGAGATGCACCTTGGCTTATGATCTGATGGTTGAGAATCGGGCACATACATTCACTAGCGATCTAATACGGGCTTGGAATATCCACAGATGGAATTTGGGGCTTTATCAATAGCTTAAATGTGATCTGGCAATGAAAATCTTGATCCGACGTCGCTAGAGGCTCCAGGAAGAACATGTCTGAATGGCGGGTTCGACAGCCTTCAATCGAGCAAATCTCGCTCGATCTAAGTCCAAAATGCCTTGCTATGGTTTCTTTGGTTCCATGTAAATCTCCTTTATCGATTTGATGGCTCTAAGGCGCTCGGCAATGGCTCAAGGAAGATCTGGAGGTTGAAAGGTGTGCAACTCTAGGTGGACCTCCAAGTCCTACTCCTCTTCCAAATATGCTCCGAAGACCTGTAAAGAGATCAGTGCTTGGAGGGGATGCTCCGATGATCTTTATTAGCTGAAAAACACCACGAAATGGAAGGGAATGGTCATCTCCGGCGAACGCGATTAGAGGGGAGGTGGATCTTCAGATCTGATGTGATCTGGAGAGGGTCAATTTGTGGAAAGAGGATGAAGAATGTCGTGCGGTGGTGAAGCGATGGTCGGATGAGCAAATGGTTGATCGGAGAACCTCCAATCAGGCAGATCGGAGAGAGTTGAAGATCGGTGGATTTACGCTAATAAATAAGATTAAATGCAAAATCAAACAAAAAATGAAATGAAATAATTCTAGGTTACCTACGAGTGGAATGTGGATGATAGTCACCTCAATTTGAGGATGGAAGCTCGAAGAAACGGAATGCGACGGAGCTCTAACCATGTATGTGTGGATCATCTTCTCCACTCTCTCTTAAACTCCTAGATGAAGGAATCAATACATTGTCATAGCCTCGAATTGGATGTATAAATAGGAAAAAGGTCCGTCGTGTTTTGAATTTTGAAAATCACGTGATCCAAAGCAGGAAGAGGGGAACTGATGATCTGGCGATGGAGAGGGGAGTTAGGGATAAAAGGTTGGAGAAGAAATCAAACCCAGTTAGTGGTTGGGTTGGATGGGAAAAATTGATAAGTAGGACGATGAGCGAAAGAAGCGGGGACGACCGTTGATTGGGGTGTTGACCGGGTCAACAGACCCATGTTCAACCAATTAGAGTGTACCCTGCTATAGGACAAAACCACTACACGATAAAAAAACAAGAAAAATGAGAAAAAAATCAAAATAAAATAAAAAATGGATTAAAATAAAATGTTTTGAGGGATAAAAATATTAATAATTAAATTAGCTTATTTATGATAAGTTTTAATTAATTGAATAAGTTATTTACATGGGTAAAAAAATAAATGGAACATGTTATTCATAGGTATATAAACTTATATATACAACACCATAATTTTTACTATATTATTTTTTATAAATATACATATAATTTAATAATTTATTATTTTCCATTATTTTACCAGTATTTTAATTATTATTTTTATTTATTTTTATGAAATAATTTATTAGGATAAAAAATAGGGGTATTTTACAATATACAAAGTGGTATATATACAATATATGCATAATTTAATTTTTATTTATTTTTGATTTTGTGATTTCTATTTGTATTTTATATAAACCAAAAACAATATATACAAATAGTTAAAAATTCAATTCAAACAAAAATACAAGGAAAATAGATATACAAATAGTATAAATAGGTATAATATAGTACCCCAAAAAACCACATTTCGTATCTTAACTCTGATTTTTATGAAACTACTTCCATTTTAAAGATTATTTAATTTGGAGTACAATGAAAGTGAGTTTGGTTAATTTTGAATTTTATGGAGAAGATATTGATCTGACAAGTCGATCTTTGTGGTCTTTTCAAAGTGTTATTAGTTATAAATTATACCATGATTCTTCTTGTAATTATTTTAATATTTACAACTTATTTTTCTGTACAAGTTCCAAGAATAAAACATTTTTATTTGGATTGAGTTTGGTGATAAATAAAATAGAATAAGTGTGGATTATAACAATTGATGAATATACACAAGTGAGGATTATTCTGGTATTTAAGCCTTATCTCTCCCTACTTTATTCCTAGTCGATTAGGTCAAGTCTTGCCCTAAACTCAGGGTCAGAGTCAGCATGTATCTATTTCATATATACAGTCTTTATTTTTCCTTTATTGCTTTATTTATTTATTTATTTATTTTAGGTTAAAATAGTGATAAATATACATTATTTACATAATAATGAAGGTTAGTAAAAGAAGAGATTTATTGATATTTACATGTATTTTTTAAAGGAATTTAAGCTAAAATAAATGAATAAAAATGATGAAATGCATATTCAGCATCGACCTACATAAGGTGCTATCATGCAACATCCTCCTGGCTTCGAGGCTTGCTACGGAAATCCGTCTATGGGTTTAAATATAACACTCGAGCATGATTCCATAAGTTATTAAACGTCTTAGAAAGTTTGGGCATATGTAGGTCATCAGCAGATCGTTCCTTATTTGTACAGAAGCGGAAATGAACTTTGACAGTGTTGGTTTATGTGGATGAGACCATTCTCACAAGATTAACCTAACAGTATTACAGAGGTAAAAAAACTATTAGCTAAATAATTTGTGATCAAGGACTTGGGACCCTTAAGATACTTTCTTGGGATTAAAATAGCTTAGTCCAAGCAATGCCTAGTTATGTCCCAGCAAAGTATGCTACCAATGTACTCTAAGATACAATTATGATGGGATTTGAAACAACACAGATACCTGATAAAAGAAAATTTATCGAGGGTCGTATTAATCCAAAAGGTGGATCAATAATCGATCCATAAGGCGGATCAAAATTTATCGAGGGTCGAACACTGGGAGCAAAAGGTAGAAGGAGGGCAGAAAAATGCACAAAAATTATCTTTTAGCTCTTGTCCAATTTATTATTTTTGTGGGTTTTTTATTTTATAATTTTTTATTTTTATTTTTTTATATTTTTATATTTTGATTTTTTTATTTTCCGATTTTTATGTTTTCTTTTTATATATTTTTTTATTTTTCTTTTATCTAAACTATATAACATTTATAAGACTTAATATATACAATATATGGTAGTATATTTATAAATGCTATTAAATATAGACAAAATCCAGAAAATAAATTATTTTATGTTTTTAATATTTTTCTAATGTTTTTGTAATTTTCCAAGAATCTTTGCTAATTTTTATGTATTTTTAAAGTAAAAAATAGCTTAAATAAGGGATAAATAAAATACCTGAAATTGATTTGGATGTTAAACATAATAAGTAATGCCCAAAATTACCCAAATCAATTTTCATATATAAATAATAATATATAGATAATTATAAAATAGAAAAACATACTTTTGGTATTTTTGTAGAATTTTATATTTTTGTTACATTTTGGAGCTTTCTGATTTGTATCATTTTTCCTATTTTAGGGGGTTTTTGTTTTCTAGACTCAATAAATACTGAAATATACTATATATAATATTTTTGTAATTTTTCAAAAATATTTAATATTTTTTTGGAATTTTTTTAGGTAAATAGGGATTATATAGGCTCCTTTATATTTTTAGTAAATATACTAAATGCAAAAAATTGTAAAGTGACACGTGGTGTGAGAGTACAATGCATGAAGCATCTAATCCTATTTTTGTGAATTTTTAGGAGACATTAGCTATTTTTAATAAATAGATAAAACACACAAAAATATTTGTCCTAGCAGGGCATTTTTGCAAATTAAATAAACTTCAGGGGTCACAGTGCAAATTTATCAAAAGTTTACAACGTTTATTTAATTTTTAAAGACTAATTTACAATTACAAAACCTGTCAGGGTACTGATGAATCTCCATTTTATCAGCTTTATTCTATCATTTTGGCCTCAAAAACCCCAGCAAGTGCATGTAAATAGCATCAAATTGTATATAATAGCATTCATGATTCATTATATTAATTCCACATTAAATACGGTTTTAATGCCAAAATTATAGAATAAAGAGGAGAAAAGAAAAAGGAATAAAATATTGTAAATATTTTATGACCCAACCCCCGAGACCAAGGCCAGCATGGTATTGGTCGACAAGGAATAAAGTAGGGGGAGATAAGGGCCAGTGTACAATAAATACCTCATTTATTAATTCATTTATTTATGCATTTTTGGCACCTATTTTGTACATAATTATTTCTTCATCAAATAAAGAAACTTTGTACATGAAAGAAGTAGCTAATAATGTAAATAAAAATATAAAATTGAATTTGTGCAAAAATAATACCCAGTGTACATGTTATACAAAGAATAAAAAGCCAAAATCT
This sequence comes from Ottelia alismoides, assembly GCA_037367405.1. Taxonomy (NCBI): domain Eukaryota; kingdom Viridiplantae; phylum Streptophyta; class Magnoliopsida; order Alismatales; family Hydrocharitaceae; genus Ottelia; species Ottelia alismoides. Next base: position 279,318 of record JAZKJV010004426.1, read on the forward strand.
CAACTTCACAGACCCATATCTTGCAAATAAAAACTCCAAATCACCCAAACTCACCTTTAATTGTATATAGCATTCCAAGAACTATTTTATAAAATTGGTCTCATAATTTTTGGAGTCCATATGCAGAAGTTAGGTTTTTGGCCCTCCTTGTATATAGGACTGATTAAAATATTCATTTTATTCAATATTCATTATTTGTATAAATTCATATTTTTAGAACTTTGTAAATAATGTATATAATGCATACACATAAGAGAAGTTAAAGAAAACCAAAATTAATTTGTAAAATAAAATAAGTCTACAAATTTATAGACAAAATACCTATGCTATATACCTATATATAAATAAAAAGGATTGTAATCCTTGATTCTTTTATTCTTTTATATTTTTATAATAATGTATACATTATACATAACTCATTAAAAATGTAAATCCAAAATAAAATTCAAGAAAATACATTAAATAAATTAAGAATACAAAATACATAGGTAAAATACCTATAAGGATACCTACATAAACCTATACCTATTTATTTAAAATTGTAAATAAATCCTAAAAATTAAATAAAAATACCTTTATACCCACAAAAATAAACTAAAAATTTATAAAATAAGCCAATAAAATAATAAAAGAAAATAAACAAATTAAAAATAAAATACACAAAAATACATGTAAATACATACATGTACACATTATTAAATTAAAACCATAATAAAACACTTCGAAAAATTCAATAAAAATCATAAATAAATACTAGATGAAATAATACATATTTTTTATTTTATAAGAAAAAATTCATAAAATCGTTTAAGGTCTCAAATAAATCAAATTTTAATCAGGTCTCCTATTTTGTCTTCTAGCGGATGACTTGGACCAATCCCAGGCCGTCAACAGTTGACCGCCTGGTCAACTACTTCCCCAGCCGCCCGATGTGACGCAGCCTGTCTCTTCGCCCGTCTTCTCCCATTTTTCCCGGGCACACCATCCATCAATCGAAGATGCTTCCTTCACAAGAATTACTCCCTAATCATCCATGATGCCCGCCAAAATCTCAGATCAAGTAGATACTCATTGGATCAGCCAATAATCGCCGGTCAATAAGGCTACTCGCCAATGTCTATAAATAAGTAGCTTCGCCTCCTTCCTTGAATTTGGCCATTTTTATTCCACCCAAACGCCTTGTTCTTGCTCCTGGACCATTCCTCGTGACAGGGGGAGTCGCCCAGCGCCTCGACTTGGCCGGAGGACGGAGAATTTTGACGCGACGGAGCTCCGGCGTCCGCCCTACTCCCTGGAGGCCCCCAGGTATAAGAGCTGCCCTTTATGCGTTTTTAGTTAGCCTTTAATGTTAGCTTTTCAGTCTAGTAGTTAGATTAGTTATTAGTTAATCTCCTTAGCTTAAAAATCAAAAATCGAAGTTCACCGGAGCGGAACCGTTGTCTCGATTGTCTCCGACCACCTCGTTCATCCCATTTCGAACCTCAGCGCCTTCTCCATCTATCGCACACATTCGTTCAACCCAGGAGCCTAGGTCTTGGCGAATCGGGGCTCCTCCTCCACCGTTCGTCGGAGCCCCTCCGCCCACCTCCATCTTGCATCGCAGCTTCACAACCCCGGGCCGAGGAGAAAGCTCTCTCGCCCGCGGTTCTTCCTGTGCAGGTACATCGAGGAAGAAAGCCCTTCTGGGCTTGCATTGAACCAGGGAGAGGTTCCTGGGGGCCCTCTTCTTCTCCGACCTCGCTCCATCGACTCGGACCCCCAGGAGCCATGAAAGCACCATCAGTCGACGCAGGATGCTTCCAGCTACCTTCAGAACACCTCAGACGCGCCGGAGAGCCCCGGAGGAGCCCGAGCTTCTTGATCGAAGCTCGCCAGGCGCGAGCTTCTTCCCTGTTCTTCCAGGGAGCTCTAGCGCCGACGGATCAGGAGGCTCGTCCCAGATCCAACAGGAGCCGTTCGATGAAGATATGCCTCGACCGTCAGATCAGCCAGAAGCTTCTAATCTGCACCCTTCATCGGCGAATCGGCGTCGACCGTCCGATGGCTGACACGTGGATAAGTGGCGCCTCCAGCGCCGCAGGATGAAATGCCTTATTTGGGGGTAAATTTCACATCTCACCCCTCGCTTTTTGTATTTAGAGTTTAATCCCAAAAATAAAACTTTTAGTTGTAAATAAGTTGTAAAAATTGCAGAACACCGCCGTATGTTTGGTTATTTACTTTTTAGTCCCTCCGCGCCTCACGTGCAGCACCCACGTGAGGCGCGTGAAATTTGCAATTGAACCCTGCCGGGTTCTTGTAATTATCAAATGGTCCTGAAAATAAAAGTCCACGTGTATTTTTATTGTGATTTTTGCATGTATGCCCCTGCGAACTATTTTATTTGCAAAAATACCTCTGCCAGGCCATTTATTTTTGAATGCTTTGCCTATTTATTTTGTGCTCCATATTAACTTGAAAAATCTTGCAAAAATAGACTTAAGCTCCTGTTTAGTTGTGCTTGCATGCTATAAATTTAGTTTTGCATTTTGTTGCATTTTTGTATTTATTAAAAATCAAAAACATGTCTTTTATTCACTGTCTAACTTATAAAATCCTAAAAAAATATGAAAATGCCTCGAAAAATTCCAAAAAAAATCACCTATGGTGTATTTTGACCTATTCTAGTGTCAGTCCAAAAACCCCTAAAAATCTAAAAAGGAAAACCTTAAAAATTCAAAAATACCCAAAAACTTCAAAAAAATATAAAAAATCAAAGAAAAAGCAGAAAATTATAAATTCATGCCCTATTTATGATTTGTTTTATTATCTTTATTAAAAAAATAGTGTGGAAAATTTTTGAGGCTGTCAGCTATTTTTAAGGTCTATTTTTGTAACAACCAGAACCTCTTCCCCTGTTTGCTATTATTTAGCTATTGAAAAATACTAAAAATCTTTTCAAAAATGCCCAAAAATCACAAAAATAGTAAAAAAGCATGAAAATCTCAAAAAGACTTTATTCCTGAATTTTTGACTATTTTTTTGAGTATTTTTGTAAAATATTATAGTACCCCTTTTATGTATACATATGTATTTCCAAATATATATATATATATATATATATATAAATTATATATCATTTTTTGTTATCCTTATATATACATATATACATATATTATATGTGTTATAAGCTATTTACTAACCCTCTGTGGGTATACTTAATTAAGATATTTATATTATATATATATTTATATATTAATTAATTACTATATTAAAAAATATATAATATAATAATAATAATATAAATATTTTAAAATCCAAAACCCACTTCACACAAGGATGGCTCTGAGATACATGTAGGCTATGGTATTTTGTATTGCTCTCTGTGGTTCGACCTCTACATGCTTGTCACTGTACATTTTATGGTAGAGTAAATAAAGATTAATTCACATTTATTTTTTAGCTTGATTGTTGTATTCTTTGGTTGTGGGTTAATTGTTGATTGATTTGGGGATTTCGTCTGAGGTCAACTCAGCGACTGTCTCTCCGCCTTGTGGAAAGATACGATCTCGGCTGAATCCCCTTTCATCAAATGGCGTCGTTGCCGGGGAGCAATGAGCATAGCCTAATTTATTTTGTCATTCTTGTATAAAAATTTCTTGATTCATCATTCATTTTTGTGAGCAGCTATTTTTATTTCTATTAATCACCATGCTTCATTTATTCATTCATTGTGATTATTTTATCTGCTCTATTTGATTGACTGAGTTATTCTAATGCATTCTTTTTGTGACTTTGATGCGAGGGTCCGCCACGCGAGGATGGCTTCTTAGGAGGCCAAGGCAGCCGAGCTTGGAGGAGGATGGTCTTCTCTTCTCATGACCATCTGGAGAGTGCACCAAAGAAGCAAGGAGATGTGCATTAGATAGGCTAGACACTTAGGAGTATTTATTTTGTAATTTATGGTGAGAGAGAGACATTTTTGGCATGTAATTAAACAGGAATCTACTCTTCATAATGAGGTCCAGTGCCCGGGTGATTGTTCACCTGAGGGCCTCATCGCGGTTTTTTCGAGTTTTCATCGCCTTTCTTTTATTTTGTTTTCCGAAGTTTTGAGCTTTCCGCCTTTCTTTTACTTTGTTTTGTGTGCTTGGAGCCCCTAGATATAGGTTGCTTGACTCGGTAGCTAGGTCCATACATTAATAAGAATGCGTGTTCCTATAGTATACTTCGCTTGGATCTAGTCTAACTTAAACAAGCCGTTCATTTATCCCTTAGCCCTTGTGCCGCAGCGAGCCCTGTAAAGCGCTTTCTCCTAAGCTCAAGTGTGTTGAGTACAGAGGAGGGGTGAGCCAAGACCGGACCCTTCGGGCTAGAGATGAATGAGCGACTTATGGTTCTTCACATTAATAGCAGCTTATGTTTAGGACGATTTTGTGCCTTGCATACCGACATGTAGATAGGTTTAAAAATTATGTTTTGCATACCACATGGAGAGAGCTGGGATGCACTGTAAGTCTTCTAACTCAGCATGCATCATTCGGTTCAATGGTGAGATTTCCATCATGGAACCACTTGCACGGCTTTTCCGCTATCTCCCTCTAATTTTGAGCACCTAGGACTTAAATGAAAATCTACAAAAACGTTAGGCGCTAGTATGAAACAGATCCAAAAAAGGTGAAAACCCAAAAAAAATAAAACAAGGGGACTGCTAAATAAACTTTGACCTTAATTAAAATTCGTAATGGACTATCATTGTACCGCGTTCATAAAACCCTCATTGTTTTCAGGTACCTTGGAGGGGGACCAAAACCCTACTCCCTTGAGCGAGTGCGACCCCTAAGGATTAAAGCCCAAAATCCAGTCTGCAACTGCCTTGTGTATCGCCTGGATTTCCGAAGTAATGGCGCTTCTCTCGTACGTAGGCGAGTAGGACTTGGTCACCAATGGTGACTCTCTGTTGTGAGAGCATCGACCCTGTCCGAAGTATTGAGCATAGGCCACGCCTTCATGGGGGTGTCTGTCTCATTGTCCTGCGTCCGAGTAGGTTCTTGCACGCTCACGGGTGATTCCGTTGCGAGCGAGAACCGAAGTATTGGTTTCGCCTATCGGCTTCCTCTCTCTTTTCTTTGGCTGAGTAGGGATCCAGGAAGGGTTACAAGGACTCCAAAAAGTACAGACTACAGGTAACACAGGAGGAGGACAAGTACGGGATACTCTTCTGGTAGTACTCTCTCTCCTATAGGGTAGCGTACTAAGGACTTGTTATAAGATATGCCTGAAAATCACAACTCTAAAAATGAAAAGATAATAAATAGCCGAACTTTCACGGCTTCACATGGCGTGAGTTGGTGAACCCGATTTTGTATTGTGTTTGGATGGATCTAGATTAAGGTTCAAAGATCAAGTCCCACGCATTTGCGCACATTTTGTTGGTTCTCCCTTTGACCACCCCGCTCAACCGAGCCTTTCTACTGTTTTACACTCCTTTTATTCCTCGATGACCATCGTATCATTCTTCCAACAATCCGACATTCTCTTGTGCTTCGCGAAGTTGATCCATGGATGGTTTCGTCGAGACCATGCCGACACCTACATCGATTCCATAGACTCAATTCCGCCAATAATTTCGAGGCGATTCCCGAGAACCCGATCCGGACTTTGCGGATCGATCTCCAGACTCCTCATTTTCTACCTTTCTCTTGGCCACCCAATAAACTGGGATCACTTTTGTCCCGCTTTCGCCGTTGTGAATGGGAGTCGATTACAGTCTACATCCCTTTCCCATTCACAACATGCTGGGGTTGACCTGAATTCCAGCTTCAGAACGGCAGGTGAACATTAATTGCAAGTGATCTGATTCGGACCATCTCATTATGCAGATAGAAGATAGTGCGAGCCCTGGAGACTACTCCGGAGTTCATCTCGTCCGACTCAGACCCTGACATGGCTCCAGGAGGAAAGGGCAGGGTCAGCAGCCACCACCAGAGGGACAGGTGCCAGATCAAAACCAAGTCAATGCACAATTGCTGGCATCTATCTAGGCCATACAGCAGTAGTTGACCGAGCAGGCCCTGACACAGACCGCATTCCAGGATATGTTGAATGACATGATGAACCGTGACGATGGAGGAGGAGGCAGAGGCAGAGGAGGCAGGGGAGGAGGAGGTGGAGGTGGAGGAGGTGGTGATCCTCCTGATGATGACCTCGAATTACCATCACCGAAGCCGGCACTCAAAGAAACATACAATCCGGGAGACAGCCAGATGACCGAGTGGATTCTCATCCCACCGGTACACGCTCACTTTGAGCTGAAGCCCCAGTTCATAGCCCTTCTCCCTGCCTTTCATGGCAACACCAATGAAGAGCCGTACATTCACCTCCAGCAGTTCTCCCGCATTTTCCGCACCACCCACTATCCGAATGTCCCCCTGGACATTGTCAAGATGATGGCTTCCCCTTCAGCCTATAGGACAAGGCCCTCTATTGGGTCAACCATTTGGGAAAGGTCGTGACGACCTGGGAGGAGTTGAAGTCTGCCTTCCTGCACAAGTATTACCCTCTCGGTCGGCTCAACCAGATGCGAGCCCGTATCAGTAATTTCACCCAAGGGCCCCACGAGTCAATACATGAAGCTTGGGAGAGATTCACTGACCTGCAGGAGAAGTGTCCCCATCATGATATCCCGAAGACCAGCTTGGTCCAGCATTTCTTTGGGGGACTAAATATTGAAAGCCAACGGCTCGTGGACGCAGCATGTGGGGGCTCCCATTTCAACAAGGATGAAGATGTTGTCTGGCAGATTTTTGAAGAAATGGCCGAAGGAGAGGCCGCCCTCTCTTCATCCAAGGCATACCAGAAGCAGCCCCAGATCCTCCAGAAACAAGTTCACATGGATGCATCCAAGGAAGCAGAGAGAGATGATAGCTCCAACCTCAGCATCATCGGGGGCCATCTCTCTAAGGTTGATATCATCGAGAAGCGATCACAGGACCTCGAGAAACTCACTGTGATCGAGAAGAGGACCCAGAACCTGGATAAGCTAGATCAGATCAACAAGTACCTCGAACTGTTGGTCGACACGATCAACTCTGTCCAGTCGGCTACACCATCAGACGCTCTCGCTGAGAAGAAGGACGAGCAGCAACCGCAGCATCAGCCTCAGCCGAGCCAGCAGCCACCGGCAGTCCAGCACGTGTACTACGTGCAGGTGCTCGACCAGGGTCCGCCGCAGCAGCAGATGGTCGTATACCAGCCAGAGTTCCTTTCTATTCCTGATCCAGTCTTCCCACCACCACCCCTGATCCAAGAAGTCAATGGGGTATGGAGTAATGATGCACTGCCGACCCGTCCTCAGGGACAACCCCAGGGTCAGCAATTTGCCAACCGGCAGTACCACCAACCTCAGGGTGGTCGTTTTGGTCAAACCTCTCAGCCTCACCAGCAACACCAGCAGCCTCCCCAGTTTACACATCAGTGGAGGCAGAATTTTCCTTATCAGCAGCAGCCGCAGTACCGCCACCCACAGCCGTATCACCAGTACGCGGTTGCCCCCTCTCCGCAATATCAGCAGTATCCTCCTCCATCTTACCAACAGCTTCAACTTCCTGCACCACCACAGCAATACCACCAGCAACAGCCTCCCCACCCATCTACCCAACAGCAGCGTGGTCTGCACGCTAAATCTTCTGAAATGTCCCCTGTAAATCCCACCATGGATTGCCTGGCCCAGCTTGTTAAAGGGCTAGCGGAGATGACAAAGCGGCTTGATGACCTGACCGCCACCCGAACTACCATTCCGACGCAGGTCGAAGCCAACCCCAACAATTTCAAGAAGAAAGAGCAGGTAGAATGTGATGTCCAGTCCGTATCTGAAAATGATATTACTGTTTATTCTAATGCTGTTACTCTCAGGAGCGGTAGGGCTTTACCTCCGACTGCTACTACCAGTGGGGTGAATAAAGAAACAGGTGGATCGTCATCTTCCGCATCAGCCGTGCCAGCTCCAGGGGCGGGTGAGGAGGAAGAGGAAGGAGAAGCCAGTCCAGCCGTCGTGCCTTGCCAGAAGCAACTCCAGCCAAAAACACAAAAAAATCAGCAAAAGCAAAAACACCAAAAAGAAGCTTGTAGCAGAAGCGAAGCCGCGCCAGCCTTGGAGGAGCCACCAGCAGCAGCCGATCCCTCGCCAGCCGATGGAGCCGACGCTACCCTTTTTGATCGCCCAGCAGCACCAGCATTTTCAGATCCAGCTTGTACTCCTTTTTGTAGTCCGGATGTACAACATTCTGTGGGCGATGATTTTGATGTAAATAAGAACTCTCATTTTCCTTCCAGTGGTGTAAATATTCCTTTTCCGCATGCAATACAAAAATCCAAGAAAATTGCAAAATGAAAAAAATGCATTGTCTGATCCAGGTGTTGTGGACATTTTGGATAAATTGACTGTTGAGATTCCCTTGTTGAAGGTCGTGGAATACATGCCAGCTGTAAAGAAAGGATTGAAAGAGGCATGTACTAACAGGCGTCGCCCAGCGCAAGACAATAGACGCCGAGAAGTAGAAAAACACGTTCTCTCCATGGCCACAGTTGCAACTATCAGCAACCTCCCCCAGAAAAAGCATGATACAGGAGCACCTCTGATCAGTTGTGTGATTTTTGACCAGGTCTTCGAGCGTACTCTTCTTGACAGTGGTTCTTCCATCAACCTTCTACCCTCGTCCATAATGCAAGAATTCGGGCTGGGACCGCTCAAGCAGACACGCATGATCCTTCAGTTCGCTGACCGATCCGTCAAGCGACCCCAAGGTCTGTTGGAAGATGTGATAGTTACCGTGCAGGAGATGAAATTCCCAACTGACTTTGTAGTCCTTGATATGGACTCACCTGCACCCCTGCTCCAGACCCCTATCATCCTTGGCAGACCATTCCTCCGTACTTCAGGTGCCGTGGTTGATTACGGGTCTGGGAAGATCACTTTCAGCTCGAACACCCAGCAAATCACGATAAACATGAACAAAGAGTAGAATGCCACGACTGATGAGAGCCAGGCAGCATCAGAAGCAAACTGTGATTTCATCGCGGAGATCATAGATTCAGAGTTATCATTGGACGATCCATGGACCCGAGAAATCCTCACTCTTGAGGAGGACTTGGAAAGCGCAGTCGCCATATGCTCCGATGATTCTTGGGAGACAGATTCTCAGATGCAGGCGCATCTCCTTGAGCATTCACTCCAGACCGAACATGATCAGCTTAGCGCAGAACCGTTCAGTGCATCTCTGGAATCTCAACAGGATGATGAGGATGGTAGCAGCCTCAAAGTGCATTCCACGACCAGCATGGAATCTGAAGTGACAGATAAAGTGGACAGATCAAAGCCAGAACTCAAGCCACTTCCTGCAGGCCTGAAGTATGCTTTCCTTGCGGGTGAAGAGCAAATGTATCCGGTCATCATCAGCAGCAGGCTGAATCCGGATCAGGAATCTCGACTTCTCGAGGTTCTAGAAAAGAACCGCAAGGCACTTGGTTGGAGCGTATCAGATCTCCGAGGGATAAATCCAGCTCTGTGTTCTCATTATATCTATCTAGAAGAAGATGCCAAGCCGTCCCGCGAATTTCGGAGAAGGCTGAACCCTAACCTTCAGGACGTCGTTATGAAAGAAATCACGAAATGGTGTGACGCATGCTTCATCTATCCCATCTCCGATTCAAAATGGGTAAGCCCACTGCATGTAGTTCCAAAGAAATCTGGGCTTACCGTGGTTACAAATGATAAAGGAGAGGAAATTTCAACTCGGGTACCGACATCCTGGCGGGTGTGTGTTGACTACCGCCGGCTTAATACAGCAACCAAGAAGGACCACTTCCCCTTGCCATTCATTGATCAAGTCTTGGAGAGATTAGCAGGCAAGGAGTTCTTCTGCTTTTTGGATGGGTACTCCGGGTACAACCAAGTGGCGATCGCCCCTGAGGATCAAGAGAAGACTACCTTCACTTGCCCGTTCGGCACCTACGCCTTCAAGAGGATGCCCTTTGGATTGTGTAATGCACCTGCAACGTTCCAAAGATGCATGCTAGCAGTCTTCGCCGAGATGGTAGGCAGTTTTCTTGAGATGTTCATGGACGATTTCTCTGTCTACGGTGATAGTTTTGATTCTTGTCTTGAGCACCTAGACAGAGTGCTTCTGAAATGCCGTGAAGTCAATCTAGTGCTCTCATGGGAAAAGAGCCACTTTATGGTCACTGAAGGTATTGTGCTGGGCCATGTCGTTTCCAAACGTGGCATGGAAGTCGACCCAGCAAAGGTGGATGTCATTTCAAATCTTCAGCCACCTCAGTCAGTGAAGAATGTGAGGTCATTCCTGGGGCATGTGGGATTTTACAGACGATTCATCAAGGATTTCAGCCGCATTGCCCGACCTCTAACAGAACTTTTGTGCAAGGAAACCGAGTTCATTGTTGATCAGCCGGTTCTCCTTGCTTTCAGTCAATTAAAGGAGCTTATCACTCAGGCTCCAATCTTACAGCCTCCTGACTGGACTCTTCCCTTTGAGATAATGACCGATGCGTCAGATTTTGCAGTCGGAGCTGTTCTTGGGCAGAGGAAAGACAGAGCGCCCTATGCCATTCACTACGCCAGCAGAACATTAGATGAAGCACAGAGAAATTATACAGTGACAGAGAAAGAATTGCTGGCTGTGGTTTTTGCCTTAGAGAAGTTCAGATCCTATTTGTTGGGATCGAAAGTCACAATTTTCACGGACCACTCTGCTATCCGGCACCTACAGCAGAAGAAGGATGCCAAGCCAAGACTGATTCATTGGATCCTTCTCCTCCAGGAATTCGATCTGGAAATCAAGGACAAGCCTGGAGTTCAGAATGTGGTAGCAGATCATCTCTCCAGAATAGAGCAGCATGAGCCTCCTCTGAGCAATGCACCTATCACAGAAACCTTCCCTGACGAAGCCATCTTAGCTGTGGATTCTCTCCCTTGGTACGCTGATATTGTCAATTACCTCGCCTCTGGGGTAATACCTTCGGATTGGACGAAGAATCAGAAGAACAAATTCATGTCGACCATCCGCTTCTACCAATGGGAGGACCCTCTTTTATTCAGAGAAGGAGCAGATTGTATTTGGCGCAGGTGCATCCCTCAGACGGAGCAATCTAGTGTCCTCGAGCATTGTCATTCGCTCGAATCTGGTGGACACCATTCTGGAGATCGTACGGCAGCGAAAGTTTTGCAATGTGACTTCTGGTGACCCACATTATTCAAGGATGCAGCAGAGTTTGTTAAAAGATGTATTGACTGTCAACGACTGAAAGGTACACTCACTGCCAAAGATTCAATGCCACTGAAAATCATTCAGATAGCAGACGTTTTCAATGCATGGGGCATTGACTTCATGGGACCTTTCCCTAACAGTCAAGGTTTTGAGCACATCCTTCTTGCCGTCGATTACGTGAGTCGTTGGGTTGAAGCTATTCCCGCCCGAGCCGCCGACAGCAAAACAGTTTGCCAGTTTCTGAAGAAGAATATCATTTCACGGTTTGGGATACCAAAGATTCTCATCTCCGACGGGGGTAGTCACTTCATCAACAAAGAGGTCAAGAAATTAACGATAGAGTACGACATCGATCACCGTGTCGCGTCTCCTTATCATCCCCAGACCAATGGCATGGCAGAGTTATCAAACAGAGAAATCAAGACGATACTGCAGAAACTTGTTAGGCCAAACAGAAAAGATTGGTCTCAACTCTTGGACTCAGTTCTATGGGCTTACCGAACCGCCTACAAGTCTCCCTTGGGCATGTCACCCTACCGTCTTGTATATGGGAAACCATGCCATCTGCCCGTGGAATTAATTCACAAATCTCTTTGGGCAATCAACAGTTGTAATTTGGACTCACATAGAAGTGGTCAGAAGAGAAAAGATGATCTGAACAAGCTCTTGGAATTCCGAGACTATGCATACGATAACACCTTAATGTACAAGGAGAAGGTGAAACGCTGGCATGATCGGCACATCAGACGAAAGACCTTCGATGTTGGACAGAAAGTGTGGTTATTTGATGCAAAGTTGCGGATATTCCCAGGCAAATTAAAGAGTAAGTGGACAGGGCCATTTCGAGCATGTGAAGTGCGTGACAACGGAAGCATCGCTATATCAGAATTGTCCCTGACGCACAGCCCTTTGTCGTCAACGGCCAACTACTGAAGCCTTATCTCGAACCAGATGCATTCTTGACCGTTGTAGACTCTATCCAGCTAGTGCACCACGATGATATCTCCACAGCACCTGCAGCATCGAAAGATTTAGACGATGTACTCCAACCACTGTTTCTCTGATTTTCTCCTTTTCTTCTTTTCTTCTTTTCCTTTTCTATTTTCTTTTTCTATCTAAAAGGTGCCACCCTTGTAGACAGTTTTCTATACTTAGGACGTACTTTGTCCTAAGTATAGGGGGGATGTGCACCTAGAGTTTTTCATTTCATTCCGATCCTCTCCATTGTCTCCTCTTCTTGTCTATACTTAGGAGTATCTTACCCTAAGTATAGGGGGAGACAATCTGAGTACGATCTGTGTATTCCCACCCTTGACCCTCCCTGCTTTTTGTACAGTCTGCTATACTTAGGATTATTTGATCCTAAGTATAGGGGGGACGGTCAACTTCTCATTCATTCATATTTATTCTTTAGATCTATCTATACTCAGTACGAGTTATGTCTTTGCTTTTCCTTTCGATCTATGAGGACATAGCTCAAGCTAAGTATAGGGGGGTCGTATATACCATGTATATACTAAAAGCCATAACTCATACTGAAGAATAAATTACCACTTCAACACAAAATAAAATGTGAAAAGTAGTTTTACAATAATGAAAGATGATTGTGAGTTCCTCAGACTCCTTGTAATTGTACTAATTATTGAGTCAGAAAAATGTTTTGTGCAAAATATTCTCTTTAGAAAAATCTTGTGAAAAATGTTTTAAAAATAGTGTGTACAAGTATTCAACGTTTGAAAAATTAGTTTTGTGTGAAAAAAATTATTTTCTTTGAGTGAAAGCAAAATGTGTGAAAATCAGTGTGCAAATGATTGTGAAAATTTAATTGTCAAAATTGGTTTGAAAAATATATCTATGTTGTGTAAACCTTTGTAAAAGGATTTTCAAATGCGTGAACAGGTTTGCAAAATTATTTTGGACTAGAGCTTTCAAAACCCCTATGAAAAATGATTCTTGAATAAGTCTGAGGAGTCCGCACAAAAATCTCTCATTTTTAAATAATGAATAAACCCGAACAAAGCCTATAAGAACCAAACCGGATTGTACATTAAATACATTTTTTCTTCTTTTGTATATACTGATTAATAAATCAGATATCTATACAGTATGATTTGAAAATTAGTGTGACCAGTTTTTAAAAATTTGATGTGAAATGATTTCAAACTGTGTGAAAATGTTTTGATTGCAAAACTTTTCTTTGTATGGAAGAAAGGATTTGAAAAATCTATGTGCAAATGTTTTGAAAAATGCTTGCCAAAACTATTGTGAAAATTATATATATAGTGTGAAAAATATTTGCAAAAATAGTTTTCAAATATGTGTAAATGATTGCAAAAATTATTGTGTACTATAGTTTGCAAAATTGTTTTCAAAAACTAATAAGAACACCATTACAATACTTGTAAATCATAAATAAGACACATACAATTCTTTCTGTGCAGTTCTAAATAAAATACTTCATTCAAACCTGTAAAGTTTTTAGAAATGCATACATGGTGTAAATAAAGCGGCACGCCCGTGTAAATAATTGTATATACTCTTTGTATGTGTCCAGTTCTTAGTTTATTTGCAAAAATTCTTTGTGTAAAAACATTATTTGATTCTTTCAAACGCTTTGTGAAAAAATTTGCATCATTCATTGCGCATAGCATAAGCATACCATTCATATTCTTTTTGAGTGAGCTTGATGATTGAATCAGTCTAATAAAGTCTCAAATTGGAGCTTGGTTGGACCTTACGGCGCCTAATTGCACTCGAACCTTATGGGAACTAGGTTTAAGGTACTTCAGGTCTATGCAGACTTAATTCTTTGAGAAATCAGGGCTGGGTTCAAGTCACCTCAGTGGACTAACTAGAACTTTTCGAGACACACGTACGACTCTTGCCGACCGTGACCTAACTTGGACACTTGCACCTTTCACTCGGCTCAACTCAGTTGGAGTGGTGAGGGGGTTGGATTTGCCAGTCTGAGACGCACACGGTTGGAAACATTCGTCCTCGTCTAGGGAGGGAAGTGCACCCCAACCTGGTCCAATAGCCATGAGGTCTAAAGACAGGAGATTGTGGGTTGCAATAAAGCTTCAAAAGAGGGATAGTCTACTGGCTCAAGAGGAAAAACTCCTTATGTAAATGCTGCTGTGAATAGTATGTTAAAAAAAATGGTCAGGCCTGTACAAAAATAAAATGCCTGCAAAGTATGTACAAAGTCAATAAGCAAGCTTGAGTTCCAAAGACAAATATATGAGCCTGCAGCTGGATGACTTGACTACACTGGTCTTGCATCCCGGGATAGGTAGCTACACTGGCTACCGTCCATTCTTCTCTTCACCCCCTCCTCTTGAGCTGGTTGCCACTTGAACTTAGAAGGGAATACCCTGCTCCTCGAGGAAAGAGCTGTTGGATTGGGGAATCATTGGGTTGTCATTCTGGAGAAGTCAGCTCCTTTATCATTTCAGTTGGGGAGAGACACTATCACTTACACCGTACAAGTCAGCTTCATAGTTATAAGGGTTTGCGTATGATGTAGACTAGTTCTGACCCGGCTATTGAGGTGGGTTGAACCGAGTTCTGTGACTATCGAAGGCTGTTGTATTTTAGAGCTGGTTCCCGACTAGGTTCCACACACATTCACACCCAAGGTCTGACAGGAGCTCCAAATTCAGATTTTGTAAGGACATGCATTGCACTGAAAGCACCCTTATTCACTCTATTTTTCTTTTATTCTCCTTTCTCTTTTCTTTATTCTTTTTGTACTTATTGCATAAGTGTTTGCTAGGGACTAGCAAAGGCAAGTATAGGGGGGTGATGAATCTCTATTTCATCAGCTTTATTCTATCATTTTGGCCTCAAAAACCCCAGCAAGTGCATGTAAATAGCATCAAATTGTATATAATAGCATTCATGATTCATTATATTAATTCCACATTAAATAAGGTTTTAATGCCAAAATTATAGAATAAAGAGGAGAAAAGAAAAAGGAATAAAATATTGTAAATATTTTATGACCCAAACCCCGAGACCAAGGCCAGCATGGTATTGGCCGACAAGGAATAAAGTAGGGGGAGATAAGGGCCAGTGTACAATAAATACCTCATTTATTAATTCATTCATTTATGCATTTTTGGCACCTATTTTGTACATAATTATTTCTTCATCAAATAAAGAAACTTTGTACATGAAAGATGTAGCTAATAATGTAAATAAAAATATAAAATTGAATTTGTGTAAAAATAGTACCCAGTGTACATGTTATACACAGAATAAAAAGCCAAAATCTCAACTTCACAGACCCATATCTTGCAAATAAAAACTCCAAATCACCCAAGCTCACCTTTAATTATATATAGCATTCCAAGAACTATTTTATAAAATTGGTCTCATAATTTTTGGAGTCCATATGCAGAAGTTAGGTTTTTGGCCCTCCTTGTATATAGGACTGATTAAAATATTCATTTTATTCAATATTCATTATTTGTATAAATTCATATTTTTAGAACATTGTAAATAATGTATATAATGCATACACATAAGAGAAGTTAAAGAAAACCAAAATTAATTTGTAAAATAAAATAAGTCTACAAATTTATAGACAAAATACCTATGCTATATACCTATATATAAATAAAAAGGATTGTAATCCTTGATTCTTTTATTCTTTTATATTTTTATAATAATGTATACATTATACATAACTCATTAAAAATGTAAATCCAAAATAAAATTCAAGAAAATACATTAAATAAATTAAGAATACAAAATACATAGGTAAAATACCTATAAGGACACCTACATAAACCTATACCTATTTATTTAAAATTATAAATAAACTCCTAAAAATTAAATAAAAATACCTTTATACCCATAAAAATAAACTATAAATTTATAAAATAAATAATAAAAGAAAATAAACAAATTAAAAATAAAATACACAAAAATACATGTAAATACATACATATACACATTATTAAATTAAAACCATAATAAAACACTTCGAAAAATTCAATAAAAATCATAAATAAATACTAGATGAAATAATACACATTTTTTATTTTATAAGAAAAATTCATAAAATCGTTTAAGGTCTCAAATAAATCAAATTTTAATCAGGTCTCCTATTTTGTCTTCTAGCGGATGACTTGGACCAATCCCAGGCCGTCAACAGTTGACCGCCCGGTCAACTACTACCCCAGCCGCCCGATGTGACGCAGCCTGTCTCTTCGCCCGTCTTCTCCCATTTTTCCCGGGCACACCATCCATCAATCGAAGATGCTTCCTTCACAAGAATTACTCCCTAATCATCCATGATGCCCGCCAAAATCTCAGATCAAGTAGATACTCATTGGATCAGCCAATAATCGCCGGTCAATAAGGCTACTCGCCAATGTCTATAAATAAGTAGCTCCGCATCCTTCCTCGAATTTGGCCATTTTTATTCCACCCAAACGCCTTGTTCTTGCTCCTGGACCATTCCTCGTGACAGGGGGAGTCGCCCAGCGCCTCGACTTGGCCGGAGGACGGAGAATTTTGACGTGGCGGAGCTCCGGCGTCCGCCCTGCTCCCTGGAGGCCCCCAGGTATAAGAGCTGCCCTTTATGTGTTTTTAGTTAGCCTTTAATGTTAGCTTTTCAGTCCAGTAGTTAGATTAGTTATTAGTTAATCTCCTTGGCTTAAAAATCAAAAATCGAAGTTCGCCGGAGCTCCGCTCCGGCAACTTCTCCATCGTTGTCTCGATTGTCTCCGACCACCTCGTTCATCCCATTTCGAACCTCAGCGCCTTCTCCATCTATCGCACACATTCGTTCAACCCAGGACCCTAGGTCTTGGCGAATCGGGGCTCCTCCTCCGCCGTTCGCGGAGCCCCTCCGCCCACCTCCATCTTGCATCGCAGCTTCACAACCCTGGGCCGAGGAGAAAGCTCTCTCGCCCGCGGTTCTTCCTGTGCAGGTACATCGAGGAAGAAAGCCCTTCTGGGCTTGCATTGAACCAGGGAGAGGTTCCTGGGGGCCCTCTTCTTCTCCGACCTCGCTCCATCGACTCGGACCCCCAGAAGCCATGAAAGCACCATCAGTCGACGCGGGATGCTTCCAGATACCTTCAGAACACCTCAGACACGCCAGAGAGCCCCGGAGGAGCCCGAGCTTCTCGATCGAAGCTCGCCAGGCGCGAGCTTCTTCCCTATTCTTCCAGGGAGCACTAGCGCCGTCGGATCAGGAGGCTCGTCCCAGATCCAACAGGAGCCGTTCGATGAAGATATGCCTCGACCGTCAGATCAGCCAGAAGCTTCTAATCTGCACCCTTCATCGGCGAATCGGCGTCGACCGTCCGATGGCTGACACGTGGATAAGTGGTGCCTCCAGCGCCGCAGGATGAAACGTCTTATTTGGGGGTAAATTTCACATCTCACCCCCTGCTTTTTGTATTTAGAGTTTAATCCCAAAAATAAAAGTTTTAGTTGTAAATAAGTTGTAAAAATTGCAGAACACCCCCGTATGTTTGGTTATTTACTTTTTAGTCCCTCCGCGCCTCACGTGCAGCATCCACGTGAGGCGCGTGAAATTTGCAATTGAACCCCGTCGGGTTCCTGTAATTATCAAATGGTCCTGAAAATAAAAGTCCACGTGTATTTTTATTGTGATTTTTGCATGTATGCCTTTGCGAACTATTTTATTTGCAAAAATACCCCTGCTAGGCCATTTATTTTTGAATGCTTTGTCTATTTATTTTGTGCTCCATATTAACTTGAAAAATCTTGCAAAAATAGACTTAAGCTCCTGTTTGGTTGTGCTTGCATGCTATATTTTTTGTTTTGCATTTTGTTGCATTTTTGTATTTATTAAAAATAAAAAACATGTCTTTTATTCACTGTCTAACTTATAAAATCCTAAAAAAATGAAAATGCCTTGAAAAATTCCAAAAAAAATCACCTATGGTGTATTTTGACCTATTCTAGTGTCAGTCCAAAAACCCCTAAAAATCTAAAAAGGAAAACCTTAAAAATTCAAAAATACCCAAAAACTTCAAAAAAATATAAAAAATCAAAGAAAAAGCAGAAAACTATAAACTCAGGCCCTATTTATGCTTTGTTTTATTATCTTTATTAGAAAAATAGTGTGGAAAATTTTTGAGGTCGTTAGCTATTTTTAAGGTCTATTTTTGTAACAGCCAGAACCTCTTCCCCTGTTTGCTATTATTTAGCTATTGAAAAATACTAAAAATCTTTTCAAAAATGCCCAAAAATCACAAAAATAGTAAAAAATCATGAAAATCCCAAAAAGACTTTATTCCTGAATTTTTGACTATTTTTTGAATATTTTTGTAAAATATTATAGTACCCCTTTTATGTATACATATGTATTTCCAAAAAAAGAAAAAAAATAATATATATATATATATATATATATAATTATTTGTATTTATATATCTATTTATTAACCCTAATATATATGAAAATATATATATATATAAATTATATATCCTTTTTTGTTATCCTTATATATACCTATATACATATATTATATGTGTTATAAGCTATTTACTAACCCTCTGTGGGTATACTTAATTAAGATATTTATATTATATATATATATATATTTATATATTACTTAATTACTATATTAAAAAAATATAATATAATAATAATAATATAAATATTTTAAAATCCAAAACCCACTTCACACAAGGATGGCTCTGAGATACATGTAGGCTATGGTATTTTGTATTGCTCTCTGTGGTTCGACCTCTACATGCTTGTCACTGTACATTTTATGGTAGAGTAAATAAAGATTAATTCACATTTATTTTTTTAGCTTGATTGTTGTATTCTTTGGTTGTGGGTTAATTGTTGATTGATTTGGGGATTTCGTCTGAGGTCAACTCAGCGACTGTCTCTCCGCCTTGTGGAAAGATACGATCTCGGCTGAATCCCCTTTCATCAGGTACTCATACAATTTACCCATCACATGGGACAACACGTGACGTACACTAGGAGGGACTAAAGTGCAAATACAAGAAAGTTCACGGACCTCTCAGCAATTTTCGAAAAAAATATATAACATGCATTTCATTTTATTGGACTTTTTTATAAATACAAAAACTTGCAGGGGCATCCCTGTAATTCACCACCTCATGTGGGACGGCACGTAAGGTGACATGGACTAGACTTATTTGTAATTACAAGAAACTCATGGTCCGAGTTGCAAAATTGTCCAATTATTTAACACTTTATACTTTATTTACATGACTAAATAATAAATACAAAAAATGTGGGGCGAGATATGCAATTTACCCCTAATAAGGTGTGGATCGGACGGCGTTGGTCTTCTCACTTGCCACATGTCACTCATCCAGCGATCGATGACGCTTCGCGATCTGACGTCTGAGATTAGATCACTTGACGTGATCCAACGGCTGAAGCTTTGGAGGATCCAACGTCTCTTGTTGAATCTAGGGTGTGGGAGCGATCCGACGGCTCTAAAGGTACTAGGAAGAACTGGGATGAAGCTCGCCTGGGGTGAGCTTTGATCGGAAATTCCGGGCACCTCCGGCCTCCTCCAGCGCCTCCGAGTGTCTATCTTCGTTCCTGGAAGTCCCCCACATTGATTGATACCTTCAAAATGGCTAGAGACCCAGCCAATAGATCAGACAAGGCCCCAGACATGGAGCTCTGTTCTTATCCTCGATAGGGCTCAGATGCCCTCTTCAAGATCTGCAAAAGGGTTAGAAATATTCACGCGGAAACGTCGAAGGTCTTGGCATTTATTTGGTGGCTGATCAGGGCGAAGTGGGGTGAAGTGGACCTGCTCCGGTGAGCGGTGCAGGTGGAGCAAGGGTTCGATGATCGAGACCCGATCAGGTTGGCTACAAGGTGGTTGGGTGTGGAGAACTGGCTGGGAAACGAAATGGGGGCGGTCAAGGGGTCGGTCAAAGGTCGGAGCACGGCGACGAACCACGAATCAGCTATTCTACGCTAAACCATTAACCTAATGATTAATCTAATAACTTAATAAAAATGCCATAAAAAGGCCACCTAAAAATAATAAAAAGTGCATCTCTTACATGCCGGCGAAGGCAGGGAGCAGAGGTCGCTGGCGCTCGATGGCCTGGGTGCATCTCCTCCTCCAGCTAATCCAAGACCTCCAGGGGACTCCTGTCACAAGGATACGTGCTTTAGCTGAAGGTGGGGACTCAAGGATTCGGAGATGACCAAAAATTAATGGAGGAGGAGACTAGTTATTTATGTATATTAAGGGCACCTATATTTGACTGTCCGTTAGGAAAGAAATCAAGTTATATACAATGGATACAAGGCATGGGCGTGTATGTACAATGATCTGGAAACATTTCTTGTGAAGGACGCGAGCATGATTGAAGGATGTATCATGCGGGAAAATGGGGAGAAGACATGCGGGTTTGACAGACGCATCTCTGCAGGAGGTGGGGGAGGGAGTTGATTGGAAGTCAACTCGAGGAGCGTGCTGATTGGTCCAAGTAGGTCAACTATAGGACCAAACAGCTGGTTATTCGAAAATAATTATTTAAAAATAATAAATGATTTTTTTATTTTTCAATTATTAAATAAAAATGTTTAATATTTAATGTAATATATTATTATGATTTTTTATTTATTTTTTTGTGTATTTTATTAGTAGTTTAATTTTAATAATGTATTTATAGGTATATTTGCATATATTTTATACATTTTTATTTTTATTTTATATATTTTATTTTATTATTTTCTCCTTTTATTTTATATATTTATAACTTATTTTTATGAGTATAAATATATTTTTGTTTTATTTTTGTGATGTTATTTGTATACTTAAATAAATAGACATGTATATTTTGTAGGTATATTTATAGGTATTTTACCTATATTTTATATACATCTTTTTATTTTGATGAGTTTTCTTTGGGTTTATATTTTCAATAAAATATAGATAATATTTAAAATATTATAAAAATATAAAAGAATAAAGAATAAAAGAATGGGGTTCCCTTTTATTTATATACAAATAATAACATAGGTATTTTGCCTATGTTTACACATAGGCTTATTTTATTTTATTTTTCTGTTTGGTTTTATTTTAGTTTCAATATGCTCATATGTTATAAATAATAATTACAATAACATAAAAATATGAATTTATATAAATAATGAATAATGAATAAATTGAATATTTTAATCGGTATAATATACAATGAGGGTCAAAAACCTAACTTCCACACCGTGACTCCAAAATATAAAACTACTGCCATTAAATAGCTTGTGAAAAGTTCTATACAATTAGAGATTATTTTGATATTTTTTGAGTTTTTGAAAGATATGGGTCTGTGAAGTTGGGTTTTTGGCTTTTTATTTTGTGCATAAAATGAACAATGTATATTATTTTTGTACAAACTTAATTTTGTATTTTTATTTACATTATTATCTACAACTTTTATGTTCAAAGTTTCTTCATTTGATGAATAAATGATAAAGAATAAAATAGGTGTCAAAAAATGCTTAAATACTGAATAAAAGAATTTGGGTTTTATTGTATTTTTGGCCCTTATCTCCCCCTACTTTATTCCTTGTCGACCAACTCAATTCTTGACTTGATCTTGGGGTTTAGGGTCATAAAATATTTTCAATATTTTATTCATTTTTCTTTTCACCTCTTTATTCTATACTTTTGGCATTAAAAACCTTATTTTATACACAATAAATAAAATAAATAGTGCATGCTATTATGCACAAATTAATGCTATTTACATGCATTAGCTAGGGTTTTTAAGGTCAAAATGATAGAATAAGGGTGATGAAATGGAGATTCATCACCCCCCTATACTTGTCTTTATTAGTCCCTAACAAACAATTATGCAATAAGTATGAAAAGAATAAAGAAGAAAAGAAACAGAAAGAATAAATAAAATTAATTTCAATAATTAAACTTGTCACCACAAAACCAAAGTTTGGATCTCAGGTTAGACCTTGATGTGAGAATGTGTGTGGAACCTGGTTGGGAACCAAATTCAAAACACAACAGCCTCTGAGAATCACAGAACTCGGTTCAAACCACCACAATAGCCATGTTAGAACTAGACTACATCATACGCAAACCCTTGTGACTATGAAGCTGACTTGTATAGTGTAAGTGATAGTGGCTCTCCCCAACTGAAATGACAAAGGAACTGACTTCTCTAGAATGACAACCCAATGATTCCCCAATCCAGCACTCTGTCCTCGAGGAGCGGGGTATTCCCTTCTAAGTTCAAGTGGTATCCAACTCAAGAGGAGGAGGTGAAGAAAAGAATTGATGGTAGCCAGTGTAGATACCTATCCTGGGATGTAAGATCAGTGTAGTCAAGTCATCCAGCTGCAGGCTCACATGGTATAACTTTGATGCTCAAGCTTGCTTATTTTCTATACAACATCTACACATACTTCGGCAGGCATTTTATTTTTTTTCAAGCATGTCCACTTTTTTGGAGTTTTTTTCAACATACTATTTACAACAGCATTTACATAAGGAGTTTTTCCTCTTGAGCCAGAAGAATGCCCCTCTTTTGAAGCTTTATTGCAACCTACACTCTCCTGTCATTCGACTTCATGGCAATTGGACCAGGTTGGGGTGCACTTCCCTCCCTAGACGAGGACGAATGTTTCCACCCGTGTGCGTCTCAGACCGGAAAATCCCTTCCCCTCACCACTCCAACTCAGTTGAGCTAAGTGAAATGTTCAAGTGTCCAGGTTAGGTCACAGCTGACAAGAGTCATGCATGTGTCTCGAAAAGTTCCGGTTAGTCAGTTGAGGTGACTTGAACCCAGCCTTAACTCTCAAAGAATTAAGTCTTAATGGACCTGAAGTACCTT
Organism: Ottelia alismoides; assembly: GCA_037367405.1. Taxonomy (NCBI): domain Eukaryota; kingdom Viridiplantae; phylum Streptophyta; class Magnoliopsida; order Alismatales; family Hydrocharitaceae; genus Ottelia; species Ottelia alismoides. The sequence continues at coordinate 302,431 of JAZKJV010004426.1, forward strand.
AAACGTAGTTCCCATAAGGCTCCAGTGCAATTAGGTGCAGTAAGGTCCAACCAAGCTCCAATCTGCGACTTTATTGGACTACTTCAATCATCAAGCTCAATTGAAAAGAATATGAATGTTATGCAAATGCTATATACAATAATGCAAAGAATGATGTAATTTTTCAAAGAATCTTGAAAATAAAAAGGGTTTTTACACAAAGAATCTTGTAAATAAAAAGATTTTGGCACACAAAATATAAAATATGTACAGCTATTTACACGGGCGTGCTTCTTTTTATTTATTTATAAGACTTAAGAATTTAAAGAATTTATAGGTTTTAACAAGTTATTTTTATAGGTATATATATACAATTGGTAAAGAATTTTATTTTTATCTTTATTTTTAATTATATACACATTTTATTCCTATTTTAATGATGCATTTATTCCTCAAATTTGTTTGAAAACAATTTTGAAAATTATAATACAAAATAATTTTTGCAAATATTTACAAACATTTGAAATCCATTTTGCAAAGATTTTTCAAACAATATATATTTTCAAAATATTTTCACAACCATTTTCAGAATTATTTGCAAATAGGTTTCAAAATGTTTTTATTTCACACAAAGAAAAGACTTTTTACAAATCAAAATATTTTTACAAAGGTTGAAAACATTTCACAAAAAGTTTTCCAAACAAGTTACACCATTTTTCAAATCATTTTGCAATAATATTTTTAACATGATTTATTAATCAGTATATACAAAATTAATTTGAGGAATAAAAAGCATTATTAAATGAATTTTTATTGAATTCTATATGTATGTATAGTATATTTAGCCATATTTATTATTATTAATACGAAAGTAGGAGTTATGGCTAAAGTATATACAGAGTATATATGCCCCCCCCTATATTTAGCATGGGCTATGTTATAGATCGAAGAGAAAAAGAGAAGACATAACTCGTACTGAGTATAGAAAAGCCTATACTGCAACGACTGAATAAGAAATGAAGAGATAAATAAATAAGCATGTGACCGGCCCTTATATACTTAGGATCAAATAATCCTAAGTATAGCAGATTGTACACAAGGCAGGAGGGTCAAGGGTGGGAATAAATAAATAAAAATAAACAGATCGCAGCTCGGGCTGTCTCCCCCTACACTTAGAGTGAGATATCCCTAAGTATAGCAGAGCAAATCAACAAGAGTGGAGACAGTAGAGGGGATCAAAGAATGAAAGAATGGGGTGCACATCCCCTATACTTAGGACAAAATACGTCCTAAGTACAGAAGAGTGGCAAAAAAAGGGCGACACCTTTTCTGTAGAAAAAGAAAAATGAAAAGGAAAAGAAGAAAATAAGAAAAGATATATACAAATAGACGAAAAGATCATAAATAATGTACGCATCACTCCCCCTATACTTAAGGCGAAAGATCCCTAAGTATAAGCAACGACATGAGTGATGAAACATAACGTAGAAAGAACAGCACGGTGTGTACCCCCTATACTTAGGACAAGGTATGTCCTAAGTGCATGCATAAAGATATGGCGCATGATCTGGGGTACACGTAACATACGAGAGAAAAAAGGAATGTAAGACAAAAACATATATATAAAAAGATATGGACTGGTGAAGTACAGGACGACATCTGACAAGTGAAGACAGTACTCTCATCATCGTCTCCCTGTGAGAACGGTGATACAGTTAGGAGGTGAAAAGACATCCGGGTATGCAATCAATTGGGTGTCAGCTACCGGAGAATATAGATCGAAAGGTTGAAACATGGTCCGGTAGCATGAATCAAAACATCGGCTCATAAGGAAGGAATGAGTGATCGAAGCCGATATTATAAGACTTGGAAGAGGAAAGAATAGTACATACTCCTCCTCGTAAATCAAAGTCTCCAAAAGATATGAAAGGTGAAGAGCAGGAGATTCACAATGTAGCGGCGTGATATCCGGTGGTCATAAGGTCAGAAAGTCACAACAACACACCGAACACCAGAGGTCATGGCTCAACCCTGTGAGTGTCGTCAAGGTGAGAAGACTCCAAAGGAGTAAGATCCATTAGATGGATCATCAGAAGCGATCTCGGTAGATGACAGATCGTCTACCCAGCAGAAGAGACCGACAAAACTAGAAAATGTGACAGCATCTCGCAGATAACCCTCGGGGAATGTGCTGCCAACTAAGCATCGAATAATCAGAGAAAGAAGGCTCATTCTTGTGAGGACCGTCAAGGAGAGCCGACTCAAAGGAGTCTAGTCAGATAGGTACCCAGGGTCCAACAGATCAGATAATCAACCAATTAGTGGGGACCATGAATTGATCAGACGACTTGGTTCTGTGCTCAAACAGACAGGAGACACGGTCAACAAGGGGAACCGAGCGTAAAGAAAATGTTGCATTTTCCCGCAGATAGTCCTCGGGGAATATGCAAACTAAGCAGTGAATAGTCAGATCAGATCCCGTCCTTGCAAGGGTCGTCAAGGAAGGAAGACTCTCAGGAGTCAGTCAGAACGGTCTCGGTAGACGACAGATCGTCTACCAGCAGAAGAGACTGCAGATCTAGAAAGATGTCATAGTCTCTCGCTGATAACCCTCAGAGAGTACTACGAACTAGTCAAGGAGTAATCAGAAATGTGGAACTCATCCTCACGAGGACCGTCAAGGATAGTTGACTCAAAGGAGTCAGGGAAATTGGCCTCGTGTACCTACGAATTGGGTGCACCATCAGTAGGGAGGCTAATCAGTCAAATCAGACAACGCGGTTCCATGCTCCAACAGATCGGATATACAGTCAGCGAAGGGAACTGAGTGTAAAGAAAGTATTGCACCCTCCCGCAGACAGTCCTCGGGGAGTAATGCAAACTAGGTCAATCAAATCTTGGGATTGCTGGCATAAAATCTCAGGTCCTCAAAGTCAAGCTATCATCAATCCTTAGGAGGGCATAAGATCCTGTGAGGGACCAAAAGATCGAAGCTCATCAATCACAATGTGATCCCTCGAGTCAGTCCAATCAGCTGAGATGGCACAAAATAAAAACAGAAATCCTCAAGGCCTGTTTTGTTGCAGGGTTGGACAGGGTTGGGTTGGGCAGGGGTACCCCTGTGAATAGTAAACTGTGAGGAGGAGAACCCTGTTTGGTTGGAGGGGTAACCCGGGTTGGGCCAAGCCAACCCTGTCCAACCCTCCAACCAAACAGGCCCTCAGAGTGCCAGGGGTGGACGAGTCAGGAGATCAAGGATGGGTCAATCAAAGAGATGAGTGAGATCATGTGGGTTCCGCTCACCATCGTTGTGAAGCAAAAATCAAGATAGTCAATCAAGCTCTGAAAATTAAGATGGTTAAAAATGCAAAATAGATTGATCAGTCATAGCTCATGATATCATCCTCAAATCATCCAAATAGGTCACGTCCTCAATCCAGTGTGCGCGATCAAAAATCCTCAATAACGAATCACGTACAGTGATCGTGCATCGTCAAAGTCCTCAATAAGCTCTCTGCACATGTGAAGTCCAGATCCACCAAAGTAGCATGTCAAACTCAACATCCTCAAAACGGGTTCTGACTTACTTAAATAATCAATATAAGTAATATTCCCCAATGCGGGCTATTTCTCTAAGCACAGCAATCTCGGGTAAGAGAAGTGATGATACAGAGGGGCACGAGGAGGGTGGGTGAGATGAAGGTGGACATAGTCAAAATTGTAGTTCAAGGAGAGGGTCTCCTCGAACCGGACCAGATGTGGGTGGTATGGGCAAGGAGAGAAACCACAAAAAATGGCTAAGAAGGTGAAGCTCAAGACCGAATATCATGACTTGATGCAAATGAGGAGATGTATATATAAGAGAGGTGGAGAGACTCAAAGATACAAATGATGACTCACACGGATGGGACCGCAAACTCAGCGATAGATGAAAATGCAAATGGACTCAAAGTGCAATCAATACTGAAGGCAAACCCCAGTTCACCTACTCAACACAGCGAAGACTGAGATGTGGTCTTTTATCTTGTCGATGTTAGAGTTAGGTGATCATCAAAAGTTGTACACACTGAAGTTAGCCTTGGGATTTGGGCACTAATCCTTAGCGTGTACGAAGGAATAAACTGCACATACAAGGAGGGGTCCTCTCTCCCCAAGGCAAGGAATCCATTACATTTTTATTTTTAAGTCCAATAGAATTAGCAGTCCCAATTTTATTTAAGTTGTCACTTTTTTTGTTTATCTTTCAATGCACGAACCTAACAGCTTTCCAATTCCATTTAGCATCCTAAGTGAGCAAAATTAGAGGGAGAAGATCAGAAAAGCCATGCAAGTCGGAAATCGATGATTCATGCCAAGTTAGGAGACTCATAGTGCTTCCCAGCTCTCTCCATACGGGATGCATAACAGAATTTGAAAACCTAGACTATATGCAAATGCAATTCAATGGAATCGGCCTAGGTGAGAAATTGTTATTATCGTGAAGCACCATATTGCAAAATTTGACTAAGTCCAAAGCCGCATCTATAGGTACATGCAAATATATTTGGGGTTTGGACCTTAATCTATCGAGCAAGCAATTTCCTAAGTTAGGGCTCATTTACACAAAATAATAAGATAAAATAAAAAGTGAAAAAGCGTCAAAACCGTCGAGGCCCCCAAGGGAACAATCCCTCGGGCAATGGACCTCGGGAAGTCGGAGTGTCTGAGAGTCATGTATTATTACATGCCAAGTGTCACTCTCTCACATAAATTTACATAATAAATAAATAATGCAAAATAGACTAGACTGGTCTTCAAAAATTCTTCTCTATCTGCCTTTGATGCTCTCTCCTGCCAGCTGAGCAAGAAAGGCTGACTCCGCCTTGCTTGGGTGCACCGGTCCTCTTAAGTGATCCTCCTTCGCACAGCGGTCCCTCGCATCAAAAGATAAACAAAGAAGAGTGGTCAGAGCAGTCAATCAATAATAACAAATAATAAAGGAGAATAAATAAATGATAACTAAATAAATAAATATATGAACAAGAGATAATAGACAAAGCAAAATAAGCTCCAACTACGCGACGTTGCTCCCCGGTAATGGCACCATTTGATAACAGAAAATTTATCCAGGGTCGTATTAATCCACAAGGCAGATCAATAGTCGATACATTGACCGCTTAATAAACCTATGTTAATCAACAATTAACCCACAATATGAATAAAGTAATAAAATATCAAAAATATGGAGTTAAAATTTATTATAACTCTACAGCAAATGTGTATAGGTGTAAGCATATGTAGAGGTCGAACACTGGGAGCAAACGGTAGAAGGAGGGCAGAAAATGCACAAAAAATTGTCTTTTAGCTTTTGTCCAATTTATTATTTTGTGGGCTTTTAATTTTAATTTTTTTTATTTTTATATTTTGATTTTTAATTTTCTGAATTTTATATTTTCTTTTTATATTTTTTATGGTTTATCTAAACTACATAACATTTATAAGGCTTAATATATACAATATATAGTAGTATATTTATAAATGCTATTAAATATAGACAAAATTCAGAAAATAAATTATTTTTGGGTTTTTAATATTTTCCTAATATTTTTATAATTTTCCAAGAATTTTTGCTAATTTTTATGTATTTTTAAAGTCAAAAATAGCCCAAATAAGGGGTAAATAAAATACCTGAAATTGATTTGGATGTTAAAAATAATAAATAATGCCCAAAATTACGCAAATCAATTTTAATATATAAAAAATAATATATAGATATTTATAAAATAGAAAAACATACTTTTGGTATTTTTGTAGAATTTTTATATTTTTGTTAGATTTTGGAGCTTTCTGATTTGTATAATTTTCTTTTTCTATTTTTAGGGGTTTTTGTTTTCTGGACTCAATAAATACTGAAATATACTATATTAAAATTTTTGTAATTTTTCAGAAAGCTTTTATATTTTTTGGAATTTTTATAGGTAAACAGGGATTATATAGGCTCCTTTATATTTTTAATAAATAGACTAAATGCAAAAAATTGCAAAGTGACATGTAGTGTGAGAGTACATTGCATAAAGCATCTAATCCTATTTTTGTGAATTTTTAGGAGACATTAGCTTAATAAATAGATAAAACACACAAAAATATATGTCCTAGCAGGGGCATTTTTGCAAATTAAATAAACTTCAGGGGTCATAGTGCAAATTTATCAAAAGTTTACAACGTTTATTTAATTTTTAAAGACTAATTTACAATTACAAAACCTTCCAGGGTACTCATACAATTTACCCATCACATGGGACAACACGTGAAGTACGCTAGGAGGGACTAAAGTGCAAATACAAGAAAGTTCACAATTTTCGAAAAAAATATATAACATGCATTTCATTTTATTGGACTTTTTTATAAATACAAAAACTTGCAGGGGCATCCCTGTAATTCACCACCTCATGTGGGACGGCACGTAAGGTGACATGGACTGGACCTATTTGTAATTACAAGAAACTCATGATCCTAGTTGCAAAATTATCAAATTATTTAATACTTTATACTTTATTTACATGACTAAATAATAAATAAAAAAATATGGGGTGAGATATGCAATTTACCCCTAATAAGAAGCAGATCGGATGGCGTTGGTCTTATCACTTGCCACGTGTCGCTCATCCAGCGATCGATGACGTTGCGCGATCTGACGTCTGAGATTAGATCACTTGACGTGATCCAACGGCTGAAGCTCTAGAGGATCCGATGTATCCTGTTGAATCTGGGGTGTGGGAGCGATCCGACTGCTCTGAAGGCACTAGGAAGAACTGGGATGATGCTCGCATGGGGCAAGCTTTGATCGGACATTACGGGCCCCTCCGGTCTCCTCCAACACCTCTGAGTGGCTGTCTTCATTCCTAGAAGTCCCCCGCATCGATTGATACCTTCAAAAAGGCCAGAGACCCAGCCAATAGATCGGACGAGGCCTCGACCTGGAGCTCCGTTCTTATCATCGATAGGGCTCAGATGCCCTCTTCAAGACCTACAAAAGGGTTAGAAACGTTTGCGGGGAGACATCGGAGGTCTTGGCTTTTATTTGGTGGCTGATCAGGGCGAAGTGGGGTGAAGTTGACCTGCTCCGGTGAGCGGCGGAGGTGGAGCAAGGGTTTGTTGATCGAGATCCGATCAGGTTGGCTACAAGGTGGTTGGGTGTGGAGAACTGGCTGGGAAACGAAATGGGGGCGGTCAAGGGGTCGGTCAAAGGTCAGAGCATGGCCGCTCCGACGAACTACGAATCAGCTATTCTACGCTAAACCATTAACCTAATGATTAATCTAATAACATAATTAAAATGCCGGAATAAAAGGCTACCTAAAAATAATAAAAAGCATAGCTCTTACCTGTCAGTGAAGGCAAGGAGCAGAGGTTGCTGGCGCTCGGTGGCTTGGGTGCATCTCCTCCTCCTCCAGTCGATCCAAGACCTCCAGGGGACTCCTTATGTCACAAGGATACGTGCTTTTGGCCGAAGGTGGGGACTCAAAGATTCGGGGATGACCAAAAATTAATGGAGGAGGAAGGGTAGTTATTTATGTATATTAAGGGCACCCTTATTTGACCGACCGTTAGGAAATAAATCAAGTTATATACAATGGATACAAGGCATGGGCGTGTATGTACAATGATCTGGAAGCATTTCTTGTGAAGGGCGTGAACATGATTGAAGGATGTATCATGCGGAAAATAGGGAGAAGACACGCGGATTTGACAGACGCGTCTCTTCAGGAGGCAGGGGAGGGAGTTGTCTGGAAGTTAACTCGTGGAGTGCGTTGATTGGTCCAAGTAGTTCCACTACTGGACAAAACAGCTAGGTTATTCAAAAATAATTGTTTAAAAATAATAAATGATTTTATTATTTTTAATTATTAAATAAAAATGTTAACTATTTAATGTAATATTATTTTATTAGTATTTTATTTTTAATAGTGTATTTATAGTATATTTGCATATATTTTATACATTTTTATTTTTATTTTGTATATTTTATTTTATTATTTTCTCCTTTTATTTTATATATTTATAACTTATTTTTATGAGTATAAATATATTTTTGTTTTATTTTTATGATGTTAATTGTATGTTTAATTAAATAGATATGTATATTTTGTAGGTATATTTAAAGGTATTTTACCTATATTTTATATACATCTTTTTATTTTAATGTATTTTAATGAGTTTTATTTTGGTTTTATATTTTTAATAAAATATAGATAATATTTACAATGTTATAAAAAATATCAAAGAATAAATATTAAAAGAATGGGATTCCCTTTTATTTATATACAAATAATAACATAGGTATTTTGCCTATGTTTACACATAGACTTATAGTATTTTGTTTTTCTTTTTATTTTTAATTTAGTTTCAATATGCCTATATGTTATAAATAATAATTACAAAAACATAAAAATATATAAATTTGTATATATAATGAATAATGAATAAATTGAATATTTTAATCTGTATAATATATAATTGGGGTCAAAAACCTAACTTTCACATAGTAACTCCAAAAAATATAAAACTACCGCCATTAAATAGCTTCTAAAAAGTTATATATAATTAGAGGTGATTTTGATATGTTTTGAGTTTTTATTTGAAAGATATGGGTCTGTGAATTTAGGTTTTTGGCTTTTTATTGTGTGCATAAAATGAACACTGTATATTATTTTTGTACAAACTCAATTTTGTATTTTTATTTACATTATTATATACAACTTTTATGTTCAAAGTTTTTTCATTTGATGAATAAATAATAAAGAATAAAATAGTTGTCAAAAAATGCTTAAATATTGGATAAAATAATTTGGGTTTTATTGTATTTTTGGCTCTTATCTCCCCCTACTTTATTCCTTGTCGACCAACTCAATTCTTGACTTGGTCTCGAGGTTTAGGGTCATAAAATATTTTCAATGTTTTATTCCTTTTTCTTTTCTTCTCTTTATTCTATAATTTTAGCATTAAAAACCTTACTTTATACACAATGAATACAATAAATAGTGAATGTTATTATGCACAAATTAATGCTATTTACATGCATTAGCTAGGGTTTTTAAGGCCAAAATGATATAATAAAGGCGATGAAATAAAGATTCATCAATACCCATGGATCCTAAGGCATGTTTATGTGAACCATGAGTTGTTGAATATATTGGTCACTACAAACAGTTGGTAGGCAAATTATTGTAACTAACCAAAGTACTTAAAGTTAGCAAGCTGGATCATTTCATTGACTCGTCTAGCTCAGCGCACTTTGATGCATGCATGATGCTCTTGAGATATATAAATCCCTCCCTAGAGAAGGTCCTAATATTCACCAAAGGCAATGCCTTTGACCTCATAGCTTATTCAGATATAGACTATGAAGGATGCATGTTGGACAAAAAAATCTGCTACTGGGTTCTGCATATACCTAGCAGAGAACTTGATAACTTCGAGGAGTAAGGAACATGCAGTTGCCTGCCATTCAAGTGCTCAGAGTGAATACATGGCTATGACCCATACAATAATAGAACTAATATTGATTTGATCTGTACTCACATATCTTCATGCCACTTCCATTGACAGTATTGAGATCATGTGGATAGTCGAGTAACAATGTATATAGTCAAGAACCCAATGTTTCATAAACATATTAAACATATGAAAGTTACTATAATTACATAAGAAACCTGATACAAAGAGGGTTACTTTGTACTCTTTAGTATACATTCCACAAATCAGATTGTTGATATGTTCATCAAGCCTCTCGCTCGCATACAAGTTATAAAATAAATGTTTTAATAAATTGAGCATGATTGACATATATGCACCAATTTGAAGTGGAGTGTTGAGTGTTATTCTGTAACTAGAGGTACTCTAGGTTACTCTCTTTGTAATGCTAATACTAAGGATCCACTTATATAAGGAGCCATGGGATTCTCATAGTAATCAAGTCATTATATGTAGTCTTTCAATTATATGTAACTTAATTCAGTCACGTAATATACCAGGAATAAGTTAATTTGGGCTATTTATACTTTTACCCCTCAAATTCCCGTAATTTCATTTTTAGTCCAAAACATCTACTTTACTTTATTTTCTCAGTATTATTGATATTAGCGGTTTTTCCACATGGATTCTCACTCCATGAAATGTTCAAGGGCACATGAGCCGTGGATCTTGGCTCAGCCAAGTGGAATATCCTATCCACTTTACCGGGTTTGATTTAATTAAATTGGATCTGAATAACAGAGTAATCAGGTAGATAAAGATGAGAAATGTAACGTTTATCTTCAGTTATTTTCAAAACCACAAAATGAAGCAGACATTTTCACGATTTTAATGCCCGGTAAATGGATTCTTCGATGAAATTGTGAACAATATCTGCAAAAATCACATGTTTATTATTCATATAATACAATACTATAAAATCGTTGCTCCCGATGCAGTTCATAAACTTTCTTTAAATCTGAAGAGGATACTTTGCATTTAATAAGAAGGGGTCGCAATGCGTATTTTCTATTTATATAAAGCTGTGAGAAAAAAAAACTTTGTTGTTGTATAAAGCTGTGCAAATATCATAGGATTTTGATAATTGCTAAATATAAATCTATAATGACGGATCAGTGATTTGGATCTTCACAAAAAATAAAAATAGTGAATCACATCGGCATGTGGTCCCGCCACAACAAAGGATCTTCTTCGTTGGATACAATGCTTAATAGATGACTAGAATGGGTTATTTATTTTCATACCTAACCTCTCAATGAGGAACGGAACCGGAACATTAAAGGAGGGGGAACAAGATTTAAAAAATATATCTATCGATTGTATAGGAAAAAAAGAGCATTTTGTTGAATTGTATGTCACTTATGTGTTCATCGTCTTCTTAGCCATTTATTTGTATTGGTATGGGTGAGTGCAAGTGGTTATGCCATTGGAACAGTGCAAGTTAAAGTTTTAAGATAAATGAGTGGCTAGATGGTGGTGAACATATAAGTTATATGCATATGAGTTGGATACTCCCCCTCTTATATTCATTATATAACAATAGTTGTGAATGATAAATTATATCATCTATCCAATTGTATGTTTTTTTATTCAATTTTACATAAATTGATATCATATATGTTCTGCACAGTCAAGATTTTTTATGAATGATATCTATATCATTTTAAAAAAAATAGACATATTTTAATGTTTTCATTTTTTTCTAATTCACTCTTTGTATTTTGATTAATTACAATATAAACTACACTTGTTCCAAATTTATATCAAATTAAAAATATAAAATACATAATTTTATATTTTTTTATTACTAACAACTAGGAATATTAATATGTCATGAAGAAAAATACACCAATCAAGAATATATGTGTGTTTGACCACTTACTTGATAATAAATAGGACCGATAATTAATATATGAGACTTGCAATAAATGATTTTTTAGAAACTTTAAATTTTTGAGATCGAGAAGTAAGCATCGTATATGTATAAGTGATAATGAGATTGGATGAGAAACCAAACTCTTCTATAGGTTGATCCTAAAAAATAGATATTAAAAAATATAGTTTGCGTAGAGATCCATTATAAGTTGATCATTTTAAGAAATTATCCGAGCAGGTTGATCCAAGCTAAATTCTACTGTTGCTGGTAAAAAATTTTATGTTAAAAGATATATTATCTATCGGTAAAGATTATTGATTTTCTCCATAAAGAAATGAAGGTGGTGCATGTATAAGTTTTACCCTCAAAAAATAAAAAATGGGATTTATACTTAGGAAATATTATGATTATTTATCTTTCAAAAATTCACAGTGAATAACTAAATATATATTATATAATCTAAAAAATTTAAGGAGGCATGTGCCCCTCCTTGCCCCCTCTAAATCCGTCCTTGCTCTCAATAGAATTATTATATCTATATATGCTAAATTCCGTATTGATACGATATCTATAAGCCATTCAACCTTTTTAAATAGTTTTAAATCCACGAATCTCGGTTGATTGAGATGAATAGATCATGAATTAGATGAAAACAACATCTGACTTATACATGAATAAAAAGATTTTAATATTCATGCCCATATGAGATTATACAATTATAGTATATTTTTATTTTATTTTTGCAATAATACTTGTGTCCATGTATTTTTTACAAAATTCACAGTTCTTCTCTTTCATTAAGGTAAAACATCGGCATGAGTGTAATAACAGAAGCATAAAAATTGTCTTTATAAGAATATGAGGGCATAACTGTGATTACAAAAAAAATAGAGACATAACTGTAATAATATAATCTCGAAAGGAAACAATTATAAAAAGCCTACGAGATTTTTTACACTTGTACTCCATCAAGATTCTGCAGTTTTCTTTGTAATAGTCGCACCCTTGTATTTTTACAATAATCACAATACTACCCTTTTGTTGATATAATATAGTGATATAAAAAAGGGCAGCACTGTGTATTTTGTAAGAATACAGAGACAAATATGCTATCACAAGAAGGTAGTGTGTCACTATAATTGCATAATCAGGGAGGGGTACAAGGGTAAAAATTCCTATTTTAAGTCCACACCATTGTATTTGTGAGTGATTCGGGTTAAAAAAAAGTAGGTTTTTATCAGTTGTTCCCCTCTGAGATATTGCAATATCAGTTATACCCCACTCTTTTTGGGAATATCAGTTGTGCCATCGATTTCTTGTCGTTCTAGTATCTATGACCCTCGAGTTAGTTATCGTCCATTCAAATGCAAACAGACGTTAACTTTGAGGACACAAGCAGAAATAATATAAAAACGAAGGGCTCCATGTCCTTTTCCTCCTTCTCCCCCATCTTCTTCCTCTTCCTCTCCTTCTCCTCCTCTTCCCCAGCCTCATGCTCCTCCTCCACCGCCTCCTCCCCTAGCCCCCAGCTCCTACCTCTGTCCCCAGCTCCTTTCCCCTACGCGTTAAGCTCATCCCCCCTCCGCCATAAGCTCCTCCCCCTCACCCCACCTCCTCCTCCCAGTCTTGCCACCTCCTCCCTAGCCCTCCCCCACACCTTCTCACCTGCCCCTCCTCCCCAGCATGCCGCCTCCAGTCCCTCCTTTTGCTCCCTCCTCCCCAACCTAATCCTCTCCAGCCCCTCCTCCACAGCCGACCCCCCCACCTCCTCCTCCGCCCCCTGCTCCCCAACCTCCGCCTCCCGCCCCCTCCTCCCCAGTCCTACCCTCTACAATCCCTCCTTCAACCCCATCCTCCCCAGCCCGCCCCTACACCTCCTCCACCACCTCCTCATCCCCAGCCTCCGGATGTAAAGCATCGGACGACAAAATCGTGACTTTGTAAATTATGAGACCTTTATCCCAGTCTTGTCCTGAACGGATACAAACCAAGATTATACTAAGATTTTCCCGTCCGATTACATAACCAAATTGACAAAGAGAACCAACCACAAAGTCTCGATGATGGTACTTGAATGGCGTCCGATTGGCCTCTGGCCGCCATGTCCGATCCGTTGAATATTATGCTAATTAGGGTGACTTCCCATTAAATTCCTTGGAAATAAAAACACTTTCACCTTCAGATGGAAATCAGGGACTCAGTGAGCCTGGTTCCAGTCAGTTGGATCTCAACTTCAAAAATACACACTCGACCACATCAGAGATGGTGCTTCATGTACCTTGCACTCCTTCAGCACACTCCTTGAGGTTATGACCGACTCTGCGGAGAGCACCATCATCTCCTGCGAGTCTCCATCAGGTGGAACCTCAGCACCTTGAGCTTCTCAACAACCTCCGATGTTTCGTAATAGAACTGGGATCAAAGGGGTGGGGGAGGGGCTGAAGGAGGAAGATGGGTGGGGGGAGTGTATGGACACTTATGCCCCTATTAATTGCACCATGATTTGAAAAGACCATGGTTAAGTTCAACTTATTGACGGCTAAAGTAACAGAGGGCCACAAGTGATAGAACGACAAGAAGTCGAGGGCACAACTGGTATTTCTAAAAAGAGAGGGGCATAACTGACATTGCAATATCTCATAGGGGCACAAGTGATAAAAACCCTTCTTTTAACAATGAGATGCTTTATATTGAGAATGGTATGCACGTCTCATGGTCCTTCTACAGTCATGATGTGTGTAAGTTCATTAGTTTTTCATATTACTATATATTATGGGTGGCCATCATTGTGGGTGTTTTCCTTTTTTCCATTACAAAAAAGTTATTATTATCACAAATTACAAAAACTTAAACATAAAGATCTTTATGTGGTTGTTTTGCAGAAAGAGATTGGTGAAATGAGAGCCTTTTGGCACGTTTTTCGCTAGCTTCACTGGCTACATGATTGTTATGCGCTAATGAAACATAGGACAGAGTTTTTTTCCCATTATAGCAGTATTGGAAAGCCTCAGAGGAGGGGTGACTTAATTGGCTGGATACTTCTATTCATGAATTGTTTTAGAGTTTTGCGCACCAACATACTGGTCTAGAGCAAAGCGGGCTAGAGTTTTTGCACTCCTTTGGTCCATTTAATTTGTCACGAATGCTTGGTATGTAGAAGAGAAAGATATTGTGTGTTCTTTCAAAAAAAGAAGACATTGCGTATAGAATGTACTTGCACATGCATTATGTTTTAGTAATTCCTATAGGATAAATCAATCTTACAATTTAATAAATTGAGTTTTCAGGGTGGTATACTGTCGGAGGTGGCCCACCACTTTTCCTTCTAAAAAACCAACAAAGATTTACTAACTTTATGAAGAAAAGGCTCCCTAAAAGTTTGGAAGATGTGTATTCAAGGTAAATATTTGATTGAATGCACTGCTATAAATATATACATGTTTATTGAGGATGTATGTGTATTGCCAAAATATCAAGTACAACTTCAATAAAATGATAATTATGCCAGTTTGGGACTCTCTCCCTCACTTTAATAGTATGTCCTCCCTTGAAAAAATCATGTCTCCATTCCTACCTACATGACAATGTTTTGTTATTGGGATTTTAACCTCATGAACCCTAAAATCTTTGTAAATTACCTGCTCGACCCTATAAACATCAGTTATTCCATAAACTCCGCAAACTTGTTAACTCTCACACCATGGACCATGTGGTTGACTCACATCCATTTGGCCCTTAGATTTAAATGGATTCTGTTTAAATTTTTTAGCATATTACACATTTTGTTCGTCAAAATTACAAAGAATACCCCTTCTTCCTCCACCCTCCACCACGACGTCTAACCTGCCACATCATCCATTGCGTCGTCGTGACCTCCATCTATTGGAGCACCACCCTCTCTCCCCGACCTCCTCTCCCTCCCCACCATGCCGCCCCCCTCCACCACACCGCCTAATTGTTGGAGACGGATCTGATAAGTACCAGATGAATAAAATCACGATTGGAGAAGAAAGCATGCACAATCGTACAAGACAAGGATTTATATCGGTTCAACAATATGCATATTCCACTTTCTCACACTAGACTCTCTCTAATTACTTGAATCATTTTTGGATACAATATATGGTGCAATAGGATCCTTTTTATACTGCAATAGAAGAATACCAATTGTATTCAGCAATCCCTGCCATCAACTCTCAGTCAATCAGGATGCAAGAGGTGGATCAGGCATCTCAGCAATCCAGCCTAATAGCTCTCGGCCAATCAGGATACATGAGGCGGATCATGCATCTCAACAATCCAGCCCAACAGTTCTCGACCAATCAAGAATGTAGGAGGTGGACTAGACATCTCAGCAATCCAGCTCAACATCTCTCAACCAATCAGAAGGCGGGAGGGATACCAACCACATCAGTAATGCTCTGCTCTAATATTCAACCAATCGGTCTTTACAAGATAAATATCAACAATCTCCCACTTGAATGTTGATCTATGGTACATGCCACAGCTTCAATAGTCATAGTATGAGCTTTCCTTATCTTTTATGTTTGAAGACCAATTGAAGATGAACATGTCTTCAATTTCTCTACCATTACGGACTTTGTGAACATATCACTTTTCAAATGTGTTTTCTTCAACTCCAATTGTCCATCTTCTAGCTATGTCCGAATGAATTGGTACTTTACATCAGTGTACTTAGTCCTCAAGTGGAAGATAAAATTCTTCGCAAGATAAATTGCACTTTGACTGTCGTTGAATAATTGACAATCTTTACTTTCTTTATTCAGTTCTTTCATCAGACCCTTAAGTCACATCATTTCCTTGCAAAATTCTGTTGCCGCCACATATTCCAATCCTTTGGTCGAGATGGTCACTCTCTTTTGGAGTCTAGAGATCCAACTAACTGCTCCACTCCCAGGGTGCTTTTCCTGCCATCAATTTCTCCTACAAAATCTGAGTTCACAAAACCTCAAACGGAAATGTCAGTGTTTCCATAACACAATGCCATGTTAGAGGCACCTCTCAGATATCGTAGAGTCCACTTCACAGTTTCTAAATGTTCCTTGTCAAAATTCCTCATGAATCTGCTCACAACTCCTATTACATGAGAGATGTCTAGCCTTGTCCAAACCATTGCGTACATCAAACTACCAACAACAGTCTAGTAGGGTACTTTGGATATGTACTCATGGTCCTCATTTGTAGCATGTTCTTTCTCCTTTGAAAGTTTAAATTGACTCCTTAAAAGTTTTTAAGTAGATTTTACATTTTTCATATTAAACCATCTCAAGTGTCTTCTCAATGTGCTCTGATTGAGACAATCTCAGCTTCTTGTTCTCCATGTTTATGGTAATCTGTATTCCAAGGATTTTCTTTGTAGGACCTAGATCCTTCATTTCAAATTCCTTAAATAACATTACTTTGAGATTTGTTATTTCTTTCTTGCTGGAACTTGCAACAAGCACGTCATCTACGTACAATAATAAAATGATGCAAGACATACCAATCTTCTTGAAGTAGCAACAATGATCAGCGTGACACTTGTAGAATCATGTATTTGTCATCAAATCATCAAACTTTTTGTTCCATTGTCTTAGGACCTACTTCACTTCATAAATGCTTTTTTGAGCTTGCATACGAAGTCTTCTTTCCAAAAGCTACATAGTCCTCTGGTTGTTGCATGTAGATGTCCTCCTCAAGATCTCCACAGAGAAATGATGTTTTAACATCCGACTACTCCAAATGCATGTTCAGCTGCAACAATGCTCAATATTGCTCTTATGGTTGAGACCTTTACAATATGGGCAAAGATCTCCTTGAAATTGACTCCTACTCTTTGCTAGAAGCCCTTTGCCACTAGCTAATTCGTGTATCTAATGGAACCGTCACTTTCCTCCCTCATCATGTACACTCACTTGTTGTGCAAAACCTTCTTTTCCTTTGGAAGTGAGACTAAATCTCACGTCTTGTTGTATGTGAGAGAGTCTATCTCATCATCCATGGCTAACTCCCATTGCTTCATTGTCTCACCTTGTAGAGCTTCATCAAAGCATTCTGGCTCACCATTATCAATTAGTAATAAGTAGTTCAAGGAAAGTGAATAACTTGCAGTGGGTTTGTTGATTATGGAAGACTTCCTAGCATCAGAGTTTGCAGATTATTCTGTGAGATGTGTTGTACATTCTCATAAT
Organism: Ottelia alismoides; assembly: GCA_037367405.1. Classification (NCBI taxonomy): domain Eukaryota; kingdom Viridiplantae; phylum Streptophyta; class Magnoliopsida; order Alismatales; family Hydrocharitaceae; genus Ottelia; species Ottelia alismoides. The sequence goes on from JAZKJV010004426.1 coordinate 319,990, forward strand.
TTTATTGTTATGTGCTTCTTCAGGAGTTTTATCAAACTCCAAGCAATCCGGTTCTTCAGTTTTCTATCCTTTTATCAATTCATCCTTGTATAAGAAAGACTCATTGAATGTGACATCAATGCTTCTGACTGCCTTCTTGTTCTCCAAATCTCACAATCTATATCCATATTTATTTGTACCATAGCCAACAAAGATGCACTTCTTTGCTTTGGGGTCAAGCTTTCCTCTATCTTCATGCTCAATGTGAACATAAGACGTACACCAAAAAAACGTAAATGAGAAAGTGTTACCTCCATTCATGTCCATTCTTCTTCTGAAGGATCCCCATCTAATGCAGCAAATGGATCTTGATTAATTTAAGTATGTTGTTGTGTTCATTGCATCAGCCCAATGTTGTTTGGGTAGACTTTCATGTATCCTCATGCTTCTCGCATGAGTTCGGCAATACCATTCTGTATGAGTTTTCTTGGGATCATTTTCAATCTCCTAATCTCATTTTTTGATGAAGTAGGATTCGAACTCCACGCTGCAGTATTCCTCATAGTCTAACTTGAGATATTTCAACTTTAAACTTGACTCATTTTCAACTAAAGCCTTCCACATATTGAAGGTCTCAAAACATCAGATTTATGTTTGATAAAATAAGCCCACATTTTTTTAGCTGCATTATCAATTGAAGTAATAAAATAGTGAGATCCGTTAAGGGACTGTGCCTGAGATGGCCACATACATCTGTATGAACCTACTCCAGTATTTCAGTCTTTTGTTTTCTTGCAAGATTTACGAAATTGACTTTCTTTTGCTTTCTCAAGATACAATCTTCATAGAAGTCTAGATCAACAGTTTGCAGTCCTACTAACTTTATCTTGTTTTGCATGATCTTCATTCCATTTTCGCTCATGTGACCAAGTCGTATATACCAAGAGTTAGCATCACAATCAGAGGATGCAAGATTTATTCTAACATATGAGCCTGATGCAATATATATGGTTCTTTTTTTCTTACCTCGAGCAAGGATTAATGATCCCTTAGACATCTTCCATGAATCTGATCAAATGATGTCACCACAACACTTTCAGATAGTTGCCCCGTAGATATGAGATTCCTTATTAGATTGTGTACGTGTCTAACATTCTCCAATCTGAAGAAGCCACTACTGGGTCGTAATGGCAATGTCTTCCTTTCCTATTATGATGCAACATTTATCATCTCCTAGGTATACCTTTTCAAAATCACCTTTGATATAATTTTGAAGGATATCCTTTTGTAGGGTGTATGAAATGAAGCATTCAAGTCCACAATCCAGGACTCACTTCGAGCATCTACAATACATATTAAGGCATCACTACCCTCATCGTCGGTAAGGTTTATAATATTCTTACATTTGTCATATTCTCCTTTTTGCTTTCTTGGGACATTGCATTCTGTCTTGTAATGCCCCTTTTGATTGCAATTTCAGCACACCACGGACAAAAGATTTCTGAATTTGGATCTTTATCTTGCTAACTTTTCCCTTGAATGCTTTTGGTTTCTCTAACTCTTCATGCCTCTTCCTTTTGTATTCAAGGTAGGACCTAACGAGTGGTCTTTTCCAAACATCTTCCGCCGTGCCTCTTCTTGAAGAAGAAAACCAACGACATCTTCTAACTTCAACTTTGTAGAATCATAGGAGTTGCTAACAGCTACAATTAATGCATTCTGACTATCAGGTAAACTAGAAAAAGAAGTAGAAGAGTTTTTACCTCATCATCAAACACGATCTTCACAGACTACAACTGGTTGATACTGTTCAGATCATTCAAGTGTGAAGCCACTACGGAGTGCTCACTCATCTTTAAATTGAAAAGCTTCTTCATCAAATACACCATATTTGATGTGGAGGGCATCTCGTACATCTTTTCAAAGGCCTTGAAAAGATTCGTTGTCGTTAATTCCTTTGCAATATTTGAAGCCACCTCTAATTTACATTTTATACCCAGAATAAAAAGCTAGAAAACAAACTTCACATACCCATATCTTCCAAATAAAGACTCAAAACATAGCAAAATCACCTCTAATTGTATATAACTTTTCATGAGATATTTAATGGTGGTGTTTTTATATTTTTTGGAGTTACTACGCAAAAGTTAGGTTTTTGACCCTCATTGTTTAGTTTACCCGATTAAAATATTCATTATATCATTATTCATTATTTTTACAACTTTATATTTTTAGAATCTTGTAAATAATATACATAATGCATGTACATATTTAAATTAAAAGAAAACCAAAAAGAAAATCTCAAAAAAAAAAGTCTATGTAATTACATAGGCAAAATACCTATGTATTACTTGTATATAAATAAAAGGGGACTTCATTCTCTTATTCATTTATATTTTTATTAAATTGTAAATATTATCTATACTCCATTAAAAATGTACATCCAAAATAAAACCCAATAAAATTCATTAAATAAATAAAATGCATATAAAATATAGGTAAAATACCTATAAGTATACCTACATATTATATATATCTATTTATTTAAATATGTAAATAAACTCATAAAAATCAAATAAAAATATATTTATATTCACAAAAATAAGTTATAAATTTATAAAATAATAAAATAAAATAAAATAATAAAATAAAATATACAAAATAAAAATAAAAATACCCAAAATATAGGTAAATATACCTATAAATACACTAAAAAATTAACTACTTATAAATCAAGCCAAAAAAATAAATAAAAATCATATTAAAATACTACATAAAATAATAAACATTTTTTATTTTATACTCAAAAATAATAAAATCATTTACTATTTTAAATAATTGTTTTCGAATAAAACCCTCTGTTTTGTCCTCTAGCGGCTAACGTGGACCAATAGGCGTGCGGCCTTCGTTGACCTCTGGTCAACTGTCCCATCCATTGCTCTGAGTAGTCAGACCTGCTGAAGCCCCGATTTTCTTGCATTTTTCATGGGCATCTCGTCCATCGATTGCACTCGATTCCTTCACAAGATTTATTCGTCGTTCATTGTACAATCACGCCAGATCTTTTAATCTATTGTATATCCTTTCGATTCTTCCCTACCGCCTACTAAATAAGGGTGCACCCTATGTCCTTAAATAACTCAGCTCCTGCTTCTCCAAAAATTTGGTCAGTTTTCACCCGTCTCCCTTCCTCGTATTCGGTCTAGGTCGAGTCCTTGTGACAGGAGGCACTCCCTGGTACCTTGAATCGGTCGGAGATAGTGGGAGCTGCACCTACGGCGGAGCTCCGGCGATGCCATGCTCCTTGGCTAAGACCCAGGTCGAGCTTCTTCTTTTTACTGTCATTAGCTTAAAATTAGTCGTAGGTTTTTTGTATTTTATTTCGTATTTCAATTAGTCAATTAGCTTAGCTTGATAGATTCGTAGTTCACCGGAGCTCCGCTCCTGCGAACTATTTCACTGTGTTCCCGACGTTTTTCGACCGTCACTTCCACTCCCATTTCGTTCCCATCCATTTTCTTCATCTCCCAGCCACCTTTGACCAACCGGATCCCTCTTGGATCCGTGAATTGAAGCTTCAACTCCTCCACCTCGCAGGAAGCTTTGCCACCCACCTCCTTTTACGCTAACAGCTTCAAACCCCGGGCCAAGGAGGATTGCCTCGAGCCGTGTGATCTTCCTGGATAGGTTAGGCACCTTGAAACACGCCAGGAGATGCAATTGAAGCCGACGGAGGTACCTGAATCCCCGTTTCTTCCCCAAGCTCGTGGCGGCGCTCCAGCGTACCTCCGGCCGATCCAAGACCTCCAGCAGTTAGAAGATTCTCCCAGGAAGCCAGAGGGACCTTTTGGAGCAGCAAAGGCCAGCAGGGGAGCGAGATCTCGCCGGAAGAAGCTCGCCCCGACGACCCTTCTTCCCTGTTCTTCCAGCCTCTTCCCCTGCCGTTGGATGAAGGAGACGTCCCAGATTGAAGATCAGCCGTTGGATGGAGCCGCCATCGACCGTCAGATCGCGACCTGCGAACTAATCTCACCCGTCCATCGGTGAAGCGTCATCGGCTAACGTGGAGGCGCCACGTGGATAAGTCAAGAACACCAGCCGTCCGATCCAGCGTCTTAAGGGGTAAATTGCACCTTTGGCCCTTGAATTTTTGTATTTATTATTTATTTCTGTAAAATAATTGTAATGGTATAAATAATTGGGTTATTTGCATAGAACTCCCTGTATTAAGTGTGTATTACAATTAGGTCCTTCCCAGCCAAGTCACATGTTGTCCTACGTTATTTGGGGAAATTTTGCATATAGACCCTAGAGTTATTGAATATTGCATTTTGGTCCCTGCGAGTCTAGATCACGTGTTGTCCCACATGATGTGTTGTGAATTTTGCACTTATGCCCCTAGTAGTTTTGTATATTGTAAAAAAGGTTCTGAATTATTAAATAAATGTTTATTCTGTTGGGATTTTTGCACAGAACACCTTGTCTTTATTTTTAATTGCAAAAATGCCCCTCCCAGGCTGTTTCATTTTTATGACTTTTATCTATTTATTAAAAATAGTTATGTAGCTCCTAAAAATATGAAAAAAATATTGATAAATGCTTTATGTGGTGTACTTTAATGCCCATATTTTTAATATGTATTTTTCTTATCTTATCTAATTTTTAAAATTAAAATGGAGCCTAAATAAACCCTGTCTGAATTATAAAATACCAAAAAAATTAAGAAAAATCCAGAAAAATCACAAAAACATCATAAAATTATAAAGAGCCTTAAAATATTTTATTTCTTGAGTTTTTCTTATTTTTACCTATTTTTATAAATATCTTATCTCCCTCTTTTCTTATATTATGTATATATTCTGATTAAAGAAAAAGAAAATATAAAAAATATAAAATATAAAAAGAAAAATATAAAATCAGAAAATTAAAAATCAAATACAAAAAATATAAAACAAAAATAATATAAAAAATATAAAAAAAAATCAAAAACCCACAAAACAATAACTTGGACAAGAAGAGAATTGGATAATTTTGTGCATTTATTTTTGCCCCCAACCGTTTGCTCCCAGTGTTCGACCTCTACTTGTGCTTACACCTATACACATTTACATGTAGAGTTATAATAAATTTTAACTCCACATTTTTGAGATTTAATTGCTTTATTCTGATTGTGGATTAATTGTTGATTGATTGGGATTTATTGAGCGGTCACCACATTGACTATTGATCCACCTTGTGGATTAATACGACCCTTGATTTTTCCCACTCATCAAATGGTGTCCTTACGGGGGAGCAACGTCGTTTGGGATACTTATTATTTATTTGATTCTTCACTCTTGTCCACATTTATTTGATTTATTGATTTTATTGTGATTGTTCTGACCCTCTTCTTTATTTGTCTTCGATGCGAGGGACCGCCAAGCGAAGGAGGAATTCCTAGGAAGTTCGATGCACCCGAGTGAGGCGGAGTTGGCTCTTCTACACCAGCCAACAGAAGAGAGCATCGAAGGCAGATGAAAGAGAATCTTGGAAGGCAGTCTAATTTTTACACTAATATGTAAATTTATGTGAGAGAGTGACACTTGACATGTAATAATACATGACTCTCCCGCTCCGACTTCTCGAGGTCCATTGCCCGAGGGATTTTTCCCTTGGGGGCCTCGATGATTTTGACGCTTTTTTGCTTTTATTTTATTTTTATTATTTTGTGTGAATGAGCCCTAGCTTAGGATTGTTTGGCATAGTCTAAGGCCCAATCCCTAATATATATGCATGCACATATAGATGCGACTTGGGACTTAGTCAATTTTGAAATAATGTTCTTCACGCTAATAGTATCATGTATGTAGGGCGATTTCTTCGGATTGCATTTGCATATAGCATAGGTTTCAATTCTTTTATTCATCCCGCATGGAGAGAGCTGGGAAGCACTGTAAGTCTTCTTACTTGGCATGCATCATTGTTTTCTGACTTGCATGGCTTTTCCGACCTTCTCCCTCTGTTTTTGCCAACCTAAGATGCTTAATGGAAATTGAAACCTCGATAGGCACGTGCATTGAAAATATCCAAAAAAAGTGATAACAAAAATAAAACCGGGACTGCTAACTCCACTTGAACCTAAAAATAAAATGTAATGGATCCCTTGTCTTGGGGAGAGCAACCCCCTCATTGTCTGAGCATTTTATTTCTACGTACACGCTAAGGATTAGTGCCCCAATCCCAAAGCCTAATTTCGGTGTGTGCAACTTTTTATGATCACCTAACTCTAAAATCAACAAGATAAAAGATCACATCTCGGTCGTCACTGTGTTGAGTAGGTGAATTAGGGGTTTGCTTTGTGTATTGATTGTGACTTGGATTCCATTTGCATCTTCACTTTGAGTTATCGGTCCCGTCCGTGTGAGTCATGCATTTTCCATATTTGAGTCTCTCTACCCCTCTTATACATATATCTCTTCATTTTGCATTGAGTCATGATATTGGCGCGCAAGCTCAATCAGCTTCTCCATTCCATTGTGTTTCCCTTCTTACCCACCATCATCGTGTCCCCCGTATCATCTCTTCTTTTACCCGGGATTGCTGCGCTTTTAGCGATAACCCACATCGAGGATTCGTGACTTATATTGATTATTGGAGTAAGTCAGGCATGATGTTAAGGATGCTGAGATTGGTATCCTACTCTTGGTGGATTTGACTTTGGATACACGCATAGGAGCTTATTGAGGATTTTTGATGATGCATGACCATTAGGTGTAATTCTGTATTGAGGATTTAGGTCTCGCACACCGGATTGAGGATGTGATGTGCTTCAGTGATTTGAGGATGATATCATGATGTTTCAACTGATCTATCTATTTCGAGGTTTCGTCCGTCTTTGATTTCTAGGCTGGATAGACTATCTTGATATATGCTGCATGGTGATGATGATTGGAACCCACATGATCTCTCATCTTCGTGATTGATCCATTCCCGATCTCCTGATTCTATTATCCACCTATGGCACTTTGAGGATTCCTGATTACCTTTCGTGCCATCTCAGCCAGATTTGATTGACCCGTGGGATGTTTTGTGAATGACCTGATTATTTGCTCCCTCACATGATCTTATGCCCTCTGAATGATTGAATGATTGAATGCTTTCGAGGACCTGAGATGACTTGCCAGCAATCCCAAGATTTCGTTGACTTGGCTTACATGACTCCTCGAGGACTATCTGCAATAGCATGTGACACACTCTTTACGATCGGTTTCACTCACTACCTGTACTGCCACTCTGTTGGGGTACGAAACCGTATCGTCTGATATGAATATTTGGCCTCTCTGTCTGATTGTGTTACCGGTCTGCCGGTACACGAGGCCAATGTACTAGACTTATCTGAGTCCGCTTTCCTTGACGGTCCTCGCAAGGATGAGCTTCACTTTTCTAATTATTCCATGCCTAGTTCATATGCTATCCGAGGGTTATCTGCGAGGACTATGGCACCTCGCTAGTTCTTGCGGTCTCTTCTGCTGGTAGACGGTCTGTCGTCCGGAGGCCTTTCTGATTGACTCCTTTGAGTCCTTTCTATCCTTGACAACTCTCGCAAGGATGAGATCTGATCTGACTATTCCTTGATTAGCTTGCATTGCTCCCCGAGGACTATCTGCGGGAAAATGTAACACGTTTTTTACGCTCGGTTTCCCTTTCAGACTGTGTCTCCTACTATTAGGAGCACAGAACCGAGTCGTCTCAGGTTCTTCGGGTCCCCGTTGCTTTGATGATTACCCGATCTGTTGGATCTTGGGACCCGCCTGACTTGACTCCTTTGAGTCTGCTCTCCTTGACGGTCCTCGCAAGGATGAGCCATCCTTCTCTGATTATTCGATGCTTAGTTGTTAGTACGTTACCCGAGGGTTATCTGCGGGACGCTGCCACCCTTTCTTGATTTGTCGGTCTCTTCTGCTGGTAGGCAATCTGTCGCCTACCGAGTCCGTTTCTATGATCCGTCTGATGGATCAAGCTCCTTTGAGTCCGCTCACCTTGACGACCCTCGCAAGGGTGAGCTTCTGTTCAGATTATTCATTGACTAGCATGTACTACTCCCCGAGGGTTATCTACGGGAGAGTACATCATATTTTAGGTACTCAGCTTAACTTCTGGTGCTTCCTTTCTACTGGAGCATGAAGACAGGTCTTCTGATTTGTGTACTCGGTCTCTTCCCTGGTTGTGCCTCCTTTCTGTAGGAGCACGGAGCTAAGTCTTCTCATTATTCTCTGATCCTGCTCACCTTGAGGACCCTCGTTGGGGTGAGCCATGTATTGTGTTGTGCGGTGTATTCTTGTGACTTTCAGACTATATCACCACCATACATCACACAGTCTCATGTCCTTCAATTTTCATATCTTTTTGAGACCTTGATTGACTTGGAGGAGTCTGTACTACCCTTTCTTCTTCCGTGTCTTACGGTATCGGCTCCGCTCACTCATTCACTCCTTATGAGCCGATCATCATATTTACGCTACTGGTCCCTGCTTTACTTTCCGATCTGTTTGTCCCCGGTAGCTGACACCCACTTGATTGCAGATTCGGGTGTATTTTCATCTTCTGGCCGCGTCCTCGTTTTCACAGTGAGACGATGACGAGAGCACGGTAGTTGCTTACCATATACCATCTTGTACCTCACACTATGTGCTAGTTGTATATAGGTGTTTTGTCTTCTATTCCTTCTTTCTCCCGAATGTTATGTGTGCCCCAGATCTATCGCCATATCTTTGTGACTATACCTAGGACGTACCTTGTCCTAGGTATAGGGGGGTACACACCACGTTATTCTATGTCATGTTTTGTCACTCCTGTTGTTACCTATACTTGGGGATCTTTCACCCTAAGTATAGGGGGAGTGATGTGTATATTCTCCACGATCTTTTCATCTATCCGTATATATCCATCTTTTCTTCTTTTCTTTGTTATATGTCTTTATCTAAATAAAAGGTGTTGCCCCTTTGTGTTAGTTTCCTATACTAAGGACGTACTTTGTCCTAAGTATAGGGGGGTTGCGCTCCTAATTCGTTCATTCTTTCGTCTGTTTATTCTCGCCCGTGACCCTCCCTGCGTTGTGTACATTCTGCTATACTTAGGATTATTTGATCCACAGTATAGGGAAAGGTCACCTTCTTATTCATTTATATCTTCATTCTTTCATTCTTTCGTCAGTCGTTGTAGTATAGGCTTTTCTATACTCAGTATGAGTTATGTCTTCTCTTTCTCTTCTCGATCTATGAGGACACAGCTCATGCTAAGTATAGGGGGTCCTATATACTCTGTATATACTTTAGCCATAACTCATACTTTCATAATAAATATAACCAAAAATACTGTATATATAAACACATAATCCATTAATAAACAACAGTCAGTCCTCAAATTGTTTTTGTATTTACTGATTAACAAAGCAGGTTAAAGATATTTGTGCAAAATGATTGGAAAAATGGTGTGAACCGTTTGGACAACTTTCTGTGAAATGTTTTCAACATTTGTAAAAACATTTTAATTGCAGAAATTCTTTATTTGTGTGAAATAAAAGTTTGGAAACCTATTTGCAAATGATTTTGAAAATATTTGTAAAAATATTTTGAAAAATGTGTATATACCGTGCGAAAAAAATCTTTGCAAAATGACTTTCAAATGATTGTAAAAGTTTACAAAATTATTTTGTACTATAGTTTTCAAATTTTGTTTTCAAATAAATTTGAGGAATGAATGTATCATTGAAATAGGAATAAAATGTGTATATAAATTATTTATCAATTGTATAAATATACCCTAAATAACCCACTTTACTAAAATCTGTAAAATCTTTAAAATTCTTAAATCTTGTAAAATAAAGCGGCACACCCGTGTAAATAGCTGTAAATATTTTATACTTTGTGTGCTTAAATTCTTTTTATTTGCAAAAATTCTTTGTGTAAAAAGATTCTTTGATTTTTAAATTCTTTGTGAAAAATTGCATCATTCATTGTGTATAGCATTTGCATAGCATTCATATTTTTTTTGATTGAGCTTGATGATTGAAGTAGTCCAATAAAGTCGAAGATTGGAGCTTGGTTGGACCTTACCGCACCTAAACTGCACTGGAACCTTATGGGAACTAGGTTTAAGGTACTTCAGGTCTATTCAGACTTAATTCTTTGAGAAATCAGGGCTGGGTTCAAGTCACCTCAATTGACTAAATAGAACTTTTCGAGACACACACATGATTCTTGTCGACCGTGACCTAACTTGGACACTTGCATCTTTCACTTGACTCAACTCAGTTGGAGTGGTGAGGGGGTTGGATTTGCCAGTCTGAGACGCACACGGGTGGAAACATTCGTCCTCGTCTAGGGAGGGAAGTGCAGTCCAACCTGGTCCAGTTTCAATGAAGTCGGATGACAGGAGAGTGTGGGTTGCAATAAAGCTTCAAAAGAGGGATAGTCTTCTAGCTCAAGAGGAAAAAGTCCTTATGTAAATGTTGCTGTAAATAGTATGTTGAAAAAAACTCCAAAAAAGGGGACATGCTTGTAAATAAATAAAAAAATAAAGTGCCTGCCGGAGTATGTATATACATTGTATAGAAAATAAGCAAGCTTGAGCATCAAAGTTATACCATGTGAGCCTGCAGCTGGATGACTTGACTACACTGGTCTTGCATCCCAAGATAGGTTGCTACACTGGCTACCGTCCATTCTTTTCTCTACCTCCGCCTCTTGAGTTGGATGCCACTTGAACTTAGAAGGGAATACCCCGCTCCTCGAGGGCAGAGTGCTGGATTAGGGAATCATTGGGTTGTCATTCTTGAGAAGTCAGTTCCTTGTCATTTCAGTTGGGGAGAGCCACTATCACTTACACTATACAAGTCAGCTTCATAGTCATAAGGGTTTGCGTATGATGTAGGCTAGTTCTGACCTGGCTATTGAGGAGATTTGAACCGAGTTCTGTGACTCTCGGAGGCTGTTGTGTTTTAAATTCGGTTCCCAACCAGGTTACACACACATTTTCACATTAAGGTCTAACCTGAGCTCCAAACTTTGATTTTGTATAGATAAGTTTAAAAATAATGATCAATTCAATTTATTCTTTAAATTCTGTATTCTTGCTTTTTCTTTTCTCCTTATTCTTTATTCTTTTTGTACTTATTGCATGAGTATTTGCTAGGGACTAGCAAAGGCCAGTATAGGGGGTGATGAATCTCCATTTCATCACCTTTATTCTATCATTTTGGCCTTGAAAATCATAGCTAATGCATGAAAATAACATTAATTTGTTTATAATAGCATTCATTATTTATTGTATTTATTGTACATAAAATAAGGTTTTCAATGCCAAAATTATAGAATAAAGAGAAGAAAAGAAAAAGGAATAAAATATTGAAAATATTTTATAACCCAAACCCCGAGACCAAGTTTAGAATGGAATTGGTCGACAAGGAATAAAGTAGGGGGAGATAAGGGCCAAAAATACAATAAATACCTCATTTATTTATGCATTAATCATGCATTTTGACACCTATTTTATTCTTCATGATTTATTCATCAAACAAATAAATTTTGTACATAAAAGTTGTAGATAATAATGTAAATAAAAATACAAAATTGAATTTGTACAAGAATAATATACAATATACATTTTATACCTAGAATAAAAAGCTAGAAACCAAACTTCACAGACCCATATCTTCCAAATAAAAACTCAAAACATAGCAAAATCACTCTAATTGTATATAACTTTTCATGAGCTATTTAATGACAATGGTTTTATATTTTTTGGAGTTACTGCGCAAAAGTTAGGTTTTTGACCCTCATTGTTTAGTTTACCCGATTAAAATATTCATTATATTTATTATTCATTATTTTTACAATTTTATATTTTTAGAATCTTGTAAATAATATACATAATGCATGTACATATTGACATTAAAAGAAAACCAAAAAGAAAATCTCAAATAAAATAAGTCTATGGAATTACATAGGCAAAATACCTATGTATTACTTGTATATAAATAAAAGGGAACTTCATTCTCTTATTCATTTATATTTTTATTAGATTGTAAATATTATCTATACTCCATTAAAAATGGATATCCAAAATAAAACCCAATAAAATTCATTAAATAAATAAAATGTATATAAAATATAGGTAAAATACCTATAAGTATACCTACATATTATATATATCTATTTATTTAAATATACAAATAAACTCATAAAAATCAAATAAAAATATATTTATATTCACAAAAATAAGTTATAAATTTATAAAATAAGAAAATGAAATAATAAAATAAAATATACAAAATAAAAATAAAAATACCCAAAATATAGGTAAATATACCTATAAATAGACTAATAAAAATTAACTACTAATAAATCAAGCTATAAGATAAATAAAAATCATTTTAAAATACTACATAAAATAATAAACATTTTTTATTTTATGCTTTAAAAATAATAAAATCATTTACTATTTTAAATTAATTATTTTCGAATAAAACCCTCTGTTTTGTCCTCTTGCGGCTGACGTGGACCAATAGGCGCGCGGCCTTCGTTGACCTCTGGTCAACTGTCCCATCCGCTGCTCTGAGTCGTCAGACCTGCTAAAGCCCCGATTTTCTTGCATTTTTCATGGGTGTCTTGTCCATCGATTGCACTCGATTCCTTCACAAGATTTATCCACCGTTCATTGTACAATCATGCCAGATCTTTTAATCTATTGTATATCCTTTTGATTCTTCCCTACCGCCTAGTCAATAAGGGTGCACCCTATGTCCTTAAATAACTCAGCTCCTGCTTCTCCAAAAATTCGGTCAGTTTTCACCCGTCTCCCTTTCTCGTATTCGGTCTAGGTCGAGTCCTTGTGACAGGAGGCACTCCCTGGTACCTTGAATCAGTCGGAGATAGTAGGAGCTGCACCTACGTGGAAGCTTCGACGACGCCACGCTCCTTGGCTAAAACCCAGGTCGAGCTTCTTCTTTTTACTGTCATTAGCTTAAAATTAGTCGTAGGTTTTATTCCTTGCATTTTATTTCGTATTTCAATTAGTCAGTTAGCTTAGCTGGATAGATTCGTATTTCGCTGGAGCTCCGCTCCGGCGAACTATTTCACTGTGTTCCCGACGTTTTCCGACCGCCACTTCCACCCCATTTCGTTCCCAGCCATTTTCTTCATCTCCCAGCCACCTTTGGCCAACCGGATCCCTCTTGGATCCGCGAATCGAAGCTTCAACTCCTCCACCTCACCGGAAGCTTCGCCACCCACCTCCTTTAAAGCTAACAGCTTCAAACCCTGTGCCGAGGAGGATCGTCTCGAGCTGTGTGATCTTCTTGGACAGGTTAGGTGCCTTGAAACGTGTCAGGAGACGCAATCGAAGCCGACGGAGGTACCTGGAGCCCCGTTTCTTCCCCGAGCTTGTGGCGGCGCTCCAGCGTACCTCCGACCGATCCAAGACCTCCAGCAGTTAGAAGATACTCCCAGGAAGCCAGAGGGACCTTTTGGAGCAGCAAAGGCCAACAGGGGAGTGAGATCTCGCCGGAAGAAGTTCGCCCCGGCGACCCTTCTTCCCCGTTCTTCCAGCCTCTTCCCCTGTCGTTGGATGAAGGAGACGTCCCAGATTGAAGATCAGCCGTTGGATGGAGCTGCCATCGACCGTCAGATCGCGACCCGCGATTTAATCTCACCCATCCATCGGTGAAGCGTCATCGGCAAACGTGGAGGCGCCACGTGGATAAGTCAAGAACACCACCCATCCGATCCAGCGCCTTAAGGGGTAAATTGCACCTTTGGCCCATTGCATTTTGGTATTTATTATTTAGTTCTGTAAAATAATTGTAACGTTATAAATAATTGAGTTATTTGCATAGAGCCCCCTGTATTAAGTGCGTATTATATTTAGGTCCTTCCCAGCCGAGTCATGTGTTATCCCATCATGGGGAAATTTTGCACAGAGACCCCTAGAGTTATTGAATATTGCATTTTGGTCCCTTCGAGTCTGGATTACGTGTTGTCCCACCTGATGTGTTGTGAATTTTGCACTTATGCCCCTGACAGTTTTGTATATTGTAAAAAAGGTTCTGAAGCAAAAATGCACCTACCAGGCTGTTTCATTTTTATGACTTTTATCTATTTATTAAAAATAGCTATGTAGCTCCTAAAAATATGAAAAAATGTGGATAAATGCTTTATGCGGTGTACTTTCACGCCCATATTTTTAATATGTATTTTTCACATTTTATCCAATTTCTAAAATTAAAATGGAGCATAAATAAACCCTGTCTGAATTATAAAATACCAAAAAATTTAAGAAAAATCCAGAAAAATCACAAAAACATCATAAAATTATAAAGAACCTAAAAATATTTTATTTCCTGATTTTTCCCTTATTTTTACCTATTTTTATAAATATCTTATCTCCCTTTTTCTTATATTGTGTATATATTCTAATTAAAGAAAAAGAAAATATAAAAAAATATAAAATATAAAAAGAAAATATAAAATCAGAAAATTAAAAATCAAATATAAAAAATATAAAACAAAAATAAAATAAATAATTATAAAAAAATAAAAAAACCCACAAAAACAATAACTTGGACAAGAAGAGAATTGGATAATTTTGTGCATTTATTTTTCCCCCAACCGTTTGCTCCCAGTGTTCGACCTCTACTTGTGCTTACACCTATACACATTTACATGTAGAGTTATAATAAATTTTAACTCCACATTTTTGAGATTTAATTGCTTTATTCTGATTGTGGGTTAATTGTTGATTGATTGGGATTTATTGAGCGGTCACTGCATCGACTATTGATCCGCCTTGTGGATTAATACGACCCTTGATTTTTCCCACTCATCACACATCCTTTATGTCTTCATGCTTCTTCCCTTCTATCGAAAGATATAGATCCTTATGGTATAAAACATCTTCGATATGTATCTTCAAAAACACAAAGTTCAATCCATAACTTCTCGATCTTGATCTTCGATTCTTTTGCCATCTGTGTAGAGATTGATCTCCAAAACATACTTTGATACCAATTGTTGGGGATGGATCCGATCAAGCACCAAACGAATAGAACCATGATCGGAGAAGAAAGCGTGCACAATCACACAAGACGAGGATTTATAGTGGTTCAGTAATACACCTACTCCACTTGCTCACACCAGACTCTCTATTATTACTTGAATGATTTTTGGATACAAAATGTGGTACCTCATGACCCCATTTATACTACAACAGAAGAATACCAAGTGTATTTAGCAATCCCAACCATTAGCTCTCAGTCAACCAGAATACAGAATGCGGATAATGTATCTCATAAATCCAACCCAACAGGTCTCGGCCAATCAAGATGCAGGAGACAGATCATACATCTCAACGATCCAGACCAATAGCTCTCGACCAATCAGGATGCAAGAGGTGGACCGGGCGTCTCAATAGTCTATCCCAACAACTCTCAACCAATTAGGATGCATGAGATGAATCAGACATCTCACCAATCCAACCCAACAACTCTCATCCAATCAAAAGGTAAGAGGAAGATCAGTTGCATCAGCAATGCTCTACACTAGTATTCAACCAATCACTCTTCACAGGATAAATCTCAACACTTACCTCCTCTCCCTCCACAGTGTCGCCACAACCTCTCTTTGCTGGAGCACCCCCCCAAGAGAATTGCTCTCCCTCACCAACCTCCGCCCCTCCCCATCACGCCGCCCCCTCCACCATGCTGCCCGACCTCCTCCCCCCTCCACAGTGTCGCTATGATCTCCCTTTACTGGAGTACACCTCCTCTCAGGAGCAACTCCCTCCATCCCCAACCTTTGCCCCCTCACATCACATCGGCACTGCGACCACGCCACATGACCTCCTCCCTCACCATTGTGTCACATCAACTTTTTCGCACATCAGGACCTCCATTGTCGTACTTCATCCCCCTCATCGAGTTATAGAGATTGAGCTCCTTTTTCACCACTTCTGCAAGTACTCAAGTTGCAACACATAGGAGCCCATTTCGGTGGGAGAAAGGTTGTGTGTGAACTTTTCCCATCCTCTGGAGTTCTACGTCGCCGGACTTGCAAGTGGGTTGCATGGAAGGGAAAGGAAGAGGGAGGTGAAAGAAGAAGGAAGGGGGGGGGGAGAGACAGTGTGTGTGTGGAAGAAAATTTATAATTGGATTTATTGTGGTTTGATTAACTCAACTTTAACTTATAAATAAATTTTTCTGGCGGTGAGTCCCAGCTCAGGATTTCACCCTCTTTCCTCTAAAAAAAACTCAACTTTAACTCAAGCAAGTCAACCCAAGAAGTGACAAATTAATGTCAAGGTTTCTGGTGTTAAATGGATCAACTTTACAGAGTCAATGGATAATAACGATTTTTGCATGATTGAGTGAGTTACAAAGATTATATGGTTCATGAGGTAAAAATGCATGTTATTCTTAGGCGGAGCCATTTTTACACAGTGTTAATGATTAAAGTTAGGGGCATCCACTTTGTGATCATGGTTCATGTCACGTGGCAGATCATTTTACCATTTTGAGCATGCTTTAGGTGGAGGGTCTTTCCATTTTGAGCATGCCGCATGTACATCAGTAACATCACCAATGCAATGTCTACAATATAAATCATGTTTGTAGTTTGATTCTGACAGGTAATAATATCGAGATTTAGTACGGAATTTGTGAGTCAATTGTGCGATCTTTCCATAAGAAGGTAAAATTTTAGTGGATGTGATGTCCTTCACATCTAACCCTGGGTCAATATCACGTCCATGAGATGTGACATGTATATCATCTTCTGCAAGAACTTCTATTTTCAATCTGCGCGCTTTGTTTCCCTCTTGTTCAGCAATCATGCAAAGTGTCTTTCTGCTATTTTGCCTGAACTGTTAAAAAACGCCAAACAATAGAACAAAGTAGAGAACACTGACATGGAGCCTCGCGGGAGAGAGATAAGAGGCGCTCCCTTCGCCGAGGAACAGCTCCACGTCACCCGCCACAGTCCTCGCGCACGCCCGCGCCATCTCCTCCCCGGCCGTCGCCAGAACGCCTCCGTGCAAGGTGTTATATCTATTCTAATAACAGGAATATCAACAACCAATAAGCGCGCAGCAGACACAGACGGGCAGGACCCGATGATCGAGAGGAAAAGGAATGTTGTTTCCACGAGGCTCACGATGTTCTCTCGGCTGACTACGAGGGAGCAGGTGATACGGCCGCGCTCGACGCGGTGGACACGGACATGGCGGCGGACGAGGTCGAGCAGGAAGGAGTCCTTCAGGGCGGGTTCCGGGAGGATCTCGGTGGCACCCCGCTCGACGAAGAAGGCGTCCACGCGGGAGCGAAGGTCTCCGACTGGAGCCGCCGCCATTGACATAGGAGTCGGAGGGGCGGCCACTGAGCAGCTGAAGTGAGTAATTTTGCCTTTTTGACACCTTGCGGATGAGGCAGAGCGGAAATACAATATTTTTTTTATTTTTATCATTTGTGCATATCTGAGATATCGCAATATCAGTTATACCTCTATCTTTTTGGTAATATCAGTTGTGCCCCTCATTTCTTTCGCCGTTATCACTTATGTCCTTCCGTCAGATTGACTGTCAATGAGTTGACTTAACCGTGATTTTTTCAAACCATTGTCCATACCTCTTTATCTTCTTCCTCATCCATTTATTCTTCCTCCTTTCTCCTCATACTTTCTCTCTCTTAGTGACACCTTCATGCATCCATCGAATCTCTAAAATTTTTGCATTTTCACAGATATATCACTCATTACGGATCAAACGGTAAATTTTTTGATGAATTTTTATGAATTAATTAGTCAAAAATTTATCTTAATTTAACAAAAACTGAAAGCTCTAGTTTCAAGGGGAGGAGGAGGCGCGTGGGCGACCTGGGCGCGCGGGGGGGGGGGGGGGGGGGAGGTGGTGCAGGGGAGGCGCGGGGGCGACCTGGGCGCGGGGGGCGGCGGGAGCAGGGGAGGTGCAGGGGCGCCCTGGACGCGGGGGGCGGCGCGGGTAGGGGAGACTCCTTCCGCCCCAACCTCCCCCCGCCCCCTGCCCCGAGCCCCCCACAGGGAAAAAGCTTGGAGGTGTTTGTAGTTGCAGTGGAGTTTGGGAGACTCTGTAAATGGACCGTCGTTGTGCATGGAAAGCGAGGTGAAGGGAAAGCGTGTCCTGTTGATTGTCCGGTACAAGAGCTCGAACTCGCCGTACACAGGAGGCTTGAGCCGGAGGTGGTACATATCGGGGGAGGGATCCGAGGGACTTCGCCAGCACGTCAAGAGCTGTCGGCAGGTGATGGGCATTCCCAGGAGCCACGTGTGGGAGGGGGAGGCCCAGGGGGAGGGGGAGCAGGGGGCGACACAGGGAAGGGGGAGGGGGAGCAGGGGGCGGCACGGGGCACGGGAGGGGGCAGTGCGGGGCAGGGGGAGGGGGAGGCCCAGGGGGCGACCGGGGCAGGGGGAGGGGGAGCAGGGGGCGACGCGGGGAAGGGGGAGGGGGAGCAGGGGGCGGTGCGGGGAAGGGGGAGGGGAAGCAGGGGCGGCGCGGGGCAGGGGAGGGGGCGGTGCGAGGTAAGGGGAGGCCCGGGGGCGGCACAAGGAAAGGGAAGGGGGAGAAGGGGCAAGCGTGGGGCAGGGGGAGGTGGAGGCCCAGCGGGTGGGGGCAACGCGGGGCAGGGGGAGGGGGAGGCCCAGCGGATGGGGGCGGCGCGGGGCAGGGGGAGGCCCAACGGGTGGGGGCAGCGTGCTGGGAGGAGGTGCAGGGCTGGGAAGAGGTGCAGGGAGCTCGAGGCGGAGCTGGGAGGAGGTGCGGGGTTGGCGAGGAGGTGCGGGGAGCTCGGGGCAGAGCTGGGAGGAGGTGCGGGCTGGGGAGGAGGTGCGGGCTGGGGAGGTGGTGCGGGGAGCACATGGCGGAGCTGGGAGGAGGTGCGGGCTGGGGAGGAGTTCCGGGCGGAGATGGAGGAGGAGGAAGAGGATGGGGAAGAGGAGGACGAAGAAGAGGGTGTAAAATAACCATTGAACCTTTTTTTTAAATTAATTCTGCTTATGTCACTAAAGTTAACATCTGTTTGCACTGTGGATGGACGGTCACTAACCCGAGGGGCACAAGTGAAAGATTAGCAAGAAGTGAGGGGCACAACTGATATTACCAAAAAGATAGGGGCATAACTAAAATTGTGATATCTCGGAGAGGCACAAGTGATAAAAACCCTTAAAAATAACCCCATCTTGAGATGATGCTACCCTTTCCTTCTAAAAAATGTTAAAAATTGTCTTGTTTTTATCCAGTCAAATCACCCAATGAAATGAAAGAAGTTTCAAATGATCTCCAAAAGACCTAAATCAAGCATATCCAGATTGCCTTCAATGAACCCATCAATCCACCAAATGGTAGCCTCCCTCTAGATACTCTATCTCAATAGTAAGTGGAGTATCCGATATCGTCAGTAACATCATCGCACTGTAAGAAATTCAATGCATGCAACTACCATAAATGATAGTTGTCAACTTTATTTTTATTTCTTATTTTGTTGCTCATGATTAATTATGAAAGGGTGCATCATTTGGGAGGTTGCTTTTGGTGGTTACCTTAATGGATAGGTAACTATCATGTTTTATAAATATGGATTGGGGTCCCCTCTCCCTCAACTAATGAATGTAAGAGGATCCATTACTCAAGCATATTAGGCAAGAGTTAAGAAGGAGAAGGAAATCTTATCTTCATTACTTCATTTCTGCTGCGATGGCTTCCAGTAGCTATTAACTATCCTAGATCTATATTTTTTCTGAATTAAGTTATAGATATATCAATTGGTATCAGAGAAAACAAATTACAGTTTATCCGCAACGTTATCATTATTTTTTTTCCATCGGAAGTGAATGTCGGATATATTCCTGTGATTCTGTCGATTACTTGAAGCAATGCATCAATGATTCATAAATTCAGGAGTTGTAATAGACCATGATCTTATATTTTTTTATTGTGCATCTATTGAACTCGTTCATAATTTCTTGTCGTGCATTTTTTTCAAATGCATTTGATATTACTTCAATGGATAAACATTATTGGAGTAAAATGTTGTGTATTATACCACTAAGTTGTTTTTTGATTCTTTTTCTCACCGTACTTCATCTAAGGATGATTAGAAAAAAAAGTTTATCATTATCCATTTTTTTGGGTAATACAATTCTTAGTATTGTTATTAAGAACCTTCGTGTTTATTCTTTCCAGATCTTAACCTTTACATTTGTTTAGAATCTGATTTTTTTAAATGTACATGTTCAATGATGGTATTTAGATGCTTTATAATTTCCGTGTTTTTTAATATATAAAGCATCTGCCAGACTCTTTAGTATTGGGTTTTTTTTGGATTCGTTGACCCGAATCCAATTTGTTCACTAACCGAATCCATTTTTTTGGTTCAACTGTCAAATTTGAATTTGTTGTTAGTTGTATCCGTAAAGTTTTTTTTGTAAAGACTCGCGTATCATAAGTGGTTATTAAACACGTTGATTACAGTTTATTCATATTTCGCGTTGGTGGAATTACAAGCATAATAAAGATTATGTTGATCAATCTTATGTATTATCTTTTGGTTCAACTACCGTTCTTGGATTGTAAGTTGAATAAATTGTGATTTGGCCCAACATGTTGATTATTATGAGAATAGCGTTTGTGGAGGGCCAATCTATCTTTTATGATTATTCAACTCACACTTTATTATCTTATTCAACATATAATCTATTTTTTCTATATCTTATGTACGCTAAACAGTAATCTTTGTTGTATTTGTCCAACAAATAACGACCATTATTTGTATGATTCATATCAAGTTTACCTTCGGATTTATATAAAGCTTTTCTTTCGAATCTTAATACTTCGATTTGTATAGAATGTGACGTTATTTGTTAGAGACTTGTACGAAAGTGTATATAATTTGCTTACTGTATACACCTTATTAGTACACATAAGTGTACAAAGTGTATGTGCTTTATACCATTGTTATACCACTCATTTGGTTGGACTTATTGATAACACCTTGTGTACTAACCATACACTTTACTACCATTCTTTATTACTTTATTGAGTTTGTTTGATGTCATTTTGGCATGATTTGTATAACTGGATTGGAAGGAATAACCACAACATCCTACCAATGCCTATACATTATTTTATTTTGATAATGGGTAATTATTGACTAGTTATCTTAGAGTAGCCACAACATCTTGGATAACAATGCCAATAATTGCATTAAATGCTGGAGTTCAATTATTTGAACTAATGGCATCAAATTACATCTACATGGTGGAAATAGCTTGATTAATTCCTTTTAAAGTTATTCGGATAAGTGTGTACAATTGAATCGGAAGGAGTAGCCACAACATATGATCGATTCAATTTGTACATATTCTTATAATGAGTAATTATTGGTTAGTTGTCCAAGAGTAGCCATAGTATCTAGGATTACAATGCCCATAATTACATTAAGTGACAGAGTTAATTGGACATCGATTTTTTTAATGAGAAAAATAAATTATTTTATTAGTTATTCTAATGCCAACATGTATGGAATTTCTAATGAATATTTGAAAAATTTATTTGTCTCATCTATTAAGAAAATCAATTGTATATTAGAATTCTTTAGCCACAACAAGTCTTGTAATGATAATACATGATTTCTCAAAATATTAAATAAGTTAATATTTTGGATTAGGTTTTATGCCTGAGTTATTTGCTTATTGTGGTTGTCTTGTTATTAATTTATTACAGATAGTTCAGCTTCCATGCCTACTCAATTCAATGTCTTAAATTCTGTTTCGATTCTTGAATGTCATGTATGTCATGAATCTAATTTCATTGATGTTCCTTTTAATACTTGGTGGATTGATTCTGGTACTTCAATCCATATTTCCATCTACATCCAAGGCTTTCTGAAAATAAGGATGCCACTAAAAAATGAGCAAAACGTCTATATGGGAAATCGAATGTCTTCACACGTTGAAGTGATTGGGACGCAACGACTCATTTTGAAAATTGGTCATGTACTTGATTTGAAAAATATCTTTTATGTACCCAAGTTTTCTAGAAATTTAATTTCAATATCTAGACTTTGTAATCTGGATACAAATTTTCATTTGAAAGTACATTTTTCCAAATGTTTAAGAATGACAAGTTGGTTGGCACATATGGCTTAGTAAATTATTTATATAAATTACATTTAGATCCATATTTTGAAAATAATCTCCTTGTTTGTAATGTAGTTGGTAAAAAGCGAAAACATAATAGTGATCGGTCATCAATGCTTTGACATAAAAGATTAGACCACATCTCTATTAAAAGGATCAAGAAATTAGTAAATGATGGAGTAATTGATACTCTAGATTTTACTGATTCTAGTATTTGTTTGGAATGTATTAATGGAAAACATACCAACAAATATGCTAAAGGGTTAAGGAGAAGTACTAGTCTTTTAGAAAATTATACATACTGACATATGTGGTCCATTTCCTATAGAATGTTTTAGTGGTCAAAAATACTTCATCACATTCATAGACGATTTCTCACGTTACATGTATCTTTATCTTTTATTTGAAAAATCAGAAGCTATAAATGCTTTTAAGGATTATCAAATAAAAGTAGAGAGACAATTAGAAAAAAAATTAAAATTGTGAGATCAGATAGTTGTGGTGAGTATTATGGTAGGTATGTGGGAGGAGAATAAAGACTTGGACCATTTGCGTGATTTCTTAAAGATGAAGGCATTGAACATCAATTTCCAATGCTCGGTGAGCCGGATCAAAACGATGTCGCCGAAAAATGGAATCGCACGTTAATGGATATGGTTCGAAGTATGATGAGTAACTCCTCATTGCCATTATCCTTTTGGAGTGAAGCTCTAAAGACAGTCGTGTATATATTAAATAGAGTTCCATCTAAAGCAGATTCAGCCACTCCATTTGAGATTTGGAAGGGATGGAAATCAATATTGGAACACATAACGTTTGGGGTTGTCAAGCTGAGATTATGATCTATAACCCACATGAGAAAAAATGGATATGAAGACTATGAGTGGATACTTCATTGGTTATCCAAAAGGCTCTAAAGATTATAGATTCTATTATCCAAATAGGGAATCGAGTATTGTAGAATCAAGGAATGTTATTTTTTTGGAAAATAGTGAGAATAGGGGGAGTAGGATGATAATTAAAGACATCATACTTGATGAATTACCGGATCTTATTATACCACTAGAAAGGGAGGAGCAAAATATTCAACACTATATCTTGTTTGAGCCACAACATCAAGACATTGTGTTCCTCAAGCACAAGATATCCCTTTGATTGAACCAATGGTGAATCCTCCAATACCTGAGAATCAAGTTGAAACAACACTAAGTGTTCTACAAGGTGTTGTTACAACTAGATCTGGTCGGGTAGTAAAATCTACAATTTCATCAGATTTTATAACATACCTACAAGAATGTGACTACGACACCATAATTTCAGAGGACCCAGTATCATTTTCTTAAGTCGTGAGTGGAATTAATTCTACTAAATGGTATAATAACATGAGGGAGGAGATGAATTCTATGAGTGCAAACCAAGTATGGGACTTGGAAGAGCTACCCAAAGGAGTGAAATCTATTGTTGTAAATGGGTCTTTAAAACTAAGAAAGATTCATTAGGCAACATTGAGAGATATAAGGCCATACTTGTGGCTAAAGGTTTTACTCAAAATGAGGACATAGACTATCATGAGACTTTCACTCCTGTATCACAAAAGGAATCATTACGAATAGTTATGGTATTAGTAGCTCATTATGATTTAGAGTTACACCAAATAGATGTGAAAACAACTTTTCTTAATGGAGACTTGGATGAACATGTTTACATGCGACAACCTGAGCGTTTTATTTTAAACAATAACAAGCATTTGGTTTGTAAATTAAGGAAGTCTATATATAGAATAAAACAAGCATCTCGTCAATGGTACATTAAGTTCAACATTGTAATAACTTCATTTGATTTTGTTGAAAACATTGTTGATAATTGTATATATCTTAAGACGAGTGGGAGTACATATGCTTTTCTAGTCCTCTATGTAGACGACATTTTACTTGCTTGTAGTGATCATGGGATGTTGCGAGATACAAAGATGTTTCTTTTTAATAATTTAGAAATGAAAGATATAGGCGATGCTAAATATGTCATTGACATTGAACTTCATAGAGACAGATCTCAGACAGTACTTGGATTGTCTCAAAAGACTTATATTGAGAAATTATTAGAGATATTTGAGATGAAATATTGTTCTCCTACCCCAGCTCCTATGGTAAAAGAAGATAATTTTTTTCATTCAAATGTCCCCAAACTAATTTAAAAAAGGAACAGATGAAGGACATTCCATATACATCTATCATTGGGAGTCTAATGTATGCCCAAACATGCACTAGACCATATATATGTTTTGCAGTTGGAATGTCGGGTAGATATCAAAATAATCCAGGTATGGACCGTTGGATAGCAGCAAAGAAGGTCTTGCGATATTTGCAAGGAACTAAGGATTTTATGCTAATCTACCGGCATACATATTCCTTAGAAGTCATTGGCTATTCAGATTCGGATTATGCAGGTAGTAAGGAGGATAGAAAATCTACCTCTGGATACATTTTTCTGCTTGCTGGAGATGCTATTTCATGGAGAAATGTGAAGCAATCACTTGTCACATCAAGTACCATGGAAACCGAATTCGTAGCATGTTACGAGGCTACTACACAAGCACTTTGGCTAAAAAATTTCATTGCGAGTCTTAAGATAGTGAATTCAATCTCAAGACCATTAAAGATTTATTATGATAATTCTGCAACCATATTTTTTGCTAATAACAACAAGTATACGCGTGCCGAAATGAGAATAGACATTAAATATCTTGTTATTAAAGAGAAAGTTAGAGACTATTTAGTATTGATTGAACATATATGTACTAAGTACATGATTGCGGATCCTATGAAAAAGGGTTTACTGCCTAGTGTATTCATCAATCATGTAACTAAGATGGGCCTATCTAGTTCCTTGTAATAATATCAATACATCCATGTGTGTACACCTTAAGTTTTGGTATGATGATCTTTTTGTTTATTGTCTGTTATATTTTGATAGCATGCATTTAATGAACAAACATAAAATAAGGACCCGTGTTAATATTTGGATATTAACACATGAAGTTTTGTTAAGATAAGCAAACTATATGTATTGTAATGCTTGGAAGGATATATCTACTTGAAAGGTATCTGCCGCAAAGATTCATATTGAAAGAGCTTAACTTGACAAATGTAAAGCAACAAATTTTCTACATGAGCCAAGTGGGAGAATGTAAGAAATTCTATGCATGCAACTACCATAAATGGTAGTTGTCAACTTTATTTTTATTTCTTATTTTGTGGCTCATGATTAATTATGAAAGGGTGCATCGTTTGGGAGGTTGCTTTTGGTGATTACCTTAATGGATAGGTAACCATCATATTTTTATAATATGGATTGAGGTCCCCTCTTCCTCAACTAATGAATGTAAGAGGATCCATTACTCAAGCATATTAGGCAAGAGTTGAGAAGGAGAAGGAAATCCTATCTTCATCACTTCATTTCTGGTGCGATGGCTTCCGGTAACTATTAAGTATCCTTGATCTATATTTTTTCTGAATTAAGTTATAGATCTATCACGCACATCAAGCATGTCCCATCCACGTCAATGGCGAATCTTTCCCTTGTGTCCCTGTCTTAAAGATTAATATCAAAAGACAAAGAGATACTTTCATTCATAGAGGTCCTTTAAAGCTCTAGGTCAACTTATAATGACGCTATAAGACTTTGGGGTGAAAAAATAGTAGGGAACAATGGACCATGTAAGCCAACTTGATAAAAAATCATCATCCTTCCAGCACCAATGATCTATATTTGGTAAGAGGCCTCGTCCTCAAGAGCGTCAATCTCTTCAATTAATTTCATAAACTTATTATGATCTTTGATCTGAAAAACTGAATCGAAACGTAGGATACCATGCCCCAGTAGCATTGTCCCTTATGGATGCTCATGTATCTATCAAAAAGACAATGTAAAAAACATCAAAAAATAATCGCATTATGTGCAATTCCTAGACCTGCCATCAATCCACAACTTAAAAGACCTCTCATCCCCTTAAAACATGGATTGTCCAAGTAGGCAACTCAGGGAAGATAGATGCAATGTCCCTTCAAAACGATGTAATCCAAGAAGGCCTATGAATACATGAAGGAATCATATAAAAACTTCTCACCTTTCTACCGAGTAAATCATCATCTTTCCCTCACAGCTTAACCACTTACTTTGCAAGGATAGCCTCATTCATGTCTCCAAGCTTCAATTTCACATCTCATCATCGTCCATAGGCTGCATGATAGAGCATTCGTCAAGTAACGGGATACTATGAATCTCTCTCCATGAGACTTGGGAAGGACCTAGCCCACATCAATAAAAAATGTTCAACGACTCGACATATTCCAAAAAACAACCCAGATGAGACCTAGAACTTGAGTTCAACAAATTACAGTGCTTGTCTAACATGCCAATCACTTTCCAATTTTAGTCACTGATCAATGAAGCAAAACATTCGAATATGATCCGCCATAGAGATGAGAGTGATTAGTCAATAATAGAGGGAAGTTAAAGTTCCGACCAAGAAACTTAAGGAGCCACCAGAAAATGAAACATGAGCCAACCTAAGGCCCTCCCAAAGTTAGATTCTATGTGAGGCATCCATCCATAGATACAAGAGACATCAATATGAACACTATCAAATACTTTTCTAAGCACCAGAGAGAGGACATGCTGGTCAACCACCTCCTCCAATCAAAACAAGTTGTCACTCCTATCAATCACATATCCCTCAAAGCACTCTCACTTGAGACAAGATCCCCATACTATGGCAGCCATGGACCACACATATCTCCGCAAAAAGTCATCTCAACCACTAAACTCTATTTCTTGAAGAAAATCAACATTACTTCGCCAATCACCCACCAATCTTTCCATTGTCTTCCCCTTCTCAGGGTCCCTTCATTGACCCATTTTCTTTTGTCCCAGTCCACATGTGTTAATCGAGTTCGGTCCACCCATGAAAATTTGTATAAATTAGGAATCGATTAGTGATGAGGCTATTGACGAATGATAAAAGATGGCATAAGGTTGAATAAGGTTGGGGGACATAGGGGGTGGGGATGTGGTTGTTGATTTGATGCATGGAATGGTTAGGTTGAACTTGAGACACTCGAAGTGGATCAAAGTTGGAGCACACTTGTTGGGTAATGAAATAGACAAGTTATGCGCATCAAAGAAAGTATGGAAGAGTCATGACATGTATAAAAATAATTGAAAAGAGGCTCGAGGAGACAAGACTAGCTAGCAAGCTGCTTTTGATGAGAGAGTGAGTAAAAAAGATGAATATATGAAGGAGTTTAAAACTCTAAACATTGTATAGTAAATACAAATTGATTGGGCCCAAATCATGGTTCGTCCCATTGTGATAGTTTGGATTATTTGAGTGAATTAGATGGAAGACATTAGATCTATCAACCAATCGAATAGACCCGACCTAAGGTTCAAGCCAACTCATTCATATGTTCCATTTTCCATGACTTAATTGGGTTATTTGGATTAGCCCATATATAACCCACCCATACTCTTGTAGGCAAGAAGAAACCTCCACGAGTACCTTATTTATTTGATAAAATTCAATTAAATTACCCCCTTGCACCGTAATCAATAAGGCTTTATTAAAATCAAAAGAGATTTTTTGCGCTGAAGATAAAGAGGTCGTAGCTCAAGGATTTCTTAATTTTTACCTAAAGTTCTACAAGTTGTCGTATAGTTTTACCATAAAAATACAATTAAATTAAAAGGTTAGGTACATCAAACCTATTTTAGTACCGTACTTTTTTTTGATGGGTATTTTAGTACCGTACTTAGATATTGTGTTCCTGTGGTCTTAGACCCACGCGCATTGGTTCTGTTCCGCTTGGTCTTCGCGGCGACGAGTCAAAAGCCGAACATACTCACCTCACCCTCCAGTCGCCTCCTTCGCTTGAAGCTTCCCTGCCAATGGCGGCGGCTCCGGTCGGAGACCTTCACTCCCGCGTGGAAGCCTTCTTCGTTAAACACGGCGCCACACAAAGCCTCCCGGAACCCGCCCTGAAGGACTCCTTCCTGCTCGACCTCGTCCGCCGCCATATCCGCGCCCAGCGCATCGAGCGCGGCCGTCTCACCTGCTCCCTCGTCGTCGGTCGAGAGATCGTCGTGAGCCTCCCGGAAAATCCTCCTCCTTTTCGATCATCGGGTCTTTCGCAGGTCGCGTCTGTGTCGCTTATTGGTTGTTGTAATTCCTGTTTTTAGAATGCCTACAACACCTTGCACGGAGGCGCTCTCGCGACAGCGGGGGAGGAGATGGCGCGGGCGTGCGTGAGGACGGTGGCGGGTGACGTGGAATTGTTCCTTGGCGAAGGGAGCGCCTCCTATCTCTCCCCTGCAAGACTCCATGTCAGTGTTCTCTACCTTGTTCTATTGTTTGCCTATCTTTCTAGTGTTCGGACTAATAGCAGCAAGACGCCTCTCCAAGTCCCATTTGGCGATATCCATGAGCGTGCTTGAGAGGGGATAAGCATGACAGATTAGCAAGATGAAAAGGAAGTGAATAGTAAAGATAAAATTACCTTCGGAAAATGACAGACATGGTCGTCGTATTGGCCTTGGGATTAGATGAGAGAATTTCTGCCTAGTGAAATATCTCATCGGCAGCAAAAAGAGGGATACATTAGAGTTTCTCTGGATGGTTTTCTCTTTGAACGATGTTGGAATGGCGATGAGAAGGTGCAAAGTGGTCTACAGTTCTATTGACTAGACGGTAGAGACCCTTGCAGT
Source organism: Ottelia alismoides (assembly GCA_037367405.1). NCBI lineage: Eukaryota > Viridiplantae > Streptophyta > Magnoliopsida > Alismatales > Hydrocharitaceae > Ottelia > Ottelia alismoides. Next base: position 348,927 of record JAZKJV010004426.1, read on the forward strand.
CTTGCACCGTTACCAGTGATTAATCCATTTTATCACACCGCACATACATCTTCTGAGGTAAGGAGTAGAAAATGGGATGAAATGTTAAGGTAGAAGGTAGACATATTTTTTAATGGAAATAGAGCGAATACCCAGAACGGTGCCAGCCCGCTGGGTAGACCTGTTAGTTGGGGAAAAAGGGTTTAATAAATACCGCTATGAACATGGTGACACACAATTGAAGTAATTTCCTGTAGAATCTTGCAGTTGAGAATCGTCTCATGATTTCAACAGAAGTCTCAAAATTATCACCAGTCAAATTTAATAATACATGCGTTGTGGACACTGTATAAGTTATGTACATCCTAGAAGGGTCTCAAGGTCCTACACCTAGAGCATGTACATGGTAAAATGCTCTATAACATGAATCATGAACATGAAGTGGATGACCAAATCTTTAGCTTGACTGCTATGTAAAAAATAAAAATAGCTCTGTCTAGATATCACTGATTGTTGTCATCTAGGCAGGAATGGTGCCATGAATTCCTGAAGAGGGGGAAGGCATACTATTAAGATGACAAAGTACGCCTACAAAGTTCACAAGATTTACTAAAGGTGGACAATATTTGACAAAGAGATATAAAGTCCCAAACTAGCATTTGAATTTTATTGAAGTTGCACTTGTATTTTTTAATACATAGCAATCACTAATGATCCTCGATCTGCTATGGTCCGAACGTGAGCTAGGCAATGCCATCATACTTGCTAGAGGAAAGCTCTCCAGCAACTCCACAAATCCAAGAAACCAATCAAGGAGAGACCTCGATGATGCATTCCTCAAGGTGTACCTGCATTTGGAATCTTCATCAACATATCCCTCACTAACTTTGCAAAAAAAGGGGGATCCAAGGTCCATCCACCCCTGCCATGTGAGCGATCCACATCAAATAACATAACATTATGGTTACCGCTCACAATCCAAGCCGGTTCTGGAAAACACGCTCTCGCCATCATCCCACATCTGCATAAAAGCATGTGCCCCCAGGGCCATAAACCGCGAAAATCAGAAGCATGTAACCACCTTTGTGCCTCCTTAAGAGAGCAGACAAAACTCGAGTACCACAAACGGAATCCACCATATCCATTAAGTCACCACTTCAATTCTCCAAGCAACCACCACATGTCCTGAAGCACCCACCAAGGGCATTGCCTGAAAGTCCGACAACTAGGCTCCATCTACCTTCCTCCAAAGGAACCTGTCCCAAGCAGACTACGTCCTCCTTAAGCCTCAAGTAACAAGCCAATCACTCTCCCCTTGTTAGGCTACCCCAAGCCATATACATTCCAGGAAAACGAACTTCATCTGACAATGAAGGAGATGCCCCTACCAAACTTACTCCAACACAGCTTTCCACTATTGCTAGCTTCTCTATGATCCCATAGGGCCCGTTTGGTTACTGGGGTACCCCGGTGTACCACGGTGTATCCCCCTCCAAATCTGGGTTGGAAATCCATCACAAATCAAGGTCATATCACATCACATTCCTTATTCCAACCCTCTCTCAACCCTCATAACTATCCAAACACCTACTATCCACAAGTGGATACCCCAACCCACCCCATCCCACTAACCAAACATGCCCATAGACACCACTGTGGGTTCCACAAACAACAATCAATCCACCCAACAAAGGGTCAGGCATCAGGATCACCGCTGAAGATGAAAATAATAAGTCTTTCATAGACATATGAAGCTACAACTTCTTTCAATGATGCCAATGGGTGAAAAGCTTTAGGCGGTTAGCCTTTCAAATGGCCAAGGCAAGTGGAGTTGGGCACCAAACTTAAGATCTCTTCTGGCCCTTGAGACATGTCACGTAACGCCTCTGAATAAATGAACCTCCCTGAGGCAGAGGAGAATAAGAACCCACAACTGATAACTTGTGGGATATTGTTCTCCCCACATTGGTTACAAAGCTATTTTTATTGAAAAAACCCAAAATCCACTATGTGCATGCGCCCGAGCAATCAAATTTTAAAAGAGGGTCCATATCCATCTGAAGAACCACCCCACCCATGTTAGGAATTGACTCCATATGCTCCTGAATCGAGGTATCATTGGTAGCGGTCCTTGTAGGCAAAACAAGCGGGGTCCATCAGAGGTGATTTTGAGACTTCGGTAAAGGCATGCTTTCTTCTGTAGAAGTAAAAAAGTATTGACAACCACATGGACAGCATCAATAGTCAGACCACAGAGGCATCCCTCCACTATCACCACAACGTCAATGTCCAATCTTGGTAAAAGGACATAAAAAATGAGTTCAACCTCCCTCCTCACTCCTTCAAGAGCAATCCAAAACGGAAACATCCAGATATGAACATCATGACATAGTTACGAAAAGCGACACATCCTAGATACTACTTCCCCATCCTAGAGATGAGTCCGAAGCCATAGAATGCCAAACTCATCGCATCCATGGATAGAAGTACACCTTCCTGCTTTGTCTCCATATGTCACCAAAATAGAATTGGGAACATGAGGAGATAGACACAACTGTGCAACGACAAGCAAGTCTTGTTGATGCAAAGGGATCATCTTCGTTGTCGGTGACCCACGAGGATGTCACACCACATAAACATAAAGCGATCACTACGGTGTAGTCTCCTTTATCCTCGGGTGCTCCTGCGAAGCCTCCAAAGGATGCCAAACCCTTCGCACCTTGCACTCATGTCGTCGATGGCCTTAAGAGCCATACCAGAACAACTTCAACCCCCCATTAGCAAAGCAGGGATGTGTTTCACACCCCACGGCACCTGATAGTCTTCCAATCACCCCCTCCAACATCCCGTGCACAACCCTATCTACGCCCAAGTCAGATGAATCCTAACCCTCGTGCGTGGCATCTCCACCTCCATTAGTGTCAAGTAGACCCTTCTCCCTCACCAAAACCTCACATTTTCTAGGAGCCTCTCTGCAACCTCCAACATCACCTCCACGGCCAACAAGTTCCCACCATTATTGGTGGAAAGAAAAATCTATATTATTTATGAGACCCTAGGATTCTCTTATTTAGGGGAGAGTCCCAATGGGTAAATTACATAGTAATGACATTATAGATAGATAATAAATAAATAATGCTAAAACATAGAAATATCTCTACACTCCCCTCAAGATGGAGCATAGATATTGATCATGCTTAACTTGGATTCACATTTTCAAAACGAGCCTCTAGTCAAGGCCTTGGTGAAGATATATGCAATCTGCTCTCCTGAACTGATGGAGGAGGTGGAGATGAAGCCCTTCTGAATCATATCACGTGTATAATGGCAATCCACCTCAATATCCTTTGTCCTTCCATGAAAAGCAGGATTATTGGCAATAAATAGTGCAATCTGATTGTCACATTCTAAGTGCATGGGAAGTGGTACATCAATGCCAAAGTCGATCAAGACTGATCTAACCCACATCATCTCAGTGGTTCTCTGCATTGTTGTCAAAGTCCCCCGACTGGTTCGACTAGTAGGCCTGACTAGTCTAGTTGGTGGGATGACCGACCGAGTATTGACTATTTTTGACTAGGCCAACTAGTCGATTGATTTTTGTTTGGAGATACCATATATTTTTATTTTTTAAAAGCAAACTTATTTTAATATGCTTAATGTTTTATTTAAATTCAATTATTCTTTTCTTTCGTTATGATAATATAAAAATAGATAAATCTATGTAAATATATAATAATATATGTATAAAAATGATTCATATATTTAAAATAATTAAAAATAAGCCTGACTAAATCCGATTAATCACCCGACTGGCGATTAATCCTTAGTGACCCAACCGACCAAGTACCAACTACTGATTTTTGCAACCTTGGTCCCATGTGCTATAGCTCTGTACTGTGATTATGCGTTACATCTGGCCACCATTGTCTGTTTCTTGCTCTTCCAGGATACTAAAGAGATACCGATAACTACTGCTAACCTTGAGGTGGACTTTCTGTCCTTAGGGTATCGTGCATAGTCTGCATTTGTGCAAGAGGAGACATTGAGATATGTCCCTTTCTTGAAAAATGGTTCTGCACCTGAAGATGGCTTCAAGTTCCTCAAAATTATGTGAACAATATCCATATGTACATGTCTGGGTTGGTCCATGAACTAGCTAACTCGACTAACAACAAATGAGATGTATGGTCTGGTGATTGTAACATAAAGTAGCTTCCCAACCAGCTCTTTGTATCTCATCTTATACACTTCCTTTGTATCATTGTCATATAGTCTCATGCTGGGGTCCATAAGAGTGGTTGCAGGTCTGCACCCGCTCATGCATGTTTCCGCTAGAAGGCCTGTAACATACTTCCCTTTGGTCATCATAAGGTCCTGGTTCTTGGCGAACTCTAATCTTAGGAAGTATTGTAAAGGACCAAGATCTTTGGTAACAAATTGTTGCCCAAGGAACTCCTTAGTCTTGCTAATCCCCTGTACATCATCTCCTGTAATGATTATATCATCAACATAGACCATTATAACAATTGTACCTCTATGGGTTCTCTGAACAAATGAGTGATTTGCATTTGACCTTGTGAACCCTTTTTGCTCAATCAAGTCCGAGAGCTTTTGGAACCATGCTCTTGGACTTTGCTTAAGGCCATATATAGCCTTATGAAGTCTACAAACTTGGCAGTTGGTGCATGTAAACTTCCTCTTGGAGATCACCATAGAGAAATGCATTCTTGACGTCATGTTGAAACAATGACTAATCTCGCATCATAACAATAGTAAGAAGAATTCAAAGTATAGAATGACGGGCCACTAGTTAGAAGGTATCTTGATAGTCCACCCTATATGTCTGGGTGAACCTTCGCACAACAAGCCTCGCCTTCTAACGATCTACTGTACCATCTACTCGGTATTTCACGGTGAACACCCACTTGCAACTGACAACCATGGTAAGCCATATCACGATATATCGTCGATATATCGATATCGAGAGGTGACTGATATATCACCGATATGGTTGATATTTTCCCTTCCAAGGCCATTTCCTTTACAAAATCAGGCCGATTTGGGCAATATGGCGTCGATATATCGTATCGACAAGTAGCCGATACTGATACCGATATTACCTACCTTGCTGACAATAAATGCCGTTGGGGGAACTGAGACTAAACTCCACGTGCCACGCGACTGCAATGTAACCATTTCCTCCTCCATTACAAGATGCCACTGACTGTCTTGCATAGCCTCTTGGTAAGTTCGTGGAATCTCCACGGCAGATAGACCCGTAACAATCCTTCTGAAATCTGTTGACATGTGTGCAAAGAAATAATGGAAGCACGCTGATACAAGGCACATGTTCGCCTCTGCTCCTAAGCGCAATAAGCACCTCAAGATCATCAACAACCTCCTTTACATGCTCACTAGCCCTCTGTGAAGGAACCTTCTTGTCGTGTACAGTAGTATCCTGCTGCACAGATAACTTACCATTGCCATCAGTAGAAACATTGTGATCGAAACTTACCTGAGGCATGCTGGATAATTGGGGAGGCCTATGAGCAATAGGCGGCCTGCAAATGTTGAAACCTGATAAGAATTGGGCTATGGTACTAGGTGGAGGTGGTGGTGATGGAGGAACCATAGTTGGTATTGGAACAAGCTGTAGAGGTGGTGAAGGAGTGGAGACATGTAAACCTCCTCTCTAGAATTCGATGGAGTGAACTTGTCACCTGCAGGGGAAAAGTACATCACAAACTCAAAAAAGGTGACATCAGCACTGGCATAATACTTTTGACGAACGAGATTGTAACATCTATCCCTTATGTATCTTGGAATACTCTACAAAAACACACTTAATAGCTCTGGGGGCAAGCTTGTCAAGGCCAGGCAACAACTGATGCACAAATGCTACAGAGCCAAACACAAGAGGGGTGAGGGAGAATATATCCTTCTCGGGAAATGTAATCGAGAAAGAAATCTTCTCACCCAAGACAATGGAAGACATACGATTCACAAGATAGCAAGCGGTGAGGACATCATCACAAAAAAGGTGTGAGGAGCACGATTCTGAATCAGAAGAGTCCGTGTGACATCAAGTAAATGACGATGTTTACGTTTAGCAAGACCGTTCTGCTGGTACGTGTAGGCACATGATGTCTGATGTAACATACCAATCGATCGAACGAAATGTGAAGGTTCACTCGGATGACACACTGATCCTGTGGTTTTGCGGGAGAAGGGGGGAGTAGATTTTTCTTCCGTTTTGAGCAGAGCTGGCTGTTGGAGGAGGGGTTCAGAGAGTCGGTATAGGCAGAACGGAGAGGTTAGCGCCGGAGGGGACGATGGTAGTGAGACTGGTGACTAAACTTCGCTTCTTAAGGACGTTCCGTACATCTTTTGGGAGAGATCTGAGGGCAAGACGGAAGGCCAGAGGGACGGAAATCCAAGCTGAGGTCGTCAGGTTGGATGGACTGGACGACGAAAGAGGGTTGGGTCAGGATGAGTTCGAGAAGAGAAAGGGGTTGTTACATGCACTGATGTTGGAAGATAGAAAGGAAGAGGTGAAGTGGCATCAGAGATCCAGGCAGAAGTGGCTAAAAGAAGGGGACTCCAATACGAGATTTTTCCATTCTATGGCCTCCGACCGAAGGAGAAAGAATTACATCCACGAACTAGAGGTTGATGGGGTCCAGGCGTCAGGAGAGTCAGCGACCGGGGGAGGGGGGTGATGCAGCGTGGAGCCGAAATGTAGGGCCGCATAATTATTTAATTTTAGACGTTAATTTTATTTACGTTTATTTAAGTTGTCGCAATTTTAATTTAAAAATAACGAGATCGTGTGTGATCTCCAAATTAGTAGTTAATTTCAAATTTGAATTTCAAATTAGTCGGTTAATTAGTTAGAGTTAATTTAGGATAATTAGTTCTTTTTGCTATTTTTGTAATCTCATCCCTCCTATATAAAGGGATGAGAGTCCATTGTTTTAGTCAGTTCAGTGAATATGAAAAATTGAGATTTATTATCTCCATCTCCTCTCCCTTCTCTCTCTCCCACGCGTTCTTCGCGGTCTTCTTCCCCAAAGTCCCTCGTATTCCCGACGAGCATTCTTCTTCTCAACCCCTCTATTTCTTCTACCGCCGAAAATCCACCGTTCAAATTTTTATTTTTAGTCGACGTGCCAAATTGGATTTGCATCAATTGGTATCAGAGCATGGCCTACAGATCGTCCTCACGATCTGAGGATCCGTCCAGACGCTCGCCCCGACATGCATCAAGGGACCATCGTTCATTCGAACAAAAACGACGAGCCATCGACGCCTACAACAAGGAGACGGAGCGCATGCTATGTGATTTGCAAATCACATTCCACTCCCAGTTTTGCGATCTTATGGCTAACCTCGAGGCTCTACGCGCCGCCAAATCAACGGCTCCAACAACACCAATCACCGAAATCGAATTTGAAGACGAAAATCTCGCCGTCAACGACGAACTCTCCGCTGTCCAGGCCATTTCGGAGGAAAAAAAGCCGATCCGAGTGCTGTCCAGGTAACTTCAGATTCGCAAAACCCCCCGAAATCGACCCACACCCCATCCACCACCCTTGCGCGGACCCCACCTACCATCCTCGCCGCACCTACGGCCTCGGCCATGCCCCCAGTACCGCCGACGCCTTTCGCTGCCCCAACACCCAACCCAGCCCCATCCACATCGCCGCCGCCCCTTCCCACAGACCCGCACCCCCCCTGCACGCCACCGCCTTCCCCTCCCCTGCTACCCTCCCACGCCTCTGCCCCCATACCTCCTCCCGCACGCCAAGCCACACCACCACGAACCGATGCCCTTGCACCCCCGCCACCCTCCCTCGCCCTCGCCCCATCACAAGTCAAGCCCCCAGCCCCGCTAACGCCTTCCCCACCCACTATTTTCCCTCCCGCGATCACCCCCTCGCCCCCAGTGGACCCTGCAAAACCCCCAGTCCCCATGCCGTCACCCTCCCTCCCCTCCCTGCGCAAACTGGCCCCCTCTAGCGCGCCCCTCCTCGCGACCCCACTTCCCCCTCTGCGTGACTGCGACATCAACACCTCCCTGAACAAACCCCCTCCGCCACCGCTATCCTCGACCTCCTCAACACCGCGACCAGCTGTTGGCCCCTCCCCGTTGGCCCTACATCGTCTTCAGAAGCCCGTCCCCCACCCGTGGCCCCGCTCGCGCCTCGCCGTTTGCCGCCGCCGATCCTTGCGCCGCACGCATCGTCCCCGATTCCAGCCTCGGTGCGGGCGCCACCAGCCTTAGAAGAAGGTAACCCTAGCGTGGGAAATCAAATCCCCGAGATTTGGGGTTGAGAGGTTAAACGGGAAAAATTGCAGGAAAAGCCCCCCTTACAAAAGTTCTTATCAAAAGGGGCAATTGAAGGATGCGTTATGCTATGAAATCCTTTCAAATGAAGGGGTAGAAAATTTACAGCCGTACCCCTCAAATGAGAAAAATTATAAACGTAACATGGAAAAGGAGAGAAATTGGGAAATTCGACCAACAAGCCATGTGGAAATTCTCCGTCAACAACCCGAAGATCAAGCAATTCGTCAGGAGACGAATTTTTAAAAGCGGAGGAGAGTTGATGCAGCGTGGAACCGAAATGTAGGGCCACATAATTATTTAATTTTAGGCGTTAATTTTATTTACGTTTATCTAAGTTGTCGCAATTTTAATTTAAAAATAACGAGATCGCGTGTGATCTCCAAATTAGTATTTAATTTCAAATTTGAATTTCAAATTAGTCGGTTAATTAGTTAGAGTCAATTTAGGATAATTAGTTGTTTTTGCTATTTTTGTAATCTCATCCCTCCTATATAAAGGGATGAGAGTCCATTGTTTTAGTCAGTTCAGTGAATATGAAAAAATGAGATTTATTCTCTCCATCTCCTCTCCCTTCTCTCTCTCCCACGCGTTCTTCGTGGTCTTCTTCCCCAAAGTCCCTCGTATTCCCGACGAGCATTCTTCTTCTCAACCCCTCTATTTCTTCTACCACCGAAAATCCACCGTTCAAAATTTTTTTCGTCGACGCGCCAATTGGAATTGCATCAGGGGGGCTAAGGACCCGCTTCGTGCAGGCGATGCGAAGGAGAAGAGGAGCCGGTTAGGGATGAACGGGAAGAGGGGCCACACACTTATCGTTAGAGCAGGCGAATGGGATGATGCTTCCTTTCTCTGTGGACGAGGTGAGGAGAGCGGTTTGGGACTTGAATTCAGACGATGCCCAGGTCCTGATGGCTTTCCAGTGTTATTCTACCACGAGTTCTGGGAGCTTCTAAAGGAGGAGGTTCTGGAGTTATTGAATGAATTCAGGGAGGGAAACAGTGGTTTCGAGAAGATCAACAGGGCGTTGCTATTCTTGCTCCCAAAGAGGGATACTCCTGTGAGGGTCGAGGACTTTAGGCCCGTTGTGCTTTCCAATGTGATCTATCTCGTAGTGGCCAAGGTGCTGGCGAACAGGCTCAGGGGGATTTTGGACTCGATGGTGCTACAGGGTCAATCAACATTCATTTTAGGGAGGTAGATGGAGGACGGCTTAGTGGTGGCCTCGGAGATTTGCCTTGATTGGAAGTGGACGAAGGCGAAGGGGGCGATGTGGAAGGTAGATTATGTAAAGGCTTATGACTGCGTCGACTGGAGATTCATTTGGGTGTCTTTGAGAAGGAGAGGATTCCCAGAGGCGTGGGTGAGCTGGATGAAGGGATGTGTAACCACCTCTTCCTATTCAATATTGGTGAATGGTAAGCCCGAGGGAGGTTTTTTCCAGCCGCAGCGGGAGGTGAGACAGGGGTGCCCTTTAGCACCTATGCTGTTTGTTCTTGTGGCAGATGCTCTGGGAGTTCTTTTCAGGCAGGTAGTGAATTCTGGCTGGTGCAAGGGATTCAGGAAGGAGGACATCTCCGTCCCTCTCTTGTAATATGCTGATGACACGATCTTTCTGTTGGGAGGTTCGGTTGATCAGAATTTGAATGCGGTGCAGCTGGTCGGGATTTTTGGCGCTCTCTCCCGCCTCGAGATAAACTAGCTTAAGTCGGCAGTTATTACTTTCGGGTTGAATGAAGAGGAGCAGACGATCCTTGCGAGGCAGACGGAGTGTCCGTTAGGATACCTTCCCATTTCGTACCTGGGGTTGCCTTTGGTGGCGGGGAAGCTAAAGAAGGCTGATTGGGATGGGATGGTTCGGAAGATCGAGCAAAGGTTAGCAGGTTGGAAGGCGGGCACTCTCTTCAGGGGGAAAGCTGGTTCTGTTAAAACATGTGCTTTCGGCAGTTCTGATATTCTTCTGCTCCACACAGCTGATGCCGGTCAGAGTACGAAGGAGGATCGAAGTTATGATGAGGAGTTTCTTCTAGTCCGATGGGAAGCAACAGGGGGTAGGGGTGCCTCTGGTCAGGTGGGAAGAAGTTACGAAAGGCCGCAAGGAGGGCGGTCTTGGAGTACGGGATGTGGAGATAATGAAAAAGGCGCTCATCGCAAAGTGGATGATGCGCGTTTGGGGTCCGTGTACCTCGTTGGTGGTGAGATTAATTAGGAGAATATATGGCGTGAAAGGAGAGATGGAGGTTTTGAGATGCCGTTTTGAGTCGCCTTTATGGGCTGGGATTCGACAGGTTCTGCCGCAGGTGGCGCATAAGCTTCGGCCGATGGTTGGGGATGGACATCTTTTCAGATTCTGGCATGATGACTGGGCTGGGGGCGGGGCATTGGAGGGAAGATTCCCTCGCCTTTTCTCTTTGGCCACATCGAAGGAGGATACACTATTCCAGGTAGCTGATGTTCGAATGTGGGCGCCGCAGATTCTTGGGGATCTATCTGACCAACGCACGAAAGAGTATCTCAGGCTGCTGTCGGAGTTGCCGGAGCCAAGGGATCACTTTTGCTGGGAGGGTGCGGGCTTCTCCGTCATAAAAGTGTACGAGGAACTTAGAAGAACGACGGACGAGTGTGATGCTGAGCTTTGCCGGGACGTAAAATTTATTTGGGCATCAAAGATACCAGGTAGGGTCAAGATATTCCTGTGGTGCTTGAGGAAGGGACGTCTATGGGACAAGGCTCGAAGGGGGCGGTTATTGGGCCTCGAGGATACGAAGTGCGACAGGTGCGGTGGGTTGGAGGAGGATTCAGAGCACCTGTTCTTCAAGTGCCCCGAGTCCGATCGTGTCTGGAGGGCGGTGGGCTTGCAGGGGATCGGGCGCGATGGGGCGACAGAGTTCTGGAGATCTGTACGGACGGTCGCCAATAGCTCGGCGGAAGAGAGCTCGAGGTCCTTTGCTACTCTATGGGCCATTTGGTTGGCAAGGAATGATCTCATTTTCAACAGTCAGAGGTTTTATTTGGAAAATGTAGTTTCTCACTGTAACATTCTCTGCGCTTTCTGGACCTCACGGTAATGTACTCTTAATTTTTTAATGAAATTCTTTGGTGGTGATCCCCTTGAGGGGGGGTCACCCGTTTTACCATAAAAGGTATATAACTCTAACACATTGTTAGTGTAAACAAATTTGACAGTACGAAAAAAATTTATTCTTTATTTCATTATCTTCAAACTTATTCTTTAACAGAAAAATTTATGCCAATCTAGAAAAATCATCTACTGCAACAAGATAGAATCTGTATCCCTGTTGGTTGGGAACACGACTCAGATCTTAAATATCCAGATGAATCAACTCAAAAAGAGAACTACTATTACGACCCTGACGACTCGAGAATGACGACGGTGGTTCTTTCCTAGTTGACAAGCTTCGTACAGGAAAGTATAACAGATAGAAAATTGTGGAAGCACGTGGCACATCTTCTGAAGGGGTAGATGACCAAAACGAAGATGCCACATAAAAGGAGAGACTGATTCTGCCGAACTAGATGAAGCACTAGAATGAGGAGTATGGATCAGTCGATATAGGCCTCCCTGCTCACAACCACATCCAATCGCCATGTCCGTGAGTATGTCCTGAAACACAATGGAAGATGGGTAAAAAATAGTACGATAATGTAAATCTCTATTAATTGACTTCATTAGTACATCATCATTAGTACTAAGCCTTCTCCCACTATAAGTAGGGTCGGCTACATGGATTCTTGCAATCCATGTTCCAAGATTCGACTATTTTTCTAGTAGTTTGACTAATAGACAATAAATTCATGGTAAACTCATGTGCATGAAGCACATTCTGAAATACGTGGATGGTGTCAGATTGATTTCCCCCTGTCATGTGATCGGAGAATGAGTCACATCCGCTATGATCACTGGTCTACCAGGAGCTATTTGTCTGTATGATACAAATTTGTCTATATCCACACAGATGATGAGAGGCGTCAGAATCTATAATCCATTCTGTAATGTCAGCTCTACTACAACTGGTAAGAGCATAAACACTACTTGAGGTACTAGTCGAGGTTGAAGCAGCCACATCTGAAGTGCGTGAGGACCTGGAAGAAGTAGCATGATGCATGATTTCTCTCTGGCGAAAGACTAGGTCATAAAATCTCTGATCGGAAGTAGACGTACCAAGAGTCTCTCTGCTTAGCAGCACGAGCAGAGGCTGGAAAACCATTCTTAAAGTATCATGTATCCTCAGAGTGTCCATGGCAGTGATAGTAGGTGCATGGCTGACGAGGACCATGACCACCTCCTCGACCATGAAACCCTCAACCTCTATATTGTGAAGTACCTTCTCTACTGTGGGATGCAACCATCACAGAGGAGGTCTGTGATGGATTGGATGACAGAACGACGATCTTGCTAAGTCGATGGTATGCCTCTTCCATAGGAGGAATAGTAGCATTTGTAAGAATTGGTGACTGAGCGACTTCGTATTCTGGATTAAGAGCCGTTAAGAAGACGTCAACCATCGTGGCATTCCTATACTCCTTATGCTGCTCAGGTGTAACTGCAAGAGGCATGAAGTTGTGAAGCTTCTCGAACATGACTCGTAGAGATGTATAGAGAGAATGCATGTGTCATCAATTCTATTTGATAGTGAACATGTCATGCTGTAACTACAAGATCTTCGTCTCGTTTCTTGCCTGTGAATATGTAGCAACAAGAATATCTCACATTTCCTTGGCAGTGGGCTGATGCAGAACATCATTGGTAATCTCTATCATCAACGTACTAGTCAACCAGGTGTGTGCATACGTATCATCGACCTCCCATGAGGCATTTATCTCAGTCTTGTCAGTCGGCTCCTCTTCGGTAAGAATATGCTTCTTACCAGTACGCTGCATCAAGCTCATGAACCGCATGGCTCATAGCTTGTAGTTCGTTCCATCCATCTTGACTATTGGCGCCAGACCTCGAAAGGCGCATGTAGAGGAAGTATCAACCTTGTTTTCTAACATGACGCAGAATCCAAAGACCGAGACTTCTAATCAATGACAAATTTGTCTTATTCACTTCCTTTACGTATTTTTGATTACATGACATTTGTTCATAACTTTCGTGCTGGGGATAAAATATTTTCTCATGCAATCAATAATGTTTTTCTCAACAGAGTCCCGAAAGTAAGGTTCAGAAAGTCGGTATGCAATATTCGTTCGGTCATGCAGTCTGGAGTGAGTACACGGATAGGCTGAAGTTTATGTAGAAGTATATGCGGATTAAGCGGTTTGTATTATTTTAATTAAAAATAATTAATAATGTATTAATACATTCAAATATCGAAGTTTTATGTTTCAAAAAATATAAGATAGATAGCGTGTAAAGTATAGACCTTTTAGTACAATGTAGTTTCAAGTAAAGCATTTTGAAAATCAACCAGGTATGTGAAGGATCAAGTCACATATTGTACGTATTCCGGCAATATCAGATCACATTGATTGACATTTGCTATGAACTACCACGTGAAATCATCTACGTGCTAGAACATGTGTACAAACTTGATTTAGCCTATGCAGATTTTCAGGAAAATAGACGTGATTCACAAGCCAATGCTTTGTTTGTATATGTTTATAGTTCAAATTCAAATATTCAACTTCAACACAATTGATCTCAAATCACACAATTTAAAATCAAATCAAAGACTTCAGAATATATTTCAATGCATGCTCGTAATATGTGTCTGAATCCCTTAGTTAATTTTCAAGGCAATAATCTCAAACTAAAACTTGATGTGCATAATTTGTATATTATCAGCACCACCAAAAGACTAAGCATTTGATTCCACTAAGTTTTTATAAATATATATGATTCAAATGGTCAACCAGTATGCCCCCTTTGTTATTTTCCTCCACGATTCCACAAATAAAATTCACCTTATTGTTCAAACCATAACAGAAAGAAGGATAAAGCAAACAATTCATTTAAAATTTTAAAAAAATTGGCAGTCATCAGTTGTTGAACTAGGAATGGGTTAGAATCGTGTTAGGCTCTATAATATCCTCAATACAAATTGTGAAAAAAGGTGAACAAAATCTTACATGAAACTAGAGATAATATGATCCTTGAATGCAAAGTTTAAATACGTAAAATGCCACTGAGAACAGAAGCAACGAGATGCAAGAGGAATGTGAACTGAGTGAGAAAGAAAACCAGTTGGGACAAAGAATTAGAGAAGAAATCAGAGTTGCAAATGAATAAAGAACACGAGAGAACATAAGCTTACACAAATCAAATTTGTGACGACCGGAGAGAGAGAGAGGCGATGCTCGGAGGTACAACAACCCACATATGCTTGGAGGGCGCTATGGACTGGAGAGAGAGCACGATGATGCATCAACTGGAGCTGGAGAGGCCGAAGTAGAATGCTGGGGTTTATCGATTGGGGTGGGGATATACTCGAAGTCAGGTGAGTTGTTTTTAATAATCAGGTCAAATGTAATCGGGTATACATGTTTGAGTTCACAGTTTAGCTCTAATATAAATGCAGGCGCATATACAACCACATGTGCCTATTACTCAGTCGCATATGCACCTTTACCACATATGGAGCGACTATGGACTACTCACCACGCTTTACCCACAACTCCGCATATGCGGCCGCCTGGACTGACTTTCTGAGCGCTGTTCGAAAGAGTAGAAATATTATGACCGGATTAAGCATCGATATTTTATCTCGATGGATGCCATACACTTTTAACAGATTGGTTTCTTCTATGTGCTTTTAAGCAAGATGTCCTTGGAGTTCCCTCCACCGTTTTAGGTTTATCACATGGAGCAACCCATACAGTCATAGTTTTTCCCCTTACCTATTCTTACCATGCACAATGATGAGCTTACTTTAAATACACCCACCTGCAGACTTGGATCATCCTTACTCCTTTGTGGAACTTCCTATTGCTTTAAGGAAGTTCAAAAGGCAATGTATATCACTTTACTTCTACTCATGGTGTATCTAGCTATGACTAGATATTTGCAAATGCTTTTATTGTTATGGCTCCCCCATGTGATTATCATACAACCCTTGATGATCCAAGATGGAAACATGCTATAAATGAGCAGATTGATGCTCTTGTTTATAGGGCACTTGGGATCTTGTGCCGCATCGAACATGTGCTACTCTTGTTTCTTATACATGGATCTTTGCGACTAAACATGTGTTCAGTGGACAGACTGAAACTAGATTAGAGGCAAAGGGTTTACCCGAACTTATACGTGGATTATTTTGAGACTTTCTCTTCAATGGTTAGGATGGGATATTTCCGTACTATTATATCCATTGTTAATAAAAGCTAGTCGATTTCTCAGCTCAGTTAGTTGTCAATAATGTCTTCCTGTATTTTGACCTTGAGGAGGATATGTATATGACACAACTACCAGGTTGCATCATTGAGGGGGGTATATGTGTCGTCTATGCATAACAATTTATGGCTTAAAGTAGAGACCTTGAGTTTGGTTTGACATGCTCGCCTAGAACAACTCCCTTAACTTTCATATGACTACATCTGATTACTCTGTGATTGTTCACAGACGTGCTTCAAGAACTGTTATCCTTACCGTATATTTGATGATATAATTATTGCTGGAGATGCCATTGCATGCATTCTTGAGATTAAGATCTTTTTATATAAGGTGTTTGATACTCAGGATCCTTGTCATGTGCATTACTTTCTTGGGATCGAGGTCACTTGTGCTTCTAGAGGATTGGATCTATCTCAAAGAAAGTATTATCCTTACATTCTTGCAGATGCATGTTTAGTTGATTGTAAACCATCTTCTATTCTAGTTGAATCCTGGA
Source organism: Ottelia alismoides (assembly GCA_037367405.1). Taxonomy (NCBI): domain Eukaryota; kingdom Viridiplantae; phylum Streptophyta; class Magnoliopsida; order Alismatales; family Hydrocharitaceae; genus Ottelia; species Ottelia alismoides. The sequence goes on from JAZKJV010004426.1 coordinate 365,106, forward strand.
GTCTCTTCACCTCGATGGATCCCTTGTTTGAGGATACTAGGAGATGTTTAATCTTATAAGTATCCTTCTTGAATTGTCTGAGCTATGGTCACCACTATTGCATTAACTGCCAAGACAAAAACCAAGTGGCGTTAGGGGCCATCCTTGCTTGATGCCCGTCTGTGATTAAAAAGAATCCCCTTTCAGATGCCCGCGAGAAGCATTGAGTAATAGACTTAGTTATGCACCTCTCCATTTATGTAATCCATGCATGCAGAAAATCTCTATAGTAAAGAGATCTCTAAATAAAATCCATATGGACATCGTTGTAAGCTTTGGAAAAGTTCACCTTTCAAAGCAATTCGAGCACCTGCTTCCTCTAGTCTGCCACCATCTCTGATGCCATCATAATGCTGCCACCTTTGTCATCCTCTGGGGCATAAAAACCACGCTACTGAGGCTTGATGAGATCGTCAAAGACACGACATAACATATCACTTAGGAGTTTTTCATGATCAAATAAATCACTTTTAGAGTGTTACACGCCCAAAGTCCTCAACTCTTAGCACAAGATTCTTTTTTGGCACCATAAAAACTAGAATTCCATTCTTAACATGAAATCCCTCAATCTCCTCCATGACATCCATATGGACATCCTAACATCCTAACCCAATGATTCATCAATGCCCATACCTCGTGTTCAGAAAAACTGCTACTTGACTAATTGGCTTGCTTATCATGTAACCCTTCTCATCCCTCTTCTGGATCATTGCCAACAAATCTCCCTGTTATGTTGAGTAAAGAGGAATTTGTATTGACTCTTGAGAGATGTAGAGCTCTCAGCATCGGAGAGAGCTCCTAGGGTGGGAGGCTAGAGGAGGGGTGAAGGAATGGAGGAGGGCTACCAACATCGGTTTGGAGAGGCGTGAGGGAGCCACCAAACATGTGGGAGAGAGGGAGGAGGAGGACTGGTCGGTTGTTTCTCATCGGAAACAAGGCCAACAATGTTACAGATGTGGGTCCTATGGTTACCAGGTTGTGCCATGTGTGCTTCTGCCACGATGTTTCTCCTGTGGGAAGGTAGGTCACGGAAACATACTTTCTCTCAGAAGGTGCTGCCCCCGCATGCCACTTCGGTTGGCATCACTGGGGAACCAAAGAGACCTATGCCGTCGGTCGTGTGCTCTGCTACACACACTTACGCGTCAGTGGTTCATCATGGAAATCAACTTTAATCAAGAAGCTGTAACAGGGAAAGAGGGCTTTCTCATTGAAATTTCTGTGACGAAAGAGTTGGATGTTCTATCCATCATGGGAATCTTACGAGTTTTTTGGGAAGGTCATTCACGAGCGACGTTCTTCTTAATTCCAATCTGTGATGTACAAGGGGTTTTCAAAAGAGGAGATCGGAATCTTACTGCTCATTGATCGGAGGTTTGGAGTAAACTAACGCCTCCCTTGTTTCATGGATGGTGAAGCACCAAACAACAAACTATGAGTGGCTCAAATTTTGGTTACCTTTTCTTTCGCGTTCAGTCGCATCACTAAAACCGACGATGCTAAGGGGGATTGGAACCATGACAGTGATTAATGTCTGATCGCCTGACTCTGATCCATTGACCTTGGTGGTCCTGCAGGATCGAGCTCTCTTGTCAGTGAGTCCATTTGCATGTTAAAGGTGGGCCACACCTTTTTCAGACTGTTAGTACATGTCCTTCCCCCATTGCTGCTGCCATCTCTTGTGGTAGAAACTGTCGCTAGCTCCTCCTCAGCCACGCCGAGAAGCTTCATCCAGAAGCAAAAAGTTCAGAAAATCAATTAGCAGAGATCCCGGATGAACCATCTTTAAAGGTTTTTCAAAAGGAGATTTTACGGGGTTCGTTTCTCCGCTTTTGAATTCAAGGCCAAACCTGGAAGTTTTTGTGCCTTCAATGAGCCTCCCTCCAGCTTGCTCTTCGCCAGGGATGCCACGTTTCTGTTTAGGGCTCAATTTATAATGGAGACTAGAGATATTTCTTTAACCTTGCCTTCAATCGGGCGGTTTCTAAACCGACCCGACTACTATATCTATTGGAGGATCCATTAGAAGGGGCCTCGATGGGGTACTATCTAGAGGCTACTTTCCTGACTACAGAAGAAGATGCGCCTAACCAAGTAGAGGCACCCGATAAGACTCTCAATAGCCAGGAGTTTTCCTTGGAGTTTTCTCCTGGAGGTCATTACAAGGTCTTGAGCTTGTTGTGTTGCCACCCACGGTGTTGCATGGGTATAGCAACCTGCTCTACAATCCGTGCTCGATAAAGCAGAGCTGCTCGCTCCTGTAGAGCCTCGACTGGAGCTCTTGATAACTCCTTTTGCCACTATGGAGACTCCTCTGCCTGAAGGTGATCTGGGTCCTCTTCCCCAATTGAACTCCCTCAAGCAAGCGGTCACTACCTTGGAAGCAGCTGTAGATCAGTCCCCACCTAGAACCCGTCCTTAGCTCACGACTATCGGTGGCACATCTTTGCAAGATTCCTCTTGTTCTTCTGTCGTAGGGTGAACATGAGAGGAGGTTGAAGAGATACATGAACAGGAAACATGCTAAAACAGTCAATACAAAGAGTATGGCTTTATCGACCCATAAGTTCCAAGTGGCGGTGGTAGCCAGTGTGGTCAGAACTTCGGATTCTTCCAAGTTTTCTAAATGAAGGTACTAACTTGAAACTTGCGGGGTCTTTGTGACCCAGAAAAATGGAGCTCGATTGGAGCTCTGTTGGTTGAATGGGGCTGTGATGTGATCTTATTACTTATTACAGGAATCTAAAATTTCCTCTTGTTCTACTTTCTTTTGGAAATCTATGCATGTTGGCTCACTGATGGACTATAGAACTTCAGATGCAGTGGCATAGTAGGGGGGGTGATCATTGCCTTGAAAGACTCCGTCTTTAACTTGGTATCTAAATTGAAGGGGAGACATGTTCTTACAGTTCTGTTGAAGAACGTCGTGTCAGGCACACATGTTGTGTTTTCGTGTGTCTAGGGCCCATGCATGCAAGCTTTTAGGCTGGATTTGTGGGCTGATCTCCTTAGTGCTAGAAATGCATTCATTGGGGTATCTTGACTGGTCGAAGGTGACTTCAACGTTACCTTGCTCTCTTCGACCCATCTTCATCTAAGAGGGGGTCAGGACCCTGGATCTGTTGATTTTGCGGACTTGATTGATTAGTTGGCATCTATGGAGCTTCTTGAGGCCTTCTCTCTTTCGGCTACACGTCATTGGTCTGGCATTCTGGAGATGCCTGTCGCACTCGGGGTTTCTGTAGATTTGAGCACGCATGATTGTAGGAGGAGAATTTTAGAGACTTGGTCTCCAGCCACTGGTCCTCCATTGTGGTCTCGGGTTCCACGACATCACGTATGGCCAAGAAGTTAATCTATTTACGCTTATGACTTTGCTCCTTCAAGGAGGTTAGAGAGGCTAGAAGAGCACGTCCTACGGAGGCAGAAACAGAAGTGTGCATAATCTATAGGTTGGAAGACTCTAGGGAGCTTTCAACAGATGAACTCATCGATATACAACATCTCAAAAGGTCGTCTTGGCTGAAGATAAAAATCGTGTTATGCAATAGAAACCGAGATCTCGTCACTCTTGGCTTAAAGAATGGGATGCAAACTCGGCTTATTTCCATAGAGTTTCCAGTGGGAGCCATCATCATAACTTGATCCGCTTTGAGTTGGTGAATGGTGGAAGGTTGGAGGGGGATCAGGAGGCAGGTAATTGCTGGTCATTTCATGATTTCTCAAGAAGAAATGTTTATAGACCTTGGAGATGGCCTGATCAAGGGGCCTCTCAACTAAAGGGGCCTCTCAACTATCTAAACAAGATGTGAATCACTTGGTGCAAAACATTACATCAGAGGAGGTGAAAGTAGTAGTTTGGAATTTGAATGCTGATGGTGTACCTGATCCTTATGGATTCCCTATTTTTTTCTTTCATGAGTTCTAGGCGGTGGTTGGCAGAGACGTTGTGGATGTTGTAGAGGAGTTTGCTAGAGGAAATGTTGGGTTTAAGAGACTTAACAAGGCTCTCATTTTCTTGAGGCGACAACATCCCGAGCTTATTTGAGTTTGAAAACTTCAGGTGACGTCCACCATCAAGTAGTGCTTTTTTCTTCCCCCTTTTCCCCTCTTCTCCCTTCTTCTTATTCTTTCTCATCCTCTGCTTTTATCTTTTTCTTTGATTGATCCTTCTTATTCCTTCTGTTTCTTTTGATTTGGTCTTAAATCGACTCCATCTCCCCCATCATCTCCCTCTCCCCTTCTCTCCTTTCTCTCATAATCTCGCCACCCTCAACTCAACCAAAGTCATGGTTATTGTCCCCTTCTCTACTCATTGTAGAGGTAGGAGACCACACACACCCATTTTTCTTTGATCCCATTCACCTACACTTCACCCTTGATCGAGCCCCTTAAGGCTCTAATCGAAGTTCTCTTGTAAAACCTTAGATACCGGAGCTGCACAACCATACAAAGAATGATGTTTCTGAGAGAATGGAAGATTTTTGACCGATTGCGCTTTCCAATGCTATCTATTTGATAGTGGTCAAGGTCTTCGCAACTAGACTAAACAAGGTTCTGGATCACCTTATTTCGCTGCTCCAGTCGGCATTTATTCGAGGAAGACAGATTGCAGACAATTTGTCTATGACAAATGAGATTATATCATATTAAAAACGACGTAAGTCGAAGGGTGTTCTTTGGATGGTGTACTTTACTAAAGCTTATGGCATGGCAGATTTGCATTTTCTCTGGATGGCGATGTCTTGATAGGTTTTCTGGACACTTGGATCTCCTGGATGAAGCGTTGTGTCACCACAATCTCTTACTCGGTGCTTGTTAATAGTAGTCTTGAGGGAGGATTTTTCTGGCCGCAACGAGATGTAAGGCAAGGGTGCCCCTTGTTTCTATGCTTTTTATGATTGCAGCTCATGTCTTATCTTGTATGGTTGAACATGTTCTGCATAATGATCTCACAACGAGGTACACAATTGAATATATTTCTATTCCTCTATTGCAGTATGTAGATGACACTATCTTCTTTATCGAGGTAGGCAAAGATGAGGCTGAAGGAATGGCAGTAACTGTAGAAATTTTTGGCGAATTGTCTGGGCTTATTCTTAATCATGGGAAATCTTTGGCTATCCCCTTTGGTCATTCTGACCTAGATGCACATGAGTGTTTTTGAGGAGCTAGGTACGCAGTGCGGCTCTCTCACAATTCACTACCTTGACCTTCCCTTATCTACTAGAATATTAAAGATGTTCAATTAGTTTCCTATTATAGAGACGATGGAGAAAAAACTCTAACTGGAAGGCAGCTATATTAGCGCACGACAATACTTGGTGTTTATACAGGTTGTTCTCTCAGCTATTCATGCTTTCTTTATGTCATCTCCTCTTCTCCCCATTGGTATCAGGTGACTCCTGGAGATGATCATGCAGAGATTTCTTTGGGGTGAAGCAAGTCAGGATGGATCGAGATTGCATCTGATTGATTGGGAGACTGTTACTTAGCCAAAATCGGCTGGCAACATTGGGATATCCCACTTAGGAACCATGAACAAGGCTATTCTGCTTAAATGGGTTAGCAGGATTTGGGGCAGAAGTGATGACTTCTGTTGCCGTCTCATTCGCATCATTTATAACATTGGGGTCCAAGACGGCATGCCCGAGCACCCGTATTTTTGCCCTTCAGCTTTCTAGAATGGGATCAACTCGATAATTCCTCATTTTTATGAGCTCTTTCGTCCGATGCTTGGTGATGGTAAATCTGTTGCCTTCTAGACCGACAACTGGTCTGATGAGGGTCCCTTTTCTTCCAAGTTCCCTCGCCTTTTTGCTTTGGCTGCAAATTGTGATGCGCGGGTGTTGGATTGTTAGTTAAATGGCAACTGGATGTCTTTGTTCTTGGCGGATTTCTCTGATCAATGCCTTGAGGACTTCCTCCTTTTTAGAGTCCCTCGGGCAGTTAGATCGGTCGACTGATGGGCGGGACCCTTAGGTGTGGAAGGATAACTCTTTCTCGATTAAGCGAGCCTACACAACTATTAGCAGACCACCTCCTTCAACGATAGACACTTTGATTCGTGACTACAACTTTATACAGGAGTTAAAGCTTCCCAACATAATTGGTTTCTTTATGTGGCGCTGCGCAGAAGGAAAATTATGATGAGGGACCGTTACGCAAGACTTTTCTCGAATGTCTTTAATAGATGTCCCCTTTGTCAATCATATATTGAGATGGTGGATCATCTTTTCTTCCTCTTTGTGAAGACATTTGCTATTTGGTCAGAGATTAATGCAGATTGGTTGAATCTATAGAATCCGGACCTATTTTGGGACTCGCTGTGTGAGGCAGAGAGGACCTTCTGCAGCGTATCGTAACTATCTCAGCAATTTGGTTAGCTAAAAAGGGGGCAATCTTTTCTTTTTAGTGTTTTTACTTTGAGAATGTAATTTTCAATTTTAAGACTCTTCTCGAGTCTTGGCTTCCGTAAGTTTTCTTGTAGCTTTTCTTTATCTTTTAATATGTTTGGGACGAGCACCTTAGCGTTCCCCCTCTTTTAACTAAAAAAATCTAGTAAAGAGCTTGAAACTGTCCACAACTCTCTTCCAACACGCCGGTTCCCTTGAACCTACGATCCATGCATCTCTTCCTCGAGAGAGTGAACGAGGTTTCTTTCCCATTTCACAACAACAACAAAGCCTTTTCCCACATTAAGTAGGGTTGGGTACATGGATTTTTTTGCCTCCATTCGGATCTATTTTGGGTCATTCTCGGTCTTAAATCCAAATAATTAAGATCCCTTCAGATAGTCTCATTCCAACACTTCTTGAGCCTTCATAACCCTCTTTTAACCGACTCAACATCTCAAATCTCGCATCATCTAAGTGGTGCATTAACCAACCTCCTTTGCAAATGGTCAAATCATCTTAAGGGGTTTTCTATCATCTTATCCTCTATCGGAGCTACAGTAACTTTTCTTTTGATTGCATCATTCCGAATGCGATCTTTTCATGTATGACCACACATCCACCTTAACATTTTTATTTATGCTACTGTCATTCTCTGCACATGTTTGTGGTTCACATGCCAACATTCTGATCCATATAGCATAACAGGTCTCACGAATGCTTTATAATGCTTTCCTTCGACTTTCAAAGGGTTTCTTATCACAAAGAACAATATATGCTCTTCTCCACTTTAGTCAATCTGCATTTATTCTATGAGTAACATCTCCATCAATTTCCCCGTCATGTTGCAAAATAGATCCCTGTTGGAGTATGCGTCATATGTAGGTGGGTAATTGGATCCTTCTAGGGTCCAATTACCACACCCACTTATGTTTAGTCCCATGTCCACTATCTGTAAGACTTGAAGGGTCAGTAGGGCCTATATAAGAAGCCCCAGAACCATTGTACCAGATGAGAGAAAGTGCAATGAACACATCAGCCTTTTGAGGCGTTGTCCCGTGGTTTCATCTTGCTCCTTACGGAATAGGGTTCCATGTAAAAATCCCGATATTCCATAATGTTTATTTTGTATCCTATTATATTACGCTTCCACATTCTTCTTTTTCTAACGTGGTATCAGAGTGGGTTGTTCTTGGTTGATTTATTTTTGAAGATTATTTTTTTTCAAGATCGGTCAAGTTCGAGTTTCAATTTTTGATTTCTTGAAATCCTAATTTTCAGCCATCACAAGTTTTCGGAGATCTATTTATACGGATTTATTTTTCGATTCAAGTTCATGCCCGTGATCTAGTTCCAGATTCAGTTCTAGGGTTCAATTTCTTGAACCATAATTTCACCATCTCCAGCATGTGATTCCAACAAGCACATCATCAGGAAAAAATATATTTGAAGATTGTCGAGTTCCAAGAAATATTAGGGCTCCATCTCAGGAACCCTAGATCGGAAAAAAATATTTCTCCAGTCCAACACACCGAGCGGAGCTCCACTGGCCTCTTCGAAAAGCTCCCTCTCATACGATGGCCTACATATTATCCAGATCATGGTGACAACATCGACTCGGGTTGTTCTATGAAGACCTCCTTCTACTTATCAGGAGAGATCTTGTGGGTTGTAGCCCACTGCTACAGAGACCCATTGGTCTTCTAAGAAGCTTCTCTGGCCAGTCATCCTCCAGACTCGAGGTGATGACACATTTGGTGCAAGGTGGTGCCGCCTTCCCGATGCTCCAGGAGGCAGCGCAAACACCAACCTCGCACGAGGCTTCCGCCTCCGGCTTCCTCCTCCCATGCACCCTCCAGGCACCTCCTCCCCAAGCGCACGCTCCAGGTGGAAGCCTCTCCAGATGAAGTATATGGCGTAGCAGCAGCTCCGGAGCCCTCCCTTCCCGGCGGCGACGCTCTGCAGCAAGGCCCTTATCGGAGGCGAGGTCCTTCTCGAGAAGAATTCCCAAGTGCAAACCCTAAATAAGGGCCCGAGTGGGCCGATGATTTTATAAAAAATATTTGGGCACAACATGCCCAGCTGTTACTGAAAAAAAGAGAAGAGGTCCAATGGAACTCCTGCTGCATTGTATTCCAAAAAAAAGAACAGAGGCCAGAAAAAAAGAGTGGCCTTATTTGCAAAAAGGAAGAGATTTAGTTTGAAGAAGGTGCATACAAAAAAACCATATGCAATGAGACTACTATAAAAAGGGGAAATAACAGAAAAAAGGGATCGTACAAAAAGAGTCCATACGAAATTTTTTTTGATTGATGAATAATTTTTTTGAAGAGAAGCCATAAAAAAATGAGACTGACTTAGTGGTTTTATATTCTCCACATTTTCTTGTCTTCTCCCAACTTTGTTGATGTCTTTGTTTTCTGACAAGTATGGGAGAAAGGGGAAGTATTGTGTAGAGTTACAGGTCTGATTATATCCAGATTCTCCAGGCCATATTGTCAGACTCTACAGTTCAGATTTTAGACTCGACGATCAGATTCCAAGTCTTCAATTTGATGTGCACATCCTTTCCATCATTTGTGTGGTCCCCATCTTTATTTTTTGGTCTCAGAGGTTCCATGTGATCCATAGGGCCTCCAGAGTAGAGATCCCATTCCCTATGCCAAGGGGGCTTGGGTTTTCATGTGGTTTCATAGGGACTCCAGAGTAGAGATCCCATTCTCCGAGCCACTATGGGAGAGACCCAATTCTCCGACAAGGAGACTTTTTCAGACTCCATTTTCCAGCGACCGTGGACTCCGACGAGGATGTTTCCACGTTTTTTTAGTACGCCCCTTCAGAGGTGGAGCAATTGTCCACATGATTCAGTCTTCTACATATGGCAGGCCCCAGAGTACTCCAACGAGGAGAGTCATTTCAGTTTTGGTGACTCTGACAAGCGTACGGTAGTACAGAGCACATGTTCTTTGACGAGGAGACCCAGTTGGACTCACACTCCAGCATGTTTGTTCCTCCTCACATGCACGACATGAGAAACAACATCCTCGACAACAACCGACAGTTGTGTATGCATTGAGTTGATATTGTCCATAGTGCCATGTATTGTGAGTTTGAGATTTCTTTCTGTTTGTCTAAGCTGAGCATTGCATGCTCCAACTTGAGGGGGAGTGTTGGAGTATACATCACTGTTGTAAAAGTCGTCCGACTAGGCCGACTAGTCGATCCGACTAGTCGAGTCGGGGGGGGGGGGGGGAGGGGGGTAGCCGACTCGACTGGGCCTAGTCGGCCATTAGTCGGTCACCCGACTAATTGGCCTAGTCGGTCGACTACTCGGCCGACTTTTACATAAAGATTTTTTATTTTTTATTTTTTTGCTTTTTTAAAATCAAACCTATTCTAATATGCTTAGTGTTATATTTAAAGTCAATTTCTCCTTTTGTTTCATTATAATAGTATAGAAAATGTTCAAATCTATGCAAATATATAAGAATATATGTATAAAAAATGATTTATATTGCAATTATATAAGAATATATGTATAAAAAATGATTTATATATTAAAAATAAATAAATAATTCAAAACTGACTAATGGCCGACTAAATCCGATTAGTCGACCGACTGCCGATTAATCCTTAGTCAGTGACCCCACTGACCGAGTACCGACTACCGATTTCTGCAACCTTGGTATACATCATTTGTAGGTGGGTAACTGGATCCCTCCAGGGTCCAATTACCACACCTTGGGACTTGGAGGGTTAGTGGGTGCTATATAAGAAGTCCCAGACCCATTGTACCTGATGAGAGAAAGTGCAATGAACACATCAGCCCTTTGAGGTGGTCCCGTGGTTTTATCACGCTCCTTACAGAATAGGGTTCCACATAAAAATCCCGGTGTTCTGTAATGTTTATTCTGCATCCTCTGATATTACGCTTCTGCATTCTCCGTTTTCTAATTATCTAAAAGAATCTTTCTTTTGAATGGTATCATCTCCAATCTTCAACTTGAGTCCTTTATCGTTGTTTCCATCAAATGTGCACTCTACATATTCAATCTTAGCACTACTTATACACATTCCTTTAGTCTCCAAGGCTTGTCTCCAAACCTCCAGCTTCTCTTTTACTCCATCCTCTTGTCTCATTAATCAACACAAATATCATCGGCGAACATCATATACCAATGTATCTCAAATTGAATGTGACCAGGTTTCTTTCCCACAACGCTAATAATTAGAGATGGTAGTGCATATTATGTCGCAATGCTAATCCTACTAATAATTGCTCTGATAGACTTCGAGTTCATATTAAATTTGCACTTAATAGGATTTTAAACGATAGAATGTTCTTTATCTTTCTCTACAATACCCTGTCAAAAATATTCCAATACTATAAATTAAGTTTCATTGTAATATATATTATTCCAGGCATAAAATAAGTTAATTGTGAAGCAATCTATACAAATGAATAGTGACACTGTTTGATTCAGGAAGAAGATATTCTTGTTAAAAGTGTTATTCAAATCGTACAATTTCCCTCATGGGAAAGACAATGCTCCTCTTGAGCATCATTTCAAGTGCTGTATTTTCAGTGCTATCTAAATTTCCAAACTACAAACTAAACATGGCTACTAGTTATGCACTAGCTCCTCGAGATGGTTCTATAATGTAGAAAATGGTGCGTGCTTGCCTATGGATAGCTATAAATTTGGTATATTTCGAGATTTCAATTGATGCAAATGAGGACAACTTTTGTAAAACCTTGCTACCTTTAGACTTTGTTGTTGAAGTTGTATTTACCTCACAATATTTTTTTCGATGGTTTATTCGTTTATGTGAAAATAAGAGTCTCAAGATATTTTTTTATGTTAGCACTCTGCATTACTAGCTACGAGTAAGGCTCAAAATATCGATATCGAATTGGTCGACCCGAAAAGGGATATATCGATGATATCGGTGGGAACCTTAGATATGGCGCAAAAAAGATTTTTCACAAATTAAGATCATCTTAGTTCTCAAAATAATAAATAGCATATAAATACACACTTAAATGCAAGAATGTGGTGTATTTAGCACAATTATACACATTATATGAGACGTATAATTGTTGTCAATGCTGCCTTTTGACTGATGAGAAGTATCAGTAAGGAAATGATAAAATCCAAAACATAACAACTTAGAGACATAAAGGGCATGCACCTAGCATATTAGCTTTATATCACATATTATGTATAAAAAATGTTGAGCTATATTAAATATTAAACAAATAAGAGAATGAACATAATAAGATATAGTTTTTAAAGAGCATCATTAATAATTTTGAACGAAATAAATTGAATTAAAGTATATTAGCAATAAATCTTTTTAACTAAGCCAAAAAAACATTGCAAATCTTAAAAAATCGGTCAAAAGAGAAATTTCTCGTAAATTAAAATAATCTTAGTTCTTACAACAACAAGTAATGTACGATGCACTCTTATAGACATGAATGAGATGTATTTAGCATATTAACAATATGTTACATTGTATACTACAAATAAGCAAACGTCTTTAGCGATATCCCAAATGAAATAAACAAATATCGTACAATAGCATGTATACAATATAGTATATCTATTCATGATGATCAGAAATTTGAAAGATGATCTAGATTAGAATCCAACATTTCTCATGAACTAAGATAATCAATACCAATGGCTTGTCTTGCATCCAAATTGATAGATTATTAATATTTGCTAACTAGAATTTCGGTTACTTAGTATCACATTTGTATCCAGGTGCATCAATGCATGGACCATCTGTACAAAATCTTGAACAAATTAACCTATAAAGCTTGTGTAGTCAGAAACTATCTTCCAAGCTCCATGCCTTATAAAAACAAGTAGTGAAATTAAGCGACAGGTTGATATCTATGATATAATATTGATATCAACATTATTAATCAAAATGGTGGAAAGTCTGCACTAAATACATGGAATTCTGTTGATATCGGTGTTATGAGATGATATACCATTGATAAATCGCTCGATATGGGTCGATATCATTATCATGGGCAATATCGGTATCGTTAACTTGCCAATATGGATATATCGTGGATATATCGATGATATGTCGGGATATTTCGATCCATGGTTACAAGTTTCATTTTTAACTTGAAGTTGGGAAGGCTTGTCATGTCCAAATGTAAAAATCAAATCACCACGTCACCCCCGTATCTTATAACCCTCTGTAATGCAAATAAAGATATAAATAAAAGGAGTGTTGCCGAGCAATTGGACTTCATTAAAGGCATTTTATTTCAGTTCGGCAGATGATAGACTTACGAATCATGACTGGGGTCTGGAGATGCTTTTGTTTAATGATCCTTTAACCTTACTAAACATGTATGAGATCGATGTTTATAACTTTATATGCACAACCCAACTCAATCTAATCAGGGGTTGATCTTATTAGAATGCATAGCAGCCACTGTTGTTGTATAGGAATGACATCCCATAATGAACCTGTGTACAACAGGGTATGAAGTGCTCGACATGGAAGCTGGTCGAAGAGACCTATTGCAACTTTCCAATGGATCATCCAGGTTGCTATCTCCAATGCCTTCACCTCCCAATTCTCCTTTATTCCATCAATTTCCTCCTCACATAAAGTAGCCCTGACATTGCCATCAGACGGTTTTCTCGTATTCGCCCAGTAGAATTATTGAAACCACTCCTACTTCATATACAAATATGGCTAAATGGTATCACGTTGGGTTGGCAGTGCTTGAATTTCATGTTCAGGGAATTGCAGGTGTATGGGCTTGAATGGCAAATACCAGGCTGGTCAAGCTCGGCAAACCACGTTTGGAAATGATGCATGAGCATCTCACCCCAGTGCCTGTTGAGTTTGGAGGGCTATGGGAGAGTGTGTTTAATTTTGTATTTGAACCTTCTGCTCTCATGTCTGAATGTTGACCTGTGAACTATAGAGTGTATTTGAACCTTGCCAGGCTGGTCAAGCTTGGCAAACCAAGTGGTGTTGCTCTGAGGATAAGATGAGAGAGAACCTCTTAAGGTGGTTTGTCAATTTGCAAAAGATGTTTGCCGATGCACCAGTTAAAAGATGCAGAATTTGGGATGTTGAGTAAGCTAAAAGAGGTAGAGGAAGACCCAAGAATTGGCGGAAGGAGACTATCCGAATGGATTTTGATTATTTGTATCTAAGTCTGAGAATGACCAAAGTAGGTCTGAATGGAGATGATGAATCCATATAGCCAACCCTTTTTAATGTGGGAGAAGGCTTCATTATTGTTGTACCTTCTGCTCTCATGCATCTACTGAGTTTTATTGTAATAGACATCTTTGTGCAATTTTTCTTCTGAGTTAATGTATTGTTGTTGTAGCGTCTGTTCTAATGCATCTACTGAATTTTCTTTAATAGACATCTTTATGCAAATTTTCTTCGGAGTTAGTGTAAATTCTTTGTGCAAACTTGTGGATGCAGGAAACAATAGAAGCTGACGCCCATATAGTAAGACAAGGTAGAAGAGTGATAGTAGCTTCTGTGGAATTCAGATCGCAAGAAAGTAAGAAGCTATTGTATATTTATCGCTCAACTTTCTATGCTTTACCTGCCGCAAGTTTGTGAAGATTACCACATACATCATGGTTTAGTAGTTATTACTGTTGTCATTATTGGAAACATCGAGTATCGTTGTTATAGAAAAATGAGTCCAAGTATTATAGTCATAACTGGAAGCAGTTTGTACTGCACGTTTTTTAGGTAAATAATTTAACAGAACCCCTGTACTTCAGTAATATGTTGGGGTTTTAACTTTGAGATGTATTATTTCATAGTACAGAATTGTCCATAGCTTATTCTACGCCACCATTATGGATGCAAGTGCAAACTAAAATGACTCTTGTGATATATTTGTCATAAGGATATCAGTTTTAAAAGATTGAAGAGTGATTCAAGAGGATATGCGAAATGTATCATATTCTAGTAAAACAGAAAAAAGGATGTTTGCTACTTGGATACGGGATGATTGCTGGACATTAACGTATTTTCTGGTTGGATATTGGATATCTCAAAATATGTAACTACAATCTTGAATGTTGGTATTTTTATTATATTACTTTTGTATTTTTAGCATGAAATAGTTAATTTAAGTGACATGGACCATTGGAAACTAGCAAAGGGAAAAGGGAAAATTATTAGAAGATCCAGTTTCACCCATCACATGGGATCGGAACTTTTTTTTAAAAGTAGGTCCGATAATCTCGAGGGGCCGAAGCGTCCTCCTTGAGATTTGAACCCGGATCCTTTAAGGTGTAGGCACACTACACTACCATCAGATCAGTCCTTGGGTTGGATTGGAACTTCCATACTATATTTCTGGCTTAGGGTTAGGTTGAAGTCCTATGAGCACCCTATTTTCTGGCCCAGAGTTAGTTTGAAGTCCTACGAAAAAAGGGAAGAATTTTAATGGATAAACTACTTTTCTTTGACTAAATATAACTAAAGCATCCCCTTTTCAGAAGTAAATGTGCATCCACCATTCATTCATCCCCTCTCCTTGTTCATTATCCCTGCAGTTCTTGTGGTAATTCCTCCATCAACATCAACACAGCCACCCAATGACAAATCCTCACCCCTTCTGCTTGTACAATAATCATTTGACAACAAAAGTTAAATTGTCAAGTGATTCAGTAATGTGTCTACTATTTAAAATATTAGCGTCGAACATCCTATAATTAATATTTCCTAAAAAATCATCAAATATGAACAAAAGGTGTTGGGCTGTTACGGAAAGTGACCTTTAATGCTCATTAATTCAAGATGATACCAGTTTCGACTACATTTATTTTTGAGAATATTGAAAGTCAGCAAAGTAACGATGTTACAAAAATCAGTATGATGGATTGTGTGTGTTACTATATGAGTGTTCCTCCCACACGGAAATACACATAAGAAGAAGAATTGATAGTGAGAATATCATTTATTGTGATAATCTACTTTTATTTATCATGATATTCATATAATTAGTTGATTATCAATAGTACTATCTGAAGTCGTGCAACTCTAACATGTCGGCATAAACTAGTCACTTTGTTAGTCTTTTTCATGTGTTGTTGGCTTTTCCATTGTACAGAGTTTAGGTTTGTCGAAAGCATCTTCCTTTGCCGAAGTAAAGTCTCTATATTCAATCATGTAAGAGCTTCTCTTTCATCCTCGTTTTTTTAAAGAAAAAGATCTGGTTTCGTAGGATCCTCTGCTATGAAATCCCTTGCTGTAATGCAGGGGATCCGTCTGATGAGAAGCAAACGCCCCTGATAGGGGGCTGACTATCCCGACGCCCTATTAAGGGTGTCCGTTTCTCATCGGACGGATCCCCTACATTACAACAGGAGATTTCACAGCAGAGGATCCACCCCCTTCATTCATCATAATAGAGGTATAGTTTCCCTACACAAACAACCAACCCCAAGTCGCAGGTCCCCAAAAAGATCCAAAATAGTCTCAAAGGTGACATAAAATGAGACTTCAAAGCAGCCCACACATGCGCGTGGCACAAATAAACTGCTTTCCCAAATGAAAAACCTACCTGAAGAAATAGTTACAACATTCTAGGGCGTTCGGAAGAACTTCAAGATATGAAACACCTCATTGATCGGGGTCTCCAACTGAAGAGGTTTACCCGCATAAGCCAGAGCAAAACAGGCTTTCCAAATGGTCCACAATATTGTGGCATAACACACAATAATGGACCAGTTTACACCGGCCACTTCCAAATCAACATTCTTGGAGAGAAATTCTAAAAAGTTAGAAAAATTTGGTACCCATCCACATTTGACAATATAGCTCTCGTAATTTCACAGTCATTGAAAAGATGAACATATTCTTCCCAATTGTTTTTACACAAATGACAACGATTTGCCGAATTGATAGTAAACCTCCCCAACAAATCTTGAGTAATCAATTTCCTGTCATCCAATAACCAAATAATATAGGCAAGCCTAGGTTCAAAAGATGACCCCAGAATATGGAGTGAACTTTCATGCTAAGTTTAAATCGAGGAGTGGACACACTCGATAGAAGACTTGACCTTGTTTGCCACTGCCAGTAAATCCAACGGAAGTCGATTCATCATAGATTTTGACCGATTAAAATGTGCTTCCCAAATTTTGAGACCCTCCTCCACTGACACGGTTCAAGAAAGGAAGATCTAAGCGAAGCATTTCCATTGATAGAATTCTCCCAAAGAGAAGATCACTCACTAGAATCAGCTTACCAGCTATTTAGAGATAACTGTAATCAACTGTCTTGCCCCTCACAGATGACTCTTCCAAGGAAGAGATGGCGAGGCACACCCCCCCCAGCATGAGGCATGAATAATCGAGGAAAACCCAAGATTTGTGATTCTCCATTATCTAGATAGTCGATTTAGTGAGAAGGGAGTTATTAAAACAATGAAGATCGAGAATTCTCCATCCATCATTTGATTTAGGGCAAGTGATCCTTGACCAAGCCACTTTAGACTTCATGCATTCAGTTGTGTTTAGCCTCCATGGCCGATAAACTTTTAACCGAAAGAGGGAATCCTAAATATTTAGAAGGTACGACCCTTCTTTCCATCCCAAATAGACACCCAATTTGGCCTTTTCTGCCAACGAAAGGTTGATGCCATAGAAGGTCGATTTGCCTTGATTAGTCACTAGATCAAAGAGGGAGATGAAGATATCAATGGCGGGTAAAATTATATTCAATAAAAATAAGCATATCATTTGTGAATTGAATATTAGTAACCATGGCCTCCATACCCCTCTTGCACAAACATCGACAATGACCACGTTCTGGTAATTTCGCTAACGTCGCATTAAGGACCAATAGAGAGTGAAAAAGAGAAAAAGGAGATGGCAGCTCACCAGGGCAAATACCATGCTCAAGTTTAATGAATACCGCTGAGCTGCTTTTTATCTTGAAGGAAACCCTGGTCGTCTCAAGCAAGGCCTTAATTCAAGAAATAAATCGCGGAGGATACGCGACAACCTTAAGAACGCCAAGAATAAAGGGCCAACGCGTCGTGTCGAAGGCCTTGTGAAAGTCAATTTTTGGCACAATCACCTTGGTTCCCGATCTATCCGAATCATTTAGGATAGTATAAGCCACAATGAAGGCATCAACGACATAACGATTTTTAAGGAAAGCACATTGTGAGGGGGATACAATATCCTTCAAGAGAGGGGTCCATCCATTTGCTAGCACCTTTGAAATGATGCAAATAGGAATATTTATCAAGCTAATTGGGATAGTTCTCAATGTCGCAAGGATTACCTTGTTTGAAAATCAAAGAAATAAGGACATTATATCGATGTCTGAATCTCTCCCATTGAAGTCAATGGTTAACTTGCTATGGAGCAAATGGCTCCACTAAGGAAACAAGCTCTGGAAAATTGATAACGAGGTCGTATTGACATGATTTTTACCTGGGGATTTAGACCTTGAAAAAGCCTATCATTAAAGAAGATAATAACACTACCAATCCCACCAATATCTTTAACCTAGATCACCGTTGTCATTTTTGAGAGTTGCTAAATGATTTCTAGCAGCCCTTGAAGAAGCTAAGATTTCCATGGAAGTTTGTGTTTGACTTTCCCTCTTTATTATAATGCACTCTGGCACACTAATTTTCAGGAAGTCAATATTGATTTGATTGATAAGGAATAAAGTAAGGGGAGATAAGGACAAATAAATACAGACAAAATAACATTGTTACCTAGAACCCTAGGTGACCAACATACTGTACATAGCTCAAACTTACACTAATTTTACACACTCTTACACACTTCAAATAAAGATATTTTCAACACGAAACATGTGCATAATAATACATAGGAAAATACAAAAAAGCACATGAAAATAATGCACCCGTTGGATGGGACACATAGATGAAAAAGCCACAAATAAAATTTCACAAACTCATATCTTCTCTATATAAACTCAAAATTGACCAATCTTACCTTCATTATTCTTTAAATTAAATTATCTATTTAATGAAGGTGGTTTCATTAAAATTGGAATTAATATACAAAAGTTAGGTTTTAGGTCCCATTGTATTAAATGCCTTTATACATTTTATTCATTTAATTCATCCTTTATATTTTTACTCTTTTCATAATTTTAAATTCTTGTAAATATTATTTGAATTATATTAAAAATACAAGTATAAAAAGAAATCATTAAAAATACATTAACATAAATAATGTAATAAAATACATAGGGAAACTATACCCATAAAATACATAGTCTTTTTCCGCGCCTCCTCCAAGTCTTGAGTCAATAATCAGTCCCATTCCTCCGTCTTGCAAAAGATTCTGGTTCTACTATTGGATTTTGCCCATATTATATACTAGTTGGGGAATTTCCTCTTGTTCCCAAGCCAAGGGTCTGCTGCTTTGTCTGTTCTAGCAATAAGAGGCCAAGATAGATAGTCCAGACAGGCAAGGAAGATGGAAGGGCTAGGAGTTCTCTTTGAAAATGAAAAGAACTGGGCGCAAGATCCTCATCAGTTGTAGAAAGATGATCTCTTGAGTCAGAGAAGTTCTCTTTCATCTGGATTTTTGCTAGATGACGACTAAAATCGAGTCTCGCGAGTGAGTCCTAGGGTTCTGATTGAGCGCGAGACGACGTCTATATGGCTAGTATACCTTTTCCCTTACGCACCGGGGACCCTAAACACGAGGGAAGTCTTTCCCTAGCCTCAGTCAATCACCTCACCTGACGTGAATGATGCCAGAGATATGGAGATATATAGTAGGACTCGACTTGTCTCACGCTTTCCTAACCTGTGACGAGCGAGTCCCGGGAAAAAGCACTCCATCAAAGGCCTGGTCACACCTAACTAAACATAAAGACTTCACGGACCCTCATCACATCTACTATCTATAATAAGCACTGAGGCTGACCTTTCCATCAGATCAAAATAAAATAACAATATATAAATGCATAATTAAACATATTATAATTCTAATTTATGTACATAAAATAATAAAATACAAAATAAAAATTAAATATATATAGGTATCTATACTATAATTATACTTGTTTTGTTTTTTATTTCCTTTTTTAATGAAAATCACATAAAAATAGTACATAAAATAAGATACAACTTTCCCGTTTCAAGAAAAATTAATAAAATCATTTGTTATTTTATTTTATTTTATTTTTATTAATGTTTTGTCTCTCTGTGTCTGACGTGGACCAATCAGGGAGCAGCCTTGGTTGACCTCCAAACTCCCCGCTTCCTATTTGGACCGGTCCATCTTGTGTTTTCCCCCTTTTCGCCTCATTTTCCTGATCAATCCCGATTCCTTCTGCCCTCGATTTGTTCTTGTAAAACCTTCACCTAACTCTGATATCTCATGAAGATCACGAGTTGAGGCCAGTCAACCCTCGACCCGATCAAAAACCCTAGGCGAAGTCATCTTGCGGGTAACTTGTATATATTGTCGCCTCCTTCCATTTTGAATTTTTAATCCCTCTTGATCGAATTTTGTCCCCTTGGATCGAAACCTGGAGTGGTCGTCTGTGACATGGAGTGATCCCCATCGATTCATTGCGAGGAGGAGGCAGACCAGAGTTGATTCAACCCCTCGCTCGAGCTCCTTCGTGTGATCCATGATCATGTGAGCTGCTTCTTTCGTCGCTTTTTCTATTTCTAGCAGTCGCAACAGTATAGAATTGCAATCTAATTTCCTTTGATTTCATCCATTTAATTCTACAAATTAAAAAACATAGTTCTCCAAAGCTCTAGGCTCCGACCTCTGTTAATCATGATTTCTATCATTGACCGCCCTCCTGATCACCTCCACATCTTAGCCTTATCATTTTCTATCACCCCGGGCCATCAGTCACCTTAGATCTCTCTCGAATATGGGAGTCAGATCTCCTTCCTCCGCCAGTCGCCAAAGGTGATCACCCCTTCATCCCAGACCACGATTCTCACCAGTGGGTCGAGGAGCATCCTCCTCGAGCCCTGGAGCATTTTGTGCAGGTCTAGGGTCCAAAGAACCCCATCTGGAGGGTCGAATCAATCATCTTGCAACTCAGGGTACTCGAGAACTCCTCCGACCTTCCAGGCTTCCTCCGATAAGGCCTGGACATTTTGAAGCATCCCCCAATTACGAAACCTTCCCAGGAATGTTATGAGAATCTCAGCTGCTTGGGAGACCTTCGAACTGAAGCGGAGGACCCAATCGAAGCTCGGCCATGAGGACCTTCTTCCCTATTCTTCCAGAGCATCTCTTGATCGTTGGTACACGAGCACATGCTAGGTGGAGTGATCAACACGATTCTCACCTCTTTAAAAGTCGGTAATTATAGTATAGGAGATGAAAAGCTATCTATTAGAAACCACAAGTCTTGAATATTGTGGAGAATTTTTACTTGGTAAGTATACTAAGATCAAACATAGGGAACGTTGTATTTCTAGTTGTACGAGTTTAAATTAATTTAAATAATTAATTAGTTGCAATGTTCATATCTGTGTTAGAAAATAAAATGAAAATAAAAGAAATGCAATGATGAAAATGCAAGCAAAAATAAATAGAGATGAAGCTCAGGATCAATGATCATATATAATTCTAATCCTCAAATAAGATAAATCAGTTTATCCTTAAGTGAAATCACAGATTAAGAATGATAAATTCAAGAAATATATTCACAGAATCAAATTGCTGGTTGTTTGATCAATAATTATTAATCTAACAAGCTTAGAGATCAATAATATATTTTCAAGATATTCTAGCTTGCTTTTCCTGTAATTTATTCCTCAAATAAATAATTTTAGTCACAAAAATCATCAGGGAAATTAAGTTGATTCCTCTGCCTCAATTGAGCCCTTGCAGAAATTAATTCCTCAAAGAGTGTGATCAATAATTACGAGAGGATAAATCAAATGTAAATCTTCTCAGCCGAATCCATGCAAAATAGTCATTAATTTTCTCAATGGAAAATAGCATAAAGCATCAAAAAATAGCCTGCATAGATCAAGAGGTTCATCAAATAATAATCATCAATACAAAGCTTCAAATTTGTCCACAAGATATAGAAATGGTATAATGTTCAACAAGCTTCAAAATGATATATTGTGCATAAAAATCAGAGTTCGATGAGCAAGATATGATGAAATTAAGATCCATGGACTAAATTGTAATAAAATATGAGTTTTTATTTCTTATAGGTCTCTGGAAGGGCTTATATGCAAATCTTGAAAGCCGTCTGGGTTTCCTACAACATCTCCACTGTGGCACGTGCACATCATATGAAATTGGCGGTGGGTGCTTGCACAATATTCTAAAAAGATCGGGCCTGGAGCATAATTTACCCTGGTGGGGGAGGTTCGGGAGAAGTGGTTGAGGTTCGGGGACTGAACCTCCATGTGGTAGGCTGCACGTGCTTTGGATCCTCGAGGCGGTGGTAGAGGCTCGACCCTGCTTCGATCGACCCGAGCCTCGAGGTGAGGGCCGACGCTCGGGGAGGGGCACGTGGAGGCTTCATATCTATTGGATCAAGGGCCTACAACTCGATCAAATGGATACTGGAGGCGAGGCGCTGCGAAGGCCCAACAACAGAGGGGGAGGTGGGGCTCCGCTTCAGCAGACACACTGGCGAAGCGGTGGCGACGGAGTAGTGAGCAGTGAGGTACTGCGGTGGCGAGCGGTGTAGCTCGAACGTTGAGGCTATGGAGGTTAGAGAAGGCACGGGTGAGGGCGAGCCGATCGATAGCCGAGCGTAGAGGTGAGACAATAGGGCGTCACCCAAGGGAGTCGTGGGCGAAGGCGAGGCACATAGAAGGCAGGTGCATGAGTAAAAGTTCTGACCTTTGCGAGGTCGGAGATGAACAGGGGACGAGGTGGTGGCAGTGGAGTCGGTGGAAAAAGAGGGGGAACGACGAATGGTGGAGCGACGGGGAGAGACAAAGGAAAAGGAAGGAAGAAGAAGAGGGAAGAATGATTACCTGCAGGTGGTTTTCACCGAAGGAGGAGTTCCATGAGCTACTCCGATCTTAGCTCGACTCTCTCCGATGAAGGAAGAGAGGAGCTCGGCCACTCACATGACTGGAGCTACGGTAAGGCGCATGGGGGCACCTTGGATGACGTCTGGAGTTGATGCCTTACCACCCCTATCTAGTGGATTCTTTCCTCACTCACTGGAGATGGCAGATGCGATCAAAGGAGGAGGATGCGAGATTTTGTAGAGGGGAGGTGGGCAGCTGTTACGTGGAGGAGGCGGCCTGTAATGGCGTATGGTGGCGGTTGGCAATGGTTACGCGGGGAGAGGAAATGTCGGCGTCGTCAGGGAGAGGGAAGGGATAGCACATGCCATGCATGTGCCTAGAGAGGGGAGAGGTGGCACGTGCGTTGCACACACAACTAGGTAAAATGAAGGGAGAGAGATAGAGAGAGAAGGGAGGAGAGAGGAAAAAGAGAGAAAAGGAGAAAATGAAAGTAAAATAAAAATTAAAATAAAAAAGTAATATAATAAAAAATAAAGATTAAAAGAAGTAAAATAAAAAAATTGAATAAGATAAAATAAAAAATAAAACTAATTAAAACTAAAAGAAAAATCGAAAAGAAATAGTAAATGAAGTCAAATCAAGAAGTGGTCAACACGAAAGTTGCTTGTCTCAACGAGATCGACACCTTTTGTGAACCCAAAGAGATCAACTGTACAAAAAGTATTTTTGGAGGTACTCTACATACAATAAAATACCGAATTTTTGTATTTTGTAATTTTTTGTTTTAATTATTTTAGTAATTGGATTAATTTATATACAAAATATACACAATTAATCTATTTTTTTTATAGATTTTTATTGATTAGAAAGGATAAAATAAAATCAACCAACATAAAATATTTACAAAATATATAATGTCAGAATTTTCTATTTTCTCTTGATTTTCTTAATTTTATGGATTTTAATTCTTAATGTCAAGTTAGTTAATTAATCAAAGAATATAATGGAAAAAGAATTAAGTCAAATTAATAATTTTTGAACATAAAATAATAGGCTCAATTCAGGTCAAAAACAAGGGTTATTTAATTACAGATTTACCCCTAATTTTAGCACAATTAGTGAATGTGTATAAATTGATTTTAAGGGATTTAATCAATGAATTGTTAAGGGGGTTTTGCTAAAACAACCATATAGACTAGATGAGTCATGAATTCATCATGGAGTAGTCACCATTGGATTGGAACAACAAGCATCGTCAGATTCGCCTGTGGGATCTAATCTCACCCATCCATCGTCGAACCGGTATCCACATATCTCGATCGTCCACATGGATTAGTTGCACCTCATCCCCCTTCCTCTAGCTCCTTTAACGAGGTATTTTACATCTGCACCCCTGTACATTTTGCTTTTACTATTTAGTCTGAAATTTTCATTTGCAGTTCAAATATTTCTGTAATTTTACACTAAGGACATCAAGCTTTCCTCTATTTGCATTTTTCTCCAATCCACGTCACCTCACTTGCTTGCGCGCGTGAGGCGGCATGAGTTTTGCATGGATGCTCCTATGGGTTTTTCTATTTTATTTTGGTTCAGAAACATTTAGTATTAATGTATCTATTTTTAAATTTGCATACACAACTCTATTATTCTAGATATTTGCATTTATACCCCTACCCGTGTAGATAATGTTTTAGAATGCTGAAATCATTCATGTATGCCCCTGAATTTGTTTAATATGTTATTAAATGCTTTGAAACTTTAAGGAAATTACATATATGTCCATGTATTACAGAATTAATTTTGCTTTTGTATTTTAATTATTAAAAATAGCATTTTACATCTAAAAATTATAGGAAAATTATTTTAAGTACATGGAACCATATTATATCCCACATATTTTCTCAAGGAAATTTAATTAATTTTCCTATTTAGAAAAATAAAAAAAATGCATTTTTTCTGTTTAGTATTTAAAAATCTGTAAAAAAATACGAAATATTTTTGAAAATTCGAAAAAAAATTCTTGTTTGTTTATTTAGGAATATTTGTTTTTCTGACAAAGTATTTTTGCAAAATATTAAGAAAAATTCAGAAAAATTGAAAAACATAGAAAAACTAATAAAAATTCTAAAAAAATTACATAAAAATTTAAAAATACTTTTATTTTTTTAAATTCTTCTAGTTTCAGAAAAATTGAATTTGAGCTCGATTTGATTTGATAGATATTTATGAATCCTATTTCGAGTTCACTGGTTTAGTATTTTGTTTGTTTTGTTTATTTCCTTATTTAAAAATCCATAAAATTTTGCAAAAATTGCAAATATACCAAAAATATAGAAAAATTCATAAAACCCCAAAATATTTTATTTCTATTTTTTGAGTTTATTTAGTATATTTGAAAAATCTAACAACACCTCTTTTATCCTTTTCTTTATATATTTTATATGTATATATCTATTAAAAATCTATTTTATGTTTTGTTTTTAAAAAATCAAATATTAAAAAATTGCATATAGAAAACATAAAAAATATAAAATTAAAAACCTAAAAATATTTAAAAATAAAAAAAATCTGAAAATTTCAAAGTTGTCTATTCATTTTTGTTGCTCTACCTTGTGTGCTCCTTTGTGGTTTGACCCCTACTGCTTGCGTACTATATACATTCTTTGTAAGGTATAATAATTTTTTCTCACCTACATTTATTTGCTTAATCATTGTTGTGGGTTAATTGTTGAGATTGCGCTTGAGTTGATTGTCGAGAGCCGAGAGGTGCCGATATAACAATTGCTGGATCTGACTTGTCAGACACTGCATGACCTCCAAGACTGAACGTTAGAAACATCGCTCCACCGCTCTTTCACCTACCTCCTTTGCAAATGGCCAAAACACCTTAAGCAGGTTTCTCACATCGTATCCTTGATCAAAGCTACACTAACTTTCCTTCTGATTGCATCATTTTGAATCCAATCTTTACGTGTGTGTCCATGCATCCACCTTAGCATTTTCATTTCTGTTACTGCTATTCTCTGCACATGTCTATGGTTCACATGCCAACATTCAGTCTCACGGCTGCTTTGTAAAACTTTCCTTTGATTTTCAAAGGAATTTTCTTTTCACAGAGAATACCAAGAAACAATCTTAAGGATAGGGCCCAAATCATTCCATATGGCCCTAAATTGACAATCACCTTATACATACACAAGGAGACATTAGCAATTTGAAGCATGTGAAAATTGCACACGAACCTTTGATTCACATGAATCAATTCTTCCATACATATGTTTGTGATCTATAATAATCGAGATGTTAGTACACTACAGGAAAATGCACCATTGGCATGCAGATACATCCTTTTCCAGGACTCACCAACTCCTTGCTTGGTGCTCATGTGCAGGCCACCAGATCCTTGTTAAATGATTCATTGCTAGCGAATGTGGGCAAGGACTTGTGTTGGCAAGTCCTCACAACCTTCATGAGTGGCACATTTTTCTTAAGCATGCTTGCTAATGAGCTTGCTTGTGTCTTAACCTAGTGAGGACTAGGAAAGAACTGGGTGAGCACACTATACTCAACATATCTGGAGATCATTAAAAAATTATACATGTTTGTCGGAGTTTTGAAGTCCAACTGAACCTGTGCGACTTGTCGTAGAACCGTAGCAGGTATAAAATTATAAGTTTACTACAAACCTACAATATAGTGTAGCAACTCGACCACTTAACCTGTATTGAATGTCAAATAAAAAGGCATGCTACACATAAAATATTATATGACTAGCAATCATAAAGATAAGTACAAATACTTAAGTACTAAAAGTTACAATGATAAGAACATACATATTGTAATTGTAAGTATAACACATACCAGAAAGGTTTTAATGTTCATAAAATTTAAAGACATATTCAAACACTACATGCCACAACATCATAGGGGATGGTCAATAACCATCCAGTATGAACTTAACCACCCCTCTGATTAGAGGGGATGGTCACCTGACCTTCTCTTTACGCACTGTTTCATTTGAAAATATGAAACACAATTAGCATGCATGCCCGCTTGAAAATCAGAGGGAACAGTTGGGATCGTCCCCTCAGTTTCAACCATCGGGGGCAATCATGACAGTCTCCTCCATTATTCCTTTTGGAACGATCTTGACCATCCTCGCTTAGTAACCATAGGAGACTATCTTGAGCATGTTGTCCAATATTTCCTATAGGACGATCTTTTCCATCCCCTCTTTCTATTTATGGGGAACAATCAAGACCGCCTTAGGTCTCTGATTGGTCCTTATGATGCAAGATATGGGCACAGAAGCCTAGCAAGGACGTATCGATAGTAGAGAACGGTCTTTACATGCCCTCGGGTCTCTACTTGGTCTTGAGGATGGGAGATATGAGCACAGAATGCCAGCTGGGACAGTCAAGACCGTCTTATTGGATGCTTGTCCTCTCTCCCCAATAGTAACAGAGGTCCGCAGCTAATGAAACTGTCCCCTTCTATCGACATGAGAGGATGATCTTGACCATCCCTTCAAGTTTCTGCTCGATCCTAAGGACGGGAGATACGGGCACATAAGGATGGTAGGAACGGTCAAGAGCGTCCCTTCTGATTCTCACCCTCCGTAAGTAGTGACAAAGATCTGCACTTGATGGAGGGGATGGTTGAGACTATTTCCTTCTATCAATAGGAGGGGATGCTCTTGACCGTCCCCCCAGGTCTCTGCTTAGTCCTGAGGATGGGAGGGACATGCACAAAAGACTAGTGGGGACAATCAAGTCCTTCCCGTCTGATTCTTGCCCTCCCCAAATAGCGACAGAGACCTGCAGTTGACAAGGGGACGGTCGAAACTATCCCCTCTACTTACTGAGGGGACGAACAACCATAATTGTGCCCTCCTTTTCACTATTTTTTTATACAATAGATGCTCACCCTTGCACCCTTTCTAATCTTATAACAACATATGTAGCTGATAAAAAAATTAGCAACATGTCAAAAAAAACAAATAAATGTATTACAAATTTTAGAAGATGCATTCATACATAAACAGTGTTTAGAATTAGAAATTGTTCCGCAGACTTATACATTAAAACTAGTATAATGTTTTCAACTAAACAATATTAGAAGAAGTAGAATATGTATTATTTTGGCCCTAAATTAGGCAAAGAGGCTTATCGACATACATTTAGTCTTACGGTGGACAAGAGGATGAGCAACACTTTTCTAAATCTACAAGGGACTTGCGTAAGAAAATGGGTCGAGATGAGATGGATTTGACGACTTGAAAGAGATTTCCTCCATCTTGGTGTACTGCTCAACGATAATGAATTTTGTTATATTATAAATTTTAGATATATAGATATTCCATAATATTTGATAATCATATACTTCCGTGAGTGGGCATTTTTAGCCATAAGTAGGATGACGAGGAAGCTTAGTGCAATACCGAGGCGGGTGGAGTTTTACTAAGTGCTTTGTAAATATCATATATAAATACTTGTATCTAATATATATTATTTGTAGTACTCTTTTGATACTTACATTTCATGATTTATATAGAGTTCTTTGCAAAGAAATATGATGGTACTCACTGCACAGATTATTCTAGATTCGATAGAGTCGTATGGAAGCATGTATATTTCCCATTAATACATTAAACTATTTTATTGAAGATATTTTATGTTATGTTTACGAATATATGTTTATTATAGATGTCAGATGGGAGGGAGATGGGATCCGTCTAGAGTAAGCAGACACTCGGTTGTCTTTCTCTATACTACATAGAAGTTAGTGACTATCTTATTTTGATGGATACTACGGACACGCCTTGTTCCCAACCTCATCTTTTATAGAGAGAAAGATACGAACTGACCTCAAGGATCTTAATTAAAAG
Source organism: Ottelia alismoides (assembly GCA_037367405.1). Taxonomy (NCBI): domain Eukaryota; kingdom Viridiplantae; phylum Streptophyta; class Magnoliopsida; order Alismatales; family Hydrocharitaceae; genus Ottelia; species Ottelia alismoides. The sequence goes on from JAZKJV010004426.1 coordinate 393,424, forward strand.
TTTAATAAAAATCTAATTTCAAATCACAGTTAGTTGTACTTTTACCTATCCATTTTTTAGTTTGATCATAGAAGGCTTCGGTTCAGTGACAAGATGAAGATGAGGAAGAGGACCCGGAAGAGCAAGAACGGTTCATAACAGTGCTTTAGAAAGATCTAGGTAAGAAATCAAAGCAAGGCTTGATTTCCAAGCTCTTCTGTTCAAAGAAGAAGAAGTGAATACATCTTCTATATTTGATGAACATTTCACTACAGCAAATTGTGCCTTTTGGGTCGGACGGTGGTTGGGGACGGTTGACAAGCGACCGTCTCCTTTTAAGGTATTTGGTAGGGGTGTGCATGGGACGGATACCTGACCCATTCGATCATGATCCGCCCGACCCGTCATTACCATATCAACGGGTCGACCCGACCCATTCCAATGGGTACCGTATTAACGGGTACCCAAGTTATTTTAATCGGTTTTGGTTAACCACGGGTACCCGCGGATCACCACCGAAAAAAATCTGGTGTACTCAAAAATCAATATCAAGAAATACGGAGACTCTAGTTCCTAGTATATCATGTGACAGATAAGCTCAGATAGGAACCATTGATCCATTAATCCATTGAGCATTAGCCATAAAAATGTGACAGATAAGATCCGATAAACAAATGGCAAAGATTAGCTCATAAACTTAAAATTGGCCATACATGTTTCGAAACGCAAAGAACTTCATGCAAGTAAAGAAAGCAAGCACAAAATTAAACCAAGATGGCAAATCTAATTCGTGCTAACCACTCATCGATTTCTTCAGCTGGAAGAATTATACAACATCCATAACTAAAAAATCCTGATGGATATAGGAACTACAAAGGCGCTCTAACAACTCCAGGGTCCGACCTTCGCGTATAGATAAGAAACCAAGACTAGATTTTACATTCAGAGGTCTTTGATCAAATCTTTAGTAGCACATTGCCTTCCTGGAAACTGTTTGCCTTCGAACTACAAAGAAAATAATTGATCCATTGCACACAATGTTTTATTTATCAACTGATTTTCTGATCCGATGTCATCCTACAAAACCAAAACAAGAAAAATCTTGTCACTTACAAATATATGAACTGATATACCGAAATTTTCATGCATTCAGATAACGTGATGAGTTGAACTTCTCCTTTAAACGAAAAATTGATCTCTAGAGCATATATTATGCTTTAAGAACTTGTGCTTACATCAGAAAGGTGAGTATCATGTCCTTTCAACTTTCCCTTCTGCAGTTGTCTTGGACCCCTGGTACCATAGGAGACGAGCATTGAAGCATAAGTTACAACACTCACGATCCAATAAACAAGCAATGATGCAAACAGTTCATGATGTCACCATAAAACCACTAAGAACGACGTCGATAAGAAGGGGATTACGGGATGCCAAATCTCTGAGGGGGAATATGCATATGCGAAAATTCTTTTCCTGATCTTTTAATGATAGCATAGCAGGTCTCATGCAATAGATGAAAGTTCAATTTTTATCTATATAAAACATTTCTTGAGAGCTAATTATTGTATTTTTATTCAAACTAATTGTGAGTACTATAATACCTATATCTGAACTTACTTTTAATCGTGACTCATCTTAAAATTAGATTTCCAGCATAAATAGAGAAAAAAGATATATGATAAAAAAGGATCGCAACACACAAATTAGAACCCAAAAAATCCAAACTCCAAGATTCAAACTTACTGTGTGGAGGAGACGGCGGATGAGGTGTTGAGGGAATGGAAGAGCACGGGAGGTGGCGACGAGGGTTCAGTGGTGGTGAAGGAGACGAGGGGATGGAGAAGCAGGGAAGGCGACATTGAGAGTTCCGTGGTGCTGGACCTGCTGGTTGTTGGTGAAGGATATGGTTTGATCCTCAAGCGCATCACGGAAGCGAGTGCGTCGTATCAAATACGACAAGGAGCGACTAGTCGGACTAGTTGCTCGATGCAGCGGAATTTAAAAAATTTTTATACGATGAAACCACATGATCCAAGAACACTTCTCGAATCGTTTCGTCTAAACCACAAACAAGTAATAGGATTACCTCTTGAAGCGTGGTTGCGATCGAGTCTCTAAACGAAGAGACCTCCTGTCTCAAGTCCGATCCGACAGAGGAGACGCTTGCGAGAGCGAGGATGAACCGCGTGCTTCTCGCAATCCATGTTGATGATCCAAGCGATGGATCTCCTGATCTCGACACACGAGATCCGACGTCTTCTTCACGAGCGAGGCGCACCGAAGGAGACGGAGATCCACGAGAAGAAGAACGGGCAGCATAACGACGATGCCGCGGCGATGGAGAACCTCTCCATGGCATCCATGGTGGACGGCCATGAGAGGGAGAGAGAGGGCTGACGTCTAGAGAGAAAGAGAGAGAGAGAGAGATGCTTCTCAAGCATTGTGTTGTGTGTAAAATAGAGAGCATGGTGTGCCTCTCTATTTATAGGATTTTGGGATCCATGGATCTCAATCCATGTGACATATAAAATCAATGGATGAGATTGATTTATGTCAATCCAATGGCTAAGATTGTTGTTGGTAAAACCAACAAATTTAGATCAAAATATATTTGACAAAATCAAATACAAATTAATCCAAATCAAACGAATAAATAAGGAGAGAAGATACATGGTGATTTCATCTCCATGTACCTTCCAAAGTGGACGGCCACACATTCCTTATAGGAATGATGTGCCACCCCCCTTTCCATGGAGAGAGCAATCTCATGGAAATCCATGAGATTGCATATCTCCTTGAAAATCTCCTCTATTTATTTCCAACAACTTTTGTTGGCTTTTTATTCCTCAAAAATAATTCACAATTATATTTGAAAATATTGCAATCTTGCCATAGAAAAATTGTGAATCAAATTCACAACCCAAAACAACATATAATTTACATTGTCAATTAATTACACAATGTGTATCCAATACACATAATAATTAGTCAACACATATAAATTATAATTAACTCTCTCTAATACATTATAAATCACATTTATAATATATTATGAATAATTGGATATTTCTATCCACATTATTCTTATCCATGACAAATAAATCATATTTGATTATATTGGATAACTTATTCTCATGTACTCAAATAATATGAATCACATTCACATTATCTACATCTTTGATAATCAAATCACATTTAATTATCTAAGATAACTCTCCTTATAATATGAATCAAATTCATATTATTCATGATAATTAAATCACATTTAATTATCCATTTTCTCAATGCTCGGATACATATATCAACAATAGAATTATCCATGAACTCTTTCAAGGATAATGCGCTTTCTCCGCGAATACTTGGAGATAAGGACAGGGCGATTGTATTGTTCCACGTATAGTGACATGGATATTGAGATCATATCTCAAATCTAGATCGCGGGCCTCCCATAGATGCTTGATTAAATCAAGACCGCAAATCTAATCTTCTCATTGAATCGGAATCACATTCAGATTAATGTCCAACATTTGGACTAAGATCAGATTACTTCTCTACTGAGAGGAGTCACTAAAATCCAGACCTGTTTCATCACTCCCTAGGAATGGAAGCGTCATGGTTATACAACCGTTTATGATCACATCACCCTCAGGCATTCCCAATACCTGTACATCCTGCATACTGGAAGACCCAGATTAAACCCGAAGTATTGGATCAACTTTATACTGTCTACTTCATGGTTTTATCAGTAAGTTTCTCATTCAATCATTGGGAGTCGGTATTGATCATATACTTTCCAAAAGCATATATCATACCTAGGTCTTGATCATATACTTTCCAAAAGTATATATCAAACCAACAAATTCAGTCAAGCTTCCAAAGCGAGACGACCGTGCACACGGAATTTGATTCTTCCCAATATCTCATGAGTGAGCTCATGTCTTCCGGTTCAGTAGTGAACCTGTATGATCCCTTTGAGAGATTGTATTACTCATATGCCCTTATATGCACACCAGCGTGCCGGTGTATAGACCTTGATTAGGTCATCAACCTATTGGTCTGCCAAATGTACATACTCAGACATATAGTAACACATCTGTCTCCGGTCAGAGGATGTGTGCCTATATCATGACAGCATATGATATAGGACTTTGGTTATCTCGATCTCGTTAAGTCAACTCTTTGACCTAACTAATCTGACACCTCCGAATCTCTATTCCTATGCAGAGGACCTGCATCAAGAAGTCGGTCAGATATCAGCCTAACTGAGAAAGGATTGCCATCTCCTACTCAGGCTGGAGATCATCTCTTAATAATCATTTGACGGTGCTTGATGAGTCCTCAATCTAACTCATTAGATATTCATATAAGCACCAGCCTCTATGATTCAATAATTGAATCAACAACTGTATGATTATTAAGATGGCCATGGTACATAACCCTAATTGCACTAAGGGACCTATTATGCAAATTATGTATTCTTCATTTCAGATTAAGGAGTGAATTGCAATAACATTTATTGCATAATGGTTCGCCGTGGGCTCGCATTTCCAACAATCTCCCACTAGCCCAAAGAGCCATTAATGGGCTAATCATTTAAACCCACACTCATGTGACAATCATATGCTATTTAGAAAATAGCTAGGTAAGCTGATCAGTCACTCTGTTCCCAAGAGACTATGCCAAGTCCTTTTACGTCACTTGCATATCTCCTAGTAACAGTGCTCGCATCCAATGCGAATGTTGCATCTCATGCAACCGATACTCAATTTTGTTGGTTATAGTGTCCTTGACACTACATCTTATTAATTATCGTAACCAGTATTCCCACAATCCTTTTAGAATGCCTTCATTCTTGGAGATCTCTATCTCCTAAGGTATCTACAGTCAAGACCCTTATAGATCACTATCTACAAGATCTTAAACTTTTGAAGATAAGACTTTGAGATCACCATCTCTAAGTTTTATCATCTTGGAAGATATTGTTATTACTGCAACCAAGTGTTTTATTTCCAGAGTAGGATTAGTAACAGTTTACTATTCCCACTGCATGGCAGACATATGGCTTTTGTACACATCTAGTATACACTTCAGCTTCGCGCAACTGATGCACAAGTGCAAGCAGTTCTGGCTTTTACTTCCTCAACTCTTTGAGGTGCTATCCCTTTAGACATGTCACTACCACATCTTAAGGGAAGGAAGCCTCTCTTGGAATTTTCCAGAAAATGGAATAAGTCCAAGGTGTATTACTAATGTGACGGTCCCAATATCCTCTTCTCTTTGCTTCTGAGCTACTTCAGAACTAAGATCTAAGAGGTATCCTCGAGATCGTATCTCAAGGTATGGAACAACCAAATTATCAAACACTTATCATTTATTCTTATATCATTCTAAATGATTAGAATAATATCTACATTAAGCACGATGAACACAATGGCACTCCCACTAAGCTTCACATGGTTCATCAAGATTTTATCTGAAATCATAACAATTATAATTTCATCAAATCTTATGTTCCAACTACAAGAAACTTATTGGAGTCCAAAGATGGAGTTCTTCAGCTAGCACACCTTGCTTTCCTCAACCATGAAGCCCTGGGGCTACTTCATATGAATATCCTCAGAGAGGTATTCATAGAGGAATGCAATCTTGACTCACATCATGAAGATGTCATAGTCAAGTTGTGTAGCTATATTTAGCAATGTTCTGATGGGTTAAAGCAAGGTCACTGGAGAGAAGTCTCATCGCAAGCAATGTCTTCTCTTCAGTGTGTAGCTCATGGCTACGAACCGTGCTTTGAAGGTCTCTACCTTCTTATCAGGTTTCCTCTTTCTCTTGAAGATCTATTTACACCTTAATGGGTCTTACCCATATAGGTGGATCCTCGAGGGTCCATATACAACACTTGTATATGAAGTCTATATTAGACTTTTATTGCTAACATCCATCTTTCCATGCCATGATCCTCTGGAGCTTCATCACATGAAGTCTGATAATTTTCACATGGAATACATCCTCAAACTCATTTGAAGAGGTATTAGTGTTTCATCTTTAATTATCTATTTTAGTTTACGATTTCAGGAGCCTCATTATCTTTTCAAGATTAAACGAGTTCCTTTACTTCATTTTCATCTTGATTCTCAAGAGAGTCATCCTATAAGAATCATATTCTCAAAGATGAGATCTTTTAAGAATCTCAAGGTAATAAAGTAGGTATCTAATACCATCCTTTATTTTTCTAATGAAGTAGCACTCTCTGGTGCTAGATTCCAGCTTACCAGCTTGGGACCTTATTAAGTGTATAATGTAGTCTCTACCACATATACCTGGAAACTAAGAGATAATTATGCTAAGATTAATCATTGATCAAATCATGTCACACATGATCAATTGCATCTCCCTACAACTCTATTGAGTTAAGGTTCATTAGGAGGGATGAGATAGAAATGATATTCACATCTCCATAAGGTATTCCTTGAATTCATCTAATAGGTACAAGCTACCTTGATTAGATCAAATTCATTTCATCTTCCTTCAAACTTTGGTTCTAAACCAAAATTGTGAAATCTTTGAACATTTCAAAGTTTTCTAAGTGAAGAGAAGAAATTTCATATCACAAATAATCATTAATAGATATCACATATCCATAATGTTTATTCTGATATAGATGATTCACATACATCAATATGTATGAGATCTTGAATACCTTAACATCTTGCACCATTCCAAAAGAAGGGTGTATTGGACATTTTACTTTGAATACAATATTCATAAGTATGCAAGTTTTGAAATTTTAGACATTCTAAAGTTTCATCTCTTACTTGTCCATTGATCTCATCAACAGACATATGTCCAAAACATTATGTCAGATCATTGTCAAATGATCTTTATCCTCCTATTGATCTTTAAAGGTTTAATTTTCAGTATTAGAAATCTCAATGAACCATTCATTAATTTTCTAATTTAGTGGAGTCCACTAGATGTAAGATTACTATCTGAAATATATATCCATCATAACTCTTTATGATAGATAAATTTCATAATTCATGTTTATATCCAACAATTAGAAATAAACAATGAGCGTATTCTAATATCTAGGTTACAGATACATTCTCTAAGACTAAGGGCTCCCACTGAAAAAATGAAGTCTATTGATCTCATGGAAATTGTTGCAACATTTGCATCACTTTCAACATGGATGACCAATAAACCTTAAGATCAAATTTCTAATACATATGCAACCAATTGCAAGTGTGATTAGAAGATTGAGATACAATTATTAGACTTTATATTATCAAATAAGTAAGTCAATTTCAATGATTATATGTAGATTTTTCTGATGTACTATCTGATTCCTTTTCTAAGGATTCTAGATAGATTTGATAGTCATACTATCAACACATCAACTTATTGCAATATTGGCATTCATCCAACTCTTTGGATGGAAGCAACAGAAGTACAATCAACTCTTTGACTATACTTCTTACTTGAGTTCAACCCATGCTTCCACTGCGCTCCCTTTATCTCTAAACAACCATTGCTTAAGACTAAGGACCTCTTATGTAAAATTCAAAAGAATTTAATGTAAGAGCATTTCGACATTTATACATGCTTCACCCAATTCATACAATATGAATATTATGAAGCTTCATGAATGACTAGAGTATAGACAGTAGAATGATGACACTCATCATCTACATCCATCTAAACTCTTAAAACATAGGTTCAGGTAGGTACTCAAACAATTTGAATACATCATCTTTTATAGAGCCACCATTCTGCATGATGCACAGAGCCACATCATTCATGATTAAATGTCGAGAGCACATATGTATGCCAGAACATCTTCTTAGAATTTTATAAGGATTATTTGATAATTACGATCATCATCGACATGTCATTTCAAAAGTACATTCGATAAGATCAAGACTTATAGAGATATACAAAACCTAGGGGTTTTAGTCCTATTGTCTTATTTAATTATCACTTCTCATTATTATGAGGAAACTTGCACATTGCAACCACATACATTATGTGTCCAATCGCAAGTACAATATCTGGATCAAGGGTCCAATCCATGATATTCTACTGGTTATTAATGAGTATAATATTGAGTGGGTTTAATGAAGGATTATCTGAAATAAGTAATTTGCATGAGGGTATATATATATACATGTTTTACTTTGAATTAGGAATTTTATATCAAAGTTGTCTTGCCATGTCAACAATGAAAGTTAATTCCCTTAATCACTTTCAATGTAAGAGATATACTTACCATTATATCTCAAGCAAGATCTGGGATCTCCTTCCTTATCTTTGTTGCATCCCAATAATATGAGAACCTACAACTCGGATAAAAAGAAGCGGGAACACATTCCGCCTTGCAAGTCCAACTTGCATCTCCCAATTCGGTCTTTAATACCCGGGCCCACCACCCCTAAGGTGATGTTGACCCGTCATTAATTGAACCAACCGTCAACAGGAATACAACTCGCTATGCGCAATCCAATATCGCCCCAATAATATGAGGACCCGATATTGGGGTCACTACGCATACGTCCTTACTCTTTCGAGAAGCGACGAGCCCGATCCAAATGGATCATATGCAGGAGCTGTCACTTCGGACAGGCGTCTCCTACATACAATATCTGGCGACGAAACTTTTCGCCTTGACAGGAGACCATGGATGTCACTTATGTAATCCTCCATATCATATTCAAATTCTAATTAATTATCATGAATCATATTCACATAATTAATTCTTCCAAGGGAAATAATGAATCTATTCATAATAGAGTGGTTTAATTGGATATAATTAATTCAATCATATTAAATTAATTATCAATCCAATTTAATCAATCAAACTTGATTGCTATACTTGAATATATATGGTATTATTCTCAAAGTACGTATTAATTCGTATTTTAATAATTAGAAAAATACATCTTAATCCCTCGGACATTATCCCGGCCCTACCCGCTGTCATGGCCAGTACCAGCGGGAGTGGGACGGACCGCATACGTTGCAACCCGCTATCCCAGCGATCCCCGACTAGACACCATATCCGCCTCGGGAAAGGATAATGCCAAATTGATTAATTTGTACTTGAGATGATCATCGGTTCTTCAACCGAAATTATACCATATAGTAATCAAAACAATTTTGATTATAAGGAAATTTGCTAGATAAATTCCCAATCCTATTCAAGCAAGAGTTTGATGATTGTGATTTCAATTATGATTTAGATCAAATCTAATCAATTAATTGATTGGGGCCAAGTCAATTAAGGAAATAATCATTCTCTAATATTTCACAAATATTTTCCATAATTATTTCTCGAAACTAACAATTAATTTCATTAATTAACAATCACATGGTTCTTGATTAGGAAAGTAATTTCAGCAGTGACCCTTACTTACTAAAATTAGCATATCTCCATCAATTTAAATCCAAATTAAGCAAAGTCAATTTCTAAAGGTTCCTAATTTGATTTAGAACAGAAACCAATGATATTTCACGCATTTTGAGGCAAGTCTAAACAATAATTAACATTTTAATCACGTTCAGATTCACAGTTCCCGCAACAGTGCATACATGTTCATTAAAACGACCATATCTAGAGCATACGAAATCCGATTTACGCAAACTCAGATCCTATGGTTTCCTTATTTAATGGGGAACAAAATCCAAGTGCTATTTTCGTGTTTAAACAATTTAAACATGGCCGAAAAATTACACTAAACAGATCTGCGAAATCAAATGCGATAAAAAACTTTCGCGACCTTAACGAACCCAAGTCGTCCTCGGTTAGCGAATCATATTCGAAACCATCAACCTGGATTTGATACCACTTGAAGGATATGGTTTGATCCTCAAGCGCATCACGGAAGCGAGTGCGTCGTATCAAATACGGCAAGGAGCGACTAGTCGGACTAGTTGCTCGATGCAGCGGAATTTAAAAAAATTTTATACGACGAAACCACATGATCCAAGAACACTTCTCGAATCGTTTCGTCTAAACCACAAATAAGTAATAGGATTACCTCTTGCAGCGTGGTTGCGATCGAGTCTCTAAACGAAGAGACCTCCTGTCTCAAGTCCGATCCGACGGAGGAGACGCTTGCGAGCGTGGGGATGAACCGCGTGCTTCTCGCAATCCATGTTGATGATCCAAGCGACTGATCTCCTGATCTCAACACACGAGATCCGACGTCTTCTTCATGAGCGAGGCGCACCAAAGGAGACGGAGATCCACGAGCAGAAGAACGGGCAGCATAACAACGATACCGCGGTGATGGAGAACCTCTCCATGGCATCCATGGTGGACGGCCATGAGAGGGAGAGAGAGGGCTGACGTCTAGAGAGAAAGAGAGAGAGAGAGATTCTTCTCAAGCATTGTGTTGTGTGTAAAATAGAGAGCATGGTGTGCCTCTCTATTTATAGGGTTTTGGGATCCATGGATCTCAATCCATGTGACATATAAAATCAATGGATGAGATTGATTTATGCCATTCCAATGGCTAAGATTGTTGTTGGTAAAACCAACAAATTTAGATCAAAATATATTTGACAAAATCAAATACAAATTAATCCAAATCAAACCAATAAATAAGGAGAGAAGATACATGGAGATTTCATCTCCATGTACCTTCTAAAGTGGACGGCCACACATTCCTTATAGGAATGATGTGCCGCCCCCCCTTTCCATGGAGAGAGCAATCTCATGGAAATCCATGAGATTGCATATCTCCTTGAAAATCTCCTCTATTTATTTCCAACAACTGTTGTTGGCTTTTTATTCTTCAAAAATAATTCACAATTATATTTGAGAATATTGCAATCTTGCCATAGAAAAATTGTGAATCAAATTCACAACCCAAAACAACATATAATTTACATTGTCAATTAATTACACAATGTGTATCCAATACACATAATAATTAATCAACACATATAAATTATAATTAACTCTCTCTAATACATTATAAATCACATTTATAATATATTATGAATAATTGGATATTTCTATCCACATTATTCTTATCCATGATAATTAAATCATATTTAATTATATTGGATAACTTATTCTCATGTACTCAAATAATATGAATCACATTCACATTATCTACATCTTTGATAATCAAATCACATTTAATTATCTAAGATAACTCTCCTTATAATATGAATCAAATTCATATTATTCATGATAATTAAATCACATTTAATTATCCATTTTCTCAATGCTCGGATATATATATCAACAATAGAATTATCCATGAACTCTTTCAAGGATAATGCGCTTTCTCCACGAATACTTGGAGATAAGGACAGAGCAGTTGTATTGTTCCACGTATAGTGACATGGATATTGAGATCATATCTCAAATCCAGATCGCGGGCTTCCCATAGATGCTTGATTAAATCAAGACCGCAAATCTAATCTTCTCATTGAATCTGAATCACATTCAGATTAATGTCCAACATTTGGACTAAGATCAGATTACTTCTCTATTGAGAGGAGTCAATAAAATCCAGACCCGTTTCATCACTCCCTAGGATTGTAAGCGTCATGGTTATACAACCGTTTATGATCACATCACCCTTAGGCATTCCCAATACCTGTACATCCTGCATACTGGAAGACCCAGATTAAACCCGAAGTATTGGATCAACTTTATACTGTCTACTTCATGGTTTTATCAGTAAGTTTCTCATTCGATCATTGGGAGTCGGTATTGATCATATACTTTCCAAAAGCATATATCATACCTAGGTCTTAATCATATACTTTCCAAAAGTATATATCAAACCAACAAATTCAGTCAAGCTTCCAAAGCGAGACGACCGTGCGCACGGAATTTGATTCTTCCTAATATCTCATGAGTGAGCTCATGTCTTCCGGTTCAGTAGTGAACCTGTATGATCCCTTTGAGAGATCGTATTACTCATATGCCCTTATAGGCACACCAGCGCGCCGGTGTATAGACCTTGATTAGGTCATCAACCTATTGGTCTGCCAAACGTACATACTCAGACATATAGTAACACATCTGTCTCCGGTCAGAGGATGTGTGCCTATATCATGACAGCATATGATATAGGACTTTGGTTATCTCGATCTCGTTAAGTCAACTCTTTGACCTAACTAATCTGACACCTCCGAATCTCTATTCCTATGCAGAGGACCTGCATCAAGAAGTCGGTCAGATATCAGCCTAACTAAGAAAGGATTGCCATCTCCTACTCAGGCTGGAGATCATCTCTTAATAATCATTTGACGGTGCTTGATGAGTCCTCAATCTAACTCATTAGATATTCATCTAAGCACCATCCTCTATGATTCAATAATTGAATCAACAGCTGTATGATTATTAAGATGGCCATGGTACATAACCCTAATTGCACTAAGAGACCTATTATGCAAATTATGTATTCTTCATTTCAGATTAATGAGTGAATTGCAATAACATTTATTGCATAATGGCTCGCCGTGGGCTCGCATTTCCAACAATCTCCCACTAGCCCAAAGAGCCATTAATGGGCTAATCATTTAAACCCACACTCATGTGACAATCATAGGCTATTTAGAAAATAGCTAGGTAAGCTGATCAGTCAGTCTGTTCCTAAGAGACTACGCCAAGTCCTTTTACGGCACTTGCAACGACCTCCTTGCTGCTCCTCTCGAGCTTGTCCAAACGACCACTCTCTCAGCCCAAGCTGCAGCCCGTGTCAACGGGGGAAGGGAGGAGGAGCCCTGCTGCGACCTCCTTCCCTCTAGACCTCTCTCTCTCACGTGGAGGAGGATGGCTTTCACGAAACCCTTGCCGCTGCTCTTGTTTCGGCTGGAATGGGGGCGTGTCGTTCATTCTGGAATGAGGAGAGGGGAGAAACGATAGGGCTGTCGACTTTCCTTGGAATTGGGGCCTTCGATAGGGGATGCAACATACTGGAAATATTGCAGTAATGTCCCTGCAAAAAAGGGCCAAATTGCAGCCCCCAAGTTGGGACTGGTAAAAAAACCCAACAACCTCCCCCTCCAGTCCCAACGGGGAGGTGTCGTATGCTGATGGAGATCAAGAAGAAGTGAAACCGCTCAACTCTCTACAGAGCTGAAGCTTGTCACGGGTAACTGCCTTGGTCAACATTTCTGAGGGGTTCTCATCAGTGTGAATCTTCTTCAACATGAGCTGCTTCTAGTCAATTGCATCCCTCAGCCAATGGTATTTCACATCAATGTATTTTGTACGAGCATGGTGCATGGTACTCTTGCTCAAGTCTATAGCGCCTGGCTATCACAAAACACAATTGGCTCACAATCATCCAATCCAAACTCTCCAAGAAAGCGTTGTTGCCACACCACTTCTTTTCCAGCCTCTGCTGCTGCTATGTTTTCTGCCTTGGTAATCGAGAGAGCAACACATTTTTGTAGTTCGGATTGCCATGATATGGCTCCCCCTGCAAATGTAAAAATGTAGCCTGAGGTAGACTTTCTTTGGTCCATGTCACCTGCCATATCTGCATCAGTGTAGCCACATAACCTCCCAAACACAAGATACATACTTGAGGTACCTCTCAAGTATCTCAAGATCCATTTCATGGCCTCCCAATGATCCTTTCTCGGATTGGACATGAATCTGCTCACCACGCCTACTGTATGGGCTATGTCGGGTCTAGTGCAAACCGTTGCATACATGAGGCTTCCAACTACGGACTGGTATGGGATCTTGGACATTTCTATTTTCTCCTCAGAAGTAGATGGACACGATTCCTTGGTCAGCTTGAAATGAGAGGCTAAGGGCGTACTGACAAGCTTTGCATTATTCATGATGAACCGCTCCAACACACGTTCAACATAGCTCTCTTGTGATAACCACAACATGTGCTTCTTCCTATCTCTTGTAATCTGCATCCCAAGGATGTGGTTCGCCTTGTCCAAATCTTTCATCTCAAACTCATTGGAGAGTTCTCTCTTGAGCTTCGCAATGAGGTTGGAATCATGACCTACAATCAACATATCATCCACATAGATCAAAAGAATGACAAACCTGTCATTGGGAAGGCTACGGACATACACACATGGGTCGACTGTAGTCCTCTTGACGTCCTGCTTTTTCATGAAGGCATCAAACTTCAAGTACCACTGTCTCGGGGATTGCTTCAAGCCATATAGACTATTCCTCAACCTGCAGACCATGTTCTCTTTCCCTCTCTCTTGAAATCTCTGTGGCTGCTCCATGTAGATCTCTTCCTTTAAATCACCGTGAAGAAATACCGTCTTCACATCCATCTGCTCTAGCTCAAGGTCCATGCTAGCAATAAGTCCTAGCACCATTCTCACTGAATTCATCTTCACCACTGGGGAGAAGATCTCATCATAGTCCACTCCTTCCTTCTGGATGAACCCTTTCACCACCAATCTGGCATTGTACTTCACCTGCCTGCCGCTGTCATCTGATTTTAGCTTGTAGACCCATTTGTTCTTCAAGACTCTCTTCCTTTTAGGAAGCTCAACGAGATCATAAGTGTTGTTTTTCTTGAGAGATAACATCTCTTCATTCATTGCATTGCGCCAATGATCCTTGTCCTTATGCATCTGTACCTCCTCAAAGGTGTATGGATCTGATGAATCTCCGATTCATTACATTATTTTAGCTCATTTGCAGTCTTTTGCGGGAATTAGAGGACCAAGTTTGCATGATTTTTGGCCTTATCTTTGTGCCAGTTGATTTCCGATGTGATCACATATTTGAGCTTAATCCTTTAAATTGAGGGTGGATTTTGCATTTATATCGGTTTCTATCCCTTTCACGATTCCCAAATCTATCTTATCCAAAGCCCTTTGCAGGCTCGCCTGCATCTATGAACATCACATACCTGGAAGTGGGGGTAACGGGATAATGGCTGGCGTGTCCTCTCAGATCTCTAACCTTAGGCTCTGCTGCGTCTGCATGTGGATGAGGCTGCTCCCCCTGCCCCAAGTCCCCTGTACCTGCATCAATGGGATCTGCATCTGGCTCGTGCTACTCTAACTGCCCATCCTCTCCACCTGTACCCTGTACTGGAGAAGTGTCCGTGTCCTCATCATTGTCATCATCCATGAGGAACTCATCTGCATCACCACTCTCAGTGGTGTCCTCATCCAACATCTGATTCTCATAGAAAATCACATCCCTGTGTGGTGACTGTCATCTTCCTTGGATTCCAAAGACGGTATCCAAATTTCCGATCTCCACAACCCAGAAAAATACAAGGCATTGCCTTGTCATCCAACTTCTTCCTCTGCTCCTTGGGTACCAACACATATGCTTTGCATCCAAACACCCTCAAATGAGCATATGAGGGGTCCTTTCCTGTCCAAACACGTTCTGGAATCTGAAATCCCAAAGGAACTGGTGGAGATCTGTTGATCAAGTAACATGCGGTACGAACCGTCTCAGCCCAAAAGATCTTGGGCAACTTCGATGTCTTCAGCATGCAACAAACTCTCTCAACAATGATCATGTTCATCCTCTCAGCAAGACCATTATGCTGGAGTGTGCTTGACTCTATCCTCTCATGCCTAATGCCGTGCTCTGCACAGTAGACCTAAAAGCTAAGGGAGTTGTACTCTCCCCCATTGTCTGTGCGTAGTCACTTCAACAATTTCCCTGTCCCGCGCTCAACCATGGCATGGAATTTCTTGAAGCAATCAAATACATGATCCTTCGATCTCAGCACATACACCCACACCTTCCTAGCTGCATCATCAATGAAGGTGACAAAATACCTATTGCCTCCCAAAGAGGCTGTGTCCATAGGACCACAAACGTCTGAGTGAACCAGCTATAGAAGGTCTCTCTTTTCCTTGGATCTGACTCTATATGGTGCACTCATTCTCTTCCCAACCTCACTTGCATCACAAGGAGACAATGTGGTGTCATTGTGGTAGGGGATCAACTCTCTCTTTCTCAAAAGTTGTAAGCCCTTCTGGCTCATGTGCCCAAGTCGACGGTGCCACAAATCTGATGTATCCGCCTCGCTAGCATGCAAACTGCCATCCATGACCTTCATTCTAGTCATGTAGAGTGTGTGATACAAGCTGCCTCTAGTCATGATGAGAGAACCATTGCTTATCTTGCACTTGCTTTCACCAAACTTTTGATGGTAGCCTTCACTATCTAGTTGTGAACCAGATATAAGGCTAAGTCGCACATCAGGAACATGCCTCACATTCTGAAGAGTCATTGAGCACCCAACATCTGTCTGAATTGAGATGGTGCCCATGCCAATGATCTTAGAGTAACTCTCGTTACCCATTAAGACTCGTCCATAATCACCACTAGTGTAGGTGGTGAAGAACTCCATGTGTAGAGTTACATGATAGGAGGCGGCTGTATCAACAACCCACTCCAAATCACTCCCTGCATGCAAGCACTGATCCTGGATGGTGAGAATCACCTCATCTGCACTTTCATCTACCACAAATGCAGCTACATTGCCATCTTCATTTTTCTAATTTTTTCTTGGCTTCAGCTTGCTCTCTCTTCCAAACCCTGCAATCTCTCTTCTAGTGACCGAGTTTCTGGCAATGGTGACACTTTCCTCTATCCTTGGACTTGTTTCTGGATTTCTACCTCTCATGTGACGCTCCTTTGCTACTAGATCTTCCTCTCCTCTCAACTGCATACACATGTGAAGAGGAGGATGTCTCTCGGATGAGCGACGTCTAATCTCCCCATTGAGAAGACTGCCCTTGACTATAGCCATGGTCAACTTGCTGTCCTTCACAGAGTTGCTCATGGTGACTACTAGAGTCTCCAACCCGTCCAGCAATGAACCCAATAAGAGAAGTGCCTGCAACTCATCATCAAGTGTCAAACTCATGGAAGTCAACTGGTTGATGATGCTTTGGAAATCATTCAGATGCTCCGCCACCTTGGTTCCATCTTTGTACTTCAAGTTCACTAGCTTCCTAATCAAGAAAGCCTTGTTGGTTGCGGTCTTTTGGTCATAGGGTTTGGATAATTTATCCCACAACTCCTTTGCATTTGTCTCCTCAGTCACATGATGGAAACCTGACAATGTCAAGCCACTTCTGAATGGTCCCAATGGCCTTCGGTTCAACTTTGTATACTCACTTGCGGACATGTTCTATGGCTTGGCGCTCTCTCCCTCCATGGGATCGTGGAGATCTTTGCAACACAGGATGTCTTCCATCTTGGCTTTCCAAATCTGTCAATTACTGCTTGTGAGCTTAATCATTGTGCCCTCATCATCTTTGCCTATTTTGCTCAACCTGAGCTCTGATACCACTTGTTGGAGGATAATAGGGGTGTTCCTAAATCCCTTTCATGCAGCAAAGATGGCACACAAATATGTGTTCCCCACACAGAAACTCAATGGCAACAATATGCCAAGCAGTCACAAGCAAGCACAACAAGCAATCACATGAGACAAAGATTTGACATGGAAACCCTTACTCAATGTGAGCAAGGGAAAAACTATGGGGCAAGACCGGCAACGAATCTACTACGGTCAAGATGAGCCAATGTTCTTCTAGATTTTAATGCCCACAAAACCGAGGTACAAGCCACACACACAATAGATAGTTCTTAAACAAGTATCTAACTATCCCTAGGTATCTAACATGACCAAATGTGCTCTAATCAAGAGGAATAGGTGGCTTCCTTTTGGGCTCCCGGATGGAGACCCAAACACGATGGCTTCGACTCCTTGAGGTCGTTCCCAACAACCTCCTTGCTGCTCCTCTCGAGCTTGTCCAAACGACCACTCTCTCAGCCCAAGCTGTAGCCCGTGTCGACAGGGAAGGAAGGAGGAGCCCTGCTACGACCTTCTTCCATCTTGACCTCTCTCTCTCGCATGGAGGACGACGACTTTCACGAAACCCTTGCCGCTGCTCTTGTTTCGGCTGGAATGGGGGCATATCTTTGGTCTGGAATGAGGAGAGGGGAAAAACGATAGGGCTGTCTACTTCCCTTGGAATTGGGGCTGCCGATAGAGGATGCAACATATTGGAAATATTGTAGTGATGCCCTTGCAAAAAAGGGCCAAATTGCAGCCCCCCCAAGTTGGGACTAGAAAATAGAAAAAAACCAACACTGGTGGCATCAAGGGATGGGAGGTAGCAGCTAGGCTTTCGACGGTGGGGTTTCGACTGGAGCGGAGGTCAGAACTTAGAAGTTAGAAGGGTAGCAACGTAGCATAGCATGAGATACAAATTCCAGGGTAATCATGGGGGTTCCCCGTGGGTATCCGATAATAATCGGGTCGGTGCCCCAAAGTTTATGGGCCAATTCACGTTGGTTACCCGATCCATGATGGTAAATAGATATCAATGGTTTTAGGATCAACTCTTGTGGATGGGATCGGGTACCCGTCCAACCCGAAAACCGTGCACACCCCTAGTATTCGGGACAGTCACCGGGTGCATGTTTCCAAGTCTTTAGAAAGAGCTCGACAAGAAATCCAAACGAAGATTGATTTCCAAGCTCTTCTATTCAAAGAAGAAGAAGAGAATACATCTATCATATATCATGACCATTTCACTATGGGAAATGGTGCTTTTTGGGATGACAATTGGGGATGGTTGACAAATGTCTGTCTCCTCTGAAGGTATCCAAGATGGTCGTTAGATGCTCGTCTCCAACACTTGACATAGGGAACCATCCCTTCCATTAGGAATTTGTGGGACGAGCTCCAATGGAACCATCCCCTATGGCCAGGACAACCCTATCACCGGTCCTTGATTTTTTTAGATAAACGTTTCATAGTCATTCATCGTAAAGCAACGGTAAATGTTAGAGTTTAATACATGCCCAAACATAAAAAGGGGATTACACAGTGTCCCCATTCGCAACAAATTACATCTAGGAGATAATGTTCGAGGATCCAAAAAATTTGACAAAAACAAAACGTTAAGTATAATGAGTCCAGCAAAAAAACCATTCCTGGGCCGTCGTCATTATCAAAGCGCATCCTTCATGTCATTTGGCATCAGGTCGTTGAGTTTTCAGACTTCCGCTAGGTACGCTTGGAGGATCGGGTTCCTGGTGTCACTGCTGAGCTATCCTTAGCTGGACGATATCAAAGTTATGCATAAATTACAAAGTGTTAGTTCATAAGACTATGACGAGATGAGAGAAGCATCTAGTAATAGTTATAGAATAAAGTTAATTGTTGTTCTTGTCCCGACGTTGTTAGCCTGCACCATAGATCCCTTTCTTGCGTACCCATCCTTGTCTCGCAAATGGTGAATGCTTCCAAGAGTAATTTTTGTTTGTCTATAGGTATTCCTTCAAAGATGAGTCTGCATCTACTCTTCCAAAGTAGCCACCAGACCGTAATTTTAAAACATAGAATTCTCCACTGTTTATCTGTCAAAGCTATGGTATGGTTCATCTACAACATGTTGAGTAATTCCTGGAAGTTTGGTTCCAGATCACATAAGATAAATATATTCCTAATTGTTTGACATTCATCGAAAAGGTGTGTGTAATTTTCTAGCTCATGATTGCATAGATAGCACCTGTTTACCCAAGGTATTTTCCATTTTTCGAAACAGTCTTGTGTTGTAATTTTATTGTGCGCCAACATCCTTATGAAATAGTAAGCTCTTGGTTCCAAAGGACAGTTTCTAAATAATGAATAAACTAAGGATCTGCTACCCCCACCTGTAAGTAGGTAGTATAATTGTTTTGTTGTTGAGACTCTTTTGTTTGGAGTGATGGTGGGAAATATTGTTGTGTCTGTTTCATCCCTGTGCAGATCTTGGAATATATTGGTCAGTGCATTTTTCAGTCTAACTCCCTCAGTTGAGAGTACTGATGGTAGTTTGTTTTGTAATGCTTTAAAACAGTTGAATCTTGCTAGCCACGATTTCAGTCCTTTCTTTATCGACATGAAGCGATTTTTAATGTATGGCATGAGGAGTGGGTAAGATTGTTCTAGTGTAGGGGAGCGGCCAAGTTGGTCTTTCCATAGTGAGAAATGACTACCATCTCCCAGTTTTTTATAGAGCACATGTAGAAGCGTTGTGAAACCCTTAATATGGGATTTCCATACAAATGAGTGCGAACGCTTAGGGGTAGAAGAAAGTGTTATGGGACCACCTTTGAAGTGAGGCGAACTAATAGCCGATGATACCCATAGTCTCACAAAATCTGCAATGCGAATTGCCGATTTTGTTAATAGGGCATTATTGAAAGATCGAAGGTTAATAATTCCCCAACCATCATTTATCCTTGGCCTAGTTACTTTTGATCATGCCACTTTAGCCTTAGTTTTGAGATCTTCAGTGGCCCCCCATAGAAAGTTTCGTCTGAGTCTGTCAATTTTTTTCACAATACCATTCGACATCTTAAGACATGACATTTCATGTATGATGGTCGGTGTTAAGGCTGAGTTAAGCAAATTGATTCTAGCCGGTAGTGGGAGTATCTTGGATTTCCAACCCTGAAGTTTTGCCGCAAATTTGTCAATGGTGGATGACCAGTCTCTCATGAGCCTCCTATGTTTCGATATGGTGAAACCTAGATACTCAATAGGGAAAGATCCTTCTGACCAATTTAGTATATCCTTTACCTTAGCATTTTCCTCTCCCGACAAGTTTAGCGAATAAAAAGAACTTTTCTTTTCGCTAATGCGTAGGCCTGAGATTTTGCCAAAGATTTTTAACGTGGTGATGACGTTTTTGAGGTTCTCCTCTTGATATTCCAGGAAGATGAGTAGGTCATCAACAAACTGGATATTTGTAATCTGGGTTTGCATTCCGTCTCTCATGAATCCCTTGAATTTCTCTTCCTTTGCTAATTTGAGTAGCATCGCATCAAGGATTGACATTGAATGTATGAAAAGAAGAGTTGAGAGTGGGTCTCCTTGTCTCACTCCTCGCTTTGGATGTATGAATCCCGAGGAAGTTCCATTGATTTTAAAGGAGACACCAGTGGTTTTTAGAAGTGCAGTAATCCAATTTATGAAAACTGGTGGATAATCTGCCACCCACAAAGCCTCTAGGATGAAGGATCATTTTAAAGTATCAAATGCTTTTCGGAAGTCTATTTTCAATACGAGAGCCTTAGTTTTCCGTCTACTCCAGTCATGGACAATCGAGGATGTAACAAGGAAGGCATCCGCTGCGGATCTGTTCTTCAAGAAGGCACATTGAGATGGTGGAATGTTGGTCGCAAGAAATGATGCCCATCTATTTGCTATTACTTTGGATATTATGCGTATCGGTAAATTGATCAAGCTAATTGGTCGATAGTTTTCTATGTTTTCCGCTCCACCTTTCTTATAGATTAATGAGACAAGGGTGTTGTTTAAATGTCTGAAGTCCGAGGTCATTAATCCCTCACTGTGTAGATTTGATATCATGTCCATGAAATCATGTTTCAGCAAATGCCAACATTTCTTGACAAACTCAATTGTGAGTCCATCAGATCCTGGTGCTTTGTTGTTTTTGAATGTTCTAATAGTGTCTTGTATTTCCATTAGAGATATTGGTACAGTAAAAATTGTTGGATCCTCTAATTTGATTACCAGATCCGATGGTATTTCCATCACGGGGCCTTTACTCATCCTATCTTCTTCATCTTGAAATAACTTTGTATAAAAAGCCACAACGACCCTTGTGATCTCTTCCCTACCGTGCACCATATCCCCATTTTCATTTTTTTAAAACCGTGAATATATTTCTGGATGATTTCTTGGATGCCATAATTTTCATGAACTTAATATTTTCATTACCTTTTTTTAATGTAATTTATCTTTGCTCTCTGCTCCCAAATCATTCTCTTATCATTTCTTAGAGACTCCAGCTTACTGTACAATTCTTTTAGATTTTCAACTGATTCATTGTCTCCCGACTTTAGTACATTTTCCACCAGCCTTATTTCGTCCTCAATTCTTGCTAATTCCTTATTGATATCAGGGATTTGTTGCTTCAATGCTTCATGTATGCACGCAACCGTTTCACCTTAACAACCCATTTGTGGAACGGGTTGTCTGAGATAACCTCAATTGACCAAGAATCGCTGACCATGGTCATAAAAGATTCCTTTTGTATCCAGAAGTTTTCAATCCTAAAGATGCGATTGGTTAATCTAAATGATCCTCCTTGTAATAACAAGGGATTGTGATCCGAAAAAGTTTTTGGTAATCTCCTTGACTGAGCACAAGGGAATGCGGTCTGGAAGTTTAGATCCACCAGGATACGGTCAAGAATGGCCCATGATTCGCAATCAGAAGATCCCGATCAGGTGAATGTTGTCCCTCTTTCTTTTTGCTCAATAAGGTTTGAGCGGTTTATCCACAAATCAAATCTTTTGTCAAACACTTTTAGTGGTTTGTTTGATACGCGGTCTGTTCTATTTCTAATCAAGTTGAAGTCACCCACCAAAATCGATGGAATACCCATTAATATTAATGAATCAAGGGAGTCTAAAAAGTCATTCTTTCTGTCATCTCTCGGTGGCCCATAAATATTTATGAGTCGACAAATCAAGTTGTTTTGTAGCAATCTGAATTCAAACAAAGTAAAGTAAGGATAGTTTAATTGGTTTACCAAAGAAATCTTATCACAATCCCACCCGGTCATAATTCCGTAAGTCTGCCCAAGTGTGTTTGCATGCCACCCAAATCTTTCAATGGGTGAATTCAGTGGAGCTCTTGGTGTGGAAGTTGTTTTTGTCTCTTGCAAGCAAATGACGTGAATGTTATGTTTAACCACCAGATTTTGTAACCTACCACATTTCCTCGGACCCCCCAATCCCCTGATATTCCAAGTTAACACTGTGAATTCCATTTTTCGTGTATAGTAATCACACGCATCCAACCCGTCTAGATGTTTAGAAATGAATCACCCCATCTCCCAGTTATCTTATAAAATTATTCATTGCATAGCTCCGTAATAAATATATTTTTTCCCTCTCGTTTTGAAACTCAAAATGGAAAAGATATAAGAGGTTTCTAATTCTACCTGCCGTCATACGTGAGTTAAGAAAAATTTTCAAAACTTTGTTTGATGGTAAAACAGTATTTTCCATACCTTTGCCTTTCGCAACCATTTTTTCCGATGTTGTCAATGGAATATCTTTTTGTCTAGGGGTCAGATCCACCACCAGGTTCAGAGCACTCTGCATGTGCATCTCCATTGTAAGGCTGCCCGACTCCTGCACCTCCGATGTCGGTAGGTTTTTGATGTGCTCCCACATCATTGGATTTATTGCTTGACCCTTGCTCTCCAGCCAAGTGAGTGCACGTTCAAGATGCACTCTTGTGGGCTCCTCCACATAATTTGCATGTTTTTCAGTAGATGGTCCCCTGTGGGTTGGGAAAGGGACCACATTCAAATTAATTCTCTCCCAATCATTTCCAGGGTAGAGATTGAACTTTTCATCCATAAGTTCAACAATTGGGCCTGTTGGCAAATTTCTTCTCGTCCATTTATTTGACTTTCCCTGCAGATCTTCCTCCAGATTGAATGCTCCCAAACCATTTTAAGAGTGGTTGAATCGACCAAAGGTGTATTGTAATGAATGAATTTAGCCGATCGAAACTGAGAAACAAGCGAAAAAGTTACCTCAAAGTCTCCATCAACCGTACTCACTTCAATTGCACGCGGTACGTTTCTAAAATCTGGTATATCGATGAGAAGCTTCACCGCCGTCGCATCCCCGCAGTCCAGCGAAAGGTTTGGGCATTGATAGTCCAGGAGCCTTCCAAACTGTTTGACTATATTTGCCAGATTGTAAGGGTATCTGTGGTGCAGCGGCAGACCCAAAGCATCCACCCAATATGCTGCTACCTCCTCTACTCTTTTAGCTCCAAAGAATGGGGACCATTTGAAGAACCATAACCAGTTTCCATCGGAGCAGTGAATCGCAGAATGGGTCAATGTCTCGAATATGCTCGAGGAATCGACCTCCCCCACCAGCTGTCGGTCGGAGATTCTCCAAAGACGGCCAAAGGATGCCTTCGAAACTTCTCTTGATAGAATCTCCCTCGCAAAATCGATGGATTCGAAGGAAGTAGAATATTCGATGATTAGGCATTTTTGAAACTCCAACCAAAGCCGCTTTGCCTCATCACAAATTTCTGATTTCCAGAAAGGGAGAACAGTCTTACCATGGATGTCTGCACGTATTTTTGCCGACTGCGTGACTGGTCTAACATTTAGCTCCATCGCACGAGTATCCGCAGTAGGGTTTGGCTGGGTGTCGGGAATGGGTGTTTGCATCTCCGGGGAAGTGTTGCTAGAACTTCGCCCCTCAATGTTTGGGGAAGACGATCGTACCCGCTTCTGAGGGCGGTGGGGGGTCATGGTTTTTGGAGAGGGGAGGTCTTTTAGACTTAACCGACAAGAGGCTGCAATATGACCTTGCCGAAAGCATAGGAAGCAACGAATCCTCTTCGTACAAAACCTAATGACATGCCCCTTTTCGAGGCATCGGAAGCATCGAGTGGTGTTTTGATGTGACTTCACGAGGCCCGACGTCGCAGCTTTTGATTTCCAGAAATGCGCGTTTGAAGTGCGATTTCTTTTGTAGAGGGCGGTTTGATTTTGTCGGTTATCTCCGAATCGATTATCTCTGATCATTTCATCATATTTTTTGGGACGTAGTTCCTGGTGTGTCAGCTTTTGTAGAGCGCCAAATCTATTCCCATTAATGCATGGGAATGTCTTATGATTTGAGAGCCTCGTCTGCATCCCCACATTTCTCCAATTATTCGTCTTATACCATTGTCTCCTTCGATTTTTCTGTTGTACCAGACGCCAACCTTGCGTCTCGTCGCTTTGTGCGGGACTTATCTTGGAATTTTCCCGGATTTGATCTCCTAGTGGTGGTTTTGAGATCCTCTCATAGGGACTCCTTGCATGTCCATTAGGTAATGGGCGCTTCGGGAAGGCGCCCAATTGGATAACGTTCTTTGGATTTTCTTTTTTTTCAGAGATATTTGTGGCACCAAAGTTATTGTTGCCTAAATTATTTTCAAAAACAATTAAGTTCACTTTTCTTTCCTTTTTTTTCGATGTCGTTTTATTTGTTTTTGAGAATGATATAATTTTTGAAGGGCCCCAGTTGAGTGCCTCAACAATTTTAGAGAAGTCAAGACTCCATTTTGGCTTGATCGGTCTGACTGGATCAAGATCACTTGTTTTGTGACATGGCTTTAATATCTGTATCAGACTGCACGTGCTGAGGTTGGTATTGTGAGACGTCAATTTTGAGTTTGTGCCTCGGTGAAACTCTTCTATTTGATTGTAGTGAGGACATGTTCTTTGCAGGCATGAGTTTAGGATCAGACCCTTCTCTTTGGGTCCTTGATGATGGCAAGGAAATAACCGGTCCTTGATGATGGCAAGGAAATAACCGGGGACGATTTCCTTATCCCCCTACATCCTTACTGGACTAATCTGAATGGGATAAGAACCAAAGGGGATGGTCTTCACTGTCTTCAACACGATTCTATGACCTTCTCTTCATGGTCAGAAACCTAGCCGGGATGGTTTGATGACTGTCTCTTCTTGGTCAACTCCTATAATAAAAGGGATAGTCGTGACAATCCCTTCTCCTAATAGTAGGGATGAGTGTTATAATCCTCCCCTTCTTTAGATTGGCACCATGTAAGTAAAAAATTTTGCTCGAAAGAGACGGTTGCGTGACCATCCTCTATGGTGCTGTCATTATGCACGGCACCTATCATATCTCTTTCATTTGCTCACGCCCTCTCCTCTCGCACACCCTTTGTCTATCTCCACTCTCATGTCGCCCGACATTTTCCTCGCTGTACGCCCGTACTCCCTTATCAGACACTCCCCTCAATCTGCCGTCAACTGGTTCTTGCGACCTTCACCTCATCACGTCGTAGGTTACACTTGTAGAACATATCCATTTTTTTTGCATCTTTGGGTACTTATCTCTACTTTGTCGTTCGAGTTGCTTTGCACCGAACATGCAAAGTAGATGTTTCCTTTGGAGAAATTTTGTTTTCACAATCTCTCCTTGGAATGGAACGTGAATTGTAAATATCACAATTCGCAGTACGAACTCCCCTAGATATGTGAACTGAGTGAATGCTCTTACCCATGTATTCTTCGTATTTACCCTACAATCCAAGTTATTATATAAAAATATTTTGCAGTCCACGTGATATCACAAAATGTTCTTGTTTTCATAAAAGACGATTATGCAATTTTTCATTTCTTTTCATTCTATCGTAGAATTTTCATTCTATTGTAGAATATATGAATGTATTTCTCGAGTTTCCTCTTATGCGTAGTATCACAAGTCATCATGCGTAATTTTGTATGCAAATGATATTATCGATGCAGTGCGAAAGTGTGTTCGATATACTTGGAAACATTGGATTAAAAGCCAACCCCAATCTCACGACACAAATAAGAGAAACATTAGCAATGATCTTGGTTCAATTAAAAGGTACCCCGTCAAAAGCCAAACTACAACGCCCTTTCCAAACCGACCACCAAAGTATTGACTTGACAACCAAAAGTTTCCAATTAATGTTAGTGTCCTCCCAATTTGAGTTGTTTGTGATAAGTTTCATGAAACTCTCAAATAAGGTTGAATACCACACTTGCTAAAATTTCCCTTGTAATCAAACAACCATTCAAGAGGTGGCTATAATTTTCTAATTGGCTGTGGCATAAGTGTCATCTATTGACCAATGTAATATTCATTTTTTTAAAAATTAATAATGGATGATAAGCTTATTATGTGCTAGAAGCCACATAAAGTATGAGACACGCGGGTCAAAAAATATCTTCCAGAAACCATCTGAGAAGTTTGATCTTACCCCTCCGTCCACCAAAGTCATGTAATGCCTTTTTGTAATTGAATCCTGAAAGAAGTTTCCGACATAATTATCAAAAGTAAAATTTTTATTAGAACTAGTAGTGGCTGTAAAAATATCCATAGAAAAATATCACATAGAACATTCTTTAGTGTTGAAGCCCTGCTCCACAATCCCACTGAGAGTCGGTTAACAAGACTTTTGTACCAATTGAAGCAAGCATCCCAAACCTTCCAACCCTCACAAATTGAGGTATTGATGTTTTTAATGAACAACCAATTATTTGGAAAGGTTTGATTAATAGGTTTTTTTTAACCTAAAAAGGGTTGTTACAAAGTGAAGAGCATTACAATCCCCAAGCAATTTTCGTAAAATCAGATGGATTGGCGCAGAACCTTTAATAAGACCTTTCCAAACAATCAAATGGATTGGTTTTAGGGTCATCAAGAATTGTGATCGGTCCAGCATTAAGATGTGAGGAGCCGACGACTTTCGACAACCAAAGTTTATCGAAGTTTACAATTTTCCCAATCGATTTTGTAAGGAAGGCATCATTGAATGCTCTAAGATTTAAGATTCCCCAACCATCATTTGTTCTGGGTGTAGATCTTTTAGCCAGGCAACCTTAGGATTTGCACATTAATTGGAGTTACCAACCCAAAGAATTTATGTCTAATCTTATCAGTCTGTTTGATGATGCCTATAGGAGTTTTCAAACAATACATCACACGAATGATTAGTGGAGTGAGAGAGTGGTTTGGGAGAGTCACTCTAGCCGATAAAGACAACAATTTCACTTTCCATCCTTAAAGTTTAATTGAGAGTTTGGAAACAACAACAAAAACCCAATCTTTTGATAACATTTTCTTTCTCGTTAGTGGGAAGCCCAGGTAGTTAATAGGGAAAGATACTTCTTCCCATTCAAGTGCCCTTTGACTTGAAGAATGTCGTCCTACAGAAGGTTTAACCCATATATTGTTGATTTGTTTTGATTGATTTGAAGTTCTGAAAGGGCACTAAAGATGTTTATTGCAGAGAGAATATATTTGAGACCCCTCCCTATATTCAAGGAAAATCAATAGTTCATCAACAAACTGGACATTTGTGATCATGGCATCCATACCCTTTTTGAAGTAACCTCGAAATTTAAGATCGTTTGTCAAATTGGTTAACATAACGTCTAGAACAGAAAGCGAATGAATGAAGCGAAAGAGAGATAGGAGATCCTCTAGTCAGACATCGTGATTCGGGTGTAAGATTTCCACTTAAGATCCATTAACTTTGAATGAGACACATGCCATTTCGAGGAAAACCTCAATCCAATCAATGAAGATAGTTGAGTAGGTTGCATCCTTCGAAGATCCAAGAATAAAAGGCCAATGTAAGGTATCAAAAGCCTTATGAAAATGAATCTTGAGGATAATGGCCTTGGTGCCCAAGCTTTCCCATCCATTTATGACGGTGGAGGTAACAATGAAGGAATCAAACATTGATCTTTTCAAAGAATGCACATTGAGAGGGCGGAATTGTCTTTGCCATAAAATGAGCCCAACTGTTAGCATTAGCTTTGGAGATGGTGCACATATGCAAGTTGATGAGGTTGATTGGTCTAAAGTTTTCAATCTCACTAGCATCTCCATGCTTGAAGATTAGGAAGATCAAAGTGTTGTTCATTTGTCTAAAGTTTTTCTTCCTAAAGTCTGAAGCATGCATGTTCGAGAGTAGGCCCTTAAGGTCCAGTTTCAAGATTGGACAACATTGCTTAATAAAATCAATTGTAAGTCCATCAGACCTAGGTGTTTTTTTTCTTTTGACGCTTTTTATTGTAGCTTCAATCTCAGACGTAGTGAAAGGTTTGGTGAACAAAGAGGGGTCCTCAAGTGTGCAAACCAACTTGGGGGAATGACACATGCCAGTTTTCTAGAATTGGGATCTCTATAAAGACGGGCAGAGCAACCAACAATAACTTTGCTCAGATCTTTTGGTTCGAAGACCAAGATCCTCGAAGTGTTTTTGATAGAACTAAAGTACTTCTGAAGGTCTTTATCGAGGCCGTAGTTTTCAAAAATTTAGTTTTCTCATTTCCCTCTTTTAGGTATTTGATTTTTGATCTTTGCTATCATATCAAGCGTTTATGAATACTCAAGTTTTACAGTTTTAAGTAAAGATCCTTCAGTTTATTAGCATTTGAGTGGCCACCCAAACCCAACGTTCTTTTGTCTATATCGATATCATCTTAGGTCCTTTATATAACAAGATTTATGCCAGGTATGAGTTCACATCTCCATAACTTAATGTCGGCTTTAAGATGCTTCCATTTAGATGCACAGTTATGGTAAGCGTTATCTGATATGAGATCCTTTTCCCAAGACGCTCTCACCATGAGCAAGAAAGAGTTTTGCCTAAGACAAAAATTTTCAATTTGGAAGATCGGATTACCCCTTTTTGAGGGATCCCCTTAAGAATAGCAAAAGATTGTGGATCGAATACGTCTTTGGAAGTCTTCTCACTTGGTAACAAGGGTAAGCATTCTAAACAACATTGTTAACCAGAGTCCGACCAAGAGTTACATTCGCTTGAGCCAAGTGAAGTTTGTTCCTTTTGCCTTGACATCAATCAAATCCACAGAATTAATCCAAGTATCAAACTTTTTGTCATGAGATATTAGAGGTTTATTGGAGATACAATCCAATCGCACAAATCTCCCACCACCCAAGTTGGCATATCATCAAAAATCAGTGAAGTGAGTGCATCCAGAAAATCTCTTTTAAGATGATCATACAATGGGCGGTAGATGTTAAATAAACAACAACATCAATTTAAACCAATAAATTGATATGAACGTACAGAAAGATCAAAATTACAAGAGCTTAGGAGATGTTGGGACGGGTTTTTTTTAGTTTTAATTTTATTTTATTTCCCTGGCAATAACGCCATTTTGTTGACACGAGATCTCCGATTTTGAATTATTGATATGAAATAAAAGTATGCAATTGTCATTGCAACCCAAATATCCCGCAACAAACAAATAATTTTTTTCAAGCTACGAAATTAGTTACAAGAGAATAATGAAGTGAGAGAAATTTTTGCTACTTATTTACATGTATAGCAACATGATCGAACTCAGGGAGGCTACAATTCTCGAGGGTTATACACATAATCGAAAATCAATTAAAAGAAAAAAGGGAATCTCAAATGCAAACTATCTTGTTTTTTTGTGAATTTTTGTCTTTTTATTTTTTTATTTTTTTTAATTTCTATTTTTTTAATTTCTGATTTTCAAATTTTTAGTGATTTTAATTTTGTAGTTTTTTTTATTTTCAAATAAGGAGCAATATGCACAAGTAAAGAAATACACACACCATAGTATTTTTGTATTTTCAAAATAGTCAAAAATGTCGAGAAAATTATAAAGAAAATATTTTTAGTTTTAATGGCTTTGAACTATTTTAGAGAATTTTTGTAGATTTTTTATAGTTTTATATTTTTCTAAAAATCAAACAGTGGCAAAAATGATAAACAGTGCACAACCTGATGTAATTTGCAACTTAAAAATATTTTAAGTATCTAAAACTCCTAGAGACTTACAAATATCTACAAATAGGAAGTGAAATCACAATTTTTGGATTTTTGTAGAATTTTCTATGATTTTTTCTAATATATTTGATATTTTCCATTTTTTCTGAGTTTTGAAAAGAATCAATGCACGAAAATTGGACAGGAATTAAAATACAATAAAATTAAACTAATCTTTTTTTTGGAATTTTTAGAGCAATACTCAATTTTTTTTTATGAATTTTTAATTTTCAGACAGAGAAAATGGAATTGTTTTTGAATATTTAATTATAACAAATGATGATAAATTGCAATGAAAAAATTATGCTAGAAAGATACACACATCAGGAGCATATCATGATTTTTGCAAAATTTATTGACCGACAAAAGTACTTATTTCAAAGAAAAGATCATGCAAATTTAAAGTATGGAAATAGGGACTGAAAGGTAATTATTCAATGTTTTTGCATTAGAAAATAACAAGAAAAATAAAAGCAAGATGAAAAATGCAATTTACCAAAGAAACACATGTGTGCCACGTGCTTGAATCTGGCGGGGGTCTTTTTGCGGATCTCAAAAATTCTAGGGATGTAGTTATAAGTCACCCCTTCTTTTTAAATTACTAGGGTTCCTGGCTTGATTGTTCTTTCTTCGTTAGCAAAATGAAAGGGGCACAGAGGTTGTTTCTTCTCATGCAAGCCAAAGGGGGCACCACCCTTCTTCTCGCCCAAGCCAAGGGCGGTGGACGTTGGCGACTGCTCGCGGAGAGCGGCGAGACTGGCGCTCTTCTCAGATGGCAGAGGTGCCGGAGAGCATTGTAAAGCCTTGAACTTGGCATATCTCAGATCCTATATAATAAGATCCGACTCGTCAAGAGGAAACCAACAGAATTTGTTTCGTGTGAATCGGACTCCGTTTCTATTTGTTATGAATTTCGGAAGAAAGAGAAGTAAGGAAGGCTAAGATGTCATCAACCCATAATGACTGTCATTAAGACTAATTAAACATGATTAAAGAAACTAATGATCGATTAAAAATCGCTAATGATCATTAGTAAACACTAATCAATAGTTAGCAAAAGATAAGCGTAAGCCGCGAAAGTTAAATCGCGATTAGTGAAAGTTAATCACGATTAGTGTTAATTAAGCATCATTAGCGAATCTAGAATCCTCTATAAGGTTCTAACTTAAGACCCAAGTTTGGGATAAGTTTTGGCCAAAACCATGGGCCACTAAACCATGGTTAAGGTCTAAACCATGATTTTCTAACCATGGTTAGTGGTTTTCTGGGGCCTATAAATAGTCCCCCTACCCATTCATTCTCTACGACTTCCACTACCCCCCCCCCCCCCAAGGGCTAGGGTCGAGAGGTCGGGAGGAGGAGTGGGAGGCGAGGGAGGAGCGCTAGCGAAGCGCTGCCGAGAGAACCAGGAGGAGAAAGGTATGATCCTCTCTTAGTTGCTTTGTAATCTAGGCTTTCAATTCATACTCTTGTTCTTCCAAGTTTTGTTTTTAATTCATATTTCTTTCCGATTCGTTTTCCTGTTGTGGTTCGAGGAGAAATCTGTGTAACACCCTACTTAGGTGCGGGCGGCTATGCACATCAGTGACCCTGTGATTCGTCACACGTTCACTCATCTAAGACGCGTGGTGTCTACCGATTCTCCATCGTTTATGTTTCTATTCTTCGTATTATGCTTTTATAGTTATTTTGATGGAGAAATCTGCGTAATACCCTACTTAGGTGCGGGCGGCTATGCACGTCAGTGACCCTGTGATTCGTCACACGTTCACTCACCTAAGATGTGTGATGTCTACCGGTTCTTCATCTCTTGTTGTTGAGTATATTCTTTCAGTTTCGTTGTTATTTTCCTCTCGATTGATTTTATAGAAGAAACTCTTTTCGTTTTTATTTTGAATTATGTCTCGATATAAGGGGAAACTCTGCCGAAATTTTCCGAGAAATATGTCCCGATATAAGGGGAAACTTTGTCGATTTTTTCTGAGAAATATGTCCTGATACAAGGGGAAACTCTGCCGAAATTTTAAGAGAAAATATGTTCTTGACGTTCTTCGTGTTCTTCATTCGTTCTTCACGTTCTTGACATGTTCTTAGCGTTTTGATATGAAAATGAAATTCGATCTTTTCAGGAGCCTTAAAATAGCCTTTCTAAAAATGAAACACGATAAAGCCTTGCATACACGAGAGAGAGCTCGATTAGGTAATGAAATCCTTCCTTTTGCTGTTGGGTTTTCGTAAGAAATTATTGAAATTCTTGATTTTGTGTTCTTTGCTACGAAGAACCCTAATTTTGGCTATTTTTGAAAAAGTCTGAAGAATTGCTTTGTGATTCCCACTAAAATAAGGTTTACGCATCAAATTGATGCGTTGGCTTTGAAAGTTTGGGTTTGGGAGTTAAAACAGGCATAAATACGAGTATATATGCATATGAATAATATATATGTGAGTCTATACTAAGTATTGTTAATCGAAGACTTAATGAAAGAATTACATCATGTGAATTGATGTGGTTTGAGTTGGATCTTGAAAAGGATCGTGTATCACGTTAAGGATGACTGGGAGTAGAACTACATGTCGGGCATGCAACTTGTAGGTTTGTCGGAAGGAACTTGTATTGGCGTTTCCCTACCTAGGTGGTACACGGTTGTCCTGTTATGATAAGTGCGCACAAAATGAATGTATTGCAACGCGTGGTACCGGGTGCCAATATATTCGGGTTGGAACGACGGAAGATGTGGTCGTGCCATGTGGAGGTACGGGTGGTTCAATTGCAGCTGGGTCACGATAATATGTATTTAAAGCCGCTAGGTTATATGATTAAATGTTAGCATGAGGTTTTAAGCAACCGAGTCCTCGAGGACGGTGTGCTCATTTGATTTTCGAGGCTGAGGGTTGAGACCCTGTTTAATAAAAGAAAAGGAAATTGTCAGGGTAGTATTGAAGGATTGGTTGAGGTGACGTACGGCGGCATAAGCTTACCAAGATCAACACAATCTCCAATCCCGAAGTGTCCACAGCTTCGGAGTCCAAGAATGGTGGGGTTCCCCTGGACTAATCCCTGATGTGGAATAGAAAGGAATAGGACTTAAATTAATGAGAAAGAATGAAATTTTTGTGATATCAAGTTTTGAAAAATTACACAATTTGTTTGCTTTTCTCTTCTTCATTACTTAGAATTCGCTAATTTTATCCTATGATTTATGGAAAATACAACAGGTATCGGTGAGACATCGCAAGGACTTTAAAAATTCATCCAGCTTACATACTAGACATCCAGCCTGCCACAGTAGCTTTACTTTTTAAGGTAGTTAGTAATCTTTTGTATATTTTGCTTTCAAGCTGATGCACATGTAAATGGTTATAGTGGGACAGTGTATCATCTGAACTTTATTTTGTGAATGGAAAAGTGTTGAAATACTTTATTCTGAGTATTTTTATTTGCAATCTATTTCTGAATGTTAGTTGTGATTGCTGAATAAATTATTGCTGAGTAACCAGATCCGGATATGGGAGGATCCGACGGCCCGGGAAACGGGGTCGCGTCAGATTGGTATCGGAGCCCGGTTACTCCAATAATTTATTTAGTAATTAACAACTATGAGCGATATTCAGAAACTAAGGTTGTATTAAGATCCTTTGATCTTAATAAATGATTGTAGTACCTTTCGCAAGTCATTGTCCCTTATGTACATCATGCTAAGAACTATAGGATCTGACCTTTGACCTTGACTCATCCCATGATCATAGCAGACCAAGATATGTCTAGACAATTAGCGGCTATGATGGCAATGCTCCAAGACATGGGGCAAATGCAACAAGCATTGGAGGAGAGGCTCAATGCACAGGCTGAGAGACCCGAGGCATCTAAGCCTGCGGATGCCAGGATTGAAGGTTCTGTCCATCTTTCTGAGGAAGAATCTAGTTACCATCCTTCAATTGAGTCTGCTCCTACCCCTACTGAAGGAGCAATGGAGAAGGCCCTTCTTAGACACCAAACATTACTAGATAATTATCGAAAGGGAAAAATTCCTCGATTCAAAGGTGTAGAGACACCTGCCGAGGCTGAGTTATGGCTCGATGACGTTACTAGGATGTTGAGGATAATCCATGCACCAGTTGACACCTGGGTGCTCTTTGCTGATTACTCCCTAGCAGATTATGCACGACGATGGTGGAGAGCAATTTCCAAGAAGTTAGCAGATCCTGTTCCATGGGATATCTTCGAAGAGAGGTTCCGAGCTCACTTCTGTCCCTCTCATTGGGACGAATTAAAGAGGAGAGAGTTGGCTTCTCTGAATCAGGGTTCTAAGACCGTACGAGATTATCATATCCACTTTACTGAGCTACTACGGTACTCACCAGCTCTA
Organism: Ottelia alismoides; assembly: GCA_037367405.1. NCBI lineage: Eukaryota > Viridiplantae > Streptophyta > Magnoliopsida > Alismatales > Hydrocharitaceae > Ottelia > Ottelia alismoides. The sequence continues at coordinate 428,153 of JAZKJV010004426.1, forward strand.
GAAGCTTCACCACAAGAGTGTCTTACCAAATTTGTTAGCGGTCTTCAGGGAGATCTACGAGAAAAACTTGCTGATTTTAGAGCTACAACCGTAGATGAAGCAATGGACATCGCCTCTCGTATTGAGATGGAGAGGGATGAAAACCGCCAAAGAAGAAGTTTCCACTTTAATGGTGGATCATCCAAAAGCAAGGCACATTATAATCGTAGAGATCGTCGCTATCATCCAGCCGGTTCCAATATAAGCTCACCACAGACCTTGGGTCAGGAATTATCAGGAAGAAGAGGTTTCTCTAGACCTCCACTATATCCTCGCGACTCAGCAGCAGGAGCTAGCAACTCTGTGGCTGGATCTTCAGCTCAAACAGGAGCACGTCTGTGTTTTTACTGTCATCAGGAAGGCCACATCAAGAAAGATTGTCCAGAGTTGAGAGGATCGGGGTTTAAATCAACCCCAATTAACTGTATAACATCCACCTCGAGCAATGGAGCAACACACGGAGGAAGACATGGTGGAGGTCGGGGCTCACAAGGAGCGTCTCCTACACAACAACCACCACAAAGTGTTGCAGGTTCTAGCTTGCCTATTCCTAATGGCCATCTCAATGCAATTACTGAAGAACAAACCTACAATTCATGCACAGTCGTACGAGGTACCATTACTATTCATGGCTTTTCTGTACATGCCTTATTTGATTCTGGTGCTTCACATTCATTTATTGCTCGACGATTAGTACCCACTTTGGGTAAGAAACCAGTAGAAGTACAACAGTTCTATCTGATCAAGGGACCAGGAGGACAAGTGTTTATAATCTGAGAAATCCTGGATAATTGCATAGTAGTGATAGCGGGACATCAGTTACCTATTTCACTACTACTAATCGAAATGGAGGACTTTGATCTTATACTAGGAATGGATTGGTCAGAAAGGCATCATGCATGTCTTGACTGCTTCCAGAAGACAGTAACGTTTCACCTTTCTAACTCGATAGAGTTTCAGTCCATTGGAAAGACATCCAATGATAATATCAAATATATCTCTACATTGAAGGCACACTAGTTGTTAGAGCAAGGGTGCCAAGGTTATTTAGCTTATGTATCCACTACATCAGGGTCAGAAAGAATGATAGAAGATGTGCCTATAGTGTGCGAGTTTCCTGATGTATTTCCAGAGGAACTACCTGGATTACCACTTGAGCGAGAGATTGAATTTGAAATCTCTCTTATGCTTGATACTCAACCTATCTCTATCCCTCCGTATAGGATGGCACCAGCTGAGTTACGAGAGTTAAAGGTACAGTTGCAAGAACTGTTAGATAAAGGATTCATTCGTCCTAGTACTTCACCATGGGGTGCACCTGTCTTATTTGTCAGGAAAAAGGATGGGTCGATGCGGTTGTGCATTGACTATAAACAACTAAACAAAAGGACAATAAAGAATAAGTATCCTCTACCAAGAATAGATGATCTCTTTGATCAGTTACAGGGTTCAACTGTGTATTCCAAGATTGATTTAAGATCTGGATACCATCAGTTGAAAATTAAAGATACAGATATTCCCAAGACAGCTTTTTGAACTAGATACGGGCATTATGAATTCTTAGTTATGCCGTTTGGACTAACAAATGCCCCAGCAGCCTTCATGGATCTCATGAATAGAGTATTCAAGGAGTTCTTAGATCATTTTGTAGTAGTCTTTATTGATGATGTGCTTATTTACTCCAAGGATAAGTATCTGCATGAACATCATCTCAGGAAGGCACTTGAAACTCTAAGGAAGAACAAACTGTATGTTAAATATAGTAAATGTGACTTTTGGCTATCTGAAATATCTTTCATAGGCCATGTTATTTCTAGGGAAGGTATATCAGTTGATCCTACAAAGGTTAGTGCGGTGATGAGTTGGGAACGTCCGAAGACTGTAACAGAAATACGATCTTTTTTGGGTTTAGCTGGATTTTATAGAAGATTCGTGAAGGACTTTTCACGAATAACATTGCCAATGACTAGACTAACTTAGAAGGAGGTCCCATTCTTATGGTCTGATACATGTGAAACTAGTTTTCAGACACTGAAAGAATGCCTAACATCTGCACCAATCCTTACTCTACCTTCCGGAAGTGAAGGGTTTACAGTGTACACTGGCGCATCTAAAGGAGGACTTGGGGCGGTTCTTATGCAACATGGTAAGGTAGTTGCGTATGCATCACGACAGCTCAGGACACATGCAAAGAACTACCCAACACATGACCTTGAATTAGCTGCTGTAGTTTTTGCTTTAAAGATATGGAGACATTACCTCTATGGTATTATTTTTGAAATCTTCATTGATCATAAAAGCTTGAAATATCTATTTGATCAGAAGGAACTCAATATGAGACAGAGACGGTGGCTAGAGTTGCTGAAAGACTATGATTGCACTATCTCCTACCACCCTGGTAAGGGGAACGTCGTAGCAGATGCCCTTAGCAGAAGAACTTATTCACCTGGGTTAGTGAGTGCTATCCACTTCTGGGGTTTACTATCAACGTTGAGTGAATGGAAACCATTTGATAGTAGTATTGATACTATAACTATTCCTCATCGATACAAACCAGAGATCTGGGATAAAATAAAGAAAGGACAGGAGGATGATCCAGTCCCTAAAGACTCGAAACAACAACTTGAGAAGAATGAGATAGAGGGATTCCTGATACAAGATGGGTTACTGTATAACCATCACAGAGTTTGTATACCAAACACACTTGAACTAAGGAAAGACATCTTACGAGAAGCGCACTGCTTAAGATTATCTATTCATCTAGGAATTACAAAGATGTATAAGGATCTTCATTCATACTTTTGGTGGCCAGGAATGAAGAAAGATGTTGCTGACTTTGTGAATTCATGTTTCACTTGCCAGCAGGTAAAGGCTTCACATCAAAAGCCACCGGGATTATTGCAACCCCTCCCTATACCTGAATGGAAATGGGAAAGCATTTCCATGGATTTTGTTACTGGCTTACCTCAGATGACTGGTAGTAAAGATAGTATCTGGGTTATAATACATCGTCTGACAAAGGTAGCACACTTCATTCCGATAAGCTTATCTTTCACTCTAGACCAGCTGGCTGAGTTATATATTACACATGTGATTTGCCTCTATGGTATCCCGAAGGAAGTAGTTTCTGATCGAGATTCACGATTCACCTCACACTATTGGGAGAACTTCATGAAAGCCTTAGGTACACAACTAAGCTTGAGTACAACATATCATCCACAAACAGATGGTCAGTCAGAATGTACAATTCAGACACTAGAGGATATGCTACGAGCATGTGCCTTAGAATGGAAGTGATCGTGGATTAAACATTTGCCTGTTGCAGAATTCACCTACAATAATAGTTACCATACAAGTATTGGCATGGCACCATTTGAAGCACTATATGGACGAAGGTGTACTACTCCTTTGTGTTGGGAAGAGGTCGGAATAAAGAACCTTTATGCTTCAGATAGACTTCAAGAGACACGGGAAGCTGTAGAGCTTGCTAGAAAAAGACTATTAACTGCCCAGAGTCGCCAGAAAAGTTATAGTGATACCAGGCGAAGAGATCTTGAATTTGAGGTAGGTGACTTTGTATTTCTTAAAGTATCACCTATGAAGGGTGTTCAGAGGTTTGGCTTGCGTGGGAAGTTAGCACCCAGGTTCGTGGGTCCCTTTGAAATTATTCAACGCATTGAAAAAGTGGCATATAGACTTGCACTTCCTCCACATCTTTCGGCAATACATGATGTATTTCATGTATCAAATCTGAGAAAGTACATTAGGGATCCAGAGCATAAGATAAGTTATGATGATTTATATGTTGAGCCAGACTTGACATACCAAGAGATACCTGTGCAAATACTTGAAAGGGATATCAAGAAGTTGAGAAACAAAGAGGTGCCTCTAGTTAAAATATTATGGCGGAACCAAGAGTTTGAAGAAGCCACATGGGAACCTGAGGCAGAAATGAGAGAGAAATACCCCTACTTATTTGAGTAATAACACTGTTTATTGTATATCTTCTTTATAAATGAAATGACATTCATTCTCCTTAAGGTTGTTATGGTTTCAATCCTCTTTAAGGTTGTTATGCATGCTTTTCTAGTCTCGAAGACGAGACTTCCTTTAAGGTTGTTATAATTGTAGAACCTTGAACTTGGCATATCTCGGATCCTGTATAATAAGATCCGACTCGTCAAGAGGAAACCAACAGAATTTGTTTCGTGTGAATCGGACTCCGTTTCTATTTGTTATGAATTTCGGAAGAAAGAGAAGTAAGGAAGGCTAAGATGTCATCAACCCATAATGACTGTCATTAAGACTAATTAAACATGATTAAAGAAACTAATGATCGATTAAAAATCGCTAATGATCATTAGTAAACACTAATCAATAGTTAGCAAAAGATAAGCGTAAGCCGCGAAAGTTAAATCGCGATTAGTGAAAGTTAATCACGATTAGTGTTAATTAAGCGTCATTAGCGAATCTAGAATCCTCTAGAAGGTTCTAACTTAAGCCCCAAGTTTGGGATAAGTTTTGGCTAAAACCATGGGCCAAAACCATGGGCCACTAAACCATGGTTAAGGTCTAAACCATGGTTTTCTAACCATGGTTAGTGGTTTTCTGGGGCCTATAAATAGACCCCCCTACCCATTCATTCTCTACGACTTCCACTACCACCACCACCCCAAGGGCTAGGGTCGAGAGGTCGGGAGGAGGAGTGGGAGGCGAGGGAGGAGCGCTAGCGAAGCGCTGCCGGGAGAACGAGGAGGAGAAAGGTATGATCCTCTCTTAGTTGCTTCGTAAGCTAGGCTTTCAATTCATACTCTTGTTCTTCCAAGTTTTGTTTTTAATTCATATTTCTTTCCGATTCGTTTTTCTGTTTTGGTTCGACGAGAAATATGTGTAACACCCTACTTAGGTGCGGGCGGCTATGCACGTCAGTGACCCTGTGATTTGTCACACGTTCACTCATCTAAGACGCGTGGTGTCTACCGATTCTCCATCGTTTATGTTTCTATTCTTCGTATTGTACTTTTATAGTTATTTCAATGGAGAAATCTGTGTAATACCCTACTTAGGTGTGGGCGGTTATGCACGTCCGTGACCCTGTGATTCGTCACACGTTCACTCACCTAAGATGTGTGGTGTCTACCGGTTCTTCATCTCTTGTTGTTGAGTATATTCTTTCAGTTTCATTGTTATTTTCCTCTTGATTGATTTTATAGAAGAAACTCTTTTCGTTTTTATTTTGAATTATGTCCCGATATAAGGGGAAACTCTGCCGAAATTTTCCGAGAAATATGTCCCGATATAAGGGGAAACTCTGCCGAATTTTTCCGAGAAATATGTCCCGATACAAGGGGAAACTCTGCCGAAATTTTAAGAGAAAATATGTTCTTGACATTCTTCGTGTTCTTCGTGTTCTTCGTTCATTCTTCACATTCTTGATATGTTCTTAGCGTTTTGATACGAAAATGAAATTCGATCTTTTCAGGAGCCTTAAAATAGCCTTTTCTAAAAACGAAACACGATAAAGCCTTGCATACACGAGAGAGAGCTCGATTAGGTAACGAAATCCTTCCTTTTGCTGTTGGGTTTTCATAAGAAATTATTGAAATTCTTGATTTTGTGTTCTTTGCTACGAAGAACCCTAATTTTGGCTATTTTTGAAAAAGTCTGAAGAATTGCTTTGTGATTCCCACTAAAATAAGGTTTACGCATCAAATTGATGCGTTGGCTTTGAACGTTTGGGTTTGGGAGTTAAAACAAGCATAAATACGAGTATATATGCATATGAATAATATATATGTGAGTCTATACTAAGTATTGTTGATTATGCAAATCGAAGACTTAATGAAAGAATTACATCATGTGAATTGATGTAGTTTGAGTTGGATCTTGAAAAGGATCGTGTGTCACGTTAAGGATGACTGGGAGTAGAACTACAAGTCGGGCATGCAACCTATAGGTTTGTCGGAAGGAACCCGTATTGGCGTTTCCCTACCTAGGTGGTACACGGTTGCCCTGCTATGATAAGTGCGCACAAATTAAATGTTTTGCAACGCGTGGTACCGGGAGCCAATATATTCGGGTTGGAACGACGGAAGATGTGGTCGTGCCATGTGGAGGCAGTGGTGGTTCAATAGCGACTGGGTCACGATAATATGTATTTAAAGCCGCTAGATTATATGATTAAATGTTAGCCTGAGGTTTTAAGCAACCGAGTCCTCGAGGACGGTGTGCTCATTTGATTTTCCAGGCTGAGGGCTGAGACCCTGTTTAATAAAAGAAAAGGAAATTATCAGGGTAGTATTGGAGGATTGGTTGAGACGACGTGCGGCGGCATAAGCTTACCAAGATCAACACAATCTCCAATCACGAAGTGTTCACAGCTTCGGAGTCCAAGAATGGTGGGGTTCCCCTGGACTAATCCCTGATGTGGAATAGAAAGGAATATGACTTAAATTAATGAGAAAGAATGAAATTTTTGTGATATCAAGTTTTGAAAAATTACACAATTTGTTTGCTTTTCTCTTCTTCGTTACTTAGCATTCGCTAATTTTATCCTATGATTTATGGAAAACCCAATAGGTATCAGTGAGCCATTACAAGGACTTTAGAAATTCATCCATCTTACATACTAGACATCCAGCAAACCACAGTAGCTTTACTTTTTAAGGTAGTTAGTAATCTTTTGTATATTTTCCTTTCAAGCTGATGTACATGTAAATGATTATAGTGGGACAGTGTATCATCTGAACTTTATTTTGTGAATGGAAAAGTGTTAAAATACTTTCTTCTGAGTATTTTTATTTGCAGTCTATTTCTGAATGTTAGTTGTGATTGCTGAATAAATTATTGCTGAGTAACCAGATCCGGATATGGGAGCATCCGACTGCCCGGGAAACGGGGTCGCGACAAGCATTGGGTTCGAACGGTTATGGCAAGGCAGAATGACGGTGGAAGGGCGGCTGAGGAAGATGCTGCGGTGGAGGTTGTGGGGTTCCGCCCAGATGGTGGCGGGCACGCACATAGACGAAGAGGAATCTGGTGGGCTGGGACCGGTGGAGGACAATGGAGCATGCGACGGTCGGGCGGATATGCTCCTCTCCGCTGATGAAGGGTGGTGGAGGGATGCGACTCTAGCTGGGGGCGCCGTCGCGGTTCTAGCTTGCAGAGAAAGTCGCATGGTGCTGGGCGGTTGGGAGACTCCGTGCGGGAACGGAGGGTGCACGGCGGGCATCTTATGCAAGCAGAATATGAGGTAGTCGCAGGGTCATCGGTACGGTAGCTAGAGAGGCCAGCTGGTTTCAAGAAGGGGGAGCATGCAGCCACAACGGCGGAGGTGTGGCGTGGTGGCTGGAGCGGCCAATTATTTTTTTTAATTTTTTTGAAAACTGTAACAGAATAAAACTCTTTTTAAATTTTATTTATTTATCCTGCAAAACAAATGTTAGAAAAAAGGAAAAATATATATTTTTTATTTTTTATTTATAAACAATTCCGGATGCGAGCATGATGGCTCGATCCCAAAATCAAAACGAAAGATGTGAACGAGTGCGGTTCCGAGGAAAATACCAGATCTCCGACCACCGTGCGTGGTCGGAGGTGAGAGATCGTACGAGGTAGAAAAGAACACGAATAGATCGAGATGTGAAATAAAAAATCGAGTCGGATTCAGATCAAATCGTGAAGGATTCTAAGATTTAGATGAAAGAAAATGACAACGAAGAAAGGAAGTTGCGAAAAAATAAAACTACGATTAATCTTAGATTAAAAATAAGAGAAGAAAAAAATGTTGGATCTCACCTTAGGAGCGGAAAAGACCGTGATTGCCTCGACGAAGGCTGACTCGCTGTCACCGAACGACTCAGAGGCTAGGAACCCTTCTGTGACATGATAGCTATCAAAGAATAGGCTCCTCTCACCAAAGATTGATCAGATTGAAATGAGAGAGAATGAGCCATATAAATAAAAAGAAAAAGAATTTAAAATTCAAAATTTGAAAAGAGATAAAGATAAGGAAGAAAATTGAAATGAGATACATATAAATAAAGAGATTAGTGTTAAAAATATTTACAAAAAATAATTTTTTTTGTATTTTTGTCACTTAATTAAATCAAATAAAAATGTTATTTTTTTTATTTTTTGTAGCGGTTATTTAAGAATAGCAACTATATACATATACTATATACATATGGTACATTATATACATAGTTAAATAAGGAAATTAGTTTTTTTTATTTTTATTTTAAATAATTAGTAAACATATTTACAAATATTTACAAATACAATATGTACAAATAAAATAGTGTAAGTATACAAATATATAAAATACACATTTTTTTGGATTTTTTGATTAAGGTCCTTATCTCCCCCTTCTTTATTCCTGGTCGATCAGGTCAAGTCTTGACCTTCTCTCGGGATTCGGGTCAGCCCATATCTATTACATATATATAGTCTTCTTTTTTTTTCTTTTCTTTACTTCTTTATTTCTTTATTTTCTTTATTTTCCTTTATTTGTTTATTTATTTTAGATTAGAATGGTAATAAGTGTACAATATTTACAGACAGATGTAAGTTAGTAAGAATATGGAGTTAATATTATATACAAGTGTTTTATAAGGGATTTTAAGCTAAAATAAATGAATAAAGATGATGAAATACAGATTCATCATTCCCCTATGCTTTATCTTTGCTAGTTCCTTAGCAAACACTTATCAAAAAGAATAAGTGAATAAAAAGAAAAAGAAAGGAAAAATAAAGAAATTATGACAATGTTGAGTATTAGACTTATCTTCATAAAATTATAGTATAGAGCTCTGTCAGACCTTCAGATTATTAGTGTGGCGGAACCTTAATGGGAAATGGATTTAAAACCTAACAGCCTCTAAGTTCCATAAGACTCCTATTCAGGTCTCATCAACAGTCAGGTCAGAACAAGTCTACATACAAAAATTTTTATGACTATGAATCTTTACTTGTATGGTGTAAGTGAAATATAGCTCCCCATCTCAAAAGTAGGAAAGAAACAACCTTCCTCAACAAGGTAACTCTAGTCCCCCGATCTTGCAACTCTTTCCTCGAGGAGCAGGGATATTCCCTTCTAAGTTCAAGTACAACCAGCTCAAGAAGAGGAGATGGAGAAACGAATGGACAGTAACCAGTGTAGCTACCTATCCTTGGATGCATGACCAGTGTAGTCAAGTCATCCAGCCGCACACTTACAAAAATTTAACTTTGAAGCTCTTATTAATTTCTTTTTTTATCCTTGTATATATACTCGGACATGCATTTTACTTTTCAATCATTCCTGTCCACTTTTGGACATTCTGCATTTTTTTTGGACATATATACAATGTGCATCATGTACATAAGGAGTTTTTCCTCTTGATCTAGTAGAATATCCCTCTTTTGAAGCATTATTACAACCTCACAGCATCCTGTCTTTAGACCTCAATGCTACTAGATCAGTTTGAGATGAACAACTCTCCCTAGAGGAAGACGAGAGGTTCCGCCTTGATGTACTACCCTCGTATGCTACTCCAAGCCAAAAGATTCTGCCTCCTCACTACCTCCTCCATGAAGAGCTACACGTAAAGTGCTTGTCCAAGATAAGCCACGATCTGAAAGAATCATGCGTGTGTTGTTAAATGTTCTACTTAGACTAATCAAGATGACATGTGAACATAGTCTTATGGACTCAAAGAATTAAGTCATTAGTACCGGAAAAGTCTTAACTCTATTTCTTATAAGGTTCCTCTGAAATTAAGTGGATTAAGGTCCAACTAAGCTCCATTCTTCAATTTTATTCCAGACTTAGTTTAAATGTCAATACTATCCTGAAAAATGCACATGTAATTGCAAGAAATAAGTATAATGCAAAAAGGAAGCAATATTTTTGAAATAATTTTCTAATTTTGATTTTTTGGGTTTTTAAAAAGAAAGGGAAAATGATGCATATGCGAAAAGAGTTTTTTTAATGCAAGTTTTTTCTATAGATTTTTGGTTTTGTAGTTTTTTAGGGTTTTTTTTTCAAAAAGGAAAAAGGGTTAGTAAAATATATACAAGTATATACAAGGATTTTTTGTTTTTTAGTTTTTTTGTTTTGGTTTTTTTGTTTTTGTTTTGTTTTTGCTTTTTTTGAAAGGTGATCAAAGTCTATACACACACATACGTGGATTTTACGAATTTATATACATATCTCCAAAAATAATCATTAAAAGTACGAGTTATGTCAAGTATATATACAATATATACGACACCCCCTATACTTAGCTCGAACCATATCCTCATAGTGATCAGAGAGCGGCAAAGGAAGACATAACTCATGCTAAGTATGGAGAAGTGAACAGACTCCTATGCTACAATGACTCAAAGAGAAGATAAAAAGAATATAAGTCGGTTATCCCCCTATACTTAGGATCAAGTAATCCTAAGTATAGAAGAATGTACAAAAGGGGAAAACTGATGCAGAGAATGTACAGACTCAAAAACAAAAAAGACGATATGAACAACATCACCCCCCTATACTTAGGGTAGAGTATCCCTAAGTATAGGCAACAACAAGAGTGATGAACATGACGAATATGAACAACACAAATCATTCACCCCCCTATACTTAGGGTAAAGCACATCCTAAGTATAACATATATACACACATGGAAAAGAGGTGAATGATAAAATGGAAGAAGAAAGAATGAAACGAAAGGATATACAAGAGGAGTGGATGTACAAAGATCAAGGCGGTTGAAAGCGAACCTTCTTACGGGACCGTTGAGGTATGGATCTAACAAAGTGTAGGTCGATATTGGGGTCATCATTAGACATAAACTGGTCAGGATCGACTAAGAATGTATCCTCAGCAGTCTCAGAGTTTTCACGCACGAACCGGTCAGTGGAAGTAGTGTGGTCATTTCCTACCCGTGAAGTCTCCCAAATATCAAAGTAGAAAGGCTCGAAATCATTATCAGAAAAAGTAAGATCAATTCCAGCCTAGCGAGCCTCTACTGGATCGTCATCCTCATCAAAAGACCCTAATTCCTTTATAAAATAAATCAAATCAAATTTGGCATTATCAGTCTCATCTAAATCAAGGTGACTAGGAATGGACTCATCAGTGAAAGTAGTCAAATCATGTCAGTCCTGTCTAGTCTTAGAGTCTGCCTTCTTCACTAGGGTGTCTATCGTGTAAATCTCGCGGATGTCATCAATGCATCTCCACGTACCAGAAGGGGAAACTCCAAGGTCAATGCTTTCCGAGTTTTCATCCTTGAAGAGGAATTCTTGGGTCTCATTATCATACAAAATACAACAAGAATATCTGATATTATCATCAAGGTCAATGTCCTTGGGGTTGGCTAACACTGGCACGCTCTCATGGGGTCAGTAATGGGTGTGGTGATCAACACATCGCTTCCTACATCAGAATGAAAACGAATCTCTCCTGATCCATAATCAATAACGGCTCTTGCAGAGGTGTGGAAAAGCCGTCCTAGGATGATGGGAGGGTTCTCCATAGGGGTGGAGGTCTCCATGGGCAATATGACAAAATCCGAAGTGAAGTTCATGCCGTGAATAAGAATGACAACGTTTTCTATAATACCCTTCGGCTTCTTGATAGATCCATCAGCAAATTGAACTATCATCCTGGTTTTCTTGAGAGGCCCAAGATGAAGAGACTGTACCATAGAGAAGGGTATTATATTGATTGATGAACTGCCATCAAGGAGAGTGTTATGACAAGAATAGTCAGATATGGAGCAACTCACAAGAGGTGTGGCAGTGTTCCCTTTCTATAAATGTGGACGGTGGGAGATGGCGTAGGCAGCGGCCATGGTCAAGATGTGACACTCGGATCTGCTCCTCTGTTTTCTCTTCTTGTTTTGAAGAGCATATAAATGGATCATGGCCTGGTGAAGTGGGGCTTTAATGATCTGATGAATGGTGGCCACCACTTCTGGTTCGGTCAACATTTTTTTGAATTTTTGGACATCCTCCATACAAGGGAGGAGATCAGAATCAAGATATACACGAGGATTGCCAAGAGCAGTCTGTATAGTGGAATCCCCGGGGTCAAGGGTGGGACCTGTGGTGAATGACTGTGTGAGAAAATGGTTTGGCATGGGTTCCCTCTCCTTGTAAAATGAATCAACAATGTATCTCCTGAAATCTTTTTGGATTTTTAAAATTTTCTTATTTTTTGTATTTTGGGCGATTGTAAGCTCTCATGATTTTCCTCAAGTGAATCCATATCCTCAAATAGTGGAGCAGCGTTCTGGCTCTTATTTTTGTTAAATAGATTGCTAATTCTCTAATTCATATGCTCCATCATTTCAGGGTCTCAAGTGTGGAAATCATGAAAGGTGACTCCAAAATACCAAGACCGGATGAGTGGAATGAGAATGGGTGAGAATCAAAGTCCATCTCCTGAAATAATGGGTTAGGCGGATATGCACAAAAATCAGGAGGAAAGTACTCCTGGAAAAAGGAAGGTAGATCGGCTGAAGGGTATGAGGGATCCGCGAAGATCGGATTAAATTAACTCCAGTCGGCTATCTCTTAAATAAGAGAAATGATCGGGAGAGAACGATAGTCAAGTCAAAAGATGTGAAAAAGGAGCAATGCACACAAGCAATCAAACACAATACAAACCCTCAGTTCACCAACTCAACGCAATGTGACGACCGTGACGGTTCGGTCAATTATCTTGTCAATTTTTACAGTTTGGTGAGAATACAATCTATCAGAGCGGTTAAAGCGAGTTGTTAGGACCCAGGAGACTGCCTCAATCTCACAACTAGTTTTTCCCAACCAGTATGGGTGCAGACCGTTTACCGGCTACATGATCTGCCCACTCTGCTAAGGAAATCCCGCATCGATTACCGGCTATCCGATGAAGTCCTCACTGGAGAACAACTAATCACAAGATAATAGTCTGAAGAGAGTTCCGGCGTGGTTCTATCTTAGTGTGCAGGCTGCTCTCTCGCTGTAGATAAATCAAACAAGGCGGGGGTTACTCTCCCCAAAACAATTATTTTTCCTTACATTTAATTTAGGGTCGAGTTTTCTCTAGCAGTCCTGAATTTTAGGCAGTTATCACTTGGTTTGAATATTTTCAATAAATCTCCTACCGAGTGTCCAATTTCATTTTTAACTTATGTCAGTGAAAATAAGGAAGGAGATCGGAAATGCCAATGCATGATTAAACACAATGATGCATGCATGAGTTAGAGATGCGTACCTTGTCGCTAGCACTCTACATGCAGGGTGATCCGCACAGAATTTAAATACAGAAAAATAAACTAACCTATATAAAAATGCAAGTGAACCGTCCTATCAATAGCTTCTATTAACGGGCAAGAATCAATTAAATTTGACTATGTCCAATTATGCTTTGTTCTATAGGTACAGAAATTCTTGTTTAGGATGTTTGGACCTAATTAATTACCTGACTCAAGAAAATTAATTAAAGCAATCAATAGGTAGCTCACAAAATCCATGTGAAATAAATAAAAATAAGCCGATGAAAACAAAACCGGTGAGGTCCCCCAAGTGCACCGACACTCGACGAAACATACCCCGCAACAAATGAATGTCCATTTACAAGGGTTCAAATGCTAGAAATAAATAAATAAATAAGGTCTAATAAAATTTTTTTATCTCCTTCAATTCTTCTTCTCCTTCTCTCACACTATCCTTCGGCTCGGTAAAGAATCAAGCCACCTCCACTTCATTTGGGTGCTTCAGCTCTCCTAGGATCGCCTCCTTCGCTCCGCGGGCCTTCGCAAGAAAAAGAAAAGAGAGAATGTATAAGAAACATAATTATCAAATATGAGCAAGAAAAATGAAACAAATACAATGAATATGAACAATGGAGTTAATGTGACAAAATATAAATAGATATTTACAACCAAGAATAGTAGGTTAAAAGAGAAACCTAACTACCCTCGCCGTGCCTCCCCGGCAACGACACTATTTTGTTGGGTGGGATTTATTTATTTATTTTAGGTTAAAATGGTAATAGGTGTATAATATTTACACACAGATGCAAGTTAGTAAGAATATGAAGTTATATTATGTACATGTGTTTTATAAGGGATTTTAAGCTAAAATAAATAAATAAAGATGATGAAATACAGATTCATCAGGAGGGTAGCCCTCAGTGAGGTCCCAACCCGCGAAATACCACAAGTTTTGGAGTTAAGACTTGGAAGCCAGCTAAAGTTTGACAAAAGAGGTAGGAGAGCCACCGATAGAATGGTTTTGTTTCTAGTTTCTTGCAAACAAATAAAATACAACATACAATTTTTGAGCCTATCCAATTTTCCGAGCTTCTAGGTTCCTTCATATTCCAAGTAAGAAGGTTAAAATCCATTGAAGTCAAAACTCATAAAAGCACCAAAAGGGCCCACTTACTTTGTTGTTACCAGATCCACAATAAGGGGATGATGTGTCTCTCACTTCGGCGAATCACCCATTTCCCAACTCAACAAGTCATCAATAAAACTCTTTTTTTCTTTGAGTTTGAGAAGCCAAATTTAAAGAAAGTTAGGAGATTTTTTGTTATTTAAAACACAGTCGGTGAGAAGAAATGCAGAGTATCGGATAATTGTTTAACTGAGGAATTACAAATCATACATTTACCGTTGGTATCATGCACGCAAGAGGAGGACACCACTTCTTTCTTCCCCTTAGGGTCCAGATCTACAATAAAGTTTAAAGGCTCTACTGGGGAGACACTTCCTTCCACTTCGGAGTTTGGGGGAATTTTGGTGTGATCCCACATCGATGGGTTGATCATTTGACCCTTGCTTTGGTTTAAAGTCAGAGCTTGCTCAAGGTTGGAGCGATCCGGCTCCATACATGGTTTGAAATTTCTCTTCGAGAAAGGCCCCCCGTAGGTAGGGAATGGAATCACGTTGAGATTTATTTTTTCCCATACGTCAGTTGGGCAAAGATTGAATTTTCCTCCTCTGGTTTAGTAATCAACAAACATTTTGTTGTATTTTGATGCCATTTATGGGGTTTTCCCTGCAGGTCTTCCTCAAGTTTGTAAGAGATATGAGAATGTAACAAGGCGGAGGTTTCCACCAGAGGTGTATCATAGTGGATGAACTTGATGTCACATTACCTGAAAGCATCATAAAGGAGATTTCGAAAATACCATTGATAACGCTCCCCTTTGCGGTCTTAATAAGGAGGTCGTTAGATGTAGTACCCGCAAGGAGGAGTGTGATCAAAAGAAATAAGAGAGAGAGAGAGAGAGAGAGAGAGAGAGAGAGAGTGGGTAGATGAATATAAGAAAATGTGTCTCTTTCTTTTCACTTGATATTAACCATGTAAGTGTCCTTGAGTCAAACACAAGGAGATAGGAAGTATACTCATGATTTGAGATTGGATTTTTGTGATTAATTTCTTCTTCGCAAATTCTTTTTGTTATTTTTATTTTTTTTATTGTTTTCTATTGGTTTTAATTTTTGAAAATCTTATTTTATTTTTATTTTCAAATTTTTATTGATTTTGGAAAATGATGATATTATATAATAGGTGGAATGTAGTGTCATATACTACTCTAAGTTTATAGTGGAAGAAAAGGAATTGGATTTTTTTAATTTTCAAAATGGATAATATCTTTTACAAAATTATTTACTATATAGTAAATAGGTGATACTATATAGTAAGTTGAGAACAAAAACTGAGCAACGTGCCCACACAAAGAAAACTTAAAATGAATACGATGTTTAAAAATCAAAATAAATCAACTAAGCGATGAAAAACCTCTAAAACATAACAAAACCTTGCTAGGTTAGTTGCGTAGCTACCCTAGAAAATCAAAGAAAAATTATATCTAGAGAGTGTCAAAATGCTCAATCAGTACAAGGGTACAAGTGTAATAAAAGTATTGAAAGAAATAAAGTTCTTTTATGTTTAGGTCTCTATGGAGGGACCTAAATGCAAATTCTAAAAGTTTTGAAATTGCGGGAAAATTTCTGGAAATTGGTGGGTTTATGTAGAAATTTCTCCACCCTTTTGCTGTGAATGGCTGGGATCAGAACGTGGAGGCTCGATCCTGGCCGTTGATCCGAGCCAAGTGGCGCAAGACTGTAAACCACGAGTTTTTACCCAATTCTTCTTCAGACGATAACGAAATCTTCATCCTCCTGATCTCCTGGCACTGTGGTTAGGTTGCAGGAGGAAAGGCTCATTTCAGGGATGAGGATATGAAATCGGAGCCGATCTCCGATGAGGTTTTATGGCGGTGGGTCTCGATCAAGGATGGTCGTGCTTGAATGCTTCTAGATGAATCTTCTTCTCCCGTCAGATCAGGGAATCGAAGTGAAGTTTCAGAGGTCAAACCCCTTCCAAATGGAAAGCTATATGTGGCAAAAGTAGAGGTTGGCAGACCTCGCAAGTGTTGCTCGATGCGGCTTCGAATGATCACATATACTAATGCAACTGCCTCAGGTGGCAATAGAACGTGGCTCTTGATTGATGATCTATCGATTGGTGATAATTTAGAGATATAGAAACTCATGTTGCTATAGGTTCTCGCTTAGATGCGATGTATGGATCTAGATGTTTTCAGGTCAAATGAACCTGCAAGGACGAAGATATGACTCGAGTCCTAAACTCGGTCGACTGTTATCAATGGAAATATTATATGAAATGAATGAAAATCCCATGTATGGATGCTGGATTGGGATTAGTCTTTGATCTGAATGATAAAGGGGATTAGGATATTGATTGTGCGATGAGTCGAAGCGGGGCTGAATGCTTTGGGAATAAAATCATAATGAAAAGCAATGGGGATTAGAGAGATTGAAAAGGTGAGATGAGAAGAAAAATCAAAGGATAATAAAAAAATGTTCTACAACTAACCTGGAATGAATGGATTGAATGCCTGGGAAATGGAGCTCAGATGAACTCCAAGGTGACTGCTCTACAAGTCTGCTGCATGGAGCTGAATACTGCACTACTGCACATGGAGTACAATTAAGATCTACTCGATTCCCAGAGTCTCTAAACCAGGGGGGCGGGATGGGGGCGCTCCTGAAAGAAGCATGTGTGGAGTAAGGCTTATCCCAGGAGGGAGATGAACTTAGACGAAAGAAAAGACACGAAGAAAGGCTTGAGATTCTCAAAAAAAGCCTGCCCGCGCCTCCACAACAAAATGGCCACACAAGACAGGCGAGAAATGGAAAGAAAGACAAAAGTCAGTCTCCTTACTAGTCCCCCCATACCCTTTGCCCTTTCCCCACCTATTTTGTCTATTTTAGCAGTTTGTCCAGCTTTTGCTTCCATTTCCTTCGAGTTCCAACTCATTTCTCATGACGATTTGTGCCTTATCAGGGCTTTCTAACTCCATGGGGCCTGGAATCACCTCGACCATTAGGAGGGAATATCCCCATTCGGACTCCACTCTTTATCAATATCTAATTTGGATTTTTTGGGTGGATTTCTAACAAACTTTGAGCTTGGACGAGTTCCTCAACCCGCTTCCCTTCGAGTGGGGATTTTGCTGTTGAGATCAAGGAGAGGGCTCGGGATGAAGAGGCATCAGACGTCGGAGCCGGTGATGTTGGCCTGCTAGATGATGCATTCCCTTTCATGCCTTCTTGCCTGCCTTCCGTTCATGCCCTCGGGCTCGCGCATTCCACCACGCCGCTAGAAATGAAAATGAATCCTACCCTACTGACTTACTAAGAATCCAATTTCGGGATGGGAAAGTTCGAGGCTTGAGAAGCGTGTTGGAACATCCTCCGCCCGTCCTCCGTCGTCACTCAAGGTCTCTCACGACGCTGTCACCATCGGGATGGAGTACCAGGCTCTGGAAGATGGGTTGTTCGGTTAGACCTGAACTAAAATGGAAGGGAAGTTAGTTGTTTTAAGAAAATTTGGGTGGCTTATATAGGAGAAATAAGTGATTGTTAGGTGATTTGATCCAATGGCGTAGATTAGGGTGATATAGTCTTGATGATTGACAGAGTAGAATGGAGGTTGATGGAGAATCAAAGGTTAGAAAAATTGGTGAAGATGGATCGTTGACACAGTGAAATAGAATAAGGTTAGGGTTTCTTGGAGAAGATGAATGTGGTGCTGATACGTGTCAACACCATAAAATTCCAAGTGCCAAAATGCTTTATAATAAGGTTATTTTGAAAAAGTGTAAGAATGAAAAATGTAGAGAGTTAAATTATTTAAAATATGACATGTTTTACTTCTATAAATATTTTATATTATGTTTTATAAACAAAGTACTAATAAATATACATATAATATACTTTATAAATAGATCTTATATTTTAAATTGAATATTTTAATAATTAAGGTACTATTTGTATATTTTATTAATTTATATAATAATATGTGCGGTTTGTGTAAATTTTTATGAATTTTATTAATTTACTCTACATAAATTAGTAAATACATTAATATTCATTGTAGTACATTTTGGACTATTTAGGTGAGTTTTTGATTTATATAAAATATTAAATAAGGGTTTTTAATGTTGGAATTTATTTTATAAATAAACTATGATATATAGAAAATAACTAAAAATACTAAATTAGTTGTACTTTAAATAGTATGTATAGAATAAATTAAACAACTCAGAAACCCCGTTGCCATTAGGTCCAAAAATTGACTTTTTGCAACGTACTTCATTTTGGATGAGACTACCTTCATTATTTAGAGAATTTTATATCTTGAATTTAATGATGAGTAGAGTGAATTTGGAGTTTGTATGTTGAAGTTACAAGGTTCGGAATTTGAGAAATTGATAATTTGGAGTTCTGATTACTTGGCATATATACATGTTAGAGTTTTATTTATTTATTTTTTAATATATTTTTACATATTTTTATCTACACAATGGTGAAGAGTTTGATGTAGAATATATACATATGAGTTAAATGTAATTATGTGAAGACTGTACATATATAATAAATCAATGTAATTAATATTTTATAAATAGAGTTATTTATTCTTAGATATTCTGCCTTATCTCCCCATACTTTATTGTTTCTCGACCAAGCCATGCTGACTTAGTCTCGGGGGTTAGGTTATATAAATATATCTTGCAATTATATCTATATTTTCTAAGTCATACTGTACAATATATACATATTTACAGTCTGCCTTGCTTTCTTTATTTTTATTTTTTTATATCTTTTTAGTGCATAAAAATGAGTTTTATTCATGAATGTATTATTGATAAAAATGAATATTAATGCATATTTACATGTATTTATTAAGTATTTTAAGACAAAATACGACATAAATGTTAATGAATCACAGACTCATCATCCCCCTATACTTAAACTTTGCTAGTCCCTTAACAAACACTTATTTGAAGAATAAGGAAAAAGAAAGTTAGAATGAATTTGTTTTCCTAAACCAATTCATGAAAACAGACAAAAGACAAAGCATGATCGAGCCTTAGAATAAGCATTTTATCGGAGCCTTAACCAGGATTAGGATTTTAGTCTTAACAGTACTCAAATTCCACAAATCCCTATTCAGGTTCAATTCAACAACCAGTGAAGATCCACTCATGCATCACGCTAACTCTTTCAACCTTGAAGTCAATTTGTATTATGTGTGAAAGGCGTTAGCTCTTCCTACTTAAGGAGGCGAAGAAACCGACCCCCCGATAATACACTCCCTAGCTTTCTCATCCAGCTGTTCGATCCTCGAGGAGGGGGATATTTCCTTTTAAGTTCATGTATGTGCTAGTTCGCAATGATGGTGGGAAGAAGTTAGAAGAAGGAGAAGAGAACTAGAGAGTGACCAGTGTAGTCGGATCTTCTTGTAAAGCTTGGCCACTGTAGCCAAGTATCCACCAAGATATGCATCCTATATGAATCTTGGACCATTTTTGATCAGTAATGTACTTTACAAAATTTTCCATGAATATAGAATCTTTTCCCCCTCCATGTTTTGGGGTCGTAGAAACAATTGCATTACATTCTTGTCTTCCCCGACAGATATAGAATCTTTTTTCTGCACATATTTTGAGGTCCTTGAAAAATTGCATTAGCAGACTATTCCTCATCTGAAGCTTTATTTCAACCCCACAGTTCCCGTCTTTAGACGTTTGCGCCACTAGACAAGGATGACAATGCACCACTAAAATGAACCGTCTTTCACAACCCCAAGCAAGTCGGGCTAAGTGCATAGTGCATGAGTTCAAAATTGATCCACTGTTGAAGAGTTATATGTATGACACTAAGTGCCCCACTTTGGTAAGCTTAAGTTGAATTCCGAACATGGTCCTATGGATCCCAAAGATTAAATCAAAGACATGCAAAGTATAAATTCTAATTCCTAACTACATTCCTTAGAATTAAGGTCAAATGCCAAGATCAAGCTCCACCCTGTGAACTATTTCCATCCCATAGTTTGAGAAATCAAATTTACTTTGAAAATGCAAATACATATGCAATAATGTTTTTTGTGAGATAAGTTTTCTGAGTTTTACTCATTTCTATGGATTTTAAGGATTTTATCTTTTTTATGGATTTTAAGACTTTATTTTAAGAGTTTTGTAGACTTTTCAAATTTTTTAAATAACTAAATTTGATAAAATTTTAGAATATAAGTCTCCAATATTTTTTTGATTAAATAACTAATGTGTTTTACAAAATTTAACTACAAAGATTTTAAATATTAAATTACTTTTACACATTTTACTAATCAGGATTTTAAAATAAGTATTATACATTTTTTAAATACACCTTTTAGATATCAATTTTAAATAATGATTTTAAATAGGAATTTTACATGGATTTTATTTATTTACCAAGCTTTTATAAATACTTAATAAATAGCTTTTAAATATATTTTACACAAACCCACATTTTATGGATTATATATATAGAAAATACATAAAAGTATGAGTTATGAATAAAAGTGTATATAGGATATATATACACCCCCTATTCTTGGCTTGTGCTATGTCCTCATAGTACCAAAAGGAGAAAAAGGAGGACATAACTTGTGCTATGTAAGTGAGTGAAAAGAATGAAATATGAGAAGTCAACAACCTTGCTATACTTATGATCTGGTCATCGTAAGTATAGTAGAGGACAAAAGGTGAGGTGGCTGAGGGCACAGAATAAATCGATGAAAGAGAGAAAACAATCTCAATGGGATCACTCGGTTCCCCTATACTTAGGATTAGGTATCCTAAGTATATAAAAGAATGTGGCAAAAATTATAGATGAGTGGTAGGTGTGAAAGAATATACAAACAAGAAGAGTAAAAATAAAAGTAAGAAAAATAAAAATCAATGGAAACAATCACCCCCTATACTTAGGATATGATATCCTAAGTATAAAGATAAGAAAAAATGGGGACGATTGGGATCTAAGAAGAATGTACAAGTAGTGTGTGCTCCAAAAACGAAAGGTCTCAAGGTCTCTATATAGGAGAAATGAAGAGAAAGAGTAGTCACAAGTCATGTACACTACCATTCTGACTGTGTGGACATTCCCATTTTCTTTTTAATTTGCTAGGAAAGACTTTCAACCATGCATTGAATAGACAAACCTTCTGTCTAAGAACAAAAGTCTTGTGACGAATGTGTCTGTTATGCCACCTCTTCATCTTGTCCTTATAAATGAGAGAGTTCTCATATGTCTGATTTCTAATCTCAACGAGCTCATTCAAATCTATCTTCCTCGTAGTTCTATCTTTCTGCATATCAAGTGATACCTCTTTGACCGTCCATTCTGATTTGCGCATGATCTCTAAGGTCAAACGGCATGTCTTTCCATAAACAATCCTAAATGGAGAAGTACATAGGGGTTCTTATATGCAATACGATATGCCAAAAGAACTTGGTGTAGAAGCTGTGACCAATTGGCTTTCCTGTCAGGTCGTACCAACTCCTGAAGTATGTATTTCACCTCCATATTTAAAACTTCAGCCATGTCATTTGTCTGTCGGTGGTATGGGGAAGCTACTATGCAATCTATAGCATAATTCTTCACTATCTTCTTCTTATCTTTGTTAATAAAATGGCTACCTCCCATCAGATATGAGAATTTGTGGGATCCCGAACCGTAAAATGATATGTTCCCTGAGGAACCTACAAATTGTATTGCAATGGTTCATACGAGTATAATCTCCCCCATATGCCAACATAATCTAGACACAAAAATATATACTCAAAGCCACTACTAGAAGGAAATGGGCCCATGAAATTGATGTCCCATACATAAAAAATCTCATAAATGATCACTGGCCTCATCAACATTGCATCTCTTGCACTAATTATTCCTCCTATCTTCTGAAAAACTGGACAACTCTTCACAAATGTGCAAGTATCTCTCGTCAGAGTTGGCCACCAAAAGCTGTTCTGGAGTACCTTCTGTGTTGTCCTCTTCCCAGAATGATGTCCTCTTGTATCTAGCGAATGTCACAATATGAGGACACTATTGTATTCCTCTTGAGGAATACATCATCTGTAAACACAATCCTATCCCTCACAAAAAGGATCGGATCCTCCCAATGGTAGTATCGTGCCTCAGAAACTAGCCTGTCAAGTCGATCCTTCGGCCGACCCCGTTGACTCTTCCGTGTGACCAGAAAGTTCATTATATCAGCATACCACGAAAGCGCTGTCACTATAAAGATGCTCTCATCTGGGAATCTCTCTGCATTGTCTGACGAGTACTCATCTGGAGCTACTCTAATTGTAAATGGGAGAGGTGATCAACTACGACATTCTTTATTATAGTTTTGTCCTTAATGTCCAAATCGAATTTTTGAATTAAGAGAATCAATTTAAGAAGACACGCCTTAGCATTCTTCTTTTCCATCAAATATTCGATAGCTGAATAATCCGTGAAACTATAATATTGGAACTAGGAAGATAAATATGAACTTGTATAACATAAAAACCACTGGCATCATTTCTTTCTCTATCACTATGTATTTCCTCTTTGCATTGTCTAAAGTACGGATGGCATAGTGAATAGCAACTGGAAGTCCATTCCTACTCTGTCCTAATACAACCCCAATCGCGAAGTCTGAAGCATCCGTCATGATCTCGAAGGGAAGAGACCAATCGGGCAACTATAGGATAAGATCACTGATAATCATGTTGTTTAAAGTGAGGAAGGCATCAATACACTTGTTATCTATCAAAAACTCGATCTTTGTCGAATAACTCAGTATATGTTCATGCAATCTTGGATAAGCCATGTATGAATCATCTATAAAAACCAACATGCCCTAGAAAAGACGGCATCTGATTGACGTTGGTTAGTGGGTTCGAGATGCTTGATGACATCCATCTTGGCAGGGTCAACCTCCATACCTCACTTGGGGATGACATACCCCCAACATAATCCCATTTCTAACCATAAAACGACTCTTTTCCCAAGATAAAACGAGATTCACCTCACTACATTTTTGAAGTATCTGATCTAGGTGAATTAAACAATCGTCAAATGACTCACCATAGACCAAAAAATCATCCATAAAGACCTTGAGAAAGTTACCTACCATGTCTGTAAAAAGGGCTAGCATACACCTTTAGAATGTAGCAGGGGCATTACACAAACCAAAGGACATCTGTCTAAAGGAAAACGTGTCAAAAGGATATGTAAAGGTAGTCTTCTCATGGTCCTCAAGAGCAATGGTGACCTGATTGTATCTGGAGTAACCATCTATGAAGTAGAAGTACTCTTTCCTTACAAACCTCTCTATAACCTGGTCTATAAAAGGGTAGAGAAAAGTGGTCCTTATTTGTCACAACATTCAATCATCTATAATCAACGTAAACTCACCACGATGTGGTTACTCTCTTTGTAATATCCTCTCCACTCTCATTCTTAACCATTTGAATTCTCGACTTCTTCAGGACAACATGTAGTGGACTGACCCGTTCAGAGTTGGATATGTGATAAATAAACCATGCATCATACCGCTTCATGATCTCTTTCTTGACAACATCTCATAAAATGGGGTTCAGTCTTCGCTGAAACTCTCTAGATGGTTCATTGTCATGATCGAGATAGATGTGATGAGACCACAAAGCAGGATTTATCCCAAAGAAATTGGATATAGTCCAACCAATGGCCTTGTAGTTTCTTTAGAGAATCTCCATCAAGCAAGATTTTTGCTTTTCGGTCAAAGACAAAATGATGATGATCGGAAATTTTTGGTGTGGACCCATAAGGAAAGCATACTTCATGTTCGGAGATAACATGTTGAGCTCAGGTAAAGGGGAATCCGGTTCTCCCAACTCATCTGACTATGGAGTGAGAACTGTGCTGGTGATGAATGCATCTGCAATATGGTTATCCACCATCTCAATGTGCTCTAAAGTTGGATTAAAGAAGATATCTATGAAGTCTGAAATTACATCATCCGACTCTATCTTATGCTCATATATTTTATCAGAGAACTTCAGGGATTTATTTAATAAATAAAATAAAGGTGAACAAGTGTGTCGATGTAACCCTAAAAGTCCCTCAAATAAAAATTATTTTTATTGTCAAGCAAAGAGAAATAAAAAGAGAAGAATTATGATATTTATTTTTATGTATATCATATAGAATCGAACTCAGGGAGACTACAAGTCCCGAGGGTTATTAAACTCAAGAAAAATCAATGCGTTAAAGAAATATTTTTCTTTTCAATTTTTAGTGTTTTTATGGGAATTTTTTCTTTTTATATTTTTTTATGAAATTTTAATTTCTATATTTTTTTGTTTTTTTTCTAATTTTGAATTTTTCAATGATTTTTAATTTTCCAAATTTTTATAATTTTATTTTTAAAATAAAATAATAAAGAAAATATAGAAATAAATAAAACAAATAACTCTTTTTGAATTTTTAAAATATAGTAAAATATGTAGAAAATTCAAATAAAATTATTTTTTGTTTTTTTATATTTTTTTACTAATTTTCTATTTTTTAAAGATTTTTAGATTTTTAATATTTTCGAAACAATTTAAAACAAGAAATAGATAAAACACAAAATCAAGAAAATGTTTTTGAATTTTTAAAACAGGTAATACAAAATAAAGAAAATATGCACAAACAAGAAGAGTTTTTTTCAATCTTTAATAAATGCTATTTTATGTATTTTTGTGAATTTTCAGTAATTTTATATGAATTTTTAGTGTTTAGTATTTTACATTTTTTGGTTTTTAGAAAGAATTTCAAAATATAATTTCTATAGAAATTAAAACAAATCAAAATGCATAAACTTGATTTTTTTTAATTTTTCCCAATGATTTTTAATTTTTATTAATTACATACTACAAATAAGGCAACTTTAGGAGGTTTTTAAATTTTAAAAATAATAAAACAAATTATCCCAGTAAATAAAAAATAGGGGTGGTAGTTGTTATGAACAGGTATTTAAAGGAAATTTTATGGAATTTTTGAAGATGATTTGTTAATTATTAAGCGAGATTAATAAAGAAATAATTAAACATATACACATGGACTTAAACACAAGCAAATATATTTCAGGTACTGAACTAATAACAAAATAATGAATAAAAGGCTGAAAATACAATTTACTTAAAAGGGGGCATGTGCTGACGCATGTGAGATGCGCTGGCACGAACCCTGATGTATTTAAGTATTTCTAAGGGGGCAAACGATAATGAAGAAGCATATGGTATTTTATTGCAACTAGACCAGAAAAGCTCACGCAAAGCTCGTGAAGCAGCTCAACCAGGATGAAATAACAATTATAAAAAGTAATTAAGGTCACTATACAATTATTCACACATGACAACACATGTTCTGGTAAGGACTCTTTTACAACATAAAAACAAGCAAGAGCTGAAGTGAAATTTATTCACCGAGACATGTGCATGGCACATGAGGGACCAAGGGCTATGTTGCTACTGATCGGATCTGGATCGACGGCTATGCTTTGGGCGTTATTGGATGGCTTGGATGCAAATTGGACGAATTGTTCTTGATCCAACGACAACGAGAGGATGTGGAAGAACTCACATGGGGGTCTAGGGCACTAATGGTCGGTAGCTGAAATTAGAGCTCCCATGTGTCGAATCAAATCTCTAGTAAAATCATGTGCACCTGCAAATAAGTCCCTTACTTGGAGGGTAATCTCCGACCCCATTATTAAGCAAAAAATAAAAGAAGATGAGGGAATAAGTTGACTCCCGCAGAGGGTGGTTGAGAAGGAATCGAGTTTCTAGATCTGATTGGATCTGGGGAATCAGACATGGAAGGAAGCTGGAGAAGAGGTCGGGGATGGTGATCGAAGGGTCAAATTTGAAGAATAACACTGATGGACCTCCGATCAAGTTGATCGGAGTCTGGTCAGAAATGGATCTGATCTAACGAATTTAAACAAAAATACAGAGAAATAAAGGCAGAATTTAAAGGAAATTACCTAGGCTTAACCTACAGATGAAATGGAAGATGTCACGACCTCGATTCACGACAGGAAGCGAAGATAATAGACGTAGCAATGGAGGACTCTGGCGACGTAGGTGGATCTTTCTCCCACGTGGTTCCTCGCTCTCCCGATTGTAGAGAACTCGAGACTTGTCACTACTCTTCCTCTAGGACTCAACCTCGGGCGAAAAACCAAACGAACTCAAATCATATTTGGATGAATGATCTCGAGGATATTTTATAGGTGCGAAGCCGGGCGAATTTTGAAATGGGAATTGCACGCAAACTGAGGCTGGAGTGTGAGATTATTAATCGAGCGAGTGATATGGTTATTCATGCAACAAAATTGAAAGAGAAATCAGGGATAATTGGGTAACAACTCGACTTTGAAATATAGGAGAACAATGGTTGATGGACCACTTTATTCGAGCGAACGGTTGGACTGAGATGTTGGCCTGGATCAAATCACCAGGGTTCGACCAATAAGGACTAAGTCCGCTAAAGGACAAAACCACTAAATGACAAAATATGGTAAAAAGGTAAAATAAATTAGAATAATTGGAAAATGAATTCAAAATAAATAACTTTATAAATAAAAATGTTAATAAATAATTAAACTTATTTATGGTGATTTTTATTAATTAAAATAAATTAAATAATTAGAAGAAAATAAATATTTACCTTTATTCATATGTATATATACCTATATATACAACATTGGTTTGTTAATTTACAACATAATTTAAGGATTTTAAAGACATTTTTATTTAATTTTTACGAATTATTTTATTAGGTTAAATAAATAGGAGTATTTACAATATAGGGAAGTGGTACATTTACAATATATACGTGATTTTATTTTTGTTTTTTTATTCAATTAATTTTATTTGCATTTTATATGGATCAAATATAATATAAATACATATTTAAAAATACAATATGTACAAAACTAAATGGAAATAAATAAAAAATAAAATCAATATAGTTTATAATATAGAGAAATTTACAATATACTCGAAAAAGCCACTTTTCACATCTTAACTCTAACTTTAATGAAACTGCTTTCATTCTAAAGCTTATTTAAGTTTGAATACAATGAAAGTGAGTCTGGGTTATTTTGAATTTTTATGGAGAAGATATTGATCTGGCAAGTTGAGCTTTGCGCTTTTTCAAAGTGATGTTATTTTAATTATATACAAGTTCTCTTATCGCAATTATTTTTAATATTTGAAACTTATTTTATGTACAAGTTCCAAGAAGAAAATATTATATTTGAGTTGAGTTAAATGCTAAATAAAATAATAGAAGAAAATAAATAATATATATTGATGCATGTACATGATGAATATACATATGTGATAAATACTTTTTTATTTTTCTTAGTGAAGGATTTATCTCCCCCTACTTTATTCCTTGTCGATCAGGTCAAACCTTGACCTAATCTCAAGGTTAGAGTCAACATGTATTTATTTAATATATATAATTTTCTAGTTTTCCTTATTTTTCCTTTATTTATTTATTTATTTTAGGTTAAAAATATGATAAATATATAATATTTACACAAGAATAAGAATTTATAAAAAGAAGGATTTATTGATATTTATAAGTGTTTTATAAAAGACTTTAAGCTAAAATAAATGAATAAAGATGATGAAATGCATATTCATCATCATCCTCAGAAGGAGTAGAACTAAAGAACTCAAATAAGTGATGGTCCGGTCTAGATCATCTGAAATGGATGAATCAAGCAAACTCTCTGAAATATCTGCAATAAACTCATCAATTTGATGATCCATCTGACCAGTCTCTATGCTAGTGTACAAGCTTTCCTAAGAAATTCTGCTAACTGTATTGTTTAAACCCATCCTCTACTAGGATATCATGGGCTTCAATCTGATACCTCTCAAGGTCATCGCAAACCTCATCCATGTAATCACAGCTGGCTAAAGAACTCATGTCATCTGAATTGTGTGTAGACGCAACACTAGAAATGGATGATTCTCTTTTCATATCAATATGTATTTTCTTGCCATCGATACAAAAAGATACCTTCCCAGTATCATAGCCAAGAGAGACTCCGCGGTCTGCAAGAAAGGCCTCTCGAGAATGATCCGGGAAAGGTGCAACTGTGTAGGGTAATCCATGTCCATGACAACAAAGTCCATTGGGAATTGTAGACCTTGCACAGTTACAACAATGTTCCTCAAAACACCCCTAGGTCTCTTTATTGATCGACCAGAAATCGAAGGATCATGTATGATTTGTAAAGAGGACCTAACTTGAGTTTATCGAGTAATGAAGATGGTAACAAATTAATAGTGGAATCATTATCTAAGAGAGTACGATCGAATGTTGTAAT
This sequence comes from Ottelia alismoides, assembly GCA_037367405.1. Lineage (NCBI taxonomy): Eukaryota > Viridiplantae > Streptophyta > Magnoliopsida > Alismatales > Hydrocharitaceae > Ottelia > Ottelia alismoides. The sequence goes on from JAZKJV010004426.1 coordinate 456,935, forward strand.
GGAAATCTCGCATCTGACATAATGAGCACTTGAATCTCTTTTTTTGGGTAACTTGTTCTAAATTGCACAAGACGTGGCCTTGGTATAGATATGCTCCTCAGTATGTGACTTCCTTTTCCTACATGTTGTACATCTATTCGTCAACTGTTTCTTGAGCCTAAGAAAATGATCCAAGCATCATGGAGTGGAATCTTAAAAAATATTTGATTTTTTAGTAATCTCTCAGCTTTCGGAGTCACATCATTCTTTTTAGATTTTTTTTCTTTCCTTTACCAAATAAAGCATTATGGAAAGGAACAAATTCAGGAACAACAAAGTTCTCATCTTTATTCATCTCAATGGAATTGGCTTGTACATTGAGAGTAACAAATTTATGTACAAAACTGTCAAACACAGGAAAATAAATTTCTTCAGGAGTATCTGCATGGGTTGGTATAGAATCATTGTCAGAATTGCCTATGTCCATGTCTATTGTCTTAGCATCACTCCCGTCACTAGAATCACATGGTGCTCCTCTTCAACATCAGAATGTAACTCCTCATGAACAGATTGTCGATCCTCATCATGTATAGCTTCCTCCTCAGCTAGATCATGTACTTGTGGTTGTCTACCGCTCTTGAGATGAATGTAGTTAGCTAAAAATTCAGGAAAAGTGACCTTACCAAAGGATCTGTATGTGCTCTCTACCTAATCTGAATGGTGAAGCTTGTTGTTTGGATTCATCTATGGTTATGCTGAAAGGGTAGTCTTGGGCGCATATAACTCATCAAGGCGATGGTTAACTCGCTCCATCTCAGTCTTGTGGGCTACCTGGAGCATACTCAGCATATCCATAATATGGTTCAGGGCCAAAGACTATGCTGACAACTCATGCTCAATAGCCTACTCATGGCTCTCTGATCTCTCCTGCCTAGAAGAAGTGTGCAAAGGCTGAGATATACAATGTTGTGAAGATCACTGAGGTGCAGAGTGTAACTGCTGCTGCTTGTGCTGGTAGTATGGAGATGAAGACTGGTAAGGATGTACTGGTTCGTATGGAAAGAATGATGAGGCTGGTGCTGCATAAATTATCCTCGGTGCCAGTTATGTGAATGACCATGCTGCTGGTGCATTGCTATAGTGTATGGTGTACGCTCTCGGTGTGATGTGTGGTAAAGACTGGTAAGGAACTGGAGCATGCCAAATCCCATTAATCTCAAAAGTGGGAGAGGCATCAACATTATCTGTTGTAGGAATAGTGATTTCGCTCTGATTGGTTATGGACGAATTCTCAGGCCAAGTGATCTGTGGAATCTCAGTAGAAGGTCCGGCCTCACTCTGTACAAAATATATCTGACAGGCAATAGGAATAGGTAAAGATCTCTGCATAAATTGAGGCATAGGTGGATGATGGCTCTGTATCTTAATCTTAGCCGCCTTCTTTGCTAAATCACTCATCTCTTCAGGAAATGAAGCAAGCTTCTCCATCTCTCACAACTTCTGCAGCTCCTGAATCTGCTTCTGAATCACGTCAACTACAGAAAGTTTCTCACAAATCAATCCCATATCAATAGACCGCGAATTAGACTCAGTTATGTTGGCCACCTTCTGATGATCTCAATGATATGGTGGTTGTGTGGTCTTCTGATATGCTCGAGTGGAATCAACAACTATGGAGTTCTCGGCCATCCCTTCATAGATGGTCCAAAATGACTCGACATCTTTATTCAAATAACAGCTGCCACATGCAGCACTAACCAATCCCTGAATGTCAGCATGTAATCCTTTAAAGAAATTATGAACCAACAACTTCCGTAGAATCTCATGATGAGTGCATTTTTCTATCATGTCTTTGAAGCGCTCCCATGGTTCATGGAAAGACCCATGGGAGTGTTGACAAATTTGAGATTTGGTTCCTCATCACATTGGTATGTCCAAGAGGAAAATATTTACATAGGAATGTGGACCTCAGATCTTCCCAAGTAGAGATCTCTCTCCCTAAATGGTTCAACCAGTAAAGCATCTTATTTGCTAAGGAAAATTGGAAGGCCTTAAGGCATACAATCTCCTGCCTAATGTTTGTGTAGCTAGCCGTATGACAAATCATCTCAAACTATTGTAAAAAGCAGAACGATTCCTCCGTAGTATTCCCATAGAAATTTGGAAGAAGTGATATGAATGATGGTATGAGATCATATGAACCCTGATTCAATGGAAAATGAATCCAATGATGTAGCGTACCCGCTCCAGGGTTATACTCATCACGTAATGTGGCTATGAGAATGACTGCAATTGGTGGGTTCCCTCCCCCAGCTCTCAATGTCTCAATCTCAACCCTAAGTTCTTCCTAGACTCTAAACTACTCCTTAAGTTGTGTACTCATCTACTGCAACATATTTAGAATTCTACAGTTGCCTCTGATCCTGTATCTGGTCTCTCATCACCTGATATATTCTCAACTGATCCTTTCCCTCTTGCTACCATGTTGTCTCTAAACTTGTCTAGAAAGGAGAAAGCCTCGTAAGCACTGAGTGAAAATGTGCAGGAGAAAAAGAAATGTCGAGGTGAGGATCTTCCTTGACTAAAGATCTAGAATGAGAGGGAGTCTGGGTCTGATCCACCTCATGATTAGGTGAAACTTACTTGGGAGGATGGTCATCCTGAGTTAGTGAAGACATATGTACCATGGTAAAGTGATGATGGAGGCGTGGCAAAGTCTGAGTGTAAAGTCAGTAGATATGTCATCTTCAGGGTCTAAAGATATGAGATATGAGCATGATATCAATTCAAGAGATAAAATAGAGGCGTGTCAAACAAAGAGTCACGCACGCCACAAACAAACACAATAGCAACCTCAAAGTCACCAACTTCACACAATGATGATCGTAAGAGTTCAATCATTAATCTTTTCAGTTTTAAAGTTGGATGATCAAACAATTATGTTAAACAAGGACATAGAGTGAGTTGCCCTGTCGCCCAACGTACATCTTTACACCCCCCAATCAATAGACCATCTCCCCGGGCTGCCGGATTATATCAAGCCCAAAGAGGAAGGTAAAGCAGAGCACACCAAAACGACTGCTATGGTCGAAGGCAAGTACTTGCAGCTCCCAAGTACCAAGGGTCAGTACCTATAGACTTAAGGCACAAGTCCAATGTTTTGAGCTCTAATCTTTAGCTTGTTTGTCCTCACCTTCTCACGTCTGGAGTGTACCTGCAATAGGGGATTGCTCTCCCAAAGCAATTAAGTCCAATTATATATTTTTTATTTATTTTTGGTTGAAGTTTCAAAAGGAATTTTTTTAATTTTATAGTTTTCACTTTTTTAGTTTTTCAACAAAAATAGAGATCATACCTAGCTCCAACACTTTACATGCAAATGATCCATGCATAATTTTAAACCTAATTCTAATGCATGCAAAAAAGCAATAAAAACCGTAACCCTAAACATGTAGTTCTAGCATAATAATTGATTAATTTTTCAAAGTCGTATGATTTTATGCCTAAGTGTGGAATAGGGTTGTATGTTATATATTAGTCATATAATCAAACAAGCATGCACCCCTAGGCTCCACGAAATCACGAGAAACAAAAGAAAAAGCGGTCGAGAAAACCAAAAACCGTAATGAGGTCCCCCAATACCTGTGCTGGTGAAATAGACCCCAAGTGTATAATATCCGGGTACAAGTCAGGATGTCCTCAAGGGACCCCTTCTACTACAAATAGAAAAATGGAAAAATGTCATAAACTCTCTCTCTCTCTCTCACTAACAAAATAGAAAAGACGTAACTGCAAAAAGAAAATGCCGACTCACGCTGCTCCTTTGCAACTGACTCATAAAGAAAGAGCCGATCTCTACACTCTCAACTGCATCGACTTCCTAAGAAGTCGGCCTATCCTACAGACCCTGCATCACTTGTCAACACAAAAAAGTAAATAAAATCGAAACAAAATTGAAACTAAAAGAAAATCGATAAAACCTTATACAAAAATGAGAAACCAATCTAAACAAGGAGAAGAAAAATCACAAAAATCTCGAATCTTAAGTACAGCTAGCACCTCCCTGGTAATAGTGTCATTTTGATGATGCTCCCCTCCATGATTTTAATAAGGAGATCGTTGGATGTAGTACTCCCGAGGAGGAGCGTGATCAAAAGAAATAAAAGAGAGAGAGAGAGAGAGGATAGTGAATATAAGAAAATGCGTCTCTCTTTCTTTTCACTTGATATTAACTAGGTAAGTGTCCCTAGGTCGAACACAAGGAGATAGGAAGTATACCTAGGATTTGAGATTAGATGATTAATTTCTTCTTCACAAATTCTTTTAGTGATTTTTAGTTTTTATTCGTTTTAGTTTTTGCAATTTTGATTTTACTTTTATTCTGAATTTTTTATTTCATTTTCAAAAGTGGTTAATTTTAGAAAATGATGATACTATAAAATAGATGGAATATAGTGTAATATAATATTCTAAGTAGTGATTAAAGTGCAAGAAAAGGAATTGGATTTTTTAATTTTCAAAATAGAGAATACATTTACTATATAGTATATAGGTGGAGTATTATACATGTGATAATATATAGGTAAGTCATAAAATATAAGTAAAGATAAGAATGAAAACCGAGCAACGTTCTTGAAGAAACATGCCAAGAAAACTCAAAATGAATGTGATGTTCGAAAAATCAAAACAAATCATCTAAGCCATGAAAAACCTCTAAAACATAATAAAACCTTGCTAGAGTAGTTGTGTAACTATCCAAGAAAAATCAAAGAAAAATAGTGTCTAAAGAGTGTCCAAAATGCACAATCTGTATAGGGGTACAAATGTAATAAAAATTCCGAAAGAAATAAAATTGTTTTATGTTTAGGTCCCTACAAAGGGACCTAAATGCAAATTCTAAAATATCCGACAATATAGGAAAATTTCTTAAAATTGGATGGTTTATGTAGTAATTTCTCCACCCCTTCGTTATGAACGACTGAGATCAGGGCCATTGATCCAGGCCACGTGGTGCAAGACTATAAAACACGAGTTCTTCTCCAATTCTTCTTCAGGCAGCAGTGAAATCTTCGTCCCCCCGATCTTCAAGCGATGCAGTTAGGTTGCAGGCGTCAAGACTTGTTTTATGGTGGAGGATCTGAAATCGGAGTTGATCTCCAATAAGGCTTTGTGGCGGTGGGTCTCGATCAAGGATGGATGTGCTTGAACACTTCCAGATGAATCTTAGTCTCCTGACAGATGGAGTAATTGAGGTGAAGATTTAGAGGCAGAACCCCTCTATACACGGCAAAAATCGAGGTTGGTGGACCTCGTAACTGTTGCTTTATACAACTTCGAATGCTCATGTATACTGATGAAATTGCCTCATGTGACGATAGAACGTGACTCTCAATTGATGATGCATCCATCATTTACAATTCGATGCTGCAGAAACTCGTGTTGCAGTACTTCTCGCTAAGATGTGATGTCTAGATCCAAATTTTTTCAGATCAAATGAACATGCACGGATGATGATATGAATCAAGTCCTAAACTCAATCGACTATTATCAAATGGAAACATGATATGAAGTGAACAGAAATCCCATGCATGGATGAAGGACTGGGATTAGTCTCTGATTTGAATGATCAAAGGTGACTGTGATATGGAAGATTCATGGAGAAATGGATTGATTTAATTGTGCGATGATTCAAAGCAAGGCTGAATGATTTGGGAATAAAATCGTAATGGAAACTGAGGGTATGGTAGGGATTGAGAAGGCTGAGATTAGATGAGAAATCAAATTAGAAGGAAAAAAAAGAAGATCTACAACTAACCTGGCATGGATGGATCCGACGCTTGGGAAATGGAGCTCATATGAACTCAAAGGTGTTTGCTCTACAGGTCAGCCGCTTGGAGCTGAACATTGCAATGCTGTACATGATTCAAGGCTTTAGAATTGCCTTGGAACATCCTCCACCTGTCCTCCGTCGTCGCTCGAGGTCTCTCGTGGTGCTGTCACCATCGGGATGGAGTACCGGGATCTGGAAGGTGGGTTCTTCAATTAGAACTGAATTGAAATGGAAGGGGAGTTAGTTGTTTTAAGCAACTTTGGGTGGCTTATATAGGAGAAATAATTGGTTGTTAGGGCGATTTGATCCAATGGCATGGATTAGGGTTATATAGTCTTGATGATTGACATAGTAGAATGGAGATTGATGGAGAATCAAAGGTTAGAAAAATTGGTGAGGATGGGTCATTTACACCGTGAAACATAATGAGGTTAGGTCTTCTTCGAGAAGATGAATCTGGTGCTGAAACGTAACACCATAAAATTCCAAGAGCCAAAATGTTTTATAAATTATATAATAAATATGAAATATGGTTATTTTGAAAAATTGTAAGAATAAAAAATGTATTTTTAAATTATCTAACTTATGACATATTTTACATATATAAATAATATATATTATGATATATAAATACAATACTAATAAATATACATGTAATGTACTTTATAAATAGAACTAACATTTTAATTGAATATTTTAATAAATAAGGAACTATTTTTATATTTTATTAATTTGTATAATAATAAATGAAGGTTGTATATTTTTTTATGGATTTTAATAATTTACTGTACAAAAATTAATAAATACATAAATATTCAGTGTAGTTCATTTGGCTATTTTGTGAGTTTTGGATTTATTTAAACTATTAAATAAAGGTTTGATTATGGAAGTTATTTTTATAAATAAACTACAATATCAAGAAATATAAAAAATTTTCTAAAATAGTTATATTTTAAATAGTATGTACAAAATAAATTAAACAACCCAGAGACCACGTTGTCATTAGATCCAAAAACTGACTTTTTGCAAACGAACCCTGTTTTGTATGAAACTACCTTCATTATTTAGAGAATTTTATATCTTGAAATTTACAGGTGAGTATAGAAAATTGGAATTCTTATGATGGAGTTACGATGTTAGGAAGTTGGGAAATTGACAATTTAGAGTTTTGATTACTTGGCATATATACATGTTAGAATTTTTATTATTTTTTATTTTTATACATATTTTTATCTACGCAATGGTAAAATTTTGACGAAAAATATGCACATATGATTTAAATATAATGATGTGAAGATTGTACATATATAAAAATAAATGTAATTAATATTTTATAAAAAAGAGTTATTTATTCTTGGGTTTTCTGCCTTATCTCCCCATACTTTATTGTTTGTCGACCAAGTCATGCTGACTTGATCTTGAGAGTTAGGTTATATAAATATATCTTACACTTATATTTATATTTTCTAAGCCATATTGTAGAATATATACATATTTACAGTTTGCCATGCTTTCTTTATTTTTATTTTATTTTTAATTATGTATTTTTGAATGCATAAAAATGAGTTTTATTCAAGAATGTATTTTTGATAAAAAAATCAATATTAATGCATATTTACATGTATTTGTTAAAGATTTTAAGACAAAATTAAAAATTGTCCTAGATGAATGGAAAGGAGTGCTCGAGAGCGGTGCTATCAAAGGCAGCCTAAGGGACCTCCTTCCCATCATCGTGATGTAGGGATTTATGATGATAAGATCTGGAATGCAAACAAGATGAGAAATCAAACCCCCAATTCACCTACTCAAAACTGGAGCTGATGACCGTGAATGATCGATCGTTAGTCTTGTCAATTTTATTTTGCTGATCAGTCATGTTGGGAACCCGATGCTCACAGGAGACTGACCCAATCCCACAGTTAGTTTTTCCTAGTCAGTATTGGTGCAGACCATTTACCGGCTACCCGATCTGCTCAATCTGCTAAGTAAGTCCCGGATCGATTACCGGCAACCTGATGAAATCCTCACCGGAGAACAACCAACCACAAGACTAGTAGTCTGAAAGGAGTTCAGATATGGCTCTACCTAGTGTGCGTGCCACTCTCTCACTGTAGATAAATCAACCAATGAGGGCAGTGACTCTCTCAAAAACAAAGATTTTTAGATGAGGTGGATTTAGGGTCCAGTTTGCATTAGTAGTCCCAATTTTATTTGTTTTAACCTTTTTATGTATTTTCTGATAAAAATAACGTCTAATGAATTTTTTGATTTTTGGGGTCATTTTGAGTCCAATAAAACAGGGGGAGGAAGTTGAAAAAGCCGATGTGCGATCAAACACTATGATGCATGCAGAGATAGAAATGGCGTACCTGTCCCCAGCACTCTACATGCAGGGTGATCTGTGCATAAATTACACTATAGAAAATAAACTATCTAAATGATGCAACGAAGAAATCGACCTTAGATGAGCAACTTCTATTGATCATGAAGAATAGATAGCTAACTAATCAGATAGAGAGAGAGAGAGAGGCCTGAGTCCGGTCTCAAATGTCGATCGTGTCTACCACAACGGATCCTGCACGTGTTGTATACGACCTCTTGCGGTGCGTGGCCTCCCAATCGATTAAGTTAACTTTTTCTTATTTATTTTTAGCTAGGTCCAATTATGTTCTATAGGAACAGAATGAGCAAATAAATGTAGGTCCTTAGCTAGTTACATCACAATCAACAAAAGTCCTAAATCTAGGGGCTAAATCCTCGTGAATCAAAGGAAAATAAAGGCGATCAAAACAAAAACTGCTAAAAGTCCGGTAAGGTCCCCTAAGCATACCGGTGCTCGGTGAAATAGACCCTGATAAGTCCAAGTTCAAAAATGTCTAAGTCCAAAAATTATTACAATAATAATAAGTCTGCAGGAAAATAAAACTACCCTATCTACTATAACTATCTTCTCTTGCTCCTCCTCAGATGCGGGTACTCCAATAGAAAGCTGAAGCGTCCCCGGTGGTTCCTCGTATGCAAAGCATAGCAGAAATGCATCAGAAAACAATTATATCAAATAGAGATAAAGGAATAAGAAAAGTGAAAATAAAAGAGAAAATGACTACTAAGCCGTGCTCCTCGGCAATGATGCCATTCTAATAACCCACGAGGCAACTCAGGTTAAGTAAAATCAAGGGTCGTTGCGACCCGAATCACCAAGCGTTGGTCAACAAGAAAAAATAAACCACTCATAAGGATAAAAAATAAGCAAGCACAAATGTAAGCAGTTTCGCTATTTATTTTACCTGGTATAACAATTAGGGTCGAACACAAGGAGCACGAGTAAACTTACGAAGTAGTCAAATCTCAGAAATAAAAGAACATATTTTAGTAGTTTTTAATTTTTGCAATTTTTTAATTTTTAATAAAGAATAAAAATCCACTAATAAGGAAAATAAGGCAACCCACAAGTCTTTTTGGTATTTTAAGGTAAAAAATGCTCAGAAAATCAAGCTAAAAATATTTTTGGGGTTTTAAGGTTTTAAAGTGTTTTTGGTAATTTTATGGGGTTTTGCAAATGTTGTTGTGAATTTATAAAAATCAAATATTGCCTAAAAATTCAAATAGTGGACAACCGGGATTAAATTGCAAGTTAAAACTGCTTAAATGCCCTAAAATTCTGGATAGCAAATTTATAAGAAAATATGAAGAAAAACATACAAATAGGAACTAGAATGAGAATTTTTGGATTTTTCTTGAATTTTATAGAATTTTTTTATAATATTTTAGGTGTTTTGCTCTTTTTATAGTTTTTATAAGAATTTTTCAAACAAAATTGCTACAGTAGATGAAACACACAAAAACACACTAATAATGATTTTTTTCATTTTTTGAGATAATTTACGAGTTTTTATGTATTTTTAAAACTAGTCAGGACACTTTTTAGAGGTTTTTAATTTTTCAAAAATAATAAATGCAAACAAATTAACCCACAAAAATCATACTAAATACTATACATTAACAGTAGTTGGTGGTAATTTTTAGATAATTTTTGGGACTCATTTGCTAATTATTAGGTTAAATAAGAGACAAGTAGTTTGCAAGGACTTGTATGTAATTAAAATAATGGTCTTGACCTAACAATAACACGTCAAAAAGCACATGGTTGAATTTGCAAAAAGTCCAAGCAAGCACGCACGCAACATGTGAATCCGGCTCACAGGGGTATAAATGCAAATATCAAAAACTTGCCATTCAATTCAAAACATACTATTGGACATGTGAGCCGACGGCGAGCCATTATGCAATAAATGTTATTGCGAATATCATTCCCTAATCTGAAATGAAGAATAAATAATTTGCACAATAGGTCCCTTAGTACAATTAGGGTTATGTACCATGGCCATCTTGATAAACATACAACTGTTGATTCAAATATTGAATCATAGAGGCTGGTGCTTGGATGAACATCTAAAGAGTTGGATTGAGGACTCATCAAGCACCATCAAATGATTGTTAAGAGATGATCTCCAGCCTGAGTAGGAGATGGCAATCCTTTCTCAGTTAGACTGATATCTAATCGACCTCTTGATGCAGGTCCTCTACATAGGAATAGAGATTCGGAGGTGTCAGATTAGTTAGGTCAAAGAGTTGACTTAACGAGATCGAGATAACCAAAGTCCTATATCGTATGCTGTAATGATATAGGCACACATCCTCTGACTATAGACAGATGTGTTACTATATGTCTGAGTATGTACATTTGGCAGACCAATAGGTTGATGACCTAACCAAGGTCTATACACTGGTGGGCTGGTGTGTAAATAAGGGATATGAGTAATACGATCTCTCAAAGGGATCATACAGGTTCATTACTGAACCGGAAGACATGAGCTCACTCAAGAGATGTTGGGAAGACCAAATTCCGTGCACGGTCGTCTCGCTTTCGAAGCTTGACTGAACTTGTAGGTTTGATATATACTTTTGTAAAGTATATGATCAACACCTGGGTATGATATATGCTTCTGGAAAGTATATGATCGATACCAACTCCCAATGATCGAATGAGAAACTTAATGATAAATCCCTGAAGTAGATAGTGTAAAATTGATCTTATACTTCGGGATTATTCTGGGTCTTCCAGTGTGCAGGATGTACATGTATTGGGAATACCTGAGGGTGATGTGATCATAAACGATTGTATAACCATGACGCTTCCATTCCTAGGGAGTGATGAAACAGGTTTGGATTTTAGTGACTCCTCTCAGTAGAGAAGTAATCTAATCTTAGTCCAAATGTTGGACATTGATCTGAATGTGATTCAGATGCAATGAAAATATTAGATTTGCAGTCTTGATTTAATCAAGCATCTATGGGAGGCCCGAGATCAGTATTTGAGATGTGATCTCAATATCCAAGTCACTATACGTGGAACAATACAATCACCATGTCCTTATCTCCAAGTATTCGTGGAGAAAGCGCATTATCCTTGAAAGAGTTCAGGATAATTTCATTATTGATATATGTATCCAAGCATTGACAAAATGGATAATTAAATGTGATTTAATTATCATGAATAATATGAATTTGATTCATATTATAAAGAGAGTTATCTTAGATAATTAAATGTGATTTGATTATCAAAGATGTGAATAATGTGAATGCGATTCACATTATTTGGGCACATGAGAATAGTGATCCAAGATGATTAAATGTAATTTAATTATCATGGATATGAATAACGTGGATAGCACTATCCATATTAATCATATATATATATATATTATAAATATGATTTATAATATAAAAGAGAGAGCTATTTGTAATTTACATTTGTTAATTAAATGTTAATGTGAATTGGATTCATATTGAATATTAAATTGAAAATGTAATTTACATTTTATTTTGGGTTGTGAATATGATTCATAAATTTTTCAATGGCAAGATTGCAATGTCTACAAAATATTTGTGAATTATTTTTGTAGAATAATTCGCAACAAAAGTTGTTGCATAATATTGGAGATTACATAATAGAGATGAGAACCACCTTCCATATATATGGAGTGGACGATCACCACTCCTATTAGGAATGTGTGGCCGTCCCCTCCTTCCAACATGGAAGGAGGCACTCTCTCTCCTATGATCTCCATAAGATCTTGATTTAATTGATGATTGAATTATATTGATTTATCAATATAGATTTAATCTAAATTAAAATAATTGTTGTTGGTTTTTACCAACACAAATCTTGGCCATTAAAAGAAACACAAATCAATGCCAGCCATTGGATTTGTGTAGTCCATGGATTGAGATCCATGGATCCCAAAATATTATAAAAGGAGAGGTACCCCTTTGCTCTTCTTTACATATACACACCAAGAGAACATAAGTCTTTCTTTCTCTCTCTCTCTCTCTCTCTCTTTCTCTCTACACGCCTACTCTCTCTCTCTCTCTCCCTCTCATGGCCGTCCATCATGGATGCCCTAGAGAGGTTCTCCATCGCCACAGCATCGTCGTTATGCTTCCCGATTGTCTGCTCGTGGATCTCCGTCTCCTTCGGTGCGCCTCGCTCGTGAAGAAGACATCAGATCTCGTGTGTCGAGATCAGGAGATCCACCACTTGGATCATCAACATGGATTGCGAGAAGCACGCGATTCATCCTGCGCTCACAAGCGTATCCTCCGTCGAATCAGACTTGAGACAGGAGGTCTCTTCGTTTAGAGACTCGATCGCAATCACGCTTCAAGAGGTAATCCTATTACTTGTTTGTGGTTTAGACGAAACGATCCGAGAAGTGTTCTTGAATCATGTGGTTTCGTCGCATGAAAATTTAATTTCCGCTGCATAGAATAACTGGTTCGACTAGTCATTCCTCGTCGTATTCGATACGACGCTCACGCTTCCATGATGCTCCTGAGGATCTAACCATATCCTTCAAGTGGTATCAGAGCCTTAGGTCGAAGGTTTTGGATACGATCCGTAAACCTAGGACGACTTGGGTTCGTTAGGGTTGCGAAAGTTTTATCGCATTTCATTTTCGCATCTCTATTTTGTGATTATTTTCGGCCCTGTTTAAATTGTTTAAACACAAAAATAATAATAGAATTTTGTTCCCTATTAAATAAGAAAACCATAGGATCTGAGTTTAAGTAATTTGGATTCCGTTTGCTCGAGATATGGTTGTTTTAATGAGCATGTATTCACTATTGCGGGAACTGCGAATCTTAACATGATTAATGAGTTAATTACTGTTTTGATCCGCCTCGAAATGCATAAAATATCACTTAAGTTCTGTACTAAATCAAATTAGCAATCTATGAAAATTGATTTGGTCTAATTTGGATTTAAATTGATTGAGATATGTTAATTTTAGTGAGTAGGGGTCACTGCTGAAATTACAGTCCTAATCAAGAACCATGTGATTGTCAATTAATGAAATTAGTTGTTAATTTCATGAAATAATTATGGAAACTATTTGAGAAATATTGAATGATGATTATTTCCTTAATTGACATGACCTCAACCAATAAATTGATTAGATTTGATCTAGATCAAAATTGGAAACATAATCAACAAACTCCTTGCTTGAATATGATTGGGAATTTGTCTAGCAAATTTCCTTATAATAAAAAATATTTTGATTATTACTATATGCTATAATTTCGGTTGAAGAACCAATGATCATCTCAAGTACACATTGATCTATTTGGCATTATCCATTCCTGAGGTGGATATGGTGTCTAGTCGGAGAGCATTGGGGTAGCGGGTTGCAACGTATGTGGTCCGTCCCACTCTCGTCGGTACTGGCCATGACAACGGGTAGGGACTCGATAATGCCGGAGAAATCAATATGTATTTTTCTAATTATTAAAAGTCGAATTAATACGTACTTTGAGATAATACCATATATATTCAAGTAAAACCAATCAAGTTTGTTGATTGAATTGGATTGATAATTAATTTAATATGATTGAATTAATTATGTCCAAATTAAAAACACTCTTTTTATAATAGATGTGTTATTTCCCTTGGAAGAATTAATTATGTGAATATGATTCACGATAATTAATTAGAATTTGAATATGATATGGAGGATCACATAAGTGCATCCATGGTCTCCCGTCAAGGCGAAGGGTTCCTTCGCCAGGGATTGTATGTAGGAGACGCTTGTCCGAAGTGACAGCTCCTATATGCAAGTGCATCTGGATCGTGCTCTTTGCTTCTCAAAAGAGTAAGGCCGTATGTATAGTGACCCCAATATCGGATCCTCATATTATTGGGGCGATATTGGATTGCGCATAGCGAGTACTATTCCTGTTGACGGTTGGTTCAATTAATGACGGGTCAACATCACCTTAGGGGTGGTGGGCCCAGGTGTTAAAGACCGAATTGGGAGATGCAAGTTGGACTTGCAAGGTGGAATGTGTTCCCGCTTCTTTTTATCCCAGTTGCAGATTCTCATATTATTGGGATGTAACAAAGATAAGGAAGGAGATTCCAGATCTTGCTGAGATATAATGGTAAGTATATCTCTTACATTGAAAGTGATTAAGGGAATGAACTTTCAATGTTGACAAGGCAAGACAACTTTGATATAAAAATTCCTAAATCAAAGTAAGATATATATTTATACATGTTTATGTAAATTTCTTATTTCAGATAATCCTTCTTTAATCCCACTCAATGTTATACTCAATAATAACCAGTAGAATATCATGGATTGGACCCATGATCCAGATATTGTACTTGCAATTGGGCACATAATGTATGTGGTTGAAATATGCAAGTTTCCTCATAATAATGAGGAATGATAATTAAATAGACAATAGGACTAAAACCCTGGGGTTTGTATGTCTCTATAAGTCTTGATCTCATCGAATGTACTTTTGAAGTGACATGTCGATAATGATCGTAATTATCAAATAATCCTTATAAAATCTAAGAAGATGTTCTAGCATACATATGTGATCTCGACATATAATCATGAATGACATGGTTCTCCGCATTATGCAGAATGGTGGCTCTATAGGAGATGATGTATTCAAATTGTTTGAGTACCTACCTGATCCTAAGTTTTAAGAGTTTAAATGGATGTAGATACGATGAGTGTCATCATTCTACTATCTATACTCTAGTCATTCATGAAGCTTCATAATATTCATATTGTATGAATTGAATGTTGAAATACTCTTACATTGAAATTTTTGATTTTAACATAAGAGATCCTTGGTCTTGAGCAATGGATGATTATAGATAAAGGGAGCGCAGTGGAAGCATGGGTTGGACCCAAGTAAGAAGTATATTCAAAGACTTGATTGTACTTCTGTGACTTCCATATGATATCCAAAGAGTTGTATGAATGCCAATACTGCAATAAGTTGATGTGTTGATAGGTAGACTATCAAATCTATCTAGAATCCTTAGAGAAGGAATCAGATAGTACATCAGAATAATCTATATATAATCATTGAAATTGACTTACTTATTTGATAAGATAAAGTCTAATAATTGTATCTCAATCTTCTAATGACACTTGCAATTAGTTGCATCTGTATTAGAATGTTAGAAATTTGATCTTAAGGTTTATTGGTCATCCATGTTGGAAGTGATGCAATTGTTGCAATAATTTCCATTGGATCAATAGACTTCATATTTTCAGTGGGAGCCCTTAGTCTTAGAGAATGTCTATGTAGAATACACTCATTGTTTATTTCTAAATGTTGGAAATAAACATGAATTCTGTAATAGACCTATCATAAAGAGTTATGATAGAGATATTTCAGATAGTAATCTAAAATCTAGTGGACTCTACTAAATTAGAAAACTAATGAATGGTTCATTAACATTTCTAATACTGAAATTAAACCTTAAAAGATCAATAGGAGAATGAAGATCATTTGACAATGATCTGGCATCATGTTTTGGACATTTGTCTATTGATGTGATTAATAGACTAATGAGAGATGAAACTTTAGATTGTCTAAAGGTTCAAATCTTACATACTTGTAAATATTGTATTCAAAAGTAGAAATCTCCAATACACCCTTCCTTGGAATTGTATAAGATGTCAAGGTATTCAAGATCTCATACATATTGATGTATGTGAATCATCTGTATCAGAATAAACATTATGGATATGTGATATCTATTAATGATTATTTATGATATGAGATTTCTTCTCTTCACTTGGAATACTTTGAAATGTTCAAAGATTTCACAATTTTGATTTAGAACCAAAGTTTGAAGGAAGATGAAATGAATTCGATCTAACCAAGGTAGCTTGTACCTATTAGATGAATTCAAGGAATACCTTATGGAGATGAGGATATCATTCCTATCTCAATCCTCCTAATGGACCTTAACTCAATTGAGTTGTAGGGAGATACAATTGATCATGTATGACATGATTTGATCAATGATTAATCTTAGCATAATTATCTCTTAGTTTCCAGGTATATATATGTGGTAGAGACTACATTATATATCCTTACAAGGTTCCATGCTAGAAAGCTGGAATCTAGCACCAGAGAGTGCTACTTGATTAGGAAAATAAAGGATGGTATTGGATACCTACTTTATGACCTTGAGATTCTTAAAAGATCTCATCTTTGAGAATGTGATTCTTATAGGATGACTCTCTTGAGAATAAAGATAAAAATAAAGTAAAGGAACTCATTTAACCTTGAGAAGATAATGAGACTCCTGAAATCGAAAACTAAATAGACAATTAAAGATGAAACATTAATACCTCTTCAAATAAGTTTGAGGATGGATTCCATGTGTCAGTTGAATCTGACAATGATCTGACTTCATGTGATGATGCTTTTGAAGATCATATCATGGAAAGATGGATGTTAGCAATAAAGTCTAAAGTAGACTTCATATACAAATGTTGTATATAAACCCTCGAGGATCCAACTATATGGGTAAGACCCATTATGGTGTAAATGGATCTTCAAGAGAAAGAGGGAACCTAATGAGAAGGAAGAGACCTTCAAAGCACAGTTCGTAGCCATGAGCTACACACCGAAGAGAAGACATCGCTTGCGATGAGACTTGCACTCCAGTGACCTTGCTTTAACCCATCAGAATATTGCTAACTATAGCTACACAACTTGACTCTGACATCTTCATGATGTGAGTCAAGATTGCATTCCTCTATGAATACCTCTCTGAGGATGTTTATATGAAGTAGCCTCAGGGCTTCATGATTGAGGAAAGCAAGGTGTACAAGCTAGAGAGCTCCATCTATGGACTCAAATAAGCTTCTTGTAGTTGGAACATAATATTTGATGAATTTATAAATGTTATGATTTCAGATAAAGTCTTGATGAACCGTGCGAAGCTTAGTGGGAGTACCATTGTGTTCATCGTGCTAAATGTAGATAATATCCTAATCATTTGGAATGATATAAGGATGATAATTAGTGTTTTTATGATCTGGCTATTCCACACCTTGAGATATGATCTTAAAGATGCATCTTGGATCTTAGTTCTGGAGGTGTTCAGAAGCAAAGAGAAGAGGATATTGGGACTGTCACATCTGTAGTACACCTTGGACTTGTTCCATTCTTGGAAAATTCCAAGAGGGCTTCCTTCCTTTAAGATATGGTATTGACCTATCTAAAGGGATAGCACCTCAAAGAGTTGAGGATGTGAATGCAAACTGCTTGCCCTTGTGCATCAGTTCCAAGAAGCCGGGTGTATGCTAGATATGTACAAAAGCCAGATGTCTACCATGCAGTGGGAGCAGTAAACTGTTACTAATCCTACTATGGTAATAAAACACTTGATTGCAGTAATAACGATATCTTCATAGAAGGCAAAACTTTTGAGATAGTGATCTCAAAGTCTTATCTTCAAGAAATTAAGACTTTATAGATAGTGATCTAAAATGTATTAACTACGGATACCTTAGGAGATAGAGATCTCCAGGAATAAGGGTATTCTGATAAGGATTATGGTAATAATGGTTATAATAATTGTTGAGCAGTAGTATCAAGGACACTATAACTGCTTCGACTATATTGAGTGTTGGTTGCATAAGATGTAACAATCACATTAGATGCGAGTACTGTTACTAGGGATATACAAGTGCCGTAAAAGGACTTGGCATACTCTCTTGGGAACAGAGTGACTGATCAACTTACCTAGCTATTTTCTAAATAGCCTATGATTGTCACATGAGTGTGGGTTTAAATGATTAGCCCATTAATGGCTCTTTGGGCTAAGTGGGAGATTGTTGGACATGCGAGCCCATAGCGAGCCATTATGCAATAAATGTTATTGCGAATATCGTTCCCTAATATGAAATGAAGAATACATAATTTACATAATAGGTCCCTAAGTACGATTTGGGTTATGTACCATGGCCATTATGATGATCATATAGCTGTTGATTCAAATATTGAATCATAGAGGCTGGTGCTTGGATGAACATATAAAGAGTTAGATCGAGGACTCATCAAGCACCATCAAATGATTGTTAAGAGATGATCTCCAGCCTGAGTAGGAGATGGAAATCCTTTCTCAGTTAGGCTGATATCTGACCGACCTCTTGATGCAGGTCCTCTGCATAGGAATGGAGATTCGGAGGTGTCAGATTAGTTTGGTCAAAGAGTTGACTAACGAGATCGAGATAACCAAAGTCCTATATCGTTTGCTGTCATGATATAGGCACACATCCTCTGACTAGAGACAGATGTGTTACTATATGTCTGATTATGTACATTTGGCAAACCAATAAGTTGATGACCTAACCAAGGTCTATACACCGACGCGTTGGTGTGTATATAAGGGCATATGAGTAATACGATCTCTCAAAGGGATCATACAGGTTCATTACTGAACCGGAAGACATGAGCTCACTCATGAGATGTTGGAAAGATCAAATTCCATGTACGGTCGTCTCGCTTTCGAAGCTTGACTGAATTTGTAGGTTTGATATATACTTTTGGAAAGTATATGATCAACACCTGGGTATGATATATGCTTTTGGAAAGTATATGACCCCAATGATCGAATGAGAAACTTAATGATAAATCCCTGAAGTAGATAGTGTAAAATTGATCTTATACTTCAGGATTATTCTGGGTCTTCCAGTATGCCGGATGTACAGGTATTGGGAATACCTGAGGGTGATGTGATCATAAACGGTTGTATAACCATGACGCTTCCATTCCTAGGGAGTGATGAAATGGGTTTGGATTTTAGTGACTCCTCTAAGTAGAGAAGTAATCTAATCTTAGTCCAAATGTTGGACATTGATCTGAATGTGATTCAGATGCAATGAGAAGATTAGATTTGCAGTCTTGATTTAATCAAGAATCTATGGGAGGCCCGAGATCTGGATTTGAGATGTGATCTCAATATCCAAGTCACTATATGTGGAATAATACAATCACCTTGTCCTTATCTCCAAGAATTCACGGAGAAAGCGCATTATCCTTGAAAGAGTTCAGGATAATTTCATTGTTGATATATGTATCCAAGCATTGATAAAATGGATAATTAAATGTGATTTAATTATCAAGAATAATATGAATTTGATTCATATTATAAAGAGAGTTATCTTAGATAATTAAATGTGATTTGATTATCTAAGATGTGAATAATGTGAATGTGATTCACATTATTTGGGTACATGAGAATAGAGATCCAATATGATTAAATGTAATTTAATTATCATGGATATGAATAATGTGGATAGCACTATCCATATTAATCATATATATTTAGATATATATATTATAAATGTGATTTATAATATATAAGAGAGAGCTATTTGTAATTTACATTTGGTAATTAAATGTTAATGTGAATTGGATTCACATTGAACATTAAATTGAAAATATAATTTATATTTTATTTTGGGTTGTGAATATGATTCACAATTTTTCAATGGCAAGATTGCAATGTCTACAAAATAATTGTGAATTATTTTTGTAGAATAATTTGCAACAAAAGTTGTTGCATAATATTGGAGATTACATAATAGAGATGAGAGCCACCTTCCATATATATGGAGTGGACGACCACCACTCCTATTAGGAATGTGTGGCCATCCCCTCCTTCCAACATGGAAGGATGCACTCTCTCTCCTATGATCTCCATAAGATCATGATTTAATTGATGATTGAATTATATTGATTTATCAATATAGATTTCATCTAAATTAAATTAATTGTTGTTGGTTTTTACCAATACAAATCTTGGCCATTAAAAGAAACACAAATCAATGCTAGCCATTGGATTTGTGTAGTCCATGGATTGAGATCCATGGATCCCAAAATATTATAAAAGGAGAGGCACCCCTTTGCTCTTTTTTACATATACACACACCAAGAGAACATAAGTCTCTCTCTCTCTCTCTCTCTCTCTTTCTCTCTACACACCTACTCTCTCTCTCTCTCTCCCCCTCTCATGGTCATCCACCATGGATGCCCTAGAGAGGTTCTCCATCGCCGCAGCGTCGTCGTTATGCTGCCCGATCGTCTGCTCGTGGATCTCCGTCTCCTTCGGTGCGCCTCGCTCATGAAGAAGACGTCGGATCTCGTGTGTCGAGATCAGGAGATCTGCCGCTTGGGTCATCAAAATGGATTGAGAGAAGCACGCGATTCATCCCCGCGCTCGCAAGCGTCTCCTCCGTCGGATCGGACTTGAGACAAGAGGTGTCTTCGTTTAGAGACTCGATCGCAACCACGCTTCAAGAGGTAATCCTATTACTTGTTTGTGGTTTAGGCGAAACGATCCGAGAAGTGTTCTTGAATCATGTCGTTTCGTCGCATGAAAATTTTAATTTCTGCTGCATAGAACAACTAGTACAACTAGTCGTTCCTCATCGTATTCGATACGATGCTCACGCTTCCGTGATGCGCTCGAGGATCTAACCATATCCTTCACATACAAGAAGTGTAAGGCATACAGTGCAAATGACCCAAAAAGTCACGTAAGACAGCACTACATACATTGAGGGACTAGAATGCAAATAAATAAAAACATAAGGTCCAGTCTGTAAATTGTTTCAACTACAACTTTCATTTATTAGACTAAAACTAAATGCGGAAATAAACGAGGGTAAAAGGGAAATATACCCTTCGCAGGCTTGTACGGGGCACGTGTCGGGCTCGAGTGTAGGAACTGGTGTATGTGCTTGATCTCCTGCTGTTGTAGATCTGACGGCTAGAGAATATCGGGTACGCACGGTCGGATGGTGTCAGATCTAAAGGTCGGAAAGCTGCTACAGTCAGCAGTTGAGATGGAATCTGGCAGAGGGAGATAATCCAACGGTGGGGAGGAGGTCTGCAAGAACTCATCCTGGGATAACTTCGACGAGTAAGGGGGACGATCCATTGACCTGATGGAAGATTTGAAGGGTCCGACAATGTCGTGAGAGGTTCCCTCATCCGGTGGGAGGCTCCGATGGTGATGGCGACTGTCGGATGAGCGTGGCGATGGAGGGGGACCTGGAGTAGCTCCGCCTGAGTAGCTGGTGGGCCAAATGGGGTCTGTTGTGCAAGCCAAAGCCTGTAAAGGATACACTGCTAGGAGGCAAAGCTCCGACGATGTTTAATGAGCACAAAACAAGGGAAGCAAGGGTGAACAGAGCTTTGGGATTTTGATGAGGATGGGGGGAGGAAACCCGAGCCTAATCTCTCCCAGATGGATGAGTATTAGGATGATCAGACTACGAGGGAAGTTGAGGTGTTTGTCGAGAGATCGATCTGTGCGGTTAGGAGTGGATGACGGAGCTCCGACTAGTTGGTCGAGTAAGTGAATGTGCAACGGTGCAAAATGGAAGGATTGAATCGAACAAAAAAATGCAGAGGATATAAGCGATACCTGAAGCTATTGAGGAGCTCAGAAAGGTCAGGCAAAGGTGGGCGATCGGTTCTTGGCCTCAACCAAGCTGCGACTAGCCGGAAGGCTTCATGCAGCGGAGCTCCGGCCACATCGTGAGCTACGAGTCACCAGGTGCCTTCCAACTATCCTGAAGGGCTCCTCTGCTGGCTGTCACTTCAATGAAGGTGTCTAGGAGGTAATGGGGGCGAGAGGGACGAGTTGCTCTTCAATGGAGGAGGATGAGAGCTTTTATAGACAACTCCAGGAGCCTGGAAAGATCTAGCAAGACCGTGCAGCCCTAGGAAGATCCGTGCCTTCCTAGGGATACACGAGGATCACACATAAATCGGGGCACGAGGCAACTGGAGTTGGGCGGGGAAATGAGGAGAAGAAGGTCTGGAGAGAAGGATTCAGGTCTGACCTGAATGGAAGGAGGCGTTGACTAGAATCAACAAATCCTCCTGGACCAATCAGAAAAAGGAATATACAAAATAAATACAAATTCTATAAAAAAATAGCAAATGAGTTCAAAATAAAAAGTGTCTAAAATGATTTTTTTATTATTTTTCAAAGTATTTTTCTGTGATTTTTAATTATTTTTATGAAGAATAAATTAATGTATATACATTATATAGTATTATATACGTGTATAATATACCTATGTATTATGTACACATATTTTTATTACTTTATTTTTACATAAGTACCTTTATTTTGTATTTTATTTATTTATAACATAATTTTAAAAATATAAAATAATTTTTATTTTATTTTTATAAATTATTTAAATATATATAGTAAATAGGGAATATGATATATACAAGTGTATTTTATACAATGCATGGATGATTTTATTTTTATTTTTATTTAAATTTTCTGATTTCTATTTTTATATTATTTCTAGGAATATATACAAGATTGCAAAAATAACATTTTAATTTTATTTTATCAAAATAATTATATAAATAATATATACAAGTATAAGTAATAGATACAATACATAGTGGGCCCTATCTCTCTCTACTTATTTTATTTTGCAATCAAGTCAAGGCTTGACCTTCTCTTGGGGTTTGGGTCACTCTGTATTTATTCTAAATACCTCATTCCTTTTTCTATTCCTTTATTCTTTTATTTTTGCACAAAAAAACATGCTTATTGTGCACTATTAACTAAAGAATGCAATTTTCCAAGTTATTGTATTTACAAGTATTTACATGATGTTTTACCAAGAAAAAGAGCTAAAATGAAAGAATAAAGAGTGTGAGTCAAGGATTCATCAGCATGTAAACATATTTGCATATTGTCTAGGGTTTTGCTGACACTCAGGTTTCTTGAAGAACTCATTGACTTTATCCCATACTTGAGCATCATTAAATCGAGTCTAGACTCAAATCACCACTCCTAGTTCCTCAAGTGATAACTCATCTCATCATCCATGCAGCTGTGAAAGTGAGGTGCTGATCATTTGTTAGAAGGTAGAGATGACGGGTGCAATATAACGCTCAGATCTTTCAAACTAAGAGAGTGTGGATTATTAAGTTCCAAACCATAATGACTAAGACTGGTTAACTCAGACTCTCAAGATCTCAAATATTCATTGTCCTCAAATCCTTAAGCCTTGAGTGATAGTGATAGTGTTAGGAATACATCAACTCCAAAGTTAGTAAACTTTTATGATTTCTGAATTTTTAAATTTTTATGGACTTTTTCTGTTTATTTTTTTATATGAAGAGATAATGTCTGGCCCAAGCTCATATGAATAGTTGCATCTATTTCCAGCCAATATGGGTGTAAGTACGGAAAGATAGATTGCTACCTGTATTACTTCAAGACGATGCTATTTGCATTGTCTTTTATCCACCCACTCTACTAAGGGAGACCGTAGTTCCCTCCAGAGTTTCTATACTTTCTCGACTAGGTCAACAATTCATTCTGAATATGAGGTGCGGGGGGGGGGGGGGGTCCCCGATAGAATAACCTCTAGTTGGCCAATAGTCGGTCCGATTATTCGGCTTGTTGGCTGACTATTCGGCTGATTGGTACTTAAATGATGGAAATTTTTTATTTTTTTTAAATTCTCAGAGTTACCATTAGTCACCATTGCAAAAATATCAAAGCTTTGTATATGTATGTTGTTAATGGATACTTTTTTATCGGATTCTTGTTGATTGATGATAATATATGTACTAAGAATACATGTATTAAGAATCATTTTTATCTTAAAATAATTAAAAAAATACAAAGCTGAATAATTTTGAATAATCGCCCGAATACCGATTATTCTCTATTTAGTGACCCTCCAACTGAATATCGAATACCGTCTTCTGCAACACAGGTTCCCTCAATGAGAAATGACTGCTCATTTTTAAGCTTAGTAGTTAGAATCGCTGCTCAAGAAAAGGGTTCTGATTTTTCAGATTTTATGAGATTTTTTATAAGGTTAATTATAATTACAAAACAAGAAGTTAGTCCCTCAATTTTGAAAAGATTTTTGGAAATTCCAAACCATATTACATAATATATAGATTTTCAAATTATTTTTCAAATGATTATTCAAACAAGTCAAATCCCCATTTCTCAAACTGTTGTTAATTTTTTCAAAATAGTGTCACACAGTTAAAATTTTTCAAAGCATTTACAGACACTTTTACGAAAATCAGTTCAAAAAAATCTTATACCATATCCCCAAAAAAAATACAAAATTTCCAAAATATGAGATATGGTTAAAGTATATATACAATATATATGGTATACCCCCCTACACTCAACTTTTGCTATGTCCTCATAGCACAAAGTGTATGAAGCCATAGCTCATGTTAAATACAAGGTGATATAACAGAACAACTAACTCAGGTGCTCCCCCTATACTAAGGTTAAAATAACCTGAAAATAAGAGGAAAGAAGAGGGAAGGGTGGTCATGACTCGAGCCCCCCTATACTGAGGTTGAGAATAGCCTAAGTATTAGATATCAATAAGGATAGAGGGACCTGTGGTGAATCATCAGTGGTTGTACAAGGTTCCCCCTATACTTAGGTTGAAGAGTAGCCTAAGTATCTGGACGTTGAATTAAAGATGGGGAACAAGTGGTTAGTATTTTTTATGGGGTGGATTTACATAGATGATTGAATCTATGGAGATGGGGGTGCGGGGTGGATCATCTAGGGTTATAGGTGGGGTGAGGAGAATAGACATCAAAGGCTCAATCGTTCAAGCAATAACCTTGATTCACCAACATATACATGAGAACCGTGAAGATTCGGTCATATTTATCTTGTATATTTTATAGGTGATCATCCAAAATTGAAGTCCATTACGCATGTTTAAAGATAGATTTTGGGCACTATCCTAGAGATACATCCTCATCTCTCAACAATCAATCACATGCTGCGTACAATGAGGGTATTGCTCTCCATAATCCAAGGTTGTTTTTATTCCATTTCATTTAATCAACTTGCATTACAACCTCAATTTTATGCTTAGGTTATCACTTTATTAATGTGAGCACAAGTCAAGCATTCATCGTCTAATCAACCATCCCAATTTCCTTTAATATCCTAAGTGATAAATAAAGGGGAAGATAGAGAAAAATCGACGCATTCATGAAAACCATGATGCATGCTTGAAAGAAGAACTTACAGTGCCTCGAGCAATCTTTATGCACCTGCAAGACTATATTTAAATTATACACTACATGCATGCAAGTTGAAGAAGCTGCCCTCTAACATGCTTCTATTATAGGGAAAGAATTAGATTAATTTGGCTAAGTGAAGCGATGTACATGAGTCTCATGAATTATGTGTGTCCTACCTTCGGAATGGCACATAGAATATGAAAAGAGGTGAGCTCGAAGAACTACGTGTCTAACCCTAGTTTCGAACACTCAAGTGGAGCCCCACCAGGACTGAGGTGAAACATGCTCCACACAACACATGCAGTAGTTCATTTCCAACTCACACACGCGAGCCCTCAAACGAGGACCGCTGGAAATGCAATTATATAAATATATACAAAATGACAATGAAATAGTTTGCTAATTGAAACCCTCAAACTCTCCTGAGTTTCTTATACGACTCCTCGCAGATGGAGCTCCCAACTCCACGCCTCCATGTAGATCGAGCGTCCACCATCTCCATGGTCCCTGCCACAAAAAAAGGTTAGAAAAATGTCAAGAAAATTAATCAACAAAAATGATGCAAACAAACAAAATAAGAAGACCTATATTTGTGAAAATATTTGACTCAAACTAATACAATAATATCCAATAATAAATTAAGATGACGTGTCCCCGAGCCATTTGATGAACGCAAAAATCCATCTCTTTAATAGCCGATAATTGTAGTATAGGAGACAGATTTCAATTAAGCAAAAACCACAATCTTTGAATTTTGTAGGGTATTTTTTACTTGGCAAGTCTACCAAGGTCATACATAGGGACATGAGCCTCTCGTCTATTTATCAAAAATTAAAGATTAAATCAGAGAAATTAAATTCATTGACGTAGGCCTTCCAAATGCGGACACAATGCACAACACAAAATGCGTAGATACACAATGTAATAGTGCAAGGCATAGAAATGATGAATGCATGTTTTCTTGCTTTTATGTAATTAAATAATATGCATGTGTATGATATTCAATAAATAATCATGCAAGAAACAATGTACTAATATGCCTAAAAGGATCCAAGTTAATGAGCAATACAAGTTAGGTCAATTTCAAAGGCATTTGATGCAACAATTCTGATCAATTAACTAGCAAAAGTCAATAAAATTCAAGGAGCAGGTGACACACTAGAATTAGAAATTATGAATGTATCACAATGTGTCAAATCAGAAAATAAACGATGCCATCAAAAAGATAATGAAAAGAGAAACAAAATGAAACTAAAATCAACTAAATTAGAGTTCATATGCTAAAGATATGAGTCTTTGAGTCTATTGACATAAATGTAAAGAAAAACATGAAAAATAAAATGATAAATATGCATATTAGTCCCTAGGAGAGGCATATATGCAATTTCCACAATTTAGTGGGGCATCCATGTAATTTGCCCAAGCGTAGCACGTGAGTTACGCACACCTAGGCATGACCTTTTTGCAAATATGGAAACTTGTAAGGTGTATAACATAATTTTCCCAGCCCGCACGAGCTTTGCACGTGCACCGGCTAGGCTAGGATCGAGGTGGACGTGCGAATGGCAATTCAGGTGCCTCGGGCCATGTGGCAGCCTGAGGTGCTTCGTGCAGGGGCTCAGTCCCTCCGAGCCTCTGTGCTTTGGAAAGGCAACATGGCTCCATTAGGACCGTTAGATGGCCGCCATGGAAGGTACATCCAACGATAACTGCTCGTCCTGGGACATTAGCTCCTCGATGCGCTGGGCAACGCAAATGGAGATCCAACAAGGTTGCCAAAGCTCCGTCGCACCTCTTCTTGGAGCTTGAAGATCTGGGTGGCATGAGGAGTGACTGGCGATGAAGGGCCGAGTTTAGAGAAGGCACGAGAGGTCCTAGAGTTATCAGTCGGTGAAACCTCATCAAAGGCGAAGCTCTAAAACTAAGCTCCACCCGAAGTCCGGCTATTGACGAAGGGGACCTGCAAAGGGGTTAGAGTGGAACCGAAGCGTTCTGAGCGGATTGGAGGGCTTAGGGGCGGAGAAGATGATGCTGTAGTAGGATCTCCTCCGCCTCTGACGGAGGAGATAGCCTGGAGATGATAAAGGTTGCAGAAGAGGAAGATGGTGAGCAAAGAATTCAACGTAGTTGAGTGACATATCGTGAAGTTGGTGGTGCAATGTATTGGTAGCAAGGAAGGGTGTGTGCGTTGGAGAAAAAATGAAAAGAGGGGAGGTACCTGATCAAAGTAGGGAATCGATAGGAGGAGCTTGGGATGAGGTTATGAGCGAACATCGTTTCATCGCTTGAGTTGATCAACAAATCCGACGAGCTCAACGGCTCCTAGGGTGGCCGTAGCACGAAGGTAAACGCCATGGGCCGACATCGGCCTAGATTACCCATCTTCGTGTGTAAACTCTGCCCTCCTTTATCATAGGAAAAGGAGGACGGATAGGGCTTTAGGCGTTGAATGGTGGACGACGATGAAGCGAGGTAGAGGAGGAGGATTTATAGGGTATGGATCTGGCTGTTTCAGGTGGTGGGTGAACGGCCTGCAAATTTGATGGGTGTTAGGGCTTCCTGGGGGTTTGATTATGATGTGGAGAGGATGTCGAAAATGAATGGTGGGAGGGGAAGGGGGCACGGACTTGGCGAGGCAAAAAGTTAGTAACAATATGGAGTTAGTATTATATATAGGTGTTTTTATGGGATTTTAAGCTGAAATAAAAGAATAAAGATGATGAAATGCATATTCATTAGTGGGGTTTACGGGAGGAAGACATTGAGGCTCCACCATTTGATAAGGTGATCCAACGACTGAGATCGAGGCACGAACGAATGCTCCAGATCAGATCAAAAGATCTGATCTAAGGAAGGGAGCGGAGCATGAATGTGCGGTGGTAATGGGGCTGATGGCTTCATCCTACGGCTATGGGAAAAAGGTGACGTGGAGGGAGAGAGCCATTGGATGAGGGGCCATCCAATGGTTGCGATGGAGGCGGAAGCGGGTGGTTTTGATGAGCTCTGATGATCTCATCAGACGACGACTGGAAGTAGATTGGGCATGTGTGGTTGAGATGAAGGCTGGGGAAGAAGATCCAAGGGTCGAGGAATAGGTCGGGTGGCGCAAGGAGAAGGGGCCACGTGGGCGTCCTAGAGGGCACCACATGACCCAACCAGATTGTTCAAAAATTGGAAAAAGGATAGAAAATAAGAAATAAATAAAAGAAAGAGGATCTACAAGTTTCATGTTGGGCACAAAGTCAATAAAGATCAAACATACAAGGAAATATTTTTGGAGGAATTTTTAATAGATAAAAATACTGCTTTTAATTGTTTTGAGTTTTTTTGTATTTTTTATTTCTTTTAATGCTCAAAAAATATTTACAATAATTGATGTAGGTTTTAATGGTTTTTAATTGGATATAAAATACAGAAAAATAAAGAAAATAAAATGGTTAATAATTTTACAATAATTAGGGTTAATTACATGAGACATACTTATTGCTAAAGATGCAGAATTAATGAAGATTTGCAATGAAGTATTTATGCTCCGAGGATAATAAGGGAGTATAATAATGATAACAATGATCCAGCATGCCCTATTCTTAGATCCATAGTGCATACCTTGTATCGATCAGAAACCATAGGTTTTTGGATGCCTCTTTGCATGTGTATAAATAATTGCTTCCAGTCATTTTTTATTCTTTGATTTGCCATTGGTGCTCCGTAACCTTAGAGAACACTTAGGCTTGAGAAATGTTTGTGATAGAAAGGTCCTCAACATTCCGTGACGTGGAAACGGCGGCCAATGACATCGATCCTTGTCTCTGGGAGCTTCACTCTGATGCCAGCATCTCTAGAGATCCCAAAGCTCTATCGAGGTTTAGGTTAGGTATTTTCTCCTTCCATTTCTTTCCAGCATTCCATTCCTGCATTTTATTTGATGATTTTATGTCATTTAGCTTCAATTTCTTAACATTAACGTTCGTCGGAGCTGAGAGCACTGACACTGTTTCACTATTCAACCAACCTTATCTAGACCCCAAACCATTCCATCACCTTCCGCTGCATGTTTACACCTTCTACACCCTCAGGTCCCCTTGATTCACCCTAAATCAAAATTCTAGGTCTACCTTGCCACCATACGTCAGAGACCCTCTGCTTCGCTCCACCTCCACTCGAATCCACCCAATAAAAGGGCCAAATCCACCGCCCTTCTCCCCCCCATTCATTTCGTGTAGGTCAGAGCTCCTAGGATCCCTATAAGGGGTCTATTTCAATCAGCACAGGAGTCTCCAGGTGCATGGACTTCCTCAAGCTTCTAGGTTTCCAACGATGGGACCTGGACTCTCTTAGCACCATCTCCAACTACAGACCGCTTCCATGAACCTATAGAGCATCTAAGTAGTGAAGAAGACATCCAGAGTGAGAAGATAGCTTCTATTAAAGCAGCCCCATGTGTCTGTTCTTGTGGGTTCTTCCAGATACCTCCTCCACCGTCCGATCAAGAGCGCTTCCTAGTTGGTACAACCACTGTTAGATCTTGCCATGCCCCCACCATCAGATCAAGCCAATATCGAATTAGGCCCTTCACCAGCGAAGGGGGTATAGCACCACCTGAGCCATTCAATGCATAAGTGAAATCATCAAGATCATAGGATGGTGCGTAGGTTTAGGTAAATTACACAACACCCCTATAGTTTTTTTATTTTATCTATTTAGCCTTGTAAATATTAATTTTGGCAAAAAAATGTCTATATAAATTGCACTTGGACCCAAACTTCCCCGTTATTTAGGACCTCTGCCAGCTCTCCTCGCGTGGCTCCCCCATGTGAGGCACTCTTTTGGAATAATTATAGGGTGTACCCCCTATGTTTGCAGGACATGTTATGTAATGCATGAAAGCTTTTACATATTTGCAAGAAAGTCCTTACATGTAGTTTTTAAATTGAAAATTTAATAGGTGAAATTGCATATTTTCACCATGTCTTTGCCCTAATTGCATTTTAGTCCTTCTAAGGCGAATGTAAGGGTGTATTAAATTGAAGAAATTACTCAGTGACCCCATGACTTGTGTATTTTTTTACTAAGTGCATGATAACTTTTTGATAATTGCATTTGAGCCCTTGTACAACATATTTATTTTATTTACTTTGTTCTATACATTTCAATCGCATAACTTAGTCTAAAATTTGTAGAAAATTAAGTTTAGATACATGGAGCTATCATCTATCACATATGTTTTAAGTAATGTAATTAAACTTGTTTTCCTATTTTTAAAAATTCAAAAACACACATATTTTCACTATTTAGACTTATAAAAATCCAAAAAATTCAAATATTCACCCGAAAATTCCAAAAAATATTAGCTAGATTTTATTAATTTTTATCACGTATACAAAAATCAGTAAAAATACAAAATATTAAACCTAGAAATCACAAACCCTAAAACCTTTTAAAAATTAGCAAAAATCATATCAAAGTATAAATTTCTTTCTGATTTTTTATTTATATATTTACTATATATTAAAAATAGTTTTGAGTTAATTTTGAAGTTATTTATATTTATTAAACTCAAAACAATCTCGGATAATTATTCTGTTCATTATTTTATTATATTTATTAATTTAAAAATGCATAAAAGTTAGCGAAAATTCTGTAAAAACTACTAAAAACATAAAAAAATCTAAAAATAATAAAAACATCTCATTTTCTAAAATTTAATTATATTTTACTTAAATAAAATTATAAATATTGTATTGATTATTTTATATATACACTACTTATAATATCCATAATATCATTATTATAGGTATATATATTGTTTTAGGGATATTTACACCAATAACCCTGAGTAGTTTCGTAATTACCCTAAGAACCCTCGATAATCACGAATTACACCTAGGACCCCGTGTCATCCTTAACTCTTGCATATCGTAACCCTTAACAGTTTCTTAATTACATACATAACCCTAAGGAGTACATTTCATCCATTTCTCCGTTAACTATGATGAAATCTATTATGTAATCCACCTTTGAGTTCACCTTATTTACAAATATACCACTCCTCCTTCTGTTCCCTCTTGCTTGGACCTCCATCACCTCCCATTTCATCTTCTACCATCTTAATGATGTGTTGTTGCTGCTGTTGCTCATGTGAGGGGAGGGCAATGGGTGCCGATGTTTCTCACGAAGGGAGGGGAAGGGGATCAACATCTGTTGCAGATGCTCGCATGAGGGGGCGGGAGGTGGAGGGAGGTGAAGGGGAGGAGCATCTCGCGCTGAGGGGAGTGGAAGGAGGAGGGAGATAAGGAGCAGGGACAGTTGCTGCTCGCATGAGGGGAAGGTTGAGGGAGAGTAATGGAATGCGGAGGGTAGCAGCGTGATTAACGAGGTTGCATGGGTAGCAACAACAGACGGCAAATCTCGCTGCCATGCCCCTAGTGACATCAAAGCAACATGACATGTGTGGTGTCCAGGGGTCGATGTTGCAATCATGGGAGAGGAGGTAGCGCTTGTCGTGGGAGAGAAAGTGGGAGCAGAGGAGCCCTAACCATTGGGAGGTCGGCGGTGTTGGGGGGATGAAGACCACGAGGGGAGTGGCTCCCGACACATCACGACATGGAGGAAGAAGATGAGGCCGAGAAGTTGTTGGCAGATGAAGCGGGAGGGTAGTGATTGGCGGGGGTGGGGTGGTGGCTGAGGAGGGTGAGTTGGGGTTTGGGGGAGGTCGTCGGTGGCGATGGGAGGGGCGACTGTCGGCGGGTGGAGGAAGAAGGGGGAGGGTTAATTTTTTTTCTTTTTCTTTTTGCTTTGCGTTAACATCGACCGTTAGATCATTGATTGGTTATATTAACTCTATCCTCTGGTTGAGTTAATGAGCTAAACTAACGCAGGGTTATGGGTGTGAGGGTTTTGTGTGTAATTTGTGATTATCGAGGGTTCTTGGGGTAATTATGAAACTACTCAAGGTTATAGGTGTAGATATCCCTTTATTTTAAAATTAAAAGGAAATTATATAATACAATTTAAAATCCACAATTAAATATAATTAAAATCCACATATAAACAAGAAAAATAAATACAAAAAGAGACCAATATAATTATTATTAATGAAAGATAATTATTAACAAATATCACTCTACCGTTTTCTCCCATTGTTCGAACTCTATAGTACTTACACCTATAGACATCTATTGTAGAGTTATAATAATTTTTAACTTACTTCACATTTATTGATCACTTAGTCATATTGTGGGTTAGTTATTGATTGATTGAGGCTTTCGTCTACATGATGATTATAGGTTGTGCTTGTTGGGCCGATATATTAATAGCCTTGTCATCTATTTCCTAAAGAGCATACCATCTTCATCTTGCTAGGATGAAATCAAATAACTGCCTCAATTTATTCTAAAGGAGAGTGAAACCTCCCCATATTTACAAAAAAAAGAATTCCTGGAAATGAAAGGATGCTTCTAAGGGTATAGGTATGTTAAAATATTATGACTCGCCTTCACATGATCATAACATTTTTTATACTCCATATTTATTTCAAAAAACTACAAAACTTCTTGAACTATTGGACTTTGAATTTGAAAATTTGGTTGAAAAAAACCTCTTCATAGCGAGTTGTTAAGAAAATAAGTTTTAATTACTCACTCTACCTGATCATTTATGTTGTCTTCACAAATTTATAACTTTATGTTCTCTTAGCATTGCATGTTTTCTTTGTTTTTATTTCTCTACACATGAGATAGGGCTCTCTTATATTCATTCCTTTACATATTGATCTGGTTGCTTTTTTAATTTTCATGATGGAATTAAATCTTATATGCTGGAACACAAGGGGTTTAGGTGGATCTCAAAAATAGAATTGTTTAGTATTTTCAATAATATGGCTAAATAATAAAATTTAAATACACATAATTCTTTGTAAATACTTGTAATAAGTGGGTTTAAAAATATTTTGCAAAATGATTTGAAAATGGTTGAAAAATATCTCGAAAAATCTTTTGAAAACTATTCTAAAAACTTTTGTGAAATATTTTCAAACCTGTGTAAAAACTTTTCATTTGCAAAAATAGTTTTCATTTTTTTTGATTAAAACTTTTAAAAATTGGTTTGTAAATGATTTGAAAAATAGTTGTAATTTTTTTTGAAAAATATGTACAGATTGTTTGAAAAATCTTTCCAAAATGATTTTAAAATATTGTAAATGTTTACAGAATCGTTTGTCAAATTTTTTGCAAAAATAATATTTCGAAATATTTGTGAAAGTGATTTCAAATGTTTTGAGAACATTGTGTAAATAACAACTGATGTATTCTTGTATAAATTCCTAGTGTAAATTCTTCAACTAATTCTTGTAATTGTTTATGTACTCCCATATAAATATCTACATATACTTCTTTCACTAACCCTTTTGAAAATCCCTCAAAATTTCAAAATTTTCAAAACTCGTAAAAATTTGGAAAAGATTTTCAAAAATTGTACAAAAATTTGCATTTTTTTTTAAAATCCATAAAAAATTCAAAAATAGATAATGCTTCAAAAAAGTTTTTCTTTTCATTGCATAGCATTTGCATTTTTCAGATTGATAATGATAATTGAATTAGCCTAAATTAAATCTGAAG
Organism: Ottelia alismoides; assembly: GCA_037367405.1. Lineage (NCBI taxonomy): Eukaryota > Viridiplantae > Streptophyta > Magnoliopsida > Alismatales > Hydrocharitaceae > Ottelia > Ottelia alismoides. The sequence goes on from JAZKJV010004426.1 coordinate 490,814, forward strand.
ATTGGAGCTTGGATGGACCTTAATCCACTTAATCATAGGAACCTTATTGGAACTAGAGTTGAGGTGCCTCGGGTTTTCTATACTTAATTCTTTGAGAGCACAAGACTAGATTCAGATGTCATATTGATTGCCTATGCATAATATTGTGAACATATGCATGACTCTTGTCGACAGTGACCTAACATACACACCTGCGCCTTACACTTTTCTCAACTCTATTGAAGTAGTAGAGGGTTGGATTTTCCTACACGAGACACAAGCGAATGGAAACATACAAAGTTACAATCTATGTCCATTGTGCCCCAACCCGATCCAATAGTGATGAGGTCCAAGGACAAAAGGTTGTGGGTTGCAACAATGCTTCAAAAGAGGGATAGTCTACTTGCTCAAGAGGAAAAAATCCATATGTAAATGTTGTTGTAAATAGTATTAAAAAATCCAAAACTCCAAGAAGAATATACGGGAAAAGATCAGAGGAAAATCAATTCCCGTCGGAGTACGTATTCAATAAGCAAGCTTGCACTTCAGAGTCAAAGATTCATGTTATCCAGCATCTAGATGACTTGACTACACTGGTCAAGTATCTTAGGATATGTAGCCACACTAGCTACCGTCCATTCTCTTATCTACCTCCTCTTCTTGAGCCGGTTGCACTTAAACTTAGAAGGGAATACATCACTTCTATAGGAAAGAGTTGAGGGATCGGGGAATTAGGGTCACCATGTTGGAGAAGACTATCTCTTTACCACTTAAGCCGAGAGGAGCGACATATTAGTAACACTATAAAAGAGAGACTCATGGTTATAAGGGACTACGTATGACATCGACTTGTTCTGAACTGGCTTTTGAGGAGACATGTGTAGAGTTTTGTGGTTCTTAGAGGTTGTTGAGTTTTAAGTCCACTTCCCAAGAAGGTTCCAACCAAACATAAATTCCAAAAGTTCAACTCAGCTCCAAACTTTGATTTTATGAAGACAAGTTTAAAAGTTAAAATCAATCCAATTTATTTCCTTTTCTTTTCTTTATTTTCTTTTTTGCACTTATTAGAATAAGTGTTTGCTAGGGACTAGCAAAGGGAAGTATAGGGGAGTTGATGAATCTCCATTTCATCATCTTTATTCTTTCATTTTGGCCTTAAATCCCTAGTTAAATGCATGTAAGTAACATTAAATACAAGAAATAACATTCATTATTTGTACTAAAAGTACTGTATAAATTCACAAATTTAATTCCAAAAGAAAAGAATAAATGAAAGAAAAGAAAAAGAAATGAAATACCAAAGGTGTTGAATGGCCCTAAACCTCAAGACTATCAATAATTGACTCAGTCAATAAGGAATGAAGTAGGGGGACATAAGGTCCAATTGAGCAATATACCTGTATAAAATAATCAATATATTTATTCTTTATATTTTTCACTATCTTATAGTTTTATATATTTGTTGATATTATTCAAAACACATGTGAATAATAAAATCATAATACAAACATCAGAATTCATAAAAATAAATATATTACCATAATACCTAGGTAAACTATACCTATAATATACCTATACCTATCTATTTAAGTAAGGAAATAAATTCAAAAAAATAAAATAAAGAAATGTAAATATGTATTTAAATGAGTTATAAATATAGAAAATATGTGTTTAAAATAATAAACATTAAAATATAAAATAAAATTCGATTACACCATATATAGGTAATTATTCATAATTACACTTGTAATAATTAATACCTAATAAATGAACTTGTAAAAATAAATAAAAATTATAATAGAATACTTCATAAAATATTAAACATTTTTTATGTTTTGAGTTTTATATAATTAATTCATTTATTGTTTTATTTTTAATTCATTATTCTTTTTATTTTCTCTATTGTCTTTTAGCAGCTTACGTGGACTAATGGGAGGCAAGCGAGGGTTGTCATAGGTCAACTCTCTAGTCCTCGTTGCCTATAGCTGTCAGAGCTGCTTGCCTCCATTTCTTCCAATTTCATGCCCGAGGTTTGCATTACATTGGCCCGCTTCCTTCATGACTTTTGCTCCTCTATCCTTGCTCTTTGACGTGCATATGTCTCCTTGATCGATGGACCTCTGAATCGAGTGGTAGCCATGGTCAAACCTTGACATGTACATATAGCCACCTCCAATCCCATTTTTAAATGGATCCTTCTTAGTGCGTTGAACCCTCAGATTCATACGCAAGCGAGCTGAGGGAGGTGGCAACAACCTCTTCATCGAATTTACAACGTGTTGTAGGTACATATGAAGATATCCAACCATTGCAGGTGAGCTACACCAGGTGCTTTTACTCCATGGCTTCATGACCAAGTTGAGCCCCTTTCCCCTGCATTTTAGGTAGATTTTAGTGGTAATTTTCATTTCTCGATTCATTTTATGTTTAATCATTGAGTTAACATAGGAGTTGGATTTACAGTATGGAGAGTTTAGAGCTCTAGCCATCGTTTCACCTGTGCCAACCCTCGTTCCAACTACCTGACCATCCCATTTTCATCTCCTTTTGCTTTTCCACCCTACGATCCATCTAGGCCCTCTTGATTCTGTCTAGATCGAGCTATCAAGCTCTCCTCCGCCTTACATGGAAGAGGGTCACCCCACTCCGCCTTGCCTTTATTCATCTCCAAATGAGGTCGAGGCAGTTTTTCCTCGACCTCTGACCTTTTCCGTGCATGCTTATGCTTCCAGGAGCCCACCTGGGCGTGATTTGGACATGGATGAAGTTCCCTGGGGTATTGAACTTCTCTGAGTTACCTAGACCCCTCCAACGGGTTCCGATCATTTCTGAAGCCGTTAAAAGCCATGGACACTTTCCAGGAACCTCACGAGCATCTCAGTAGCTCGGGGAACAACCGGACGATGGAGATTCAGTCAGAGGATGTTTGCACAGGCATGGCTTTTTCCTTGTTCTTCCAGATATTCTCTTCGTCGTTCAATTGATTAGCTGCCCCAGTTTTGATCGTCACCGTCGGATCAAAAAGGGCCATCAGAATTAGATTTTAGTGGAGATCTAATCTCCACCATTCATCTGCAAAGGGGTACGTGCCTATCGCAATCATTGTCGCATAAGTGGTGCCACGTGGAGCATGAAACATCGTCAATTAACGCCTAAAGGGGTAATTGGTATTAATACCCCTACTTTTTGTATTTACAAATTAGTCTATAAGCTTTCCTATGTAGTTTAAATATTTTTGTAATATTTGTAATTTGAACCCTGCACTTTCCTCTATTTGTGTTTAGGTCCAACTAGATAACCTCATGTACGCATATACGTGAGGCTGCGTGACATTTTACATCAAAACCCTCCGGACTTTTATATTATCCTATAGTACATTCTTAATACTCATTATAATATTTTGTGGAAAATTGCAAGTAAGACCTGAAACATTTTGGATATTGCGAAAATACCGCTATCAGTACGTTTAATATTGATATAACTGGTGATTTTTACATGTATGCCCATGGATCTCTGTAGGGTGTTCTGGAATACATTTAAACTTTATTTTAATTGCACATTGATTTTTACATTTATATACCAGTACATTTAGTTTTATTTCTTTTATTTTCATTATTAAAAACAACATTTACATATATAAATCATAAGAAAATTATCTTAAGTGCATGTAACCATAATATATCACACACACATATATATTTCTTAAGGTAATTAAAATTATTTTCCTATTTATAAAATAAAAAATCATGCATTTTTTCATGTTTTGAATTTATAAATCCATAAAAAATTATAAAATATTTTGAAAATTTCCAAAAAAAAATTACTGTGTTTTATTTATGCAATATGTATATTTGATTTTGTGGCCTGTTATTTTTGCTAAATATTCCAAAATCTCTTAAAAATTTAAAAAAAAACTTATAAAAATCTATATAAATTATATAAAACTCCAAAATTATTTTCTTTTGTCCTTGATTGAAACACACACATGACTCTTGCTGACAGTGACCTAACAAACACACTTGCACCTTATATTTTGCTTAACTCAGTTGAAGTGGTAGAGAGATGGATTTGCCGACATGAAACACAAGCGAATGGAAACATATAAAGTTACAATCCACGGCCTTTATGCCCAACCCGATCTAGTACCAACGAGGTCCAAGGACACAAGTCTGTTGGTTGCAGAAATGCTTCAAAAGAGGGATGGTCTACTGGGTCAAGAGGAAAATATCCATATGGAAAAGATTGTTGTAAATAATATTAAAAAACACAAAAATCCAAACCTCTAAGAAGAATAGATGGGCAAAAATAAGAGGAAAATCGATTCTCGCCGGAGTACGTATTCAATAAGCAAGCTTGCACTTTAGAGTCAAAGAGTCATGTTAGCTTGTAGCTGGATGACTTGACTATACTGGTCGAGCATCCTTGGATAGGTAGCTACACTGGCTACCATCCTTGACCGTATAGGTAGCTCGGCTACCGTACATTCTCTTCTCTACCTCCTCTTCTTGAGCCGGTTGCACTTAAACTTAGAAGCGAATACCTCATTTCTAAAGGAAAGAGTTGCTAGATTAGGGAATTAGATCAGCATGTTGGAAAAGAATGTCTCTTTACCGCTTCAGCCGAGAGGAGCTTCGTATCACTAACACCATACAAGAAAGACTCATAGTTATAAGGGACTGCTATGACATCGACTTGTTCTAACCTGGCTTTTGAGGAGACCTGGGCAGAGTTTTATGGTTCTTAGAGGCCGTTGAGTTTCAATGTCCACTTCCCTAGAAGGTTCCAACCAAACCTAAATTCCAAAAGTCCAACTAAGCTTCAAACTTTGATTTTATGAAGATACATTTAAAAGTTAAAATCAATCCAATTTATTTCTTTTTCATCTCTTTATTTTTTTCTGCACTTTTTAGCATAAATGTTTGCTAGGGACTAACAAAGGCAAGTATAGGGGGGTGATGAATATCCATTTCATCACCCTTATTCTTTCATTTTGCCCTTATATCCCTAGTTAAATGCAAGTAAATAGCATTAAAATACCAGAAAAAACATTCATTATTTGTACTATAAATATTGTATAAATGCAGAGATTTAATTCCAAAACAAAAGAATAAATGAAAGAAAATAAAAAGAAATTAAATACCAATGGTATTGAATGTCCATAAACCTCGAGACTAAGTCAAGAAATTGATTCATTTGACAAGGAATAAAGTAGGGTGAGATAATGTCCAATTGTGCAATATAGCTATAAAAAATAATCAATATATTTATTCTTTATATATTCACTATCATATATTTTTATATATTTGTAGATATTACTCAAAACACATGTTAATTATAAAATCATAATATAAACATCAAAAATTATAAAAAATATACCATAATACATAGGTAAACTATACATATACCTATTTATTTAAGTAAGGAAATAAATTTAGAAAAATAAAAAAATATGTAATGTGTATTTAAAATAAGGTTAATAAATATATAAAATATACGTATAAAATAAAAGATATTAAAATATAAATTAAAAATCATTTACACCATATTATGTTGTTATTCCTATAATTACACTTGTAAAAATTAATACCTAATAAATGAACTTGTAAAAATAAATAAAATGTATAATAAAATACTAAAAAATCAATAAACATTTTTTATTTTTAGAATATTAATTAATTAATTTTTAATTCTTTATTCTTTTGTTTTCTATGTTGTCTTTTAGCGGCTTACGTTGACTAAACGGGAGGCAAGCGAGGGTGGACCTCGGTCAACTCCCTGGTCCTCATTGCTCAGTAGCTGTCAAAGTTGCTTGACTCAAATTTCTTCCAATTTCTATGCCTGAGGCTTGCATTATATTGGCATGCTTCCTTCATGAATTTCGCTCCTCTATCCTTGCTCTTTCATGAGCATATCTCTCCTTGATTGATGGACCTCTGAATCGAGCGGTAGCCATGGTCAAACCTCACCATGTACATATAGCCACCTCCACCCCCAATTTTGAAATGGATCATTCTTCACATGTTAAACCCCTTACATTCATACTCAAGCGATTTGAGGGAGGTGACATCAACCTCTTCGTCGAATTTACAACATACTATAGGTGCATAGGAAGAGATACCAACCATCACATGTGAGCTACAACAGATGCTTCTACTCCATGGCTTCCTAACAAAGTTGAGCCCCTTTCCCCTGCATTTTTAGGTAAACTTTAGTGTCAATTTCACTTCCCTCTTTCATTTTATGTTTAATTATTTGAGTTAGCATAGGAGTTGGATTTATAGTATGCTAGAGCTTAGATCTCCAGCCTTCATTTCACATGTGCCAACCTTCGTTCCAACCACCTAACCGCCCCATCTTCTCTCCTCTTGCTTCTCCCACCCTGCGATCCATCTAGTCCCCCTTGATTCTCTCTAGATCAAACTATCAAGATCCCTCCTCTGTCTTACACCGGAGAGCATCGCCCAACTTCGCCTCACCTTTATCCGACTCCAAACGAGGTTGATGAATCCATGTTTCACATCTTTTATTCTTTTATTTTATCCAAATTCCCTATGCAAAATATCTATATATATATATATGTAATATAATAAATTAGCATTGAGCATGCATTTCTTAATATTATATAATCCACATTCTTTTAATTAAAATAAAGAAAAAAGAAGAAAAGAAAAAGGATGTATATATACAATAAATACAGACTGACCTGAACCTCGAGAGAAGGTCAAATAGTGTCCTGATCGACAAGGAATAAAGTAGGGAGAGATATAGGGTCCTTATCATTGTATATATTCATCTCTACTCATCATCTCTACATCCTTCACTTTTGTAATTCTAAATAAAATAATCTAAAAATAATTTACTTTCTTCAAGAAAATTTGTAAATAAAAATGTAAATAATAGTAATAATAATTACAAATAAGATTGCGTAAAAATGCATAACACCTATACTTGTATATATTTATTTCTTTTGTAAATAATTTGTATATATCTTGTATTTTTATTATTGTGTATACTCCTATAATTACATAAAAATGAAATAAAATTCATAAAATACTTAATAAAACAAAAATAAAATCAATTCTTCATTGTACTAAAAGACCAAGAATGTATATATTATACATAAAATTCATCTATTAACACTTGTAATTAATTTATAAAAATAAAATAAAAATATTTTTTCACTTTAAATTATTGTGAAAATAAATAAAATATAAAATATAGTGTATTTTTGTAAAAATAATAAAATAAAAATACATGTATATAATATATAGGTATATTATACATGTACATAACCATATATACTACATATACCATAAATATATACTATTAAAAATTATTAAAATTCACATAAAAATGTTTATAAAATAACTAATAATTTTTATTTTTACAATTTTTATTTTAAATTCATTTACAATTTTTAATTTAATTTTGTTATTTTGTATATTTTTGAATTCGGATTGGTCAACCCAGGTTTATTGACCCGAGTCAACCTTTCCTCGCTCAGACCAGACCTGGGAAGGTGCTCGTCGGACCCGATTTCTTGCCATTTTCCTACCCGACTCCAACCACTTCTTCCCTTGGTTCGCACGCTCGATTCTTCACCTAGGATCTACGATCCTCGCAAATCCCTCGGTAATATCGGATCCCACTAGGGTTGCGCACTTTTGCTCGATCCTTCCAGAACACTAGGACGCCTATAAATCATCTTCTTCTGCCCCCCTGCAAGGTAGCTCATTCCTCGCGCCTTCTCTCCTCCACTTGAGTCTTTATGATCGTGAAAGGTTCTTGTAGCCCTCCTTTGGAGCTCGGATTGGTGCTGAATTGATGCAGCTCACTTCGTGGCTTCACTCCACCGCCGCAAGAAGCCTCCTAGGTCTTCCGCTACCCGGTTGAGTCCACGACCCAACCTTCACCTCCATCTTGCTTCGTCGACCATCTCCATAGCATAAGGTATCCACGTTCTCATCCATTTTGCATTTTCTTTTCGATTTCCATTCCATCACTAGCGCACGCCATCTGTTCTCCGACCATTGGGTCGGAGACCCATCCTTCACATCCAATCGCATCGATCCTCCCACCAGTTCACCCCCATCTTCTCACACAGTGTGATAATCCTTAGACCAACTCATCGGAGCTGGATTAGGGCCACACCTCCTTCCTCCATGTTTGTTTGAGGTCGAACACCATCCCCCAGCCGCTTCCTTTGATTCCTCTATCGATAACCCGATCGAAGCTACGTCTCGGTGTCCGACGTTCCTTTGTAGGTGCAGGCGCGTGCAAGGAGGCTCGAATCGAGCCTCAACTTCAGAGGCAGAGATTCTCTAGCTGAGCCACCTCCCAGATCCTCATCTAGCAGTCCTTTGCCTCATTGGAGCCTCCAGTCTGATGTGGAAGCACACCAGCAGCATGGTGGTCCCCTTAGCTAGTCGATCGGAGCACACCAGCGTCAGGGTTCCTGATTGAAGCAACCCCAGCGAGACCCTCTTCATTGTTCTTCTAGCACACCTTATCATCGTCAGATCGTGGGCACCTCTTCCAATCTTGATATGGATCGTCCAATTCGTGCCTTTTTCTGCGACGTCAAATCATATTTTGGGCAGATCTAGCACGTACATCCCCGGCATTCTTTGAGACGTCAGATCTGCTGAGCAACAATCATCCGGACCGTACATCATACGCACCTCCACATGCATGCCACGTGCCCGCTATGTCTATATTGCACTTTCTCCCTTGTAGTTTGCTTTATTTCATTTTAGTTTATTAATTATAATAAATAGTTAAAAAACATTTGCAGTTAGGACCTCAGCTTTTTATTATTTGCACTTTAGTCTAGTTGCAATCATATGCCTACACTTTTGATTGGTTAATGAAATAGGGAATATTTTCAATATTTGCATTTATGTCCCTGTGAAGGTTTTATCACACGTAGTGCACGATTGTTCTAGGTTATCCCTTTTACTTCTATTGCTTGTTATTATTTGGTCTCGGGACCTAAAAGAATTGCAACTAGGTCCTTTCTTCACTATTTTATTTTCGTGCTCTTTTATTGCTTGCAATAAATAGTAAATTTAGTCCAAAATTCCCAAAAATCAGTATTAGCTCTTGCTAGTGAATATTTTAGGTGGTAATTTTTGTGTGTTGAATTTCTTTCATTTAAATTCGAAAAATGTTTTAAAGTTCTAAAAAACAAAGTAGCCTTATTTTGATTTATTAGAATTTCTTTCCAATTTTCATTACAGTTGCTTTTATAAAAACCTAAAAATTTGTAAAACCATAAAAAGACCATAAAAATGTTATAAATTCATAGGAAAATCCAAAAATTCTGATATCAGTTCCTATTTGTAGACATTTTCATATACTTTTTAATAAAATTTGTTTTCATGAGTTTTGATCTAATTTGTTATTTTAATTTGCAAAAAATTATTGATTATGCACTATTTAATTCTTTTCCCAGTTTCTGATTTTTATAAAATCCCAAAAACATCCAAAAATTTTCCAAAAAATACAAAAAGATTAAAAAATGTTAAAAACATAAAAATATTTTTGTTTAGGATTTTTAATATTTTTGTTATATTTGTAAAATACGAAAATAATGTGTATTTTCCTTTGTATTCATTGTTTTTATTTACCTTATTTTCAAAAATTAGAAATTCACAAAATTAAAAACCACTAAAAAGAAAAAAAATCCTTTTGTGATTTGACTGCATAGGTTTAATTGTGCTCCTTGTATTCAACCCTGGTCGCTATACTAGGTTAATAAAAATAGCTAGACCACTTGCTTGACTTGCTTAATTTGTTGTGCGGTTAAATAATTTTCTCGATCTCGACTCGGTTGGCTTGCGTGACAACGATACATTAGTTAATCAACTTAACCCTTGTTGTCTGGCTCAATCATCAGAGGTCGAGGCAGTTTGCCCTCGACCTCTAACCTTTTCCATGCAAGTTTATGTTTCCAGGAGCTCATCTGGGCGTGATTTGCACCTCTATGAAGTTCCCCGGGCTGCGAAGTTTACTGAGCCACCTGGACCCCTCCAATGGGTCTCGATCATTTCTGATGCCATTAACAGTCATAGTCACCTTCCAAGAATCTCACGAGCATCTCAGCAACTTGGGGAATAGCCAGATGATGGAGATCCAGTTAGAGGAAGTTTGCCCAACTAGGGCTTCTTCCTTGTTCTTCCAAATATTCTCTCTGTCGTTTGATTGATCAGCCGCCCCAGTTTTGATCGTCATCTTCGGATCGAGTAGGGCTATCATCTTTATATTCAAGTGGAGATCTAATCTCCATCATTCATCTATGAAGGGGTATACACATCATGATCGTTGGTGCATTAGTGGCACCACGTGGAGCACGCAATGCTGTCGATCAACGTCTAAGGGGGTAATTTAATTTATATACCCCCACTTTTTGAATTTACAATTTAGTCTATAAACTTTCCACTATAGTTTCAATATTTTTGTAATATTTGTAATTTGAACCCTGCACTTTCCACTATTTATGTTTAGTTCCAGTCCAGGACACCTCACGTACGCATACATGTGAGGTTGTGCGACATTTTGCATCTAAAACCTCCGAGTTTTTGTATTGTCCTGTAGTAAATTTTTATTACTCAGTGTAATATTGTGGAAAATTGCAAGTATGACTTAAAGCTTTTGGATATTACAAAAATGCCCCTACCAATACATTTAATATTGATATAATTGGAGATTTTTACATGTATCCCCTGGATTTCTATATAGTGTTCTGGAATACGTTGAAGCTTAAATTTAGTTACACTTAGGTCCTTGCCAGCACATTTATCTTTATTTCTTTTATTTTCATTATTAAAAATAACATTTTGCATCTAGAAATTATAGGAAAATTATCTTAAGTGCCTAAAACCATAATATATCACACACATATATTTCTTAAGGCAATTAAAATTATTTTACTATTTATAAAATACAAAAGCCATGCATTTTCCCAGTTTTGAATTTATAAATCAATACAATTATAAAATAACTTGAAAATTTTCATAAAAAATACTGTATGTTTATTTATTCATTATGCACATTTGATTTTGTGACCTATTATTTTTGCTAAATAATACCAAAATCTCTTAAAAATTTAAAAAATAAATAAACTTTATGAAAATCAATAAAAATTATATAAAATCCCAAAAATATTTTTATCTTAGATTTTTTGAAACACGCACATGACTCTTGTCTACAGTAACCTAACTTACACACTAGCACCATACGCTCTGCTTAACTCAATTGAAGTGGTAGAGGGCTGAATTTACCGATATGATATACACCTGAATGGAAACATACTAAGTTACAATCTATGGCCTTTGTGCCCCATCCTGATCCAGTAACGACGAGGTCCAATGACAGAAGGTTGTGGGTTGCAACAATGGTTCAAAAGAGGGATAGTCTACTGGCTCAATAGGAAAATGTCCATATGTAAATGCTATTGTAAATAGTATTAAAAAATATAAAAATCCAAAACTCCAAGAAGAATAGGTGGGCAAAACCAAGATGAAAATCAATTCCCTTCCGAGTACGTATTCAATAAGAAAGATTTCACTTTCGAGTCAATGATTCATGTTAGCTTACAGCTGGATGACATGACTACACTAGTCAAGTATCCTAGGATAGGTAGCTCGGCTACCGTACATTCTCTTCTCTGCCTCCTCTTCTTGAGGCAGTTGCACTTAAACTTAGAAGGGAATACCTCATTTCTAGAGGAAAGAGTTGCTGGATTGGGGAAATAGGGTCACCATGTTGGAGAAGATTGTCTCTTTACCGCTTCAGCTGAGAGGAGCTATGTATCATTAACACTCTACTAGAGAGAGTCATAGTTATAAGGGACTGCGTATGACATCGACTTGTTGTGAACTGGCTCTTGAGGAGACGTGTGCATAGTTTTGTGGTGCTTAGAGGCTGTTGAGTTTCAAGTCCACTTCCCAAGAAGGTTTCGACCAAACCTAAATTCCAAAAGTCCGACTGAGCTCCAAACATTGATTTTATGAAGACAAGTTTAAATGTTAAAATTAATCTAATTTATTACTTTTTTTCTTTATTTTCTTTTTCTGTACTTATTAGCATAAGTGTTTGCTAGGGATTAGCAAAGGCAAGTATGGGGGTGATGAATCTCCATTTCGTCCTCTCTATTCTCTCATTTTGGGCTAAAATCCCTAGTTAAATGCATGTAAATAGCTTTAAAATACAAGAAATAACATTCATTATTTGTACTATAAAGTATATATACACATATTTAATTCCAAAATAAAAAATTAATGAAAGAAAAGAAAAGGAAATAAAATACCAAAGGTACTGAATGGTCCTAAACCACGAGTGTAAGTCACGAATTGACTCAGTGGGCAAGGAATAAAGTAGGGGGAGATAAGGTCCAATTGAGCAATATATCTGTATAAAATAATCAATATATTTTTCATTATCTTATATTTTTATATATTTGTAGATATTATGCAAAACACATGTGAATAATAAAATCATAAAAAAATCATCAAAAAGTCATAGAAATAAATAATATACCATAATACATAGGTAATCTATACCTATATTATACCTATGCCTATCTTTTTAGGGAGATAAATTCAGAAAAATAAAATAAAAATATGTAAATGTGTATTTAAATAACTTATAAATATAGAAAATATGTGTACAAAATAATAAACTTCAAAATATAAATTAAAACTCGATTACACCATATATAGATAATTATTCATAAAATCACACTTGTAAAAATTAATACCTAATAAAATAACTTTAAAAATAAATAAAAATTAAAATAAAATACTACATAAAATAACTAACATTTTTATGTTTTGAATTTTATTTTATTAATTCATATATTATTTTATTTTTAATTCTATATTCTTTTATTTTCTCTATTGTCTTTTAGTGGCTTACGTGGACTAATGGGAGGTAAGCAAGGGATGACCTTAGTCAACTCCCTAGTCCTTGTTGCCCTATAGCTGTCATAGTTGCTTGCCTCGATTTCTTCCAATTTCTATGCCTGAGGCTTGCATTATATTGGTCTGCTTCCTTCATGACTTTTGCTCCTCGATCCTTGCTCTTTCACGTGCATGTGTCTGCTTGATCGATAGACTTTTGAATCGAGTTGTAGCAATGCTCAAACCTCGCCATGTACATATAGACTCCTCTACCTCAATTTTGAAATGGATCCTTCTTCGTACGTTGAACCCCTCAGATTAATACCCAGGCGAGTTGAGGGAGTTGACAACAACCTCATCGTCGATTTTGCAACATGTTGTTGGTGTATAGGAAGAGATCTAACCATCGTAGAAGAGCTATACTAGGTGCTTCTACTACATGGCTTCCGGACCAAGTTGAGCCCCTTTCCCCTACATTTTTAGGTAGATTTTGGTTGTAATTACCATTTCCTGCTTTCATTTTATGTTTACTCGTTTGAGTTAGCTTAGGAGTTGGATTTATAGTACACTGGAGCTCAGAGCTCCAGCCTTCATTTCACCTGTGCCGACCCTCGCTCCATTCACCTGACCGTCCCACCTTCATCTCCTCCTACTTCTCCACCCTGTAATCCATCTAGGCCACCTTAATTCTCTCTAGATCGAGCTATCAATCTCTCCTCCTCTGTCTTACACCGAAGAGTGTCGCCCCGCTTTGCCTCGCCTTTATTTGACTCCAAACAAGGTCGAGGCAGTTTGCCCTCGACCCCTAACCTTTTTCGGGCAGGTTTATGATTCCAAGAGTCCATCTTGGTGTGATTTGGACCTCGACGAAATTCCTCGGGGCAAGAACTTCACCGAGATACATGGACCCCTGTAATGGGTCTCGGTCATTTTTGAAGCCGTTAATAGTCGTGGACTCCTTCCAGGAACCTCAAGAGCATCTCAATAACTTGAGGAGCAATCAGACGATGGAGATCCAGTCGGATAAAGTTTGCCTAGGCATGGCTTCTTCCTTGTTCTTCTAGATATTGTCTATGTCGTTCGTTTGATCAGTCGCCCCAGATCATTGTCGTCGGATCGAGAAGGGTCATCACTGTTAGATTTAAGCGGAGTTCTAATCTCCACCATTCATCTGTGAAGAGGTACGAAGAGGTACGCGCCAATCGCAATCATTGGCGCATAAGTGGCGCCACGTGGAGCACACAACGCCATTGATCATCGCCTATGGGGTAATTTTGAATTCAATATCCACACTTTTTGTATTTACAATTTAGTCTATAAACGTTCCTCTGTAGTTTACATATTTTTGTAATATTTGTAATTTGAACCCTATACTATCCTCTATTTGTGCTTATGTCCACTCCATGTCACCTCACGTATGCATACACATGAGTTTGCGAGACATTTGTTATCTAAACTCTTCGAGTTTTTGTATTGGCATGTATTACATTATTAATACTCACTATAATCTTTTATGGAAAATTGCAAGTAGGACCTGAAACTTTTTGGATATTGTGAAAATACCCCTACCCGTACGTTTAATATTGATATAATTGGAGACTTTTACATGCATGCCCCTGGATTTCTGTTGGGTGTTCTGGAATACGTTGAATCTTTATTTTGATTTCACTTATGTCTGTACCAACACATTTAATTTTATTTCTTTTATTTTCATTATTAAAAATATCATTTTGCATCTAAAAATGATAGGAAAACTATCTTAAGTGCCCGAAACCATAATATATCACATATATATTTCTTAAGGAAATTAAAATTATTTTCATATTTATAAAATACAAAATTTTTTTAAATTATTTTTATATATATAGGTATCTTTACAAAATTAATATATCACATATATATTTCTTAAGGATAAGTATAATTATTATTAATTAATAAAAACTAGGAGTAATTTTTTTGTACTTCTTTAATTATTTTTAAATTTTTGTAGGTTTTTAAAATATAATTAATTTTTATGTATTTTTAATGTTATATTTTAAAATTTAAATGTTTATTTTTTTAATTTTTTGCCAATTTTTAGTTTCTTTGTTTTTAAGATATAATATATATAATATCAATAATATATATTATAAATAATAAACAAGATATATAATAAATAAATATATGGAAATATATACATGAACATTCCTTTTTATTTTTTAAAAGCTTTTAGATATATATTAGGTATTTATAATTAACAATAATAATATAAATTATATATGAAATATAAGATATATGTAGTCTATATATGGTCGTATATATAGTAAAAACCTAGGAAATAAATTGTTTTATTATTTATAATTTTTTTCTATTTTTAGTGATTTGTTTTACATATTTTGCTAGTTTTTAGTTATTTTTAAAATATTTAAATATGCAAAACATTGAGTATAATAAATAGGTCGAATTGTTTTGGGTTTTAAAAATATATAATTAGTCCAAAATCTCCTAAAACTATTTTTATTATATAAGATCTATATAAAAATAAAGAATAGAAAACCATTTTTATTTTTATAGATTTTTTACCGATTTTATATGTTTTTTTAGGATTTTGTAATTTTTAGCATATTTTCTTTTATATTTTTTGTGATTTTTGGTTTAGAGTTATAATATATATTAATCTATACTATATATATTTTTTGGAATTTTTAAAGGTAATTTTATATTTTTTAGATTTTTATCTACAACCAAGGGATTAATAGCTCCTATTCTATTTTTAATAAATGAAAAAATACTATCAATGCCTAAATAAAAATATGGTTGTGAACAAGCATAATTTAAGGCCTCTATAAAAATCATCCCATAATTTTTGTGTCGCTGGAGCTATTAAATAAAAATAAAAGAATAAGAAATAAAATACAATGCTAGCATGTGTATTTTTGCAGTAAAAATATAGTCCATGGTCTCATCATGTAAATTTCCCCAAATTATGACACTTATTTTACATCTTTTAAGAAGAAACACCAACAAAAAAATCACGAGTGCCTTTTTGCAATATTCACAACACCTCACGTGGGGCAACACATGGGGCGTGAGGACCTAGATGCAATATTCAAGATGTACAGGGGGTCCTATGCATTTTTTTACAAAAGTATTTAATAATAACTTAATAATTTCAAGACTAAAACACAATACAAAATGCAATAGAGGGTTCCTTGTAAACTACGCCACAAGGCGCTCTATCGGATGGCGCAGGGAGCTCCACATGGGGCACTTAGTGTGGATCTACATCTGCTCACACCTAACTCTTTGCCTATACTAGACGACCCAGATTAGATCTACGCTGCATCTTCGATCTAACATCGGGGAAGGAGTTAGGAAGAACACTGAGAACGTGGGAGGAGACCCGCTTGAATCACTGATATATTTGATCTCTGACCTCCTCCTTCTCACCTGACAAGCTCCTTAGCTTCCTAGGACTTGGTCGCATCAGCAGGAAGGCTCAGATGGGTTCGGGCCCCGTCGATAAGGGTGTGTAAATCAAAGGTACATGTAGGTGTTGTTGGGCTTTGAAGTCATGCTCCAGGGTGCTATCTGAGTGCTCTACCTACACAAAAAGGTAGATGAGCATGAGAGGGATGCTCTTGACCCTCTAATGAAGCTGGAGACACAGTCAGGTGAGGAGAGATCGAGCTTCAAGCGAGGGTGAAGGATGAAACTCCGAGTGCCTTCGTTCTTACGGAATCAAATATGATTCGAAAGGGATATGATGGAGAAACAAAAGGGGATGAAAATGAGGGTGGTAATGACCCAGATTAGAGTCTAGGTACACGCGAAATAGAGTTGGAGCTCAAGGCTCTAGCTACCTAAAGATCGAGAATGCACTAATTTTAAGATTAATTAATGAAACTAAAGACTACAATATCCTACAAGAATAATGCTATGAAAGTATGAAAAGAAACAGCTCATACCTGAAGGATTCAGAGAGCAGAAAGGAGCTCATCGGAGAAGCTCTGATGGAGCCTTGGATCACCGATCTTCACCCATTTCCTCGCTAACAAGGCTGGGGAGGTTGATGTTGTCGCTAAGAGCTTCGACCTAGTTGCTCCTATTAGGGTTACGGATAAAGAAAGGGATCAAACTCAAAATAAGCATTTTGGATTTTTATTTATATAAAGAAGAAGTGGTATGTGAAGATTACAGAAATCCCTTCGATTGTGTGGATGTACAGATGATCTAAGGCATGGGCGAGATGGTCAATCCTGTTGCGAACAACTTTGGTGAAGGAACCAAAAATCCTTGCTCAAGGGAACATGGTAGAAAAAATGGATAAGGAAAGAGTGTCAGAGGTTTTGCCATGGGTTGAGGTGAAGACTGTGTAGTTGACCTAGGTTAACTCACGGAGGGTGCTAGTTGGACCACGTGGACCAACCATGAAAATTGAAGTAAAAAATCCTTTATTAATTCGATTAAAATTAGTAAATTTTTTATTAATTTTTTTAAAACACAAAAATGGTTATTATTTTATGTACTATTTTATTATGATTTTATATATTTTTACAAAGTTATTTATTAGTTGTCAATATTTACATGTATATATATATGTATAAATACATGTATTTAGGGAATTTTATTTTTGTTTTGTATTTGATATTTTATTATTATATATACACTTTTTTATATTTGTAAATTATTCCATTACATATTTATATATTTTTAGTTTATTTTTCATGATTTTATTTATTTACTTAAAAAATATGTATATGCATTACATTGGCATAGTTATCTATATATTATAATACTTTATTTATTCTATTGTATTTTTAGTGCTTTTATTTTATATTTATTATTTATATATGTTTCAAATAATATTTACAAGTATATAAAAATATAAGAGATGCAAAAATATTAAGAATGAATATAATGAATAATATATACATGTATACAGTACAATGGGGAACTAAAAGCCAACTTTTGCATATCAAGTCTAGATTAAGGAAACTATCGTCATTAAAAAGACAATTTAAATTTATGACAAATAAAGGCGAGTTTGGTCAATTTTGAGTCTGTATGGAGGATACATGTCTAGGAAATTTTTTTTGCGGCTTTTTGTTCTGCGTTCTCAAGTGCATTGTGTATTATTTTTGTGTGAAATAAATTTTGTATTTTTCTTTGTATTCGGTGTACAACTTTCATGTTGAAGGTTTTATTATTTGAGATGTAAAAATAGGAAAATAAAATAGGGCCCAAAAAGGCTATTATTGGTGGATAGATTTAGGGTTTTCAAGTGTTCTCTGTATAGTTTCTTTACCATATCTCCCCCTACATTATTCCTTGTCAGCCAAGTCATCGTGATGACCGAGTCTCGGGGTCTAGAGTCATTCAGTATCTTTGATACTTCATTTCTTTTTTTCTTTCATTTATTCTTTTATTTTGGAATTAAATACATTATATATTAATTAGTCAATTTATGAGTGTTATTTTGTACAAAATTATTCTATATACAAGCATTTAGCTAGGAATTTAAGGACAAAATGAAAGAATAAAGATGATGAAATCGAGATTCATCATTTACCTAGAGAAGTATTATATTAATACAAATAATTTTCAATTATTGAAAATAAAGGGAATCTTAGTTTTGAAATGAGATTGAAAAATTTAGAATTTTAGAGTGGAGGCATTCTAGGTGGGATTAAATTTAGAAAGAATACTAGGCTTACCTTTTTAATTTCTTTTCAAAGGATACTTTATCCTTTCATATCTTTGTATGTTCGTCACTCCCTTTCATACCCACACAAACCCCCATCTCCAGATTGAAAGCGTGGAAAGAGGCTCAAGGGTTGGTAGATCCATTGGAGCACTCAAATCAAGGTGAATGCTCCTTATTCCTCCTCTTGATCCTCATATTTTGACATGTTTCAAGACTTGTAATCCTTCTTAGATATAAACTCATTTTGATCACCAAGCCATTCAATAGCTTTTATTTAATGCAACTCATATTTCGATTGCATGGATTAATTTAAGTGATTACTAAACCACTATTGGATTATTATATCTTTATTGTGTTTTATATCTTTAGATCGACCTTAATTGGATGATTTTTAGATGTGAAAAATAGAATAGGAGTGGATAAATACATATAGAATCTCAAATATTATAATCTGATTGATTATACGTAGATCAGATTTTTAATGACTTGGATCGTGTTATTATAAAGAGTGGGAATTGAATTGTAAGTTTGATGATTTTGATGTCGGATTCATAATTCAAGATATGATAATATTATATCTATATATATATATGTGAACAACATTCAAATTTGAGATGGATAGATATGATTTGATTGGATTGCAATGATTGGGAAGAATACTGCATCCGATTATGTATTTTGATACTCGAAAATTTATTTCGGAATATCTAATCATTGGATTTAAAACCCAAGACTATGATTGCTTAGATCACTAAATCATTAATGTACAATCCAATTTTTTTATCAATGGATATCATTTGATAGGTCAAATTAATTTTCTTGTAAAACTGCACAAAATCGAAGAAAGACGTATTTGGGAAGACCATGCTCTTGATTCTAGCCATCCATCCACATGGTGGCCCAATCAGGAAGCACCCTGTGACACCCAGGAAAACACTAGAGAATAGTTTGGGGGGGCTCTTCTTTTGGATATTTTATGGCAATATTCCAAATCTTCTTCCTTTTTATACCTAGATTACTCCCTTTTAGACGTTAAGTAGAAAGTGAGATTTAATGGAGATTTTGTAGACATATCCAGAGAGGTAAGATGCTTGTAAAAATTAGCAAATGTATTCAAATAACTTTTGCAAAGGGATATTGGTAGTAGTTAATTACCTAGCTATCTTTGTAAAATTGTACCGGTCCCTAGAATACAACCTTGGTTTAAATGAGTGTTTTAAGGTCTTATATATGTCAGAAAAACCTTATAAAATCATAAAATTTATATTTTGGCATTTTAAAATTTAGAGAATTTTGGGAAATAGTGAAAAATAAGAAAATACGTGTGTGCTCTAAATGTGCCTATTTTATGCTTGTAATTTATGTTTTTGTATGAAATGGAGCATGAAACGAGTCATAAATTGTGTCTTAAATTGTAATTTTTTGTATATTTTTTTGTTGAAATATATTTTAATTATATTGTGGTGTTGAACCTCAAAATTATTATTATTATTGGACATTGATTTCCTTTATGAAGGTCATGCATTACTTAAACTTTGTGATTATCGTTATAACATTGACGATGGATAAAAGTTAGTATGTTTGTGATAATTGATGTCCATGATAAAATTTCAGAAAGTATCTTGGAGTGATTTGTGATCCTCTTAGTGTAACAAATTTTCTAATTAGCTTGCTTAGTATTGGAGATGCTTTGTGATCCTTCTTTCTTTTAACTTCATATCACTATGTGAACATCATGTGCTTATTTAAATATTTTGACTTAAATGCAGTTGGAAGTAGAGACGAGAACTTATATGTATTGGGATACTGATGCATGGAGAATCTATGTCCTTAAGTTATTTTAGATAGCTTGGAGTCGTACCACTGAGAACTTAGGTTCTTTTTGTTATGGGCTAGTCTTCCACTGTATTGTACAAATGTTACTAATGATTAATATTAATGGTGTTGCATTTAAGCTGGAATATTTCACGTAAGCACCTGGACTAATATAAATATTATAACCCAATGGAGTCATGAGCTCCAAGGGCTTTGGGTAGATTGTGTGGTGTCTCAGCTCATACTCAAGGGAACATAAGAGAGTCTAGGTCACACTACAGGGGCCTAACATTACACACACACGTCACACATATTTTGTCTCTCATGTGATAAGGATTGCTTATTATATCACCATGTGTTGTCTTGTAGTGACAAGCAATACCTTGTAATCATACTTGTGTAGCCTTAGTCTGGAATAAATTCGAGAGTAACCACTCAATCACATGTAGTAATGTAACGAACCGGACCGTCCGAGAATGATGCGGAAGTGAGAACTCAGCGGACATTTCGGATCATTACTCATAGCATTAATCATAACATAAGAGCAGTAAAGAATGGACTTAAAAAAACTTCCCTTCCATAATATTAATAAGGACATGAATCCAAGAGTTCCTTAAATAAAGCAAAAGATAAATAAACTAGATGAATCACATCTACAATTTCCTTATTCCAGTGGGCATAATGACATCCTTCCAAACTGACCCAACAATAGTCCCGTACCAATTCTACTTTTGAAGACGGTGAAGTCTCCCTTGAAGCGTAATAATTTAATCTTCACGTTCCTCTGAAAAAGTGTAACAATACATGTTATGAGCTTAACACTCATTATGTGCCGGCTAGTGTAGAAAAACATCAAGTCACATATAACTATTCCATTCATAACATAATGGTAATTATTCCAACAATAAAGACTTATAAATTTGGTTCTCTATATCCTTACCATCTTGTATAAACTATTTTGCTTAACACAAGTCAAAAATCATCATAGATATCATTAATTAATATAAAGATGCATACGAAGTATATTTCTTTTATATCCAAGCATTGCATACCATACTTGCGTATATACCCTTAAGTTTTGCCATATTTGCATGTGTGTCCACAATGTTAACATAAGTGCACATATACCCTTAACATTAACTTAAATTGCACATATGCCCTTAACATCGACTTAAATTGTACATATGCCCCTATCATTAACATAATTACACACATGACCTTAGCTTAACATAAATTTGCATGTATGCCCATATCTTTAGTATAATTGCACACATGCCCTTAACCTTAACATAAATTTGCATGTATGCCCATATCATTAGCATAATTGCACATGTGCCCTTAGCCTTAACATAAATTTGCATGTATGCCAATATCATTAACATAATTGCACGGGTACCCTTAGCATTAACATAAATGTGCATGTATGCCAATATCATTGGCAAAACTTACACATATGTCCATAATATCAACATAATTGCATATATGTATATAATATTAACATATATTGCACATATGCCCATGACATTTTTCATGTTTAGAGTGGTCTTGATTGTTAATTTTTAGGCGGCTTTGATGACTTTGATGGTTTACCGCTGGTACAAGCGATCCATAAACAATACATAACATGACAGTGTAGCTACAACTGTAGAGGACTTATCTTTTGCCTCACGCCCCTGAAAGGCGTTGGCCCTTTAGGCCCTTACAACCCCTTAGTTCGAGTCGGTGCCGACAATCTTAATTTACTCTGATGTTTAATAGCATAGTATCTTCAATAACCTCTACAATTTAATACACATCATATATATATATATATATTCATGGATAATATTTAATTGTCCTATATATTCCGTTAACAGATACTACATTGCTTAATATGTGGAGTACATAAACATGATTGTTAAAGCAGAGATAAGTTGTTTCCAAAAACTTATCATCGACATTAGAATAAGTAAGACTGTAACTTTAATTAGACATGGTAAAAAACAATTGGCTCGATGGAAAATAATAAGTTATTCAAGTTATACGTAAGAAACGAGTTATAAATGAAATCATAAAAAAACGATTTCAAAACTATATATTTTGAACATATGGGACGCATAACTCTTATTAATCCATTAGATACATATAAAACCATGTTTTAAAGAAATATTTTTTGATATAGTAATAAGTATTTGACTTACAATCGAGTTCTAGTCTTTAATTTCGTAAATCTTTACGGTAGCTTCCACGTGAAGATTGAAAAAACAAAGGTATAATATAAAGAATCCGTATACAACCTTTTTTATCTAATAAGTTGACTCAAACACGTAACAAAAAAAGGAATATATATTCTTTTTCCCCCTTGTTATATGTAAACTACCCTTATGTTACTATTGCATAAGAAAATAACAGTACATATGTCCATAACATTACATAAATGAGGTTCAATATTAAGAAAATTGTATGCATTAATAAATTGCTTGTCTAACAAATATCACAACCATAACAAAAGTGCGATCGCCAATTACATACATTATTATAAAATTGAAAACAAGATTAAAGTCTCAATCATTTTAATTACTGTTATCAGATAATGTTGGGGGAAGAATTGCATTCATATATTTGTTGATAATGATGATAAAGTTGTACAGAGATTCTCACATCCTAATGCAGTGACGGTAATCGGCATAAACGATTGGAAGGCATTCATCAAATCATTCTATAACGTCCCTAAGGAATCAACACATACCTCATCGACGTAAGAAATTTATCGACCAAGATTCACCAATCTGGACCGTTGTCGGCCATGTCGTTGCTCCTTGTCGGATCAAAACTCCAACATTGACAGTGAGGGTTGTTAATGTTGAATTCAGAAACGACACGACACGACGAAAGAATATCACCATCGGTTTCTCTCTCTCTAAACTCTCTCTCTCTCAAAGGACAATGTGTGTGGAAGTCATTGGAGTCTCATGGTATTTATATGCATAATCAATGAGACAATTGATAATAATAAATTGGACTTAATTAAGAGATAAAGAAAAAACTAATTTGGGTTGTTGGCTATTTATCTCTTTTTATCTTATCTTATATTATCTTAAGGGTGATGTGAGGGTGGTTATGTGATTTAGTTTTTTTTAATTATTTTATTATCCTAAAAAACTCATCTGTTACCGGTAAGGGGGTTTGAGATCACCTTTAGATGCTTATTGCTACATGAAGCTGATGGTATTTCCTCCACTCATACTTAATGACCAAAGTATGGTTAACAACCTTGAAAATAGAAATGAATTAATTAGTTTCTATTGATGTACTCTATGAGCTTTTTGAGACAGTTGCATATACTTAATCTTCAAATGTATATTGAATGTCATAGCAATTGTTAGTATTCCTTTCTCATTATTGTTAATGGTCTTCTATACCTGCAAGTGAAATTGTATTAAGATGCATGTCGAGCTTTGTATGCTTTTAAGTTATAATTATTGTTATTAACTTCATTAAATGGACATTCATTGAAATTGCTCATTACCTGATACTTTTCACTTGACATCGCCTTTGTGTGTATTGCTTCATTGGGCTATTTATCTCACCTTATGATTTGTGACCAAGTAAAGAAGTTGTTAGGGAGGAGACACTTGGTGACTTTTTAGAGGACTGGTTACTTCTTACGTAGAGGTGGCCCTTCATTTTAATTACCTTCCTATAGTAGTCGCTTTTGTTCTATTTGAGGTGATTGCTTGTCACCATGTAAAAAATGTATTCCTATTGAGCACTTTATCTTTGAGATATTTTATATCTTGTCCTTTTGTTTCATGTTGCTTACATATATATATATATATCTTATCATTTCATTGAATTTATTTGTGGTTGGATTCTTAAATATTTTTGTATTTGGTGTTGGATAACTAGTTCTTGGTTGATTGATGCAATAACTCTTCACACATGAACATTCGGACATGATCTGGATCGGTCTGGGGCAGGGCTGTTACAGAGATGGTATCAGAGCAAGGACACCCCCCTGAATACAAAAAAAACTCATAAACTTTACCCAACTATTGTCTATATAACGGTCTATTAAGACCAAACATGAGTTGTTCCTTGATTTTTCTCTCTTGTCTCATATAGGGTGTCCGTCTCCTAATCATCACTTATCTATCAATTGCAAATATGTCTCCACAAACCAGGTATGTCATCATATCTCAGTAGGCAACATTTGCTGAAGGGGATATGCTTCATGAGGTTTATCATTTTATGATGGCCATGAGAGCCAAGGAGGTTGAGAAGCAGGCTGATGCTTAGGGTAGCCGTGAATTTTATGATAAGTTTATGTGGATGAGGACATGGAGGTTAGAGAGTATGAACCAGAAGTCAAGCAAAAGGTTACCGATGGGATGTCAGACTCTAAGAAACGATAGTCATATTTCCATGCCACTTTTCGCAAGGACAGATTGCACACTTCATGGGAGATGGCAAGCCAGGTGATGCTTAGGACTGGATTGCTGAGGTTGCAAGTGTGGTTTGAGGTTGAGTGGTATTCTTGATGAGTTATATGTAGTGTTTGTTGGGAACACATTGAGTGGAGCAACTCAAAGTTGGTGGAAAGATACCAAGGATCGCTTGGAGAAGCCCTGGAAGTTGGCTGATTTCATGACATTATTCAGTAGGCAATATTACCCAGGCCATTGGAGAGAATCCAAGAGGAAAGGAGTTTGTTTGCCTAGAGCAAGGATCGATGATAGTGGAGGAGTATATGCAGAAGTTTTGTGGATCTGGTTCATTTCACGGTTCTACTCCCATGCCTGAAGTGGACCAGATTATCATGTTTCGAGATGGTCCGAGAGGTAGATTGCGAGAGCTTGTCTGTGGTCACAGTGTTACCACATTTAAGCAAATGATAGATTTGGCAGAGGTGGTTGAATAAGAGGTTTTGAATAACCAGATGGCATCTCGGAGGGTGATGTCCGTCAAAGGAGGAGGCCGTAGGGATATGAGATACAATACTGTGAGTGCAATTCCAGTCGCTTTACATAGTGTGGTTCCTAGACCATGATTTATAGAGTTCACTTCGAGAGTTTACTATGAGTGCCTTCAATTAGGGCATTTAAAAAAAAAATGTCCTATACTTTATCAGAAAAATATTCAAAGCCAAAGCCATACACGGACCCATATGATGATAGCGAGGCCAATAGATACTTCTCAAAGCATAGTACAAATAGGTTGTGGCAAAGGACTTGGTCATGGACATGGATGACATTAGATAACATAGATTCTTGGATCAGGCTTTTATAGGGAAAGCTAAACTTAACGTTACATCAATCAAGGATGCACATGCCATCCACCTCAATCGTTAGAGGTACTATCTCGATAGAAGGTTTTTCAGTGCAGGTTTTATTTGATACATGAGCAATCGATTCTTTTATCTCTTGGAGTTTTCTCGCTCTTTGTCTAGATCCCCAACATAGTTAGACTTTACTTTCCACATAAAGGGTGATGGGGGTCATGTATTTTTTTCATCTCAGATTCATCTAGGATGCAAAGTCCTGATTGAGGACAAGAGTTGACAGTAGACTTGATAGTGATAGCAATGAAAGATTTTGATGTGATATTGGTTGGATTGGATGACTTAGTACCGAGCCTCGATTATCCGTTATGAGAGATCTTGTCGATTCACAAGGTGAATCAACAATCGTCGAATTGACCTCGCTCGATATGATTACCACGGAAATCGGAAGGTCTTGTCGATTCACAAGGCGAATCAACAGTCATCCAATTGATTGCAACGGAAATCGGGAGGTCTTGTCGATTCACAAGGTGAATCAACAGTCGTCGAATTGACCTCGCTCGAAATCCGGGCTAAATCAACAATAAAACTACAACAAAGATCAAATAATGAAAAGCAAGATGTGGTGTTAAAATTTATTATAACTCTACAATAAAAGTGTGTATAGGTGCAAGTATGTGTAGAGTGTTGAACACAGGGAACAAGCAGGATAAATCAGGCAGTCAATGCACAAGACTGAATGTGATCAAATGTCTACAAATGTGTTATTTTTGTGGGTTTTTAATTTTATATTTTTATTTTATTTTTTATTTGATTTTTTTAATTTTACATTTTGATTTTTAGTTTTCTGATTTTGTATTTTCTTTTTGTATTTTATATTTTTTGTTATATTTTCTTTTAATCAATAAAGTAGATACACAATAAAGAAAAGGAGAGATATAATATATATAGAAAAGTAGGTAAAAATAATTAAAAATCAGGAAATAAGATGTTTTTGAGCTTTTTATATTTTTCTGATGTTTTTGTGATTTTTCTAGATTTTTCCTAATTTTTTGGTATTTTTAAAGGTAAAAATACTGAAAACAATGAATAAACTAAAGACTGAACGAAAATGAGGATGAAAAATATCAAACAGAGTCAAAAATTCCTCAAATTAATTTTAAAATACAGATAATAGAATAGAAAATATTTAGAGACAAAAATTATATTTTTAGGATTTTTCTTGAATTTTTAAGCTTTTATGAAGTTTTAAGGGATTTTGCTATTTTTAGGGGTTTTCCTTGGAATTTTTTAGTGATTTTTGGATTGAAGTTAAAAAACTCAGAATAAACAAAATGTGATTTTTTTGGAATTTTTCAAGGGGCTTTAATAATTTTTATGAATTTTCTAATGCAAACAGTGAGAAAATGCGTGTTTTTGAATTTTTATAAATATTAAAATGCAATAAAAATGCAAAATAAAATATGGTGTGAACGAGCAACAAAACAGGAGCTTATGCTATTTTTTTTGAAAATTTTTAGGATTTTTATAGATGCATAAAATAAATGCAAACAACAAAGCGAAAAATCCACACTAGTAGGGGCATATATGTAAATATCTAGAAGTCTAAGGATGCAGATGCAATTTTTCCAAAAATATATAACGCAATAAAAATATTTATGGCTAAATGTTAAATCCCAAAACCCATAGGGGTTACCGAGCAAATTGTCCAAAGCCACGTGCGCCAGGCACATGACTGTTAGGGCCCAAAAGCAAATATCAAAAATCATGAGGGCTCACTTGCAATTTCACCAAAAATATTACACGTGATCAAATATTCTCTGGACTTAATAGAAATACAACAAAGTGTGAGGGCCCCTGTGCAAAATGTTCTGTCTCCCACGTACGTGAGTCATGTGAGGTGACGTGGACAGGGACCAGAGTGCGAATATGAAAAGTTCAAGGGCACTTTTGCAAAAATTACAAAACTAATTAATATACAGACAAAAGTTTATGTGCTAAATAATAAATACAAAAATAGGCGGGGGTAGGAGTGCAAAATACCCACACCTAGGCGATCCGACGATGGACGTCCTTTCACTTGACACGTGGCAACATGGGGACGACCGATGACGATTCGCGCGGGGACGGCTGAGATTAGATCTTCCGATGTTGAACGAACGATGGATGGATGGGAAGATCAAACGGCTGGAAAAGGAACTGGGCCGCGGCAGGGATCCGATGGCGGAGAGGCAATCAGGAAGAACATGGAAGAAGGCCAGTTAAGGCGACCTTCCTTGCCTCCAATCTCCTCCTCCTACGCTCATAGGCTCCAAAATCGCGAGGAAAGCTCCTGCAGGTGTCTACTATCGATTGGAGGCGTCAAAGGGTGGCGGCGTCCACCAGAGCACGCCGGCGGAGGTGGAGGAGCGGAGCACCTCCCAAATGCCTCCGGCGAGCTCCCAAAATTGCCCAAGCTCGCGATGGGATCCAAGACCTGCACAAAAATGATGACACCATCGAGGGCAAAATGCCTTGACAGTTTGTGACGCAAATGGGTGCGGGTAACGATGAAATAGGAGTCGGCCGGAGCCAACTCCGGTGAGGGGAGTGATTGGGTGAACGGATGTTCGAATCGCTAAACTAAAGGATGGATTTTAATCCTACAGCTACAGCAAACTTAAAGGACAAAGAAAATATAGAGAAAAGTGAACCTCAAAGATGAAGAACACCTGAGGAAGAACCTCAATGGCGAGGGTGTTCGTCGGAGGTGGTGGAGCCGCCTTAGGCCTTCCTCGATCCTCCTGACGGCTTGGATGGGGAGCTGTCACCTCCCTTCACCATGGCGCACGAAAGGTGGAGAGGATTTGGGCAAAAAGGGGTTTGAATTTTGAATCAAAAATCAGAGTTGTATAAGAAGGGTTGACGAATGGGCAAGGGAGATCGAGGCATAGCGGATGCCTAAGTGATCCACAACCCAAGGCAATCCTTCGACGTGAATCACGAAGGAACGAGGAAGAAAAGTAGTCAAGACATTGTCACAAAATGGTGAAAGATGGCTCCTCGAAAAATCCGAGAAACCATGTCAAAAACCACGTCTGACACGGGTACAAACCTCGGTCAGAGAGTTGACTGAGGTCAATCAGCGGAAGCTCCTTGTTGGTCCACGTGGACCAACCGGAAAATTCTGTGGCAAAAATATTTAAAAATTCATTTTAAAATAGCAAATGAATTTATTATTTTTAGGTTATAAAATAAAAAATATTCTTTATTTTATAACGTATTTTATTATGATTTTTATTTATTTTTCTAAGATATAAAAATACAAGTGACCTTTTATAGCCTATATAGGTATACATATCTATATATTTTGATATTTTATTTTTTTATTTTATGTATTTAATTTTATTATTTTTATTTATTATTTTATAAATTTATAAAATATTATTATACACTTATATTTTTTTGTTTTTTTTTCTGAAGTGTTTTGTACACTTAATAAAATAGGAGTATTAATTATATAGGTATCTTTACAAGTATTATACCTATGTATTATATACATGTATTTTATTTTTGTGTTTTTTTGTGTTTTTATTCTTATTTTAATATACACATATATTATAAATAATATTTACAAAATTATAAAAATAATAAATTATAAAAATAATGAATAATAAATACAATTAATATTTTAATATGTACAAGTATACAATAGCGGTCCAAAACTCAACTTTCAAACCGTAACTCCACAAAATACAAAACCACCTTCATTCTGGAATCTTATTCAGATCATACCTTTTTATCAATATATTAATTTTATGTGAAATCAATTTTGTGTTTTTCTTTATTTAATTATCTACAACTTTCATGTACAAAGTTTCTTTATTTGAACTATAAAAAGTGGAACCAAAAATAGGTCCCAAAATGAATAAAGAATGAATTAAATAAAAGGAATTTTATTGGATTCTGGCCCTTATCTCCCCCTACTTTATTCTTTGTCGACCTATTCATCTAGATGCCTAGGTCTCGGGGTTTCAGGTCATAAAATATTTACAATATTTTATTCTTTTCTTTTCTTTATTCTTTTAGTTTGGCTTCAAAAACCTTATTTTATACACTATTTACACACATATGCATGAATGCTAAAATACAGGAACTAAGGGTATTTACACGCATTTGCCATGATTTTTGAGTCCAAAATGATAGAATAAAGATGATGAAATGTGGATTCATCATCCCCCCTATACTTGCCTTTGCTAGTCCGTAGCAAACACTTATGCAATAAGTGCAGAAAAGAAAAACAAAGAAAAGAAAAAGAAGAAAGATATATTAAATTTAATTATCGAACTTGTCTTCACAAAATAAAAGTTTGGAGCTTAAGTCGGACCTTTGGAATTTTAGTGCGAGCAGAACCTTAATGGGAATCGAACTTGAAATCCAACAGCCTTCGAGAATCCCAAAACTATGCTCAAGTCCCCTCAATAGCCAAGTCAGAAATATCTCAACTCATACGCAAACCCTTACAACTATGAAGGTGACTGATGAATCCACATTTCATCATCTTTATTCTATCATTTTGGCCTCAAAAACCCTAGCAAATGCGTGTAAATACTATTAAATTCAGCATCTTAGCATTCATGCATGTGCATGTAAATAGTGTATAAACTACTGTAATTAAAGCCAAAATTATAGAATAAATAAAAGAAAAGAAAAAGAATAAAATATTGTAAATATTTTATGACCCGAAACCCCGAGACCTAGGCATCTTGATGAATAGGTTGACCATGAATAAAGTAGGGGGAGATAAGGGCCAGAATACAATAAAATTCCCTTTCATTTTATTCATTCTTTATTCATTTTGGGACCTATTTCTAGTTCCACTTTTTATACATCAAATAAAGAAACTTTGAACATGAAAGTTGTAGATAATTAAATAAAGAAAAGTACAAAATTGATTTCACTGAAAAATAATGTACAGATAAAAAGTTATGGTATGAATAAAAATCCAGAATCCCAACTTTCCAGAACTGTATCTCATAAATGAAAACTACAAATGCATCAAATTCACTTTTAATTGTATATAGTTCAAAATAAGCTATTTAATGACTGTGGTTTCGCATTTGGCGGAGCTACGGTTTGAAAGTTGAGTTTTGGGACCCTATTGAATACTTGTACATATTAAAATATCCATTTTATTAATTATTCATTATTTTTGTATTTTTATAATTTTGTAAATATTACTTATAATATATTTGTGTATTAAAATCAGAATAAAAATACAAAAGAAATACAAAATAAAATACTGTATATTTATAATACATAGGTATAAGACCTATGTACATACCTATATAATAGATACTTTTATTTTATTAAGTACACAAAACACTTCAGAAAAATAAAATAAAAATACTTTTAAGTGTATAAAAATACTTTATAAATCTATAAAATAGTAAATTAAAATAAAGAAATTAAATCACAAAATGAAAATCAATTATTAAAATATATAGATGTATATACCTATAAAGGGTATAAAAGGAAATTCTTATTTTTACACCTCGTAAAAATAATTAAAATTCATAATAAAATAATAAACACTTTTTATTAAATAACCAAAAACTAAATAAAACATTTACTATTTTTAAATTAATTTTTAAGGTATTTTCAGGAGGTTTTTCCTGGTTGGTCCACGTGGGCCAACCAGGTGGTCTGGACTGTTGACCAAGGTCAACAGTCTGACCTTCCTCCTGTGGCTCTGACAGCCGTTGGTTTTTTGCCCAGGTTTGACTATTTTTTGAGGCTCACCCTTGCGACATTTCATGATACATCTTTATGAACTTTTCATCCCCATCAATCGAGGATACACGCCCAAGGTCTATCTTAGGGCGTGGATCAACGATTTCCCCGTTTCGCCTCGTTCTTCGCATCCCATCTGTCAACCCTACAAAAACCTTCCTTCAACCATTTTCAAAATTGGAACCGCATTTCGTCCCGATTTCTCTCCCCTTTTGCTCGCGTTTGATACCTGGAGGTGACAGCTCCATTGTCAGCCCTTCAAGGAGGCGAAGTATCGCGGATCTTGCGTGTTCCACCCACCTCCGGTGAACCCGTTGTTGAGGTATTTTCAACCTCAGGCCCTGGCCTTTGAGGTTCTTATTTTCCTAGTTTTTCTTCGCTTTTTTATTCACTGTAGTCCTAGGATCCACCTGCCATCTTTATCTCCGACTCCCATCAATCGATTCGCTCAATCGATTGTTTCACCGGAGCTACCTCCGGCCAATTCATTTTCACCGTCGCCCACCTCCATATGCTCCGCAAACCGTCGAGACAATATGCCCTCGATAGTGTCACCATTTCTTGCAGGTCCTCGTGTACTTGAAGGAGCACTTGGGAGTCATTTTCACATTCGCCGGAGGTACCTGGGAGGGCGGAGCTCCTCCGTCCTCGTGCCTGCACTACAAAGTGCCTCCGACGCTTTTGACACCCTGAGGACCTGGAGGAGGACTGCAGGAGCTTGTCGGCCCATTCTGAGAGCTTCAGACGCCACGAAGGAGGAGGAGCAAGGTCGGGGAAGTTCGCCGGCAAGGGCCCTCTTCCCTGTTCTTCGTCTTCATCTTTCAGCCGTCAGATCAAGGGCCCCCGCCCAGGCGAGCAGCCACCGTCGGATCTCGCATCTCCAGCACCATTCGATCGTCGTCCATATTCTAATCTGGGCCGTGCATCCGCGAAGGGGCATCGGGCGTCGCCAGCGTGCCACGTGTATAAGTAAAGCCATCAGCGCCATCCGATCCGCCAAGGCGCGTGCGTATTTTGCGATTCTTCCCCCGCCTGTTTTGTATTTCATAAATAACACTTAAACATTCATTTGCCATGTATTTATTTTTGTAACATTTGCATGTTGCCCCCGGACCTTTAGGGATATTGAGTTCAAGTCCAGGTCACGTCACCTCACGTGACCAGTTCACGTGAGGTGCGGTGTATTTTGCGAGAACCCCCTTGCGAGTTTGCTTATTTCGTTTCAGTCCATGGATTTAGATATTAAGTGTAAAACTTTTGGTTATTTTGCATGTGAGCCCCTGGGTTTTTGGAAATTACATACAGGTCCTTCCCAAGCGCGTGCTAGTCACGTGCCCTGGTGGGTATTTTGCAGGTGTACACCTGCGGGTTTGGTTATTTGTATTTGGTCCATTAAATGCAATATTTAGTATTATATTTTGTGTGAAATTTGCACCTTGGCCCCTGGATGTTTGTCTATTTGCGTTTATACCCCTGTCAGGCCTTGTTCTTTTGTATGCTTCCCCTATTTATTTAGTGCATCATTTTAACTCAAAAAATTCCCCAAAAATGTCATAGGCTCCTGTCTACTTGCTGATTCACGCCATATTTTTGCATTTCATTTTTGTTGCATTTTAATATTTATCAAAAA
Source organism: Ottelia alismoides (assembly GCA_037367405.1). Taxonomy (NCBI): domain Eukaryota; kingdom Viridiplantae; phylum Streptophyta; class Magnoliopsida; order Alismatales; family Hydrocharitaceae; genus Ottelia; species Ottelia alismoides. Next base: position 523,858 of record JAZKJV010004426.1, read on the forward strand.
TCAAAAACATGTATTTTTGCTACTGTTTACATTAGAAAATACCAAAAAAATATCAAAACCCTTTGAAAAAATTCCAAAAAAATTGCCTAAGGTCTATTTTAGTGTCTTTTAGTGTCAATCCAAAAATCATTAAAAATTTCAAAACAAAAACCTTAAAAATTAGAAAACCTCCAAAAACTTCATAAAAATCCTAGAAAATTCTTAAAAATATAAACTCAGTTTCTATAGTTGCTCTATTTTATTGTCTTTTATTTAAAATTAATTTGGGAAAATTTTATTACTGTTTGCTATTTTTCATTCCCATTTTAATTTCGGCCAGCACCTTTATTCACTGTTTTCTTGTATTTTGACTTTTAAAATTACCTAAAATATTCAGAAAAATCCCCAAAAATCATAAAAACAGTATAAAAATATAAAAAGACCAAAAACATTTTATTTTCTAATTTTTGAGCATTTTTCCTTATTTTTATAAATAGCTTATCACCTCTTTTCTTATATTATTTATATATCCTATTTATAAAAACAAAAAAATATAAATTATAAAAAGAAAATATAAAATCGGAAAATTAAAAATCAAAATAAAAATCAAAAATCAAAATAAAAAAAATTAAAAATTAAAAACCCACAAAAATTTGCGGGCTTGTAGACACTTAATAACATCACATCACACACTTTGCATTTGCTTGATCTATCCTGTGTGCTCCCTGAGTTCGACCTCTACATACTTACACCTATACACCTTTTTATGTAGAGTTAATAATAAATTTGACTCCACATTTATTTTTCGTTGCTTGATTCATATCTTGTGGGTTCATTGTTAACTTTAGTTGGGATTTCTGCGTGGTCGACGCATCGACTGAGTTCCCGCCTTGTGTGGAACTTAAGACCACCGAATTCCCACTAAATCAAATGGCGCCGTTGCTGGGGAGCAATAGCGTATAGATTTCATTTTTGATTGATTGTGATTGCTTGTTTACATTATTGGTCTATTTTGTCTCTCTTCTATTTTTGATATATATTGTTGAGCCGTCTGACCATTTTTCTTTCTTGTCTTCTTGTGAGGGACCACGGATCGAGGAGGATCGCTTAGGGGATTTGGTGCAACCTTGGGAGGTGGAGTCGGTTGTTCTAGCCCAGCCGACAGGAGAGAGCACACTACAAGAAGGAGTAGAACAGGCGACGGTCGTAGATCGTCCCCTCTGAGTAGAGAACCGTCCCCTTTGATCAAAGGAGACGGTTGTCAGTCCGTCCCCTTTGGTGGCGTCCCATTTGATCAGAGGGGACGGTTTCCGTGAACGTCCCCTATTTTCAACCAAAGGGGACGGTCATGACCATCCCATTTGTTCATATCAAAGGAGACGGTCATGGGCGTCACCTTTGGTGACCATTAGAGGGGACGATTGCGACCGTCCCCTTTGTTCAAACCAAAGGGGACGGTCACAACCGTCCCCTTTGATGTCATTTTTACAAAAAAAAAATATGGAGCTACTACTAGGAATACCATGTTATACCTTTTAAGATAAATGAGCTACAAGCATTAGATTGATCATAAAATTACTATCCAGGACATATGGTCAACCCACACTAAATATTGTGTTCTACCAACACTATATCTCTTTGTTAACCCAAGTCATGATGTTCGATTTTTATCCTTCTCTAAGACATAAATAAATCCGAAAAACATTTAAAACTCATTTCCAACCAATACCCAGACATGTACATATAAATCACCATAGTGTTATGAACGATGTTCTTATATCACATCTCTCTCAGATAGAATATCACTGCATTCCGTTGTAGCTCTTTTTTGGTCTTTTCATGAGCCGCTTCCAAGAGTTGACAATATAACACTTAAGACGCATATAAAGACCTATACAAAAATATGCGAATTACCAAGTGTTATCCACTCACATTCCTTCCAATCATAAGATGATCCTACATTGTAAAAAAAGTGTGATCAATAAACTACATCCATTCTTCAAAAAAATTGAAGTAAATTTATGTTATTCAAAATAGACTTAATTACTTTTTCATCATCCTATAATAACCACATTCTAGTCTCCTTATATCCTCTCAATTGCTTCCATCAATAATGGTGCTTCCTTTCCATTTCTTGTGTTTTGAAACTATTGTAAAACATGACAATTGCATACGAATTTATATAAACTTTAAGAAAAAGGAAATCCAATGAAACAAGGAATGTACCTTCTTAGTAGAGGTACCTATAACGAATATTCATAGCTGCATGAGAAAAATAGACATAGATATCAATTTTTAGACAATGCATATCTATGTTTATTGTAAACATACAACGCTTCCCATGTTCGATGATGTCGCTCTTCTTCTCTATACGTGGCCAAAATCACCTCTTGTCATATGCACATCTCCTCTAGTGAAGAACATGGATGCCTTCAAGCAAGGATAGGTTAACAGTTAGTGACAAAAATGATTAAAAATCATCACGCAAATAGTGCATATTGGTGATAGTATACTACCTTGTTTGTATTTTACATCAACAATATAAAAACATGGCAAACTAGGTCGAACGAGATGACAAGCACAATCGAAGGCGGGGTAGGAAACACGATGGAGAAGGATACCACGATAGCGAAGAAAGAACCACGATAGCGATGAGGAAACACGGAGCAAGACATGAGCACCACGATGAAGGAGCACCACGACATCTCATCAGTGCTGCACCACCCATATCGAGAGGAGGAGAATGAAGAATGGAGCAAACTAGGGAAAATGGTCGGTTGGAGCCAGTTTTCTCGAAGACACCATCGGGGACGGTCGTTTTGACCGTCCTTGATGGTGTCTACTATGTCAAAATATCTTCTCCAATAGAGAGGGGACGGTCATGATGCTACCAAAGGGGACGGTCATAATTACCGTTGCCTTTGGTCATCCTCGACGCTGGGGTAATGGGACGATGCCAGAAGCATAGAGGGGACGGTCAAAACCGTCTGTCTCCGCTTGTGGGGGTGCATGCTGGTTCTGCTGGGTGTAAGTCTGATCCCAGCTACTCTGAGACCCCGGTGCTTGTTCTTGTACAAGATGGACGCGATGTACAGGTACAGGTGGTGCAGAAGGGGCAGGTAGCTTTATCTTATCTACCTTCTCAGAAAGTTCCTCCACTTGCTTCGGTAGGTGCGAAAGAGACTCAAGTTCCGCGACTCTCTTGTGGATCTGCTCGACCATGGTTAGCTTGTCAGCAACCATCCCCATGCTGGGAATGAGGTCCTCGGTCAGATCTGCTATAGTCCTTCAGGTTGTCTCATTGGATAGGATTGAGGGAGACAACTGATAGGCCCTGGTGGCCTGCGACCTGCCGGTTTCCGCCATCTGCTCCAGGATTTTCCATACAACGTGCTCGTTTTTGTTCAGATAGCTTCCTCCACAGGAGGCACTGACTAACCCCTGCATCTCTGGGGTTAGACCACAGAACAAGGTATGGACCAAGATCGCCTTCGAATTGCCGCGGCAGGGGCATTTCTGCACTAAATCATTGAACCTGTCCCAAGCGTCATGGAAAGGTTCACTGGGCCCTTGAGTGAAGCTAGCGATCTTCATTCTCATCTGGCTAGTCCTACTGAGAGGGTAGACCTTTTTCAAGAATAGGTCCTTGAACTACATCCAGGTAGTACATACCACCCCCAAGTTCTTCAGCCAATGGGCAGCCTTTGGTCTGGGATAGAGGGGACGGTCAAAACCGTCCCCTATAGGTGCTCACAAAAACACCTAAACAAGGGGGACGGTTTTAATGACCGTCCCCTTTGGTCTACGTTTATATAAGGGACGATTAAAACCATCCCCTCTGAGTTACATTTTGCGACGCCAACAGGAAATCAGATGGGACGGTTATAACCATCCCTAAAGGTCCATGTACAGAAAAAATTCAACCAGAAGTTATAAATAGAAGGGACGGTTTGACAACCATCCCTAAATATGCGTTCAGAAGGGACGGTCAATTTAGAACGTCCCCTATGCTTTTCATATGGGACATTTGTGGCGCAACCGTCCCCTTTGATCACAGAGGGGACGGTTGTGCTTTAACCGTCCCCATTTATCATCCCGAAAGATCCAACAGTTTGTAGTGGCAGGAGACTTGAGAGAGAGTGTTAGATAGTCTTTTATTTTTGGTGAGAGAGAGCCATTTATTAATTTGTAATAATACAGGTACATTTGGACACTCGGGCCTAATTTCTAGGTGTTTGTACACCTGGGGGCTCATCGCAGTTTTTATCGTGTTCTACCGCTGTCATTTTCCGATTTTGTTTTATTTTTCCTTTCTTTTGTGGAATGAGCCCTTAGATTTTATGCATTGCTTGATCGAGTAGATTAGGTCCAGACACCCTAATAACCATTGCATGTACCTATAGTGAGTTTGGACTTAGTTTAAATTAAACAGTTGCTTGGCCATCTTCAAACCGTCGCGCAACGAGCCCACCCTGCCAAGCGCTGCTCCTGAACTCGATTTGTCGAGAGGAGGAGGGGTGAGCCTAGACCAGACTCTAGGATTGAGGATTGGTGATTGACTTGTGGTTCTTCACGTTAGCAATTACCTGCTTAGGATGATTTCCGTGTGCATATCGGTATGTAGATTAGGTTTAAAAATTCCTGCTTTGCATCCCGCATGGAGAGAGCTGGAGGCACTGTAAGTCTTTCTATCTTTGCATTCATCATATAGGCACAAAGGTGAGATTTCCATCTTGGTGCCGCCTTGCACGGCTTTTCCGACTCTTTCTCCCTCTGTTTTTGGATCAAATAGGAATCAAAGAAAAAAACAAAAACGTTAGGCGCTTGTTTGAATTGACTCAAAATAAGCGATAACACCAAAAATTTTTAAAAAGGGACTGCTAAGAAAACTTGAACTAAATAAAATTGGTAATTGGATTCATTGCTTGGGGAGAGTAACACCCTCACTAGTATTCAGGTTGCATGGGAAGGTCTCCTTCCAAGTGAGAGAGCGGCTTCGTAAGGATTAGTGCCCAAAACCCAGTCTGTGGCTGTCTTGTGTATCGCCTGGATTTCCGAAGTATTGGCGCTACTATCGTACGTAGACGAGTAGGGCTTGGTCACCATTGATGACTCACTATTGTGTTGAGCATAGACCTTGTCCGAAGTATCGAGCATAGGCTACGCCTTTACGAGTGTGTCTATCTCATCGTCTTGCATCCAAGTAGGTTCTTGCACGCTCACGGGTGATTCCATTGCGAGCGAGATACGAATTATCAGTTTCGCCTATCGGCTTCCTCCCTCTTTTCTTTGGCTGAGTAGGGATCCAGGAAGGGTTACAAGGACCTTAAAAAGCGCAGGCTACAGGTTACACAGGAGGAGGACAAGTACAGGAATACTTTTCCGGCAGTACTCTCCCTCCTATAGGCGTAGCGCTCTAAGGACTCGTTGAAAGATAACTTCCTGAATTCAAGCTAAAAACTACAAAGATAAAAGCTGAACCTTCACAGCTTCATGTGTTGAGTTGGTGAACCCTTTGTTTTGTGTTTGATTGCTAGTTGGATTTAGGTCAAGATCAAAAACATAGCACAATTGTGCGTAATTTTGCTTCCCCCGCTTCTTCATTTCTCAACCTTGATCTTCTCAATAATCACGATGATGGGAAGGAGGTCTCTTAGGCCGTCTTTGGCGGCACCGCTATCCAGCACTCCTCCCTATTCATCTAGGACAGCCTCGGGGAGTCCAGACCCACTCTTTGAGCCTGAGTTCACTTCCACCCTATTCTCCCTCGACCACCCTTCTCCTTCCATCAGTCTAAGAGTTTCAGAATTTAGTGCATCACAGAGCTCTGAGCATTTGAAGGCACCTGAGATGGGTTCTTTTGCATTTTCAGAGAATCCAGTAATGGCAGACAGAGGAGAACACCCAGATGAGCACGAGCACCCTCCATTTCTGTATGACCAAGCTGCCATCAACAATTCCTTGTTAGCATCCCTGGAGACTATGTAGAGATAGATCCGAGACCAGGGAGTATTCATGGGTGACCTCATCAGAGAGATCACGCAGATGCGCGAGGGACGGGATGACAGACCTGGGGGCGGAGGCGATGGAGGTGATATACCAGATGTAGTAGGCGAGGGAGGAGAAGGGAGAGGTCGCCACAGACCATCATGAGAGAATTGCACAATCCAACAGCCTCCCTCACTCATCGATGGATCCGACTCCCTCCCATTCATGGAGACTTTGAGCTTCGCCCACACACTATTCAAATACTGCCTAAATTTCATGGGCTGGCGACCGAAGAGCCACACCTCAACCTGCAAGAATTTGAAATGATCTGCAGTACCATTCATGACAGGCTGGTGACTGAGGACACCGTCAAGATGATAGCCTTCCCATTCTCTCTGGTTGATAGAGCCGCTTACTGGCTTAAACATTTGGGGAGCTTCGTCGACACTTGGGAACAACTCCAGACCGCCAACTTGAAGAAGTATTATCCGCTCAGCTGGACGAACGCAGCAAGAGCTATGATCAGTAACTTCACAATGATCCCTAATGAACAGTTCCATGAGGCTTGGGATCGCTTCAGAGAGCTCATTGACCAGTGTCCACACCATTATATATCCAAGCCCAATCTGTTTCAGAGTTTCTTTTGTGGGCTGACACTGGAGCTGCAGGGGCTTGTAAATGCCTCTTGTGGTGGGGTCCTATTTCTCTAAGGGTGAAGACGACGTTTGGGCCATCTATGAAGGGATGGCAGAGAACTCGACAGTCATGGCCCAAGCCCGAGTCTACACACAGCAGAAGCCCCCCCAAGGAGTAGGATCATATCAGAGGATCGCCCGCATCGATGCCAATCCTCACACTCCGTCGGTAGCCGCAGCCCAAGCCGAATCAGCGGCAGCCGATATGGGCATCATTAGTGAGAAGTTGGACCTTCTCGAGGTCCTCAAGAAAAAGCAGATGCAAGGACTGGCCCAGATGGACCAGATTACCAAGACCATGAGTGACCTGAAGACGCAGATTCTTTGCATCCAGGAGGCACAAACATCTTCTCAGCAGCCTCCCAGGTCACGAGATGATGCCAGCAATAGCAGCTCAACCCAACCCTCTACCTCGTACCGCCAGGTCAACCACATTCAGGAAGAGCCGGTCCCGCTGTTGCAGTACTACCCATCGTAGCCACCATCTTCGGACACTCAGATGGTGGTCTATCAGCCGGATCAGCCACTGGTAGTTCTACCTCCACCATCCTTCGAGCAGGAGCCATTGATGGAAGTCAATGGGATATGGTACGACCGGTACCCGCAGCCCGGGATTCGTCGCGATCACCCCGGATTCCGTTGGGGCACTGGTGGCACTACATCTCAGTAGCAGCCTCCGGCCCAGGGACAACAGAACAGCCAGCCACAGCAGCAGCAGCCCCAGTATGCCCAACAGCAGTATCAGCATGGTCATCGTCCTGCCTATCAGGGACAACAATGGAGGCAGCGACAGCAGTCTCATCAGTCATACTCCCATTCCCCATAATACCAGCAGCAGCAGCAACCTCATTTCCAGCAAGGGAACACTTCCGGTTCTCAGGTTCCCACCTTCGAGAACCCAGCTCTTGAGGATCTCGCTCGCTTGATTTCTGACCATCAGGCATCCTATTGGTGGGACATGGATGAGTTCCGGCAGGAGGTGAGGGATTTAATCAAAGGCAAAGCGGCCATACCAGCTCAGATTGAACCAAACCCGAACAATCCGAAGAGGAAGTCTGAGCAGGTACAGTTTACAGAGGATACCTCTCCTAGTGATTATTTGAGTGACGTGTCTTCTTTGTATGATGCTGATTTTGTGACTACTAGGAGTGGTAGGATGTCAGCCGGCGACGCCTCATCTGAGCGACAATAACAAGCAGAACCAGGAGTGCCAGATGAGTAGAGTAGCGGTGCTGATGGCGCTGATGATGTTGAAGACGGTGGTGCTGATGCCACCAATGATGGAGATCCAGAAGACGGTACTGAGGCCGTCGTGATACGAAATGCAGACGGTGGTGCTGATGCCACCATTTTTGATGAAGAGCCAGAGCGCGGTGCTGATGCCGCGAAGACAGGTTCTGTTGGTGGTACTAAGGCCACCACTTCCACTTTTGTTGAGCTCCCTTCTATTTTATTGCCACCTTTTGTATCTCAGGACTGTGGTAACAAGAAAGAAAAGAACAAAAATATGAATAAAGGAAAGATTTCTGTTTACACTTCAGATCCACATGTGTTGAATGATGATCATGGTATGGATTCTATTCCTTTACAGGCGTAGGAACCTATTCCTATCCCTCCATCTGCAGAGGCCCCTACCATCCCCTTCCTTGAAGCTCTCCGCCAGGCGAAGGGGAACAAAAGAGAAAATCCAAAAAGGACCCAGCAGGTGGAGTTCAGCAACCAGATGATTGACAGATTCCACATTCAGCTGACTCTACAGGAAGCACTTGAGCACATCCCCTCTTCAAAAAGAACTTGAAAGAGAAGACTACAGTCCGCAGGAAGAGGAGGAACCACAGAGATCAGATCCATATGCTCACTCATTACACTTGCTGCACCATTCAGAATAGATTGCCAGCCAAGAGACCTGATGCAGGAGCTCCCTATGTCAGATGCAAGATTCAGGAGCAGCAGTTTGATCATACTCTATTAGACAACGGCTCTTCGATTAACCTTCTTTCGGCAGCCTTACTCGACCTATTCGAGTTTGGTCCTCTTCTTAGGAGCAGGACAGTTCTTCAGTTTGCTGACGGGTCGACTAAGAGGCCAAAGGGGTTGTTGAGAGATGTGATCGTTACCATTCAGGGTCTGAAATTCCCCGTGGACTTTGTTGTATTGGACATGGAGATCCCCGAGTCGGTAACCGATGCCCCCATCATACTTGGTTGCCCATTCTTGGCCACAACCAAGGCGGTGACCGATCATGATAGTGGGAAGGTATGTTTTCACGTAGAGGGTGAAATCATACAAATAGAGACGATTGAGGAGACCAGAGCGAGAGAATATGCATGCTCAGAACAGTGCAGCGAAGCCGCACAGATGACAGAGGATGAGCTAGACATCCATTAGGAGTGTGATTTTGTGATGACAGATGATGAATCCAATTGGAAAGATCCCGTAGCACAGACCCTCACCTTGCCTACAGATTTACCATACTTACAGCTTATGGCAGTTGAGAGCCTAGAGAGCACACCCCTGGACGAGGATACCGTTGAGGCTGACAGTGTTGGGACGAGTGGTGATGATGATTTTCAGTCTTGTTCATCTAGTTCAGATCACTCGGATTCAGACATTGATTGGGATGATTTTGATGAATATTTGCCATGTCTGATTCCTTCTAAGCCGACAGCTAGGACAGAGTGTGAGCCAGTACAGTTCATAGATGATTCAACAGGGTTCCCTTCGTCAGATATTCATGCGCAGCGAGAGTTCTCAGATGCAGACCTGGTAGCCTTTACACAGACATATCAGAAGCCAGATCTGCCACCTCCCAGTTATCCAGAATAAAGCCCTTGTCGCAGTCGCTGAAGTATAGATTCCTTGCGGGTGAGCCAGATATGCATCCAGTCATTATCTTAGCAGGTTTGACTGGAGAGCAAGAATCTCGTCTGATGGAGGTTCTTGAAAGAAACCGCAAGGCGATAGGATGGAGTATAACTGATCTCCAGAGGATTAGTCCGGCTCTGTGCTCCCACCACATCTATCTTGAGGAGGACGCTAGGTCGTCGCGTGAGTTCCAGCGACGAGTGAACCCGAATCTTCGAGATGTGGTCATGAAAGAAATATCGAAGTGGTGGAGCGCCGATTTTATCTACCCCATCTCCGACTCCAAGTGGGTTAGTCCATTACATGTGGTACCCAAGAAGACGGGTATCACTACAGTTGTGAGTGAGTCTGGAGAGGAGATCGCTACCCGGGTACCAACTTCTTAAAGGGTCTGTGTGAACTACAAATGATTGAATCATGCCACCAAGAAGGATCATTTCCCACTACCATTCATTGATCAGATTATCTAGAGGCTAGCTGGGAAGAGTCACTACTGTTTTCTTGATGGGTACTCCAGTTATAATCAAGTGGCCATTGTGCTCGAAGACCAGGAGAAAACGACATTCACTTGTCCATTTGGGACTTATGCTTTCAGACGGATGCCCTTTGGTCTATGTAATGCTCCAGCGACATTCCAGAGGTGCATGTTGTCCATATTCTCGGACATGGTGGGTGACTGTTTAGATGTCTTCATGAATGACTTCTCGGTCTATGGCGACAGGTTCGATGCTTGTCTTGACTGCCTAGACCGTGTGCTTCAGCGTTGCATTGAGGTCAACCTTGTATTGTCTTGAGAGAAGAGTCACTTCATGGTGACTCAAGGGACGGTTCTTGGTCATATCATCTCCAACAGGGGCATGGAGGTCGATCCGGCCAAGGTGGATATCATTAGAAAACTCAATCCACCGTCCAATTTACATCAATTGCGGTCTTTTCTGGGGCATGTCGATTTCTACCAACGGTTTATTCAGGACTTCAGTCGTATTGCCTGACCGCTCACTGATTTGCTGACAAAAGACACTGATTTTATTGTAGATGATAAGTGTCTTGCGTCTTTTGAGACTCTCAAGAGTATGGTTGTCACGACTCCTGTCCTTCAGCCACCCGATTGGTCTCTCCCATTCGAGATCATGACAGATGCTTCTGATTTTGCCGTAGGGGCTGTGCTTGGACAGAGGAGGGATAGAATGCCATTTGCCATTCACTACGCCAGCCGGACTTTGGATGCCACTCAGCGGAATTACACTATGACAGAGAAAGAGATGCTAGCCGTAGTCTTTGCTTTGGATAAATATCGATCATATATTCTCAGATCTAGAGTGACTATTTTTACAGATCACACCGCCATCCGGTACTTAATGGCCAAGAAGGATGCCAAAGCACGCCTTACTAGATGGATCCTTCTACTCCAGGAGTTTGATATTGAGATTAAGGATAAGCCTAGAGTTAAGAATGTGGTGGCGGATCATCTCTCCTGCTTAGAGAACCTTGAGGAATCTGAGCCCAGCGTACCTATCACAGAGACGTTTCCAGATGAGGCGATCTTGGCTATAACCTCGCTCCCATGGTACGCCGGCATTGTGAACTATCTTGTTGCCAAGACGGTTCCACAAGGCTGGCCATGGCAGAAACTCGAGACCTTCTTGGCGAAGGCCAAGTTTTATCATTGGGAGGACCCCGTCCTTTATCATGAAGGAGGGGACTGCATCTGGAGGAGGTGCATTCCTCAAGAAGAGCAGCATAGCATCCTCACATACTGCCACAAGCTTGAGGCAGGAGGACATCATTCTGGGAGATGGACAACACAGAAGGTGCTTCAATTCGGCCTTTGGTGGCCTACTCTCTTCAAGGATTCGGATGAGTTCGTGAAGAGATGTACTGACTGTCAGAAGATGGGTACTTGCAGATAGAGAGACAAGATGCCCATACAGCCCATTCACTTTTATGAGGTTTTTGACGCATGGGGGATTGATTTCATGGGCCCATTTCCTAAGAGTCAGGGGTTTGAGCACATTTTGCTCGTTGTAGATTATGTCAGTCGAAGGGTTGAGGCCATCCCCGCCGGACCGCAAATGCTAAGACTGTGTGTAAATTTTTGAGGAAAAATACCATTTCACGGTTTGGGGTACCTAGAGTCTTGATTTCAGATGGGGGTCTCATTTCATCAATGACAAGGTTAGGGCCCTTGCAGACGAATTCGGCATTGACCATCGGGTTTCCACGCCATATCACCCACAGACTAATGGTCTTGCCGAAGTACCGAACAAGGAGATCAATACTATCTTACAAAAGGTTGTCCGCACAGACAGAAAGGATTGGTCACAGATTTTGGACTCGGTCTTGTGGGCCTATCGGACTTCCTTCAAGAATCCATTAGGGACATCTCCCTTTCGACTCATCTATGGCAAGCCGTGCCATCTGCCAGTGGAAATCAAGCACAAGTCACTTTGGGCAGTCACTGAGTTATTGTTAGATCCCGAGAGTATAGGAGAACAGAGGAGAGCAGAGTTGGCAGCCCTGGAGGAACTAAGAGACACAACCTTTTCTAGCAGCCTACAGTACAAGGAAAAAGTGAAGACATGGCACGATTCCCATATCAGCCATAAACAGTTTGAGCCAGATCAGCGCGTATGGTTGTTTGATTCCAGGCTGAAATTATTTCCAAGGAAATTACAGAGCAAGTAGAAAGGTCCATATGTGGTCAGGAAGGTACATGGTAATGGCAGTATTGATATATCCGAGCCGTCATCTTCCTCTACCTTCCGTGTTAATGGTCAGCGCCTGAAGCTATATCTAGATCATGATCCGCCGACCGTTGACGTTGCCCCATTCTTCTGGTATGAGATGTACACTTTGACTCATATCACTTGCATCTCATACATGGTGATCACTTCCATCTTTCGTTGTATAGATCATCTGTCCATATCACACTTTCATCTGTTGATATCTTTTCTTCTTTTCCTTTTCTATTTTCCTTATCTATCAAAAAGGTGCCGCCCCTTTGTGTCAGTTTTCTATACTTAGGACGTACTTTGTCCTAAGTATAGGGGGTGTACACCACGAGTTTCTCTATACTTCGATCCTCTCCATTGTCTCCTCTTCTTGTCTATACTTAGGGATATCTGACCCTAAGTATAGGGGGAGACAATCTGAGTATGATCTGTTCATTCCCACCCTTGACCCTCCCTACGTCGTGTACAGTCTATTATACTTAGGATTATTTGATCCTAAGTATAGGGGGGACGGTCAACTTCTCATTGGTTCATTCGTTCATTCATTTATTCTTTAGACTTGTCTATACTTAGTACAAGTTATGTCTTCTCTTTTCTCTCCGACCTATGAGGACATAGCTCAAGCTAAGTATAGGGGGTCGTATATACTGCGTATATACTTTAGCCATAACTCGTACATTCATATTTTCCTAATTAATATGGCTAATAAAATCCATTAAAACCCTTAATAAAAAGATGTGGTCATTCCTCAAATTCTTTTTGTATATACTGATTAATAAATTAGGTGAAAATGTTTTTTGCAAAATGTTTGAAAAATAGTTTGAAAATCTCTGTGAAAAATATTTTGAAACTATTTTGAAAACGTTTTGTTACATGTTTTCAACCTTTGTAAATGTGTGGTTTGTAAAATTTTATTTTCTTTGTGTGAAATAAAAATGTTTGAAAAATAATTTGCAAATGGTTTGAAAAATGGTTGCAAAAATATGTGAAAAATCTATCTACACTGCTTGAAAACCTTTGCAAAATGATTTTCAAATGTGTGTATATGTTTATAAAATGTTTGTGAAATTATTTTGGACTATAGTTTTCAAAAATTGTTTGAAAAACCTGTGTCAAATAAGTTTGAGGAATATATACATCTCACCAAAATTCATATATATACTTATAAAACTGACCACTTACCCTGTAAATTCCTAACATCTACGTCTTGTAGATAAAAGAAGCACTCCCATGTAAATATGTTAACCTAGTTTTCAGCCAAAATCTTTTTGTTTTCAAAAATCCCAAAAACATTTGCAAAAATAAAATCCAAAAAAACATTTAAAAAATCTTTTAGAAAAATACAAAAAAATGCATATGCATTATCATCATGTTTTCAAAAATCCATAAAAAGTTCAAAATCTTGAAAATTGCATCACAAAAATATTTTCTGCATTCTGCATATCATTTGCAAAGCATGATCATTTTTCGGATTGAGTTTGATGGTTGAACAAGTCTAAATAAAATCTGGAGATTGGAGCTTGATTGGACCTTAAAATCACCTAATAACAGGAACCTTATAGGAACTGGGTTTGAGGTACTTCATGTCTAGTTTAATTAATTCTTTGAAGATCACGAGACTTGGTTCAATGGATTCTTGACTATCTAAGTAGAGTATTTCGGAGCACATGTACGACTCTTGTTGATAATGACCTAACTTGGACACCTGCACCTTTCACATGGCTCGACTTAGTTGGAGTGGTGAGGGGATTGGATTTGCCGATATGAGACAAACACAAGTGGAAACACTTGTCCTCCTCTAGGGAGGGAAGTGCACCCCAACCCGTCCAGTGGTGAGGAAGTCTAAAGACAGGAGAGTGTGGGTTGCAATAAAGCTTCAAAAGAGGGATAGTCTACTGGCTCATGAGGAAAAACTCCTTATGTAAATGCTGCTGTGAATAGTATTTCAAAAAAAATGGTCAGGCCTGTACAAAAATAAAATGCCTGCAAAGTATGTACATATGTTGTAAAGTCAATAAGCGAGCTTGAGTTCCAAAGTCAAATATGTGAGCCTGCAGCTGGATGACTTGACTACACTGGTCTTGCATCCGAGGATAGGTAGCTGCACTGGCTACCGTCCATTCTTCTTTTCACCCCCTCCTCTTGAGTTGGTTGCCACTTGAACTTAGAAGGGAATACCCCGCTCCTCGAGGAAGGAGTTATTGGATTGGGGAATCATTGGGTTGTCATGCTGGAGAAGTCAGTTTCTTTGTCATTCTAGTTGGGGAGAGTCACCAACACTTACACTGTACGAGTCAGATTCATAGTCGTAAGGGTTTGTGTATGAGTTGAAATATTTCTGACCTGGCTATTGAGGAGACTTGGGCAGAGTTTTGGGATTCTCAGGGACTGTTGGATTTCAAATTCAGTTCTCATTAAGGTTCCGGCCGCACTAAAATTCCAAAGGTCCGACTTAAGCTCCAAACTTTGATTTTGAGAAGACACGTTTGATAATTAAACTAAATCCAAGTTCTTCTTTTTCTTTTCTTTGTTTTCTTTTCTATACTTATTGCATAAGTGTTTGCTAGGGACTAGCAAAGGTAAAGTATAGGGGGTGGTGAATCCACATTTCATCATTTTTATTCTATCATTTTGGCCTCAAAAACCCTAGCAAATGCATGTAAATACTATTAAATTCAGCATCTTAGCATTCATGCATGTGCATGTAAATAGTGTATAAATTAATGTAATTAAAGCCAAAATTATAGAATAAATAAAATAAAAGAAAAAGAATAAAATATTGTAAATATTTTATGACCCGAAACCCCGAGACCTAGGCATCTTGATGAATAGGTCGACCAGGAATAAAGTAGGGGGAGATAAGGGCCAGAATACAATAAAATTCCCTTTCATTTTATTCATTCTTTATTCATTTTGGGACCTATTTCTGGTTCCACTTTTTATACATCAAATAAAGAAACTTGAACATGAAAGTTGTAGATAATTAAATAAAGAAAAGTACAAAATTGATTTCACTGAAAAATAATGTACAGATAAAAGGTTATGATCTGAATAAAAATCTAGAATCCCAACTTCCCAGACCCGTATCTCACAAATGAAAACTCCAAATGCATCAAACTCACCTTTAATTGTATATAGTTCAAAATAAGCTATTTAATGGCGGTGGTTTCGCATTTGATAGAGCTACGGTTTGAAAGTTGAGTTTTGGGACCCTATTGAATACTTGTACAGATTAAAATATTCATTTTATTATTTATTCATTATTTTGTATTCTTATATTTTTATAATTTTGTAAATATTACTATAATATATTTGTGTATTAAAATCAGAATAAAAATACAAAAGAAATACAAAATAAAATACTTGTATATTTATAATACATAGGTATAAGACCTAGTACATACCTATATAATACATACTTTTATTTTATTAAGTACACAAAACACTTCAGAAAAATAAAATAAAAATACTTTTAAGTGTATAAAAATACTTAATAAATATATAAAATAATAAATAAAAATAAAGAAATTAAAATCACAAAATAAAAATCAATTATTAAAATATATAGATGTATATACCTATAAAGGGTATAAAAGGAAACTCTTATTTTTACACCTCGTAAAAATAATTAAAATTCATAATAAAATAATTTCTAAAATAATAAACACTTTTTATTAAATAACAAAAAACTATATAAAACATTTGCTATTTTTAAATTAATTTTAAGGTATTTTCAGGAGGTTTTTCCTGGTTGGTCCATGTGGACCAACCAGGTGGTCTGGACTGTTGACCAAGGTCGACAGTCTGACCTTCCTCCTGTGGCTCTGACAGACGTTAGTTTTTGGCCCAGGTTTGACTATTTTTCGAGGCTCACCCTTGCGCCGTTTCATGATACATCCTTATGAACTTTTCATCCCCATCAATCGAGGATACACACCCAAGGTCTATCTTGGGGCGTGGATCAATGATTTCCCCGCTGCGCCTCGTTCTTCGCATCCCATCCGTCAACCCTACAAAAAACTTACTTCAACCATTTTCAAAATTGGAACCGCATTTCGTCCCGATTTCTCTCCCCTTTGCCTCGCGTTTGATACCTGGAGGTGACAGCTCCATTGTCAGCCCTTCAAGGAGGCGAAGTATCGTGGATCTGGCGTGTTCCACCCACCTCCGGTGAACCCGTCGTTGAGGTATTTTCAACCTCAGGCCCTGACCTTTGAGGTGATTATTTCCCTAGTTTTTCTTCGCCTTTTTATTCACTGTAGTCCTAGGATCCACCTGCCACCTTTATCTCCGACTCCCATCAATCGATTCGCTCAATCGATAGTTTCGCCGAAGCTACCTCCGGCCAACTTTGTTTTCGTCATCGCCCACCTCCATTTGCTCCGCAGACCGTCGAGGCAATTTTCCCTCGACGGTGTCACCATTTCTTGCAGGTCCTCGCGAACCTGAAGGAGCACCTGGGAGTCATTTTCACATTCGCCAGAGGTACCTGGGAGGGCGGAGCTCCTCCGTCCTCGTGCCCACACTACAAAGCGCCTCCAACGCTTTTGAGACCCTCAGGACCTGGAGGAGGAATGCAGGAGCTCGTCGGCCCATTTTGAGAGCTTCAGATGCCACGGAGGAGGAGGAGCAAGGCCGGGGAAGTTCGCCGGCAAGGGCCCTCTTCCATGTTCTTCGTCTTCACCTTTCAGCCGTCAGATCAAGGGCCCCCACCCAGGCGAGCAGCCACCGTCGGATCTCGCATCTCCAGCACCGTTCGATCGTCGTCCATCTTCTAATCTGGGTCGTGTATCCGCGAAGGGGCATCGGGCGTCGCCAGCGTGCCACGTGTATAAGTAAAGCCATCAGCGTCGTCCGATCCTCCAAAGTGCGTGGGTATGTTGCGATTCTTCCTCCGCCTGTTTTGTATTTCATAAGTAGCACTTAAACATTCATTTGCCATGTATTTAATTTTGTAACATTTGCATGTTGCCCCCGGACCTTTAGGGATATTGTGTTTAAATCCAGGCCACGTCACCTTACGTGACCAATTCATGTGAGGTGCGGGGTATTTTGCGAGAGCCCCCTCGCGAGTTTGCTTATTTCATTTCAGTCCAGGGATTTAGATATTAAGTGTAAAACTTTTGGTTATTTTGCATGTGAGCCCCTGGGTTTTTGGAAATTACATACAAGTCCTTCCCAAGCGCGTGCCAGTCATGCGCCCTGGTGGGTATTTTGCAGGTGTACACCCGCAGGTTTGGTTATTTGTATTTGGTCTATTAAATGCAATATTCAGTATTATATTTTGTGTGAAATTTGCACCTTGGCCCCTGGATGTTTGTCTATTTGCGTTTATACCCCTTCTAGGCCTCGTTCTTTTATATGCTTCCCATATTTATTTAGTGCATCATTTTAATTCAAAAAATTCCCAAAAAATGTCATAGGCTCCTGTCTACTTTTTGATTCACATCATATTTTTGCATTTCATTTTTGTTGCATTTTAATATTTATTAAAAGTCAAAAACATGCATTTTTGCTAATGTTTACATTAGAAAATACCAAAAAAATATCAAAACCCTTTGAAAAAATTCCAAAAAAAATACCTAAGATCTATTTTAGTGTCTTTTAGTGTCAGTCCAAAAATCATTAAAAATTTCAAAACAAAAACCTTAAAAATTAGAAAACCTCCAAAAACTTCATAAAAATCTAAAAAATCCTAGAACATTCCTAAAAATATAAACTCAGTTTCTGTAGTGGCTCTATTTTATTGTCTTTTATTTAAAATTAATTTGGGAAAATTTTGTTACTGTTTGCTATTTTTCATTCCCATTTTAGTTTCGGCCTGCACCTTTATTCATTGTTTTCTTGTATTTTGGCTTTTATAATTACCAAAAATATTCAGAAAAATCCCCAAAAATCACGAAACCATTATAAAAATATAAAAAGACAAAAAACATTTTATTTTCTAATTTTTGAGCATTTTTCCTTATTTTTATATATAGCTTATCACCTCTTTTCTTATATTATTTATATATCCTATTTATAAAAACCAAAAAATATAAATTATAAAAAGAAAATATAAAATCAGATAAAATAAAAATTAAAAATCAAAATAAAAAAAACAAAAATTAAAAACGCACAAAAAATTTGCAGGCTTGTAGACACTTAATCACATCACATCACACACTTTGCATTTGCTTGATCTATCTTGTGTGCTCCCTGAGTTCGACCTCTACATACTTACACCTATACACCTTTTTATGTAGAGTTAATAATAAATTTGACTCCACATTTATTTTTCGTTGCTTGATTCATATCTTGTGGGTTCATTGTTGACTTTAGTTGGGATTTCTGCGTGGTCGACGCATCGACTGAGTTCCCGCCTTGTGTGGAACTTAAGACCACCGAATTCCCGCTAAATCACGGACTCATACAGTGTAAGTGATAGTGGCTCTCCCCGATTAGAATGACAAAGAGACTGACTTCTCGAGTATGACAACCCAATGATTCCCCAATCCAGTAACTCCTTCCTCGAGGAGCGGGGTATTCCCTTCTAAGTTCAAGTGGCAACCAACTCAAGAGGAGGGCATGAAGAGAAGAATGGACGGTAGCCAGTGTAGCTGCCTATCCTAGGATGCAAGACCAGCGTAGTCAAGTCATACAGTTGCAGGCTCACATATTTGACTTTGAAACTCAAGCTTGCTTATTGGTTATACAACATATATACACTCCGACAGGCATTTTATTTTTGTACAGGCCTGTCCACTTTTTTTGAGTTTTTTTAATACTATATATGTTATCATTTACATAGGGAGTTTTACCTCTTGAACCAGTACACTATCCCCCTTTTAAAGCTTTATTGCAACCCACACTCTCCTCTCTTTAGAGTTCCTTATCACTGGACGGGTTGGGGTGCACTTCCCTCCCTAAAGGAGGACAAATGTTTCCACTTGTGTGCGTCTCATACCGGCAAATCCAATCCCCTCACCACTCCAACTGAGTTGAGCCATGTGAAAGGTGCATGTGTCCAAGTTAGGTCATTATCAAAAAGAATCGTGCGTGTGTTCCGAAATACTCTACTTATGCAGTCTAGAATCCATTGAACTAAGTCTCATGATCTTCAAAGAATTAAGTCAACTAGACCTGAAGTACCTCAATTCTAGTTCCTATAAGGTTCCTGTTATTAGGTAGATTTTAAGGTCCAACCAAGCTCCAATCTTCGAATTTTGTTTAGACATGTTCAACCATCAAATTCAATCCGAAAAATGCTCATGCTACGCAAATGCTATGCAGAAAATATTTTTGTGATGCAATTTTCAAAGATTTTGCATTTTTTATGGATTTTTGAAAAAAATGATGCATATGCATTTTTTTGTATTTTCAAAAAGATTTTCCAGATGTTTTTGGATTTTAGTTTTGCAAATGTTTTTGGACTTTTTGAAAACAAAAGATTTTGGATAAAAAACTAGGTACAAATATTTACACGGGGATGCATATTTTATTTACAAGAAGTAGATTTTAAGAATTTATAAGGGTAAATGGTCAATTTTATAAGTATAACGAATTTTGGTGTGATGTATATAATCCTCAAACTTATTTGAACAAGAATTTTTCAAACAATTTTGAAAATTATAATCCAAAATAATTTTTACAAACATTTTTACAAACATGTACATACCTTTGAAAATCATTTTGCAAAGGTTTTTCAAACAGTATAGATAGATTTTTCACATATTTTTGCAACCATTTTTCAAACCATTTGCAAATAATTTTTCAAACATTTTATTTCACACAAAGAAAATAAAAGTTTTACACCAAACATTTTTTTACAAAAGGTTAATAACATGTAACAAAATATTTTCCAAATAGTTTTCAAAAGATTTTTCACAAAGATTTTAAACTATTTTTCAAACATTTTGCAAAAAAATATTTTCACCTGATTTATTAACCAGTAAATACAAAAAGAATTTGAGGAATGATCAACATCTTTTTATTAAGGTTTTTAATGGATGTTTAGCCATAATTATTAGGAAAATATGAAAGTACGAGTTATAGATAAAGTATATACACAGTATATACGACCCCCTATACTTAGCTTGAGCTATGTCCTCATAGATAGAAGAGAAAAGAGCAGACATAACTCGTACTTAGTATAGGAAAGTCTAATAAATAAAAAAATAAGAGATGAATGAATGAATGAGAAGTCGACCGCCTCCCTATACTTAGGATCAAATAATCCTAAGTATAGCAGTTTGTACACAAAGCAGGGAGGGTCAAGGATGGGAATGAATAGATTGTACTCAGATTGTCTCCCCTATACTTAGGGTAAGATATCCCTAAGTATAGACAAGAAGAGGAGACAATGGAAAGGATCGAAAAGAAAAAAAACTCGGGGTGCACTCCCCCCTATACTTAGGACAAAGTACGCCAAAAGTATAGAAGACTGTCTACAAGGGGCGACACCTTTTTGGTAGAAAAAGAAAATAGAAAAGGAAAATAAGAAAAGAAGGAAAGAGTAGATCACAACTCAGTGTGTGCACCTCCTATACTTAGGACAAGGCATGTCCTAAGTATAGCAAAATCATAAGATGACAACAGGGTAGCAGACATAACCGGAGAATGAATGATGGATATGGACATGTGGATCTATACAGTAAAGATGGAAGTGATAATCATATATGAGATGCAAGTGATATGAGTCAAAGAGCACATCTCATACCAGATGAATGGGGGCAACGTCAACGGTCGACGGATCATGATCTAGATATAGTTTCAGGCGCTGACCGTTAACTTGAAAGGTAGAGGAAGATGACAGCTCGGATATATCAATACTACCATTTTCATGTACCTTTTTGACCACATAAGGACCTTTCCACTTACTCTGTAATTTCCCTGGAAATAATTTCAGCCTAGAATCAAGCAACCATACACGCTGATCAGGCTCAAACTATTTATGGTTTATATGAGAATCGTGCCATATCTTCACTTTTTCCTTATACTGTAGGCTGCTAGAAAAGGTTGTATCTCTCAGTTCCTCCAGGCTGCCAACTCTGCTTTCCTCTGTTCTCCTATACTCTCGGGATCCAATATTAACTCTGTAACTGCCCATAGTGACTTGTGCTTGATTTCCATCGGTAAGTGGCACGGCTTGCCATAGACGAGACGAAAGGGAGATGTCCCTAATGGAGTCTTGAAGGAAGTCCGATAGGCCCACACGACCGAGTCCAAAAGCTGTAACCAATCCTTTCTATCTGGGCGGACTACCTTCTGTAAAATAGTCTCGGTCTCCCTATTCGATACTTCAACAAGACCATTAGTCTGAGGATGATATGGAGTGGCAACACGATGGTCAATGTTGAACTCATCTGCAAGGTCCCTTACCTTGTTGTTGATAAAGCGAGACCCCCCGTATGAAATCATAACTCTAGGTACCCCGAATTGTGAAATGATATTTTTTCCTCAAAAATCGACACACAGTCTTAGCATCTGCAGCTTGGGCTGGGATGGCCTCGACCCAACGACTCACATAATCCACATCAAGCAAAATGTACTCAAACCCCTGACTCTTAGGAAATGGGCCCATGAAATCAATACCCCATGCATCAAAAACCTCACAAAAGTGAATGGGCTGCATGGGCATCATATCTTTCAATCTGCAAGTACCCATCTTCTGACAATGAATACACCTCTTTACGAATTCGTCGGAATCCTTGAAGAGAGTAGGCCACCAAAGGCTGGATTGGAGCACCTTATGCGCTGTCTGTCTCCCAGAATGATGCTCCTGCCTCAAGCTTGTGGCAGTAGGTGAGGATGCCATGCTGCTCTTCTTGAGGAATACACCTCCTCCATATGCTATCCCCTCTCTCATGATAAAGGACATGATCCTCCCAATGGTACGACTTGGCCTTTGCAAGGAAGGTCTCAAGTCGCTGCCTGGGCCAGCCTTGTGGAACCGTCTTGGCGACAAGATAGTTCACAATGTCAGTGTACTATGGAAACGAGGTGATAGCGAGTATCGCCTCATCTGGAAATGTCTCTATGATAGGTGCACTAGGCTCAGATTCCTCAAGGTTCTCCAATCGGGAGAGGTGATCCACCACCACATTCTTAACTCCAGGATTATCCTTAATCTTAATATCAAACTCCTGGAGCAAAAGGATCCATCTGGTAAGGTGAGCTTTGGCATCCTTTTTTGCCATGAGGTATCGGATGGCAGTGTGATCTGTATAAATAGTCACTCTAGATCCAAGAATATATGATCTGTACTTATCCAAAGCAAAGACTATGGCTAGCATCTCCTTCTCAGTCACAGTGTAATTCCGCTGAGCAGCATCCAAATTCCGACTAGCATAGTGAATGGCAAACGGCAATCCATCCCTCCTCTGTCCAAGCACAGCCCCTACGGCAAAATCAGAAGCATCCGTCATGATCTCAAATGGGAGAGACCAATCGGGTGGCTGAAGGACAGGAGCCTTAATACCTAGATCCTTGAGAGTCTCGAATGACGCAAGCCACTTATCATCTACAATGAACTCGGTGTCCTTTGTAGCAAATCAGTGAGCGGTCGGGCAATACGACTGGAGTCCTGAATGAACCATCGGTAGAAACTGACATGCTCCAGAAAAGACCGCAATTGACGCAGATTGGACGGTGGATTGAGTTTTCTAATGATATCCACCTTGGCCGGATTGACCTCCATGCCCCTGTTGGAGATGATATGACCAAGGACCGTCCCTTGAGTCACCATGAAGTGACTCTTCTCCCAAGATAAGTCAAGATTGACCTCAATGCAGTGCTAAAGCACACGATCTAGGCAGTCAAGACAAGCATCAAACCCATCACCATAGACCGAGAAGTCATCCATGAAGACCTCTAAACAGTCACCCACCATGTCCGAGAAGATGGACAACATGCACCTCTGAAATGTTGTCGGGGTGTTACACAAACTAAAAGGCATCCGTCTGAAAGAATAAGTCCCAAATGGACAGGTGAATGCCATTTTGTCCTGGTCTTCGGGCGCAATGGCCACTTGATTATAGCCGAGAGTACCCGTCAAGAAAACAGTAGTGACTCTTCCCAGCTAGCCTCTAGATAATATGATCAATGAATGGCAGTGTGAAATGATCCTTCTTGGTGGCATGATTCAATCATATGTAGTCCACACAGACCCTCCAAGAAGTGGGTACCCGGGTAGCTATCTACTCTCTAGACTCACTCATAATTGTAGTGATACCCGTCTTCTTGGGTACCACATGTAATGGACTAACCCACTTGGAGTCGGAGATGGGATAGATGAAATCAGTGCTCCACCATTTTGATATTTCCTTCATGACCACATCTCGAAGATTCGGGTTCAGCCATCGCTGGAACTCATTCGAGGGCTTAGCATCCTCTTTGAGGTAGATATGGTGGGAGCACAGAGCCGGACTAATCCCCTGGAGATCAGCTATACTCCATCCTATTGCCTTGTGGTTTCTTTCAAGAACCTCCATCAAACGAGATTCTTGTTCTCCAGTCAAATCTGTTGAGATAATGACTGGGTGCATATCTGGCTCACCCACAAGGAATCTATACTTCAGCGATTGCGGAAAGGGCTTCAATTCCGGGCAACTGGGAGCTGGAAAATCTGACTTCTGATATGTCTGAGTGAAGACTACTAGATCTGCATGAGAGAACTCTCGTTGTACGTGAAAATCTGATGAAGGGAACCCTGCAGGAATATCTGTGAATTGTGCTAGCTCGCTCTCCTTCCTAGCTGTCGGCTTAGAAGGAATCAGACATGGCAAGTAATCATCAAAGTCAACCCAATCGCTGTCTGAATGCGAGGGATCTGAATTAGAAGAACATGTATGAAACTCTGCTTCACCACTCATCTCGTAACTGTCAGCCTCTAATGTGTCCTCTGCCAGGGGTGCGCTATCCAAACTCTCGACTGCCATAAGCGGTAAGTACATTGAATCTGTGGGCAAAGCAAGGGCTTGTGCTACTAGATCTGTCCAAATGGCTTCATCATCGGTCATCACAAAGTCACACTCCTAGTGGACGTCTTGCTCAGCCTCTGTCATCTGCTCTGTATCACTGAACTGCTCTGAGCATGCTGAATCTCACGCTCTGGTCTCGTCGATTGTCTCTATTTATATACTCTCACCCTCTATGCGAAAGTACACCTTCCCACTATCATGGTCGGTCACCGCCTTGGCAGTGGCCAAGAATGGGCGTCCAAGAATGATAAGGGTATCTATTACCGACTCAGGGATCTCCATGTCCAATATAACAAAGTCCACGGGGAATTTCATGCCCTGAATGGTAACGACCACGTCTCTCAACAACCCCTTTGGCCTCTTAATCGACCTATTAGCATACTGAAGGACTGTCCTGCTCCAATGGAGAGGGCCAAACTCAAATCGGTCAAGTAAGGATGCCGGAAGGAGGTTGATAGAAGAGTTGCTGTCTAATAGAGTGCGATCAAACTACTGCTCCTGAATCTTGCATATGACATAGGGATCTCATGCATCAGGTCTCTTGGCTGGCAGTCTGTTCTGAATGGCAAAACATGTGGCACGGGTAAGCACATGGATCTATCCTCTGTGGTTCCTCCTCTTCCTGTGTACTGTAGTCTTCTCTCTCAAGTTCTTTTGGAAGAGGGGGATGTGCTCTAGTGCCTCCTGTAGAGTCAGCTAAATCTGAAATCTATCAATCATCTGGTTGCCGAACTCTAACTAATGTATCTTTTTTGGATTTTCTCTTTTATTCCCCTTCGCCAAGCAGAGAACTTGAGGGAAGTGGATGGTAAGGGCCTCCTCAGATGGAGGACTAGGAATAGTTCCTGTGCCTGTGAAGGAATGGAATCCGTACATAGATCACCATGAAACACAGATAGACTCAGAGTAGATAAAGAAACATTTCCTTTATTCATATTTTTGTTCTTTTTCTTGTTACCACAGTCCTGAGATACAAAAGGTGGCAACACAACAGGTGGCAGCTCAACAAAAGTAGAAGTGGTGGCCTCAGTACCACCCATGGCATCTGTCTTCGCGGCATCAGCACCACGCTCTGGCTCAGCATCAAGTAAAATGATGGCATCAACACCACCACCTGCATCCTTTGTCACGACGGCCTCAGTACCGTCATCTGGATCTCTATCCTTGGTGGCATCAACACCACCGTCATCAACATCATCAGCGGCATCATCACCGCTACTCTCCTCATATGGCGCTCCTGGTTCCTCGTGTGGTTGTCGCTCAGACGAGGCGCCGCCGGCTGGCATCCTACCGCTCCTAGTAGTCACGAAATCAGCATCACGCATAGAAGAAGACATGTCATGCAAAGAGTCACTAGGAGTGGTATCCTCTGTAAATTGTACCTACTCAGATTTCCTCTTCAAATTATTCGGATTAGGCTCAATCTGTGCTGGTATTGCCCTTGATGATATCTCTCATCTCCTGCCGGAACTCATCCATGTCCCGCTGGAAGGATGCCTGCTGTTCAGAGAGAAAGCGGGTGAGGTCATCTAGAGCTGGGTTCTTGAAGGCAGGTGCCAGAGAACCGGAAGTGTTCTCATGCTGGAAATGAGGCTGTTGCTGTTGTGAATAGTGAGGGGGAGGTTGGGAGTATGACTTGTGAGGCTGCTGACGCTGCCTCCAATGTTGTCCTTGATAAGAGGGATGAGGACTCTGCTGGTACTGCTGGTGGGAGTAATAGGCATGCTGCTGCTACTGGCTGTTTAGACTGCCCTGAGCGGGAAGCTGCTGTTGGGATGAGGTGCCTCCGGTGGTCCAACAGAATCCAGGGTGGTCGCGACGGATCTCGACCTGCTGTGGGTACCGGTCATACCATATCCCATTGACTTTCATTAATGGATCCTGTTCGACGGGTGGTGGAGGAAGAACTGCCAGTGGCTGATCCGACTTGTAGACCACCATCTAAGTGTCCTGAGATGGTGGCAGCAATGGGTAATGTTGTAGCTGCTGGACCAGCTCTGTCTGGATGTGGTGAACCTGGCGGTATGTGGCAAAAGGTTGGGTGGAGCTGCTACTGCTGGGATCAACACGTGACCTGAGAGGCTGCTGAGTGGACGTTTGTGCCTCCTGAATGCATAAGATCTGAGTCTTCAGGTCACTCATGGTCTTCATCAATTGGTCCATCTGTGCAAGACCTTGACTCTGCTTCTTCTCAAGGATCTCGATGCGGTCCAACTTCTCGCTAATGATTCCCATGTCTGCGACGGTGGATTCAGTCTGAGCTGCTGCTGCTAACAGAGTGTGGGTACTGGTATCGATGTGTGCAATCTTCTGATATGAAACTGTCTGTGGTGGGATCTTTGGTTGTGTGTAGACTCGGGCTTGGGCCATGACTGTCAAGTTCTCGGCCATTCCTTCATAGATCTCCCAAACCTCGTCTTCACCCTTGGAAAAGTAGGATTCACCAAAAGAGGAATTCACAAGCCCCTGACAGCTTCAGTGTCATCCCACAAAAGAAACTCTGAACCAAGTTGGGCTTTAATATATCGTGATGTGGACACCGGTCAATGATTTCTCTAAATCGATCCCAAGCCTCATGAAATTGCTCATTCGGGATCATAGTGAAGTTGCTGATCATAGCTCGTGTTGTGTTGGTCCGGCCGAGTGGATAGTACTTGTTCAAGTAACATGTCTGGAGGTGTCCCCAAGAAGTGACGTACCTCCCAAGATACTTCGGCCAATAGGCTACTCTATCAGCTAATGAGAATGGGAAGGCAATCGTCTTTATTGTGTCCTCGTCCACCTGTCTGTCATGGACAGTGCTACAAATCATCTCAAACTCCTGCAGATGGAGACGAGACTCCTCTGTGGCTAGCCCATGAAACTTGGGCACAACTGAATGGTCTGGGGGCGAAGCTCCAAGTTCCCGACAATGGGATGAAGCTGGATCCATCGGTGAGTGAGGGTTGCAGCTGGGTTGTGCAACTGTCTCATGGTCATCGGTGGTGGCCTCTCCTAGTTAGGTTCTCCTCCTCTGCCTTGTGCTTCTGATATATCTCCACCACCCTCAGGACTTTCTGCTATGTCCTCTCGCATTCGCGCCAGCTCTCTCATGATGTCATCCATGAAGGCTCCCTGATCTGTGATCTGTCTCTGCATGGTCTCCAGGGAAGCCAATAATGAATTATTGATGGCAGTCTGATCATATATAAACTGAGGCGGTTCCTGCTCATCTGGGTGTTCCGCTCTGCCGGCCATATCTTGGGTCTCTGCAAAGGCAAAAGTACCCATCTCAGGTGCCATCAAATGTTCAGAACTTTGTGCTGCACCAAACTCTGATTCCACAGGACAAACTGAAGAAGAATGATTGTCGAGGGGGAACAGGGTGGACGTGAAATCAGGCTCGGAGAGTGGGTCCGGGACACCCCCAGCCAACCTAGATGAATAAGGAGTGCTTGATAGTGGTGCCACCAGACGTGGCCAAAGGGATCTCCTTCCCATCATCGTGATCTGAAGAAAGGGCGGATGAGATCTGGAATGCAAACAAGATGTAAAAACAAACCCCCGGTTCATCTACACAACACTGGAGCTGATGACTGTAAAGGCTCAGTCAATTATCTTTTCAATTTTATTTAGGTGATCAATCTATCAGAGCGATTAAGCGAGCTGGTAGGAACCTGATGCTCCTATGAGACTGTCCTAATTTAAGGCTAGATCTTTCCCAGCCAGTTTGAATTGCAGACCGTTTACCGGCTACCCGATCAATTCACTTTGCAAAGGATGTCACGGTCCACTTTACCGGTTACCGGAGAGATCCTCACTGGAGAATGACTAAACCTAGAGCAGTAGTCTGAGAGGAGTTCAGGTATGGCTCTATCCTAGTGTGTGGGTCACTCTCTCGGTGCAGATAAATTAACCAAGGACGGGTTACTCTCCCCAAGACAAAATTTTTGGTAAGGCGAGTTTTAAAGTCAAGTTTGCATTAGCAGTCCTAATTTTATGGTTATCACTTTTTTTAGTATTTTTTTGAAGAAAAACAAAGCCTAACGAATTTTTTGATTTCCTTGGTTGTTTTGAGTCCAATAAAATGGGGGAGGAAGTCAGACAAGCTGATGCGCGATCAAACACAATGATGCATGCAGAGTTAGAAATGTGCACCTTGGTCCAGCACTCTACATGCAGGGTGATCCGCGCATAAATTTAAAGACAGGAAATAAACTACCTATATGATACACGAGGAAACCATCCCTAGATGAGCAATTTCTATTAATCATGAAGCACAAGTAGCTATAAACTAGGAAGAGAAACCGGAGTCCGGTCTAGGAAGCCGATCGGTGTCCACCACAGTGGATCCTGCCAGCACTGTATACGACTTATCTCGGCGTGTGGTCTCTAATCCGAGTCAAATAGCATTTTAAGTGAATTTTAGATAAGTCCAATTACGGTCTATAGGTGCAGGCAAAATATTAAGTGTGGGGCCTTGGCTAATTACGTCACAATCAATAAAACTCCTAAATCTAGAGGCTAAATCCGCGTGAATCAAAATAAAGAAAAATCAAATAAAACAAAACCGGCGAGAAAACCACGAAAGCCGACGAGGCCCCCAAGGGAACAATCCCTCGAGCAATGGACCTCGTGAATTGTAGAAGTGTCCGAATAGTCATGTAAGTTACAATGCAGAGTCACTCTCTCACTTAAATTACACAAATAAATGCAAAAAATAAACTAGAGTTAAGTCTTCAAAATCTCTCTAAGTCCCCTTGGTGCAGGGGTAGCAGGCCGAAGCCGGCTTCGCGTGGGTGCGTAGGCGCCTAGGGAAATGCACCTCTCTCGATCCATGGTACCTTGCACAAAGTCAACAAGAGAAGGGGTTAGACAGCTCAACAATATATATCAAGAATAAAGGAAACAAATAAAGCAAAAATGAAGACAAATAATCACAGTCAATCACACAAAAATCTAATCTATATGTTGTTGCTCCTCGGCAACGGTGCCATTTGATTGCCACGAAAATCGGGAGGTCTTATCAATTCATAAGGCGAATCAACAGTCGTCGAATTGACTTCGATCGAAATCCGGGAAAAATCAACAATTAACCCACAACAAAGATCAAATAATGAAAAGCAAGATGTGGAGTTAAAATTTATTATAACTGTACAACAAAAGTGTGTATAGGTGCAAGTATGTGTAGAGTATCGAATACAGGGAACAAGCAGGATAGATCGGGTAGTCAATGCACAAGACTTAATGTGA
Organism: Ottelia alismoides; assembly: GCA_037367405.1. Classification (NCBI taxonomy): domain Eukaryota; kingdom Viridiplantae; phylum Streptophyta; class Magnoliopsida; order Alismatales; family Hydrocharitaceae; genus Ottelia; species Ottelia alismoides. Next base: position 553,309 of record JAZKJV010004426.1, read on the forward strand.
TCAAATGCCTACAAATACACTATTTTTATGGGTTTTTAATTTTATATTTTTTAATTTTATTTTTTGATTTGATTTTTTTAATTTTATTTTTTGATTTTTAGTTTTCTGATTTTATATTTTCTTTTTGTATTTTATATTTTTTGTTATATTTTCTTTTAAATAATAAAGTAGATACACAATAAAGAAAAGAGAGATATAATATCTATAGAAAAGTAGGTAAAATAAGCAAAAATCAGGAAATAATATATTTTTGGGCTTTTTATATTTTTTTTGATGTTTTAAAGTTTTTTTCTAGATTTTTCCTAATTTTTCGGTATTTCCAAAGGCCAAAATACTAGAAACGGTGAATGAACTAAAAGGCTAAAACTAAAATGAGAATGAAAAATATCAAACAGAGTCCAAAATTCCTCAAATTAATTTTAAAATACAAGTAATAGAATCGAAAAAAATTCAAAGATAAAAAAAATATATTTTTAGGATTTTCTGGAATTTTTAAGCTTTTATGAAGTTTTAAGGGATTTTGCTATTTTTAGGGGTTTTCCTTGGAATTATTTAGTGATTGTTGGTCTAAGTTAAAAACACACAGAAACAAACAAAATGTGATTTTTTTGGAATTTTTTAAGGGGTTTTAATAATTTTTATGAATTTTCTAATGCAGACAATAGAGAAAATACTTGTTTTTGAATTTTTATAAATGATAAAATGCAATAAAAATGCAAAATAAAAATATGGCGTGAAAGAGCAACAAAACAAGAGCTTATGCTATTTTTTGGGGAATTTTTAGGATTTTATAGATGCATGAAATAAATGAAACAACAAAGAGAAAAATCAACACTAGTAGCGGCATATATGTAAATATCCAGAATTCCAAGGATGCAGATTCAATTTTTCCAAAAATATATAACACAATAAAAATATTTCTAGGCTAAATGTTAAATCCCAAAACCCACAGGGGTTATTGTGCAAATTGTCCAAAGCCACGTGCATCAGGCACGTGATTGTCAGGGACCTAGAAGCAACTATCAAAAATCCTGAGGGCTTACTTGCAATTCCACCAAAAATATTACACATATAAACTATTCAGTGGACTTAATAGAAATACAACAAAGTGCGAAGGTCCCTGTGCAAAATGTCCCGTCCCTCACGTGCATGAGTCACGTGAGGTGATGTAGACAGGGACCAGAGTGCGAATATGAAAAGTTCAAGGGTGTTTTTGCAAAATTACAAAACTAATTAAGCTACAGACAAAAGTTTATGTGCTAAATAATAGATATAAAAATAGGTGGAGTCGGAGTGCAAAATACCCACACCTAGGCGATCCCACAACAGGCGTCCTTTCAGTTGACATGTGGCAGTATGGGGACGGCCAATGACGATTCGCGTGGGGATGGTTGAGATTAGATCTTCCAGCGTTGATCGAACAGTGGATGGACAGGAAGATCGAACGGTTGGGAAAGGAACTGGGTCGCGGTAGGGATCCGACGGCGAAGAGGCAATCAGGAAGAACAGGGAAGAAGGTCGATGAAGGTGACCTTCCCTGCCTCCGATCTCCCTCCTCTGATGCTCATAGGGCTCCAAAATCGTCGAGGAAGCTCCTGCATGTGTCTACTATCGACTGGAGGCATCAAAGGGTGGTGGCGGCCATTGGAGCACACCGGCAGAGGTGGAGGAGCGGAGCACCTCCAAATGCCTCCGGCGAGCTCCCAAAATTACCCCAGGCGCGTGATGGGCTCCAAGACCTACACAAAAATGGTGACACCGTCGAGGGCAAAATGCCTCGATGGTTTGCGATGCAAACGGGTGCAGGTAACGGCGAACTAGGAGTCGGTCGGAGCCAACTCCGGCGAGGGGAGTGATTTGGTGAACGGATGGTCGAATCGCTAAACTAAAGGATGGATTTTAATCCTACGGTTACGGCAAACTTAAAGGACAAAGAAAATAAAGATAAAAGTGAACCTCAAAGGTGAAGAACGCCTGAGGAAGAACCTCAACGGTGAGGTTGTTCGTCGGAGGTGGTGGGGCCGCCTTAGGCCTTCCTCGATCCTCATGACGGCTTGGATGGGGAGCTGTCACCTCCCTTCACCGATGGCGCATGAAAGGTGGAGAGGATTTGGGAAAAAAAGGGGTTTGAATTTCGAATAAAAAATCGAAGGTGTATAAGAAGGGTTGACTAATGGGCGAGGGAGATCGAGGCATAGTGGACGCCTCAGTGATCCACAACCCAAGGCAAGCCTTCGGCGTGAATCACCAAGGAACGAGGAAGAAAATTCGTCAAGACATTGTCACGAAATGGTGAAAGATGGCTCCTCAAAAAATCAGAGAAATCAAGTCAAAAACCAGGTCTGACACGGGTACAGACCTCGGTCAGAGAGTTGACCGAGGTCAACCAGCGGAAACTCCTAGTTGGTCCACGTGGACCAACCGGAAAATTCCGTGGCAAAAATATTTAAAAATTCATTTTAAAATAGCAACTGAATTTATTATTTTTAGGTTATAAAACAAAGAATATTTGTTATTTTATGAAGTATTTTATTATGATTTTTATTTATTTTTTTGAGGTATAAAAATACAAGTTACCTTTTATAGCCTATATAGGTATACATATCTATATATTTTAATATTTTATTTTTTATTTTGTGTATTTAATTTTACTAATTTTGTTTAATTTTTTATAAATTTTTAAAATATTTTTATACACTTAAATATATTTTATTTTATTTTTCTGAGGTGTTTTATACACTTAATAAAATCAAAGTATTAATTATATAGGTATCTTTACATGTATTATACCTATGTATTATATACATGTATTTTATTTTTGTGTTTTCCTTGTGTTTTTATTCTTATTTTAATATACACATATATTATAAATAATATTTACAAAATTATAAAAATAATTAATTATAAATAAAATGAATATTTTAATCTATACAAGTATACACTAGGGGTCCAAAACTCTACTTTCAAACCGTAACTCTGCAAAATACGAAACCACTTTATTTAATAGCTTATTGAAAATTATATACAATTAAAGGTGATTTTGATGCATTTTGAGTTTTTGTTTGAGAAATACATGTCTTGGAAGTTGGGATTCTGGAATCTTATTCAGATCATAATTTTTTATTAGTATATTATTTTCATTTGAAATCAATTTTTTATTTATTTAATTATCTACAACTTTCATGTACAAAGTTTCTTTATTTGAAGTATAAAAAGTATAACCAAAAATAGGTCCCAAAATAAATAAAGAATGAATTATATAAAAGGAATTTTTACTGGATTCTGGCCCTTATCTCCCCCTACTTTATTCCTTGTCGACCTATTCATCTAGATGCCTAGGTCCTGGTGTTTCAGGTCATAAAATATTTACAATAATGTATTCTTTTTCTTTCTTGTCTTTATTCTTTTATTTTTGCTTTAAAAACCTTATTTTTTACACTATTTACACACATATGCATGACTGCTAAAATGCGGGAATTAAGGGTATTTACACGCATTTTCTAGGGTTTTTGAGGCCAAAATGATAGAATAAAGATGATGAAATGTGGATTCATCAGGGTCATGTAATTTTTTCAACTCATATTCATCTAGGATGCAAGTCCTGATTGGAGGACAAGAGTTGACATCAGACTTGATAGTGATACCAATGAAAGATTTTGATGTGATATTGGTTGGATTGATGACTCAGTATCGAGCCTCGATTATCCATTATGAGAGAAAAGCCATGTTTTACATCCCTGAGATCCAAGAATTCAAATTCATGGGCTTAATCGATAACCGAGTGATCAATTGTATTTTACCACATCGAGCATAGCGGATGTTGGAGAATGAATGTGAAGGATATATAACCTGCATCACATCAGTTGATGAGAAGGTGGAGAAGACTATTGCAGAGGTGCTTATCATGAGAGACTTTCCATATGTCTTCCTAGAGGAGTTAGTTGGTTCGCCATCAACTCATGAGGTTGAATTCGAAATATCGTTGGTCCAAGGGACTCAATCCATTTCGATGGCCCTTACCAAATGGCACCTGCAGAATTATGAAAGATGAGGACTCAACTCCAAGAGATACTAGAGAAGGGGTACGTTAGACCGAGCACATCTCCTTGGGGAGCACCGGTCCTTTTTATGAAAAGAAGGATGGGTCAGAGATGAATCGCTAATCGACTAACATAAAATATGCTCGTGTAGCACAGACCAAGAAGCAATCAACAGAACCAAGTTAAAGGTCTCTATGAAGAGGACTTGGCCTATATTTATATATGGATAAGTCAAGGTTCGAAAACAGGGACACACACTATTAACAAAATTAATTAATCATTATTATCAATGTTTAAGTGATCGTTATACCTTCTAGCTCAAGGGTATGACAAAACAATGCAATAAGTGACATATGAAATGTATGCATTTTTTATTTTAATTTTAATGCAAGTTAAATAATAGAAAATACTACAAAGTGAATTAAACATATACATGCATGTACGTAATTTATGCCTCGCATTTACATGTGAACCTTAAGCATTCATTATAATAAGAATCAAGGCTCAACTGAGGAGTTATTTAAGGCAAATGTTCATTTAATAAGATGGATGGTACAAAAATTATCTCTGGTAAACAAATCCTACATATGTCAAATTTGAGAAGTAATTATATCACCTCAAGATAACTCAATAAGGAACATAACATAACTGAAATCATCTTAATTGGAGTTCATATGCATCAGATATTCAGCAAAGCATCAAGGACATAAATGCAAATAGACATAACATAGAAAATGACATACATGTCCCTATAGGGACTAAAATGCAAATACGGGAAACCCCTCATGATTTTTTTGAATACCCATCGCGCGACAATATTTTTTGCAATTTGAAGAAGTCGATGGGGTAGAGATGCAAATTACCCAAAGCTACACGTGTGAGGTACGTACGGCTCCAGGTTTGGGGCAAGGCACGTGGCTCGGGCGATGCGAGAGTGCCCAATGCTTCGGCTAGTGGATTGGAGACTCCAAAGATGCAGGCTTACACGAGTCAACATGGATGAAATAGAACCGTTACATCATCCCAAATTAGGGTAATCTAACGGTTCATGTGCCTCTTCCTTGAAAAGAACTCCATCACGATAAGTGGTGGAGAGATGGGCTCTGGCGAAGCTCCCACTTCCTTCTCTGATGTGATCTACCTCCCCTGATGATCATAGAAGGAGCTTGAAAGGCTGACGAAGATAAAGATGCATCATAGACGACACAGAAGACCTCGGTGTAGCTTGATGACGCAAGCTCGTTAGAGATGATGCTCCAAAATGGACCTATCTCCAATATTCCAACCATTGAAGCATCTCTACCTACAAAGTGTTAACAACAGAACAAACGAGTGTGTGCATGCATACGTGAGTTGAAATGGAGGTCCAGAAATGATGGAGAAGGTAAAGGACCTGGTGGGTTCTAATGAACCCAAAATCACCATCGCTAATCTCATGTAATTAATGTGTGATATTCGTTGTAGGCATGCAATTCAGTTTAATAAAAAAGACCACTTGAATTAATATTTAATTAAAGAAAATGATCAAAATTATTTTTATTTGGGCAAGCCCCAAGTCAAACTTGAGAAGGCCACTATCTCCTTAGGTCGATTTTTAGATGTTCTACAAATTAGGTTTTCATAGAAGCATTTTTAGATTTTTTAATGTAATTAATGATGATAATGTAATTTTTGCTAAGTTTAGGGACTCAAATGCAATTTTCAGTCAAATGATGCCCAAAAATCCTAAAACTTGGTCAGAATATGAAAATATTCAAAATTAATCTACTGTGATTTTTTGGAATTTTTGGATATAGAATGAATTCATATGAATTAAATATGCAAGCAGGATGATTTTTAGTAAATTAATTTTAGTAATTAGCAAACCTATTTATTTCTCAGAATTAAAAATATCCATTATTATTCTAGTTAAGATGTATCAAAGAAAAATAATAACTCCTACAAATATTAGGTTCACAATGTATTAAAAATTAAATACCAAATTTACCACTTAATTTATTCTAGCCTCAATGTGCATGTAAATGAAATGATGTTTGTGCACATAATAGAACACAAATAATTCTATCTAACATGAATATTTTTGGGTATTTTTAGATAATGGGGAGTTTATTATGAATTTCAAAGCACACAATGGGTAAAATATGCAAATTTTTCCATAATAACTATTAATAAATCAAGCCATGCTCATAAAATAACCATTAAATATCCACAAGATAGAGAATAAATTATTATATAATGGGGAATTTTTGAAAATGAAAATTGATGACAAATGATTATTTAAATAAGGACACAAACATTAGGGCATGGTTGCAATTACATAAAATAACAAATTAATGCTAAAAATCAAGATGATGATGATGCAATTACTGAGTACCGCAAGGGGGTTGCTGTAATTTCTTCACGGGGCACGTGTCATGCACGTGAGGTTATCAGTGAAGAGTTCTTTGCTATTATTTGGATCTACAAGTGCCTCAATATAGTTTACCTCCGCCCACAAGTTGATCTCTTGAGGGGGAATATGAGCGGGCAACGCGTTGGGCAAGGCAGTGGAGTGCGGCCTAGGCTTGAAGCCCAAGGCAGCGGACAAGCATAAGGCGAGGTCGAGCTACTCTCGGTGATGGTGGCCGGCGACTATGGAGTGGAGGCGCGGAGGTTTCGGTGGTTTTGTGGTGGTCGATGGATGTTGAAGAGGGATGCCAGCAGAGAGTGCGGTTGAGGCGATACATCACTAGGAATGATGCTCCAATGGTCGATAGTGAAGGTGCGAAGGTCGATAGTGAAGGTGCATGACCTCAACTGAAAGTGTTGGCTCTCGGTGAAGCTTCGATGGAGGTGGAGAAGGCTGGATTCGAGCGGTGATGGTTGGCGAGGGTAGAGGAGCTTGGGGCTGAAGTGGTGGCGTTGATGGTGATGTAGACCCACGAAGAAGGCGAAAGGGCTCTGTTGATGTCAGTGGTCCAAGGATGAAAAGCGAAGGCATGTTGGTGCTCAGTGAGGGTGCGATGAGGTGGCGGCAGTGGACGACTAATGAAGGCAAAAATCGAGAAGTCTAAAATGAGCCTCACAAGGAGAGGACACAATTGTTGTGATGACCTCTCAGTAATTGCGTTCAATCAACAATTAACCCATACGAAGGGTAAATCAAACAAAGCAAGTGTGAATCAAAATTTATTATACCCTACTAAAGATGTATAGTGACAAGCAAGTAGGGATCGAACACAGGAAAAAAGGGTGTAGAGCACGAGATGAAAATCCAAGCATAATCTGTCTTTCAAACACTTAGTCAAATTAGGGTTTTGTGGGGTTTTGATACTATATTTTTTATTCTAAATTTTATATATTTTTTATCATTTATAATTTTATAATTTGTATTTTCTTTTTCTTTTTCTAATTTATATTTTTTTCTTTTTAATTAATAATATAGAATATATAAGATTATATACAATGTAAGGCTAACATAAATATAAATATTAATAAAAATCATCAAAATACAAAAAAATAAATAGTTTTGGGGTTTTAAATAAATTTTTACTATTTTTTTGTTTTTTAATTCATTTTGCAAATTTTATATATTTTTAAAGTAAAAATATCCCAAATCAAGAATTTAATAAATGGTTTAGATTGAAATGGAAATAAAATAATAGCAAACAATATGCAAAATTTTCGAAATCAATTTTAATATAGAAATAATAACATAAAGAAAAATATAAAATAGAAAATAATATTTTGGAGTTTTAAAGAATTTTTTTAGATTTTTATAAAGGATTTTCGAGATTTTCAATTTTTAAGAGTTTTCTTTTTTATTTTTAGTGATTTTTGATCTAAAGGTTTAAAATACTTAAATAAAAAAATATATTTTTGGGGGAATTTTTCAAAATGTTTTTTATATTTTTTGTATTTTATACTGCAAACAAGGAGTGTTTGTGCTCTTTTTGATTTTTAATAAATACTAGAAAGTCCTAAATTGCAAGTATAGAAATGTGGCATGAAAGTATGTGCAGTGAGAAGCGTAACCCGATTTTTTGATATTTTTAGTAGCATAATTGCTATATTTAATAAATAGAGCAAAAATACAAAAATCAATGAATGGGCAACGGCATGTATGTAAATGAAATAAAGGTGTAGGGCCTTTCTGTAATTTTCACAAAAATATTATACCGGAATTAAAACTTCTAGGATTGGAACAAAATACACAAATAGGTAAGGGCTCTCAAGCCCACATGCACAGGCACGTCAGCCTCGCTGGTACATGTCAAAATTTAATTAGCAATAAATAAAGGGGTTGACTTGCAAATTACACAAAAATAAAGTAAAGGAGAATGAAATTTTAAATACGAAATAGTAAATTACAAAAATTGTTGGGTGAATAACATAAAATACCCAACATAAGCGCACGATCGGATGACCCAAGGCTTCCACTAATACATGTGCCAATGATCCAACGGTGGGTGACGGTTCGCGAACAAATTACCAAGATTAGATACCCAGGATGGATCTGATAGTGAAAGTTCAGTGTGATCTGACAGCGACTGTGCTTCAGGAAGAACAAGGACGATCCAACGACGCTGGAGGGTTCTATATGAATGCACGAAGAACTCGTGCCCGGTGAGTTTTGATCAGCGAAATCTCGAGCCGATCGGCTCCTTCCCGTCTCTTGATGGCTCCAAAAGGGTTCCGAGGACCTTCCACGGTGGTTGGGAGCTTCGAAATGCCCGGAGGGGCTATGATGATGTCCAGCAGAGGGGCACGATCTGGAGGTGCTCCTGATGATCGACAGGGCTCGAAGGGAGCTATGTTCTATGGTCTTTCCTGTAGGAGATGTTAGAGGCAAAAATACAAGCTCCAGCGAGCTTCAAATGATGGAATGAAGCGGAAAGGAAGGGGCGAGGGTCTTCCGATGAGTGGTGGAGAAAAAAGATCGATCTTCAGATCTTTGCAAGATCTGGTGGAATGAGGGTGCATGGGATGTTTAGAAGACGGAGAGGGAGATTGTGAAGGTGACAGGTGCAACGATGTAGTCTAAGGTGATCAGAACACGATGGTGGAGCTAGATCTTCGCCTATTAGAGTAATAGGAAAATTACACAACAACAAATAAAATGACACGAAATAGACGACAAGAATGACCTATTGCTATCCTAAGGAATAAGAAAGACAAATGAAATGGGAGCTTACCACCGAGGAACCACCTGAAGCGGAACTGACGACGAGCCCGGACCACCTCAATTCGAAACCTAAACACCCCACTAAAGTACGGAGCTGCTTCCTACTATCACCAGGAAGGTCAATCAGAGCATGGGTTTAGGTCTTAAAGGCAGAAGGGGGATCAATGATTGAAGACGGAGGCGATACTATATACTGACGGATCTTTGACCCTAAAGAACACGAGGTACGAGGTCCCTCAGATCAAGGAAACATGCCAGTATGAATCACCAATGTCCACGGATCAAAAGTCATTAATTAATATTCTCAAATGGATGCAAGTATCGGTGGCATAAAGTGAAGAAAACGAGGTCAAACGCGACCCTGACTTGGTCCAGAATGAGGTCAGGCAATTGACTGCGAGTCAACCAACAGTGGCACGCCATTGGGCCACGTTAGGCTGCTACATGACAAAAATGAGTCAAAATATGAAATATTTCAAAAATAAATAGAAATTATTTATTAAGAAAACTTAAAACATGAAAGTTGTTTGTCTTTTTATGTAGTGTTTAATAGTGATTTTTATTTATTTTTATTGGCTTATTTATTACAAGTCAAATTTGAGGTGTATATTTATAAGCGTATTTACCTATGTTTTTGGTATTTTAATTTTATTTTGTATTTTATATTTTATAATTTTATTCTCTTATTTTATAAAAGTATAACTTATTTTTATATACATGAATAAATTATTATTGTATTTTTCTAATATAATATTTATACTTAATTAAACATAGGTGTATATTATATAAGTATATGTATTGTATATTCATTTATGTATTTTAGTATATTATTTTATTTTTATGTTTTATTTATGATTTTATTATGTTCTAAATATGTACATATATTATAAATAATATTTATAAAATTATAAAAATATAAAATTATATAAATAATAAAAAATAAATAAAGTGGATATTTTATACAAGTATGTGGGGGTCCAAAACCTAACTTTCACAACCTAACTCCAAAAATTATGACACCTTCACTAAATAGCTTACTAAAAGTTATATATAGTTAAATGTGATTTTGATACATTTTGAGTATTTATTTAGGAGATATGGGTATGGGAATTGGGATTTTAGTATCTTATTTTATAGATTAACTTGTACATTGTATATTATTTTTGCATGAAATCAATTTTGTAATTTTCTATATATTTGTATCTATAACTTTAATGTACAAAGTTTCTTTATTTGATGAATAAATAATGGAAAATAAAATAGGTCCCAAAAATACAATATTGATGAATTAAAGAATAAAATTTTTGATGTATTATCGAACCTTATCTCCCCCTACTTTATTCCTTGTCAATCAAGTCATCAAGATGCCTAGGTCTCGGGGTTTAGGGTCATAGAATACCTTTGGCATTTCATTCTTTTTCTTTTTTTATTTATTAGATATTTTTGGCATTACAAATAGTTCTTTATACACAATAATGGAATAAGGAATGGATGTTAATTTGTACAAATAAATTCTATTTACATGCATTAGCCAGAGTTTTTAAGGCCAAAATTATAGAATAAAGGTAATGAAATGGAGATTCACCAGCGAACCCCGATCAAATCGAAGAAGGTGGTGGATAGGGCAAGCTCGAATCTTGTATAATCGAAGTAGTTCAGGATTGCAGAGAGATGATGGGATCAGATCGATTTGGTGATTGGGCTTTGATTCGTAAGAGGGAGAGATTGGGGAAGAATAAAGCAAGAAGAGGAGATTGAGGAAGAAGGAAGGGGAAGAACCAAGAGTGTTGGGAGGAGATCGCATGAAAAAGGAGAAGTTGGAGCTTCTGTGATCGTCTCTCAAAAGTCCGCAGAGCTCGAGCTCAACAATGGCTAATAGCAGTTGTAATAGATGAGGAGACCTCCCTCCGGATCTCGCCTAGGACTCGGGGCATCGTCGCACGACCTGGGGGCCTTCTTCTCTCACCATAATGCGGAGGGTTCTTGGTCAGAGTTCTCTCATGAAGTGGTGGATGACCGACGATGCAGGGTGGCGATGCCCTTTTATGGGTATTTGGATAGAGAGGGATCGACAGAGTGGTAGTTGCGGAAAGTGGAGATCGTGGGGTAGGTGTCGAGGCCACCCAGCCCGACGCGGAGGGGCTTAGATCGCAATATATGGGGAGAAGCTGGCGAGGGGAGGTTGGCGAGAGAAGAGTGGGTCGTGGTTGGGGGCACTGTAGTGAAGGGCAAGAAGGTGGAGGAGCGGGTGATCGTGCAGAAGGGGTCGTCGGCCTAGAGGGCGGACGGCTGAGGAGAAGAAGGCGCCACATGGTACGCTAAGCAGCAGCCACATGGTCGCTAAATAAATTAAAATAATAATTATAAAATAGAATAAATAAATAAATAATAAAAGAAAAAGAAAACAAAATAAAAAGTGGGTGACACAAGGTGGGTCCAAGAGTTTCCATGTGTCGCTCCCAAAAAAAATCAAAATTTTAATCAAAATAAAAATGAAAAAGAAATAGCAAACAAAGTCAAATCAAAAAGTGTTCTGCATGAAAGTTGTTTGTCTCGACGAGATCTACAACTTTCATAAAGAATCCAAAACAAAAGAGATCATCTGTATAAAAAGTATTTTTAGTGGTACTATATTGATATAAAACACCATATTTTTGTATTTTACAATTTTTTATCATATTTAAATAAGGTAAACATCAAAATAAAGTCAAATAAAAAATAGAATAAATATTTATAATATTTTTTTTGATTTTTAATAATCATGAAAATAAAGAAATAAAATAACAGGGACATATATATAAACTATATATACGAGCTTTGGGTGATTTATTTTCTTCGATTTTTTATTCAATTTTTATTTGGATTTTTACACAATTCATTAAAACATAAATCAAATAAAATAAATGAAAAATAAATAAAAAAGTTATTTTTGTACATAAAATAATAGGGTCAAAATAGTCAATATGCACAATATGCAATGAAGCTCCAAACCTCAACTTTCACATATGAACTCCGATTATTTTGAATTCAGTCTTATTTTGTAGATAATTCAATGTACATTAATTCAAAAGTGAGTAGGGTTCATAGGATACTGTAAGTTAGAGATCTTCATTTTTACACCTTTTTGTCTCAAGACTAGGGTTTGGGTTTTATTGGGTAAATACACAAGTTAGTATTTTTTGGTAATGTTCCTTTATTAGTGTTAGTAAGATGTACACAATAAAGTTGATTTTATTATGAGCTAGTGAAAACTAAATAAAAATAAGGTAAATTATGGTAATATACATGTGATAATGTACAAGGTTTTCTGGCTTCTTTATTTAATGCAATTAGGAATGCTAAAATATGGATATTATTTACATGTGCATGAATGATAATAATGCAATATAGATGGATAAATGCAACTAATTACTTGGGAACGGATCTCTATTTTTTATCTTTTAGAGTGATGGATCGCAGATGCATCAGGTTCCTCTACCACTAGGGTATAGGAAGGAATAGAAGTGCAAGCGGCGATAGGACTAGATGCGCAGAGGGAAAGTCCTCCTGTGTAGATCAAGGATCCACAATGGAGGTCGGAGACACCTTAGTTCATTGGAAGGTTCTATGTATAATGCTATAAAAATGAATGAAACAAGATAAAAATTAAAATCTAAACACAAAAGGATTGAAGAAGCGTTGCTGGTTAACGTTGGGCTTGGGCTGAGGTTGTCTTCAACCATGGGCCTTTGCTTGACAAGGTCAGCCGGACCTTGAAGCTCGAACAAATGCTTATGGAGTGTTGTAGCATGGCTTTCCATGATGGGTCGACTAGGTTTGGAGGTCGTCTTTGCATCATCTATCCTTCGCCTCCATGTCACTGAGAGGAGGAGAGATACTGGGCCTTGCTCATGTAACAGTGGACAATCGCCACTTGCGACGGAGAAGACATACTTGAAGAAGAAAAGTAGCAAAGGTTATGTGGTTGTCGAGCAGTTTCAGCCACTGATTTGAGACAGTCTTAGAAGTTAATAAAGATTAGAGAGAAGTTTGAAAGTATGAGATAAGTTAGGTGATTAAGTTAGTAGATAAAGTTGGTGGAGAGGTTGCTCGATGAAGGAGGAAAAACTCTTGGAAGTTAAGCAGTCAATGTTAGCCATGTGATCCCGAGGCAAACGATCTTTATAATAAATGTTATTGTAATTTTTGATATATCAATAAAAGTTATTGATTTATTTCACTCCATGTCTGAGATTAAATGAATGAATGCAATATAAGGTCCCTTAGAACAATTAGGGTTATGTACCATGGCCATCTTAGTGATCACATAGCTATTGATTCAATAGTTGAATTATAGAGGCTGGTGCTTGGATGATATCTAAGGAGATAGATTGAGGACTCATCAAGCACCATCAAATGATTATTAAGAGTTGATCTCCATCTTGAGAAGGAGATGGCAATCCTTCTCTAAAAGTTTATATCTGGCCAAACTCTTAATGCATGTCCTCTGCATAGGAATAGAGATTAGGAGGTGTCAGATTTGTAAGGTAAAAGAGTTGACTTAACGAGATGGAGATAACCAAGACCTATGTCGTATATTGTCATGATATAGGCATGCATCCTCTGACCAGAGACAGATGTATTACTATATGTCTAAGTATGTACATTTGGCAGACCGATAGGTTGATGGCCTAGTTAAGGTCTATACACCGGCATGTTGGTGTGCATACGAGGACGTTGTTGGACATGCGAGCCCACGGTGAGCCATTATGCAATAAATGTTATTGCGAATATCATTCCCTAATCTGAAATGAAGAATAACTAATTTGCATAATAGGTCCCTTTGTACAATTAGGGTTATGTACCATGGCCATCTTGATGATCATACAGCTGTTGATTCAAATATTGAATCATAGAGGGTGGTGCTTGGATGAACATCTAAAGAGTTAGATTGAGGACTCATCAAGAACCGTCAAATGATTATTAAGAGATGATCTCCAACATGAGTAGGAGATGGCAATCCTTTCTCACATAGGTTGATATATGACCGACCTCTTGATGTAGGTCCTCTGCATAGGATAGAGATTCGGAGGTGTCAGATTAGTTAGGTCAAAGAATTGACTTAACGAGATCGAGATAACCAAAGTCCTATGTCGTATGCTGTCATGATATAGGCACGCATCCTTTGACCGGAGACAGATGTGTTACTATATGTCTGAGTAAGTACATTTGGCAGACCCAATAGGTTGATGACCTAATCAAGGCCTATACACCGGCGAGCTGGTGTGCATATATGGACATATGAGTAATACGATCTCTCAAAGGGATCATACATGTTCACTTGTGAATCGGAAGACATGAGCTTACTCATGAGTTATTGGGATTGATCAAATTCCATGCATGGTCGTCGTGCTTTGGAAGCTTGACAAGAGTTTAAAGGTATGATATATGCTTTGGGAAAGCATATGATCAATACCAATTCCCAATGACCAAGATTGAGAAACTTGGTTATCAAACCCTGAATATGACAGTGTAAAATTGATCTATATCTTCAGGATGATCGTAGGTCTTCCAGTATGCATGATGTATAGGTGTTGGGAATACCTGAGGGTGATGTGATCATAAATGATTCTATAACCTTGACGCTTCCATTCCGAGGGAGTGATGAAACAGGTTTGGATTTTAGTGACTCCTCTCAGTAGAGAAGTGACCTAATCTTAGTCCATGTATTGGACATTGATCTGAATGAGATTCAGATGCAATGAGAAGATTATTTCCACGGCCTTGATTTAATCAAGCATCTGTGGGAGGTCCATGAGATCTGGATTTGAGATGTGATCTCAATATCCAAGTCACTATACGTGGAACAATACAATCGCCCTGTCCTTATCTTCAAGTATCTGCGGAGAAAGTGCATTATTCTTGAGGGTTCAAGAATAATTCCATAGTTGGATTATATCTAAGCATTGAGAGATTGATAATTAAATATGATTTAATTATCTTGATGTATGTGGTTAATTATCCAATATAATTAAATGTGATTTAATTATTACGGATAAGAATAATGTGGATAGCAATATCCAATTATTCATAATAAATTATAAATGTGAATAAAGTATTAGAGAGAGCTAATTATTATTTATATTTGTTAATTAATTATTGGTGTGAATTGGATTCACATTGTATAATTAATTGAAAATGTAAATTATTTTTTGTTCTGGGTTGTGAATGTGATTCCCAAATTTCCAATGGTAAGATTGCAATATTCTAAAAATTATTATGAATTATTTTTGTAGAATAAATTACAACAAGAGTTGTTGGAAAATATTGGAGATTTTCACGGAGATATGCAATCTCATGAGATTGCATGAGATTGCCTCCACCATGGAATCATGGTGGACGGCAACCAAGTCCCGCGTGGAAATTGGTAGCCGTCCTACCTGTTCCATGTGGAGATGTAATATCCATCCTAATCTCTCCATATTTGGTTGATTTGATTTAGGATTGAATTGTATTTGATTTATCAAATATATTTAATCTAAATTAAATTATTAGTTGTTGGTTTTTTACCAAAAACATTCTTGACCATTGGATTAAACACAAATCAATCTCATCCACTGATTTTGTGTGTCTCATGGATTATGATCCATGGACTCCTAAAATCCTATAAATAGAGAGGCATCCCTTGCTCTCTAGGGTTATGCTATTGAGATACAACTCTCTCTCTCTCCTTCCACACGTCAACCCTCTTCTCTCCTCCATTGGTGGCCGTCCACCAAACCCCAGAGGAGAGGCTTCGTCGTCGCTTCACCACCGCGCCGCCGCCTCGACGTTCCTCGGTTCTCCATCTTCTTTGGAGTGCTTTTCTCATGAAGAAGGTGTTTGATCTCGTACAACGAGATCAGGAGTTCACCGTGCTTGGATCAACTTCTTGGACTGCGAGGATCAGGTGACTCATCCCCGTGCTCGTAGGCATCTTCTCCGAAGACCGGACTTGAGACAGGAGGTTCTTTTCGTAGAGACTCGACCAACCACGCTACAAGAGGTATTCCTCTATACTTGATGTGGTTTTAGATGAAATGATCCGAGAATCATTCTTGGATCATGTTGTTTCATCACATGAAAATTTTTTAAATTCCTCTTGATGGAACAACTAGTCCGACTAATCGTTCCTCATCGTATTCAATATGACGCTCACGCTTTTTTGATGCAATTGAGGATTATCCAATATCCTTCAGGTTGTATCAGAGTCTTAGGTCGAAGGTTTTGCTTACGATCTGTAAACCTAGGACGACTTGGGTTCGTTAAGGTTGCGAAGGTTATTGTCGCATTTCATTTTCGCATATCTGTTTAGTGAATAAATTAGGCCCTATTTAAAATATTTAAATACGAATTAATCACTTGAATTTTATTTTCCATTAAATAAGGAAACCATAGGATCTGAGTTTACGTAATTTGGATTCCGTTTGCTCGAGATATGGTCGTTTTAATGAACATGTATTCACTGTTGCGGGAACTGCGAATCTTAACATGATTAATGAGTTAATTACTGTTTTGATACGCCTAGAAATGCGTGAAATATCACTTAGGTTCTGTCATAAATCAAATTAGAAATCTTTGGAAATTGATTTTGCATAATTTGGATTTGATTTGTTTGAGATATGTTAATTTTAGTAAGTAGGAGTCACTACTGAAATTACATTCCTAATCAAGAATCATGTGATTGTCAATTAGTCAAATTAATTGTTAATTTCATGAAATGATTATGGAAAATATTTGAGAAATATTTAATGATGATTATTTCTTTAATTGGCATTGCCTCAACTAATAAATTGATTAGATTTGATGTAGATCATAATTGGAAACACAATCAACAAACAACTTGCTTGAATATGATTGAGAATTTGTCTACCAAATTTCCTTATAATCAAAATTATTTTGATTATTACTATTTGGTATAATTTCGGTTGAAGAACCGATGATCATCTCAAGTACACATTGATCTATTTGGCATTATCCTTTCCTGAGGTGGATATGGTGTCTAGTCGGGGAGCGTTGGGGTAGCAGGTCGTACCAGTTGCGGTCTCTCCCACTCCCGCAGGTACTGACAATGACAGCGGGTAGGGACTCGATAATGCCGGAGAAATCATGGTGTATTTTTCTAATTATTAAAATTCGAATTAATACGTACTTTGAGATAATACCATATATATATATTCAAGTAAAAACAATCAAGTTTGTTGATTGAATTGGAATGATAATTGATTTAATGAGATTGAATTAATTATATCCAATTAAAAACACTCTATTATGAATAGATGTGTATTTCCCTTGGAAGAATTAATTATGTGAATATGATTCATGATAGTTAATTAGAATTTGAATATGATATGGAGGATCACATAAGTGACGTCCATGGTCTCCCGTCAAGGCGAAGGGTTCCGTCTCCAGGGATTGTATGTAGGAGACGCCTGTCCGAAGTGACAGCTCCTATATGCAAGTGCATCTGGATCGAGCTCTTTGCTTCTCGAAAGAGTAAGGCCATATGCGTAGTGACCCCAATATCGGATCCTCATATTATTGGGGCGATATTGGATTGCGCATGGCGAGTACTAATCCTGTTGACAGTTAGTTCACCTAATGAGGGGTCAACATCACCTTAGGGGTGGTGGGCCCGGGTGTCAAAGACCGAATTGGGAGATGCAAGTTGGACTTGCAAGGCGGAATGTCTTCCCGCTTCTTTTTATCCGAGTTACAGGTTCTCATATTATTGGGATGTGACAAAGATAAGGAAGGAGATCCCAGATCTTACTTGAGATATATTGGTATGTATATCTCTTACATTGAAAGCGATTAAGGGTATAAACTTTCATTGTTGACAAGGCAAGACAACTTTGATATAAAAATTTCTAAATCAAAGTAAAATATGTATATATATAAATATATACACTTATGCAAATTTCTTATTTCAGATAATTCTTCATTAAACCCACTCAATATTATACTCAATAAGAACCAGTAAAATATCGTGGATTGGATCCATGATTAAGATATTATACTTGCAGTTGGATACATATTGTATGTGGTTGCGATGTGCAAGTTTCCTCATAATAATGAGGAGTGATAATTAAATAGACAATAGGACTACAACCCTAGGGTTTGTATGTCTCTATAGTCTTTTGATATCTCATCGAATGTACTTTGGAAGTGGCATGTCGATGATGATCGTAATTGTCAAATAATCCTTATAAAATTCTAAGAAGATATTCTAGCATACATATGTGCTCTCGACATTTAATCATGAGTGACATGATTCTCTACATCATGCAGAATGGTGGCTCTATAAGAGATGATGTACTCAAAATATTTGAGTACCTACCTGAACCAATGTTTTAAGAGTTTAGATGGATGTAGATACAATGAGTATCATCATTCTACTGTCTATACTCTGGTCATTTTATGAAGCTTCACAATATTCATATTGTATGAATTGAATGAAGCATGTATAAATATTGAAATACTCTTATATTGAAATCTTTTGAATTCAACATAAGAGATCTTTCGTCTTAAGAAATGGTTGTTTATAGATAAAGGGAGCACAGTGGAAGCATGGGTTGGACCCAAGTAAGAAGGAAAGTCAAAGAGTTAATTGTACTTCTATGACTTCCATATGATATCCAAATATTTAGATGAATGTCAATACTACAATAAACCGATGTATTGATAGTGTGACTATCTAGTCTATCTAGGATCCTTAGAGAAGGGCCCGGATAATGGATCAGAATAATCTACATCTACATTTGATCATTGAAATTGACTTTCTTATTTGATAAGATCAAAATCTAATAATTGTATCTCATTCTTCTAATAACACTTGCAATTGGTTGCTTATGTTTTAGAAGACTAGAAAAATTGATCTTAAGGTTCAATAATCATCCACATGGATGTTAATTCAATTGTTGCAACAACCTTTATTGGATAAATAGACTTCTTAATTTCAGTGGGAGAGCTCTTAGTCTTAGAGAATGTCTTTATGACCTAGATATTAGAATACACTCATTGTTTATTTCTAAATCTTGGTAATAAACATGAAATATGGAATAGACCTATCAAAAAGAGTTATGTTAAAGATATTTCAGATAGTAATCTAAAATCTAGTGGACTCTACTAAATTAGAAAATTAATAAATGATTCATTAACATTTCTAATATTTAAATTAAACCTTAAAAGATCAATAGGAGGATGAAGGTCATTTGACAATGATCTGGCATCAAGTCTTGGACATTTGTCTTTTGATGTGATCAATAGACTAGTAAGAGATGAAACTTTAGAACGTCTAAAGGTTAAAATCTTACATACTTGTGAATATTGTATTCAAAAGTAAAAATATCCAATATACCCTTCCTTGGAATGGTGTAAGATGTCAAGGTATTTAAGATCTCATACATATTGATGTATGTAAATCATCTATATCAGAATAAACATTATGGATATGTGATATCTATTGATGATTATTTGTGATATGAGATTTCTTCTCTTCACTTAGAAACCTTTGAAATGTTAATAGATTTCACAATTTTGGTTTAGAACCAAAGTTTGAAAGAAGATAAAATGAATGTGATCTAATCTAGGTAGTCAATACATGTTAGATGAATTCATGAAATACCTTAAGGAGAAAGGAATATCATTCCTATCTCTCTCCTAATAATATACCTAAACTCAATAGAGTTATAGGGAGATATAATTGGATCATGTGTGATATGATATGATCAATGATGAATATTAGCATAATTATCTATTAGTTTCCAAGGTATATATATATATATATATATATGGGTAAAATGTATATGCCCCCTAGGGGGAGCTAACTTAGCTCCCCCCGTCCTATTTTTCGCATTTTTTTATTTTTTTTTGAAAATAAAAATTCTCTAAATTCATTATTATATCCCTATATTATCATTCAAATTTCATGAGAAACAGAGACTCCTACGACCTCCATCCAGACATGGTCGATTTAAAAAATCCTGGGACCGTTAAAAAATGATTGTCTAGATGAAGGCCATAGGAGTCTCTATTTCACACGAAATTTTTACGCCATAATATAGGGATATAGTGATGAATATTCATGGAAAAAAAATTTCAAAAAAAAATAAAAAAATGGAGAAAATGGGGCGGGGGGAGCTAAGTTAGCTCCCCCTAGGGGGCAGCCCCATTTTACCCTATATATATGTAGTAGAGACTACAATATATACCCTTAATAAGGTTCCAAGCAAGTGAGATGGAATTTAGCACTTGAGAGTGCTACTTCATTAGGAAAATAAAGGATGGTATTAGATACCTACTTTATGACCTTGAGATTCTTAAAAGATCTCATCTATGAGAATTTGATTCTTAGAGGATGAGACTCTTGAGAATCAAGATGAAAATGAAGTAAAGGAACTCATTGAATCCTGAGATGAGAAGTTCCTGAAATTGGAAATTAAAAGGACAATTAAAGATGAAACACTAATACTTCTTCAAATAAGTTTGAGGATGTATTCTATGTGTCAGTTAAGTCTGAAAATGAGAGGACTTCATGTGATGAAGCTCCTGAGGATCATGTCATGGAAAGATGGATATTATCAATAAAAGTCTAATGTAGACTTCATATACAAGTGTTGTATATGGACCCTCGAGGATCCACCTATATGGGTAAGGCCCATTAAGGTGTAAATGGATCTTCAGGAGAAAGAGGCAACCTGATGAGAAGGTAGAGACCTTCAAAGCACAGTTCGTCGCCATGAGCTACACACCGAAGAGAAGACATAGCTTGTAATGAGACTTGCTCTTTAATGACCATGCTTAAATCCATCAGAATATAGCTAACCTTAGCTACACAACTTGACTATAGCATTTTCAAGATGTGAGTCAAGATTGTATTCCTCTATGAATAACTCTTTCAGGATATTCACGTGAAGTAGCCCCATGGCTTCATGGATGAGGAAAGCAAGGTGTGCAAGCTGAGGAATTTCATCGATGGACTCATATAAGCTTCTTATAGTTGGAACATAAGATTTAATGAAATTATAAATGTTGTGATTTCAGATAGAATCTTGATGAACCATGTGAAGCTTAGTGGGAGTGCCTTGTGTTCACCGTGCTAAATGTAGATAATATCCTATTCATTTAAATGATATATGGATAATGATAAGTGTTTTATAGCTGGTTGTTCCATATCTTGAGATATGATCTCAATGATACCTCTTAGATCTTAGTTCCAAAGTTGTTCAGAAGCAAAGAAAGAGGGTATTGGGACCGTTGCATTAGTGGTACACCTTGGACATATTCCATTTTCTAGAAAATTCCAAGAAAGGCTTCTTTCCCTTAGGATATGGTATTGACCTATCTAAAGGGATAGCACCTCAAAGAGTTGAGGATGTGAATGCTAAAATTACTAGCCCTTGTGCATTAGTTCTGAGAATCCAGGTGTATGCTAGATGTGTACAAAAGCCAGATGTCTACCATGCAGTGGGAGTAGTAAACTGTTACTAATCCTACTATGGTGATGAAACACTTGATTGCGGTAATAACTATATCTTCATAGAGGACAAACTTGTGAGATATTGATCTCTAAGTCTTATCTTCAAGAAACTAAGACTTTATAGATGGAGATCTAAAAGGTCTTGACTACGAATACCTTAGGAGATAGAGATCTCCAGGAATAAGGGTATTCTGATTAGGATTATGGAAATACTGGTTATAGTAATTGTTAAAGCTATAGTGTCAAGGATACTATAACTGACAAGATTGAAATTTGGTTGCATAAGATGCAACATTCGCATTGGATGCGAGCATTGTTCCTAGGGTATATGCTAGTGTCGTAAAAGGACATGGCGTAGTCGCTCGGGATCAGAGTGACTGATCAGCTTACCTAGCTATTTAAATAGCCTATGATTGTCACATGATTGTGAGTTTAAATGATTAGCCCATTAATGGCTCTTTAAGATAGTGGGAGATTGTTAGACATGTGAGCCCACGGCGAGCCATTATGCAATAAATGTTATTGCAAATATCATTCCCTGATCTGAAATGAAGAATAATTAATTTGCATAATAGGTCCCTTAGTATAATTAGGGTTATGTACCATGGCCATCTTGATGATCATACACCTGTTGATTCAAATATTGAATCATAGAGTCTGGTGCTTGGATGAACATCTAAAGAGTTAGATTGAGGACTCATCAAGTACCGTCAAATGATTATTAAGAGATGATCTCCATCCTGAGTAGGAGATGGCAATCCTTTCTCACATAGGTTGATATCTGGCCGACCTCTTGATGCAGGTCCTCTGCATAGGAATTGAGATTCAGAGGTGTCAGATTAGTTAGGTCAAAGAGTTGACTTAACGAGATAGAGATAACCAAAGTCCTATGTCGTATGCTGTCATAATATAGGCATGCATCCTCTAACCAGAGACAGATGTGTTACTATATGTCTGAGTATGTACATTTGGCAGACCCAATAGGTTGATGACCTAATCAAGGTCTATACACCGGCGAGATGGTGTGCATATAAGGACATATGAGTAATACGAACTCTCAAAGGGATCATACAGGTTCACTTGTGAACCGGAAGATATGAGCTCACTCATGAGGTATTGGGACCGATTAAATTCCATGCATGGTCATCGTGCTTTATAAGCATGCCAAGAATTTGAAGGTATGATATATGCTTTGGGAAATCATATGATCAATATCGATTCCCAATGACCAAGATTGAGAAACTTGGTGATCAAACCCTGAAGATGACAGTGTAAAATTGATCTATATCTTCAGGATGATCATAGGTCTTCCAGTATGCAGGATGTATAGGTGTTGGGAATACCTGAGGGTGATGTGATCATAAACGATTGCATAACCTTGACGCTTCCATTCCGAGGGAGTGATGAAACAGGTTTGGATTTTAGTGACTCCTATCAGTAGAGAAGTGACCTAATCTTAGTTCATGTATTAGACATAGATCTGAATGAGATCCAGATGCAATGAGAAGATTATGTCTACGACCTTAATTCAATCAAGCGTCTATAAAAGGTCCATGAGATCTAGATTTGAGATGTGATCTTGATATCTAAGTCGTCACTATACGTGGAACAATACAATCACCCTATCCTTATCTCCAAGTATCTGCGGAGAAAGCGCATTATTCTTGAAAGGGTTCGAGAATAATTCCATAGTTGAATTATATCTAAGCATTTAGAGATTGATAATTAAATGTTATTTAATTATCTTGATGCATGTGGATAATTATCGAACATAATTAAATGTGATTTAATTATTGTGGATAAGAATAATGTGGGTAGCAATATCCTATTATTCATAATATATTATAAATGTGATTTATAATGTATTAGAGAGAGTTAATTATGATTTATATTTGTTAATTAATTATTAGTGTGAATTGGATTCACATTGTATAATTAATTGAAAATGTAAATTATTTTTTGTTTTAGGTTGTGAATGTGATTCACAAATTTCCAATGGTAAGATTGAATATTCTCAAAATTAATTATGAATTATTTTTGTAGAATAAATCACAACAAGAGTTATTGGAAAATATGGGAGATTTTCACGGAGATATGCAATCTCATGGGATTGCATGAGATTGCCTCCACCATGGAGTCATGGTGGACGGCTACCAAGTCCCACATGGAAATTGGTAGCCGTCCTACCTATTCCATGTGGAGATGTAATCTCGATGCTAATCTCTCCATATTTGGTTGATTTGATTTAGGATTGAATTGTATTTGATTTATCAAATATATTTAATCTAAATTAAATTATTAGTTGTTGGTTTTTTACCAACAACAATCTTGACAATTAGATTAAACACAAATCAATCTCATCCACTGATTTGGTGTGTCTCATGGATTGTGATTGATGAATCTCAGATTCACCATTCTAAGTCTCATTAATTAAAGCTCAAGTCCCTCAAAATCAATTGCATTTCTGCATTTATTCTGCATAATTAGCATTCATGCACGATTGCATAAGAATTGCATTTTAGCATTAATTTCTGCATAAAATAAGAAGCCAAAAATCCAAGCCAAAAGTGACCTGTGAATAGCCTAACTTCCCCTATTTTTAACTCCTCCTTACTAACTCCGATTGCCACAAACTCACTTCCACTGTGTACACATCACTAACAAGAATAAATAAAAAATACAAAAAAATAATTAACCCAGGTAAGTAGACCAAAAACCCAAACCCTAGTTTCAGAATTTTCGGACTAAAAGCCTCATATCTTCCCCATCCAGTGTCCGATTTGATCCTACTCACTTTTGAACTAATGCACATTCAATTACCTTCAAAACAAAACCAAGTTCAAGTGAATCGGAGCTCGTATGTGAAAGTTGGGTTTTGGGCCTCTTTTGTACAATGTATTTTCGCGGCTGTTTGACCTGTATTTTATGTGTATATTTTCTTTATTAATAAAAATCCAAAAAAAATTAGATTAAGGTCTCTTTTATTTATCTTTGAGTTTTCCTTATTTTTCCAGATTTTTATCGTGTTTAAAATTGACAAAAAAATTAGAAAACCCAAAAATCAAGGTATTCTATGTACATGGGATACCCCAAAAATTCACTTTTCACATTTGACCGAATTTGGCTTTGATGTCTTCATGAAAGTTGTAGATCTCGTCGAGACGAGCATTTTTTGTGAAGAAACTTTTTTAATCCGTGGTCATTTGCTATTTCTTTTTTATTTTATAAAACATTTTATATTCGAATTATCTGGTGCTGACACGTGGCAGCCCCAGAGGCCACCACGTGTCACTGTTTTTTAGCCTTTTTAACTTTCGTTTTTATTAAAAAAAATTTTTAATTCGCCCGCACGTGCAGCGCACGTGCCCTCCCCCGCACGCGCACTGCACGTGCGCCCGCTCTCCCCTCTCTCTTGACCGCCAGGTGGCGCTATCTCGGCCGCTCGATCTCGGCCGATCGAACGGCCGTCGAGCGTCGTCTTCACCAGCCACCCGCAACCGCCGCTCGCCTCGCAACCACCCTCCGAGATAACCTCGCGCCCTCCGCCGCCTTCTCCCCTCCGCAACGGCCGCAACCAACCACCTCCGCAACTCCCTCGCCCGCTCGATCTCTCTCCTATTTAAAGGCGCGGCCGCCCTCAACGCCAAGCCATCCGCCGTTCAACCCAAGGAGCTCCCGGAGTGACAGTCCGGCCACCATCCACGCCGGCGTGATCCGAGGTCGTAGCCCTCGTCGCAGCTCCTTCCAGGCGCTGCCGTGCTCCGGCGATCGGCCGTAGAGCCCCTTCCTCCAGGTACCTTTCTCTCTCTCCCTCTCTCTCTCTCTCCCGCTCTCTCGCTCTCTCTCTCTACCTCGTCGCCTCCGCTCCGCTCGGAGTTTCCCCTCCTCGCCGACTCGGGTCACCAACGCATACGCCAGGCCTCCGCCTCGCCGTAGCCGGCCTTCATCTTCACCGACCAACGTTATCCGATCTCCATCGCCCTCCGCCTCGACGCCGTCGCCACCGACTCCTCTTCGCCGATCCACGTCGACCGCCTGACTTCACCGATGCCCCACGGCCGTGTGTCGGCCACGACCGTCTTCGACGACCACCGGGCCCTTCCGCCTTCACCGCCTTCGACAGCCAGCCCTCGCCCACGCTCAGCGGGCCTGCTCCTCCGACACCGCGCCACTACCACTTGCCCAAGCCCTGCCATCAGGGGCTGGGAATCTCCTCCACCGAGCGCCGACCCTCTCACCTCCGTCTCCACCAACGACCGGCGCTCCACGACATCGCCAACGACCACCGCGCGCCTAGCCAACTCCGCCGGGTCCTCTTCTCCAGCTACTCCGTCTTCACCGACCCCAAGAGCTGCCCCAGCCGATCAGCATCGACCTCCCCCTCGCCGGCCTTGCTTCCACCCCGGAGCACCTCCACAACACTTTCGCCGGACTCCTCGTCAGCCACCACATTGCCAGGAGCAACCTTGCTCCGCCGGGCCCTCCGCCGCACCGCCAAGCTCCGCTAGAAGCAGCAGCTTCCTCCGCTACGCCCCCCTCCGCCTGGGCAATACTCCACCGCCGCTGCCATCACCGCCGGGCTCGAAGCCCGAGGCCTCGGCACGTGCGAGGCACGTGCGCGGGGAACGACCCTTCATCCCCAGGGGTCACGTGATCTGCACGTGACCCGCTGGGTTAATTGCAGTGACACCCTCGGGTTCCACCTTGTTCACACTTCAGCCCCCCAACCAAGGTCACGTGCTTGGCACGTGACCCATTGGTCATTTTGCAGAAGTACCCTCCGGGGTATAGGTAATCACGCAACCCCCCCCAGTTGCATTTTCTATTTATTTATTTTTATTGCATCTGTACCCCTGTGTTTGTCATCCATTATAGACCTCTACATTGCATCATTTTATTTGTTTAAATATAGCACTTTGTTCATTGCTTAATGCTCTACATTTTGACATGCTATGGATATTTTCGTGATTTATGGTTGATTAATAAATAATTATTTTGCGAAAATTGGAATATTTTGCCCAATTTGTGTTCTGAAATTCATAGTTAATTAACCGTGACTCTAAAAATTCCCCAAAAATCAAATATTGTAGAGATTAAGATGCTTGACATTGTGCCCAAAAATCATTGCATTTGCATGCATTAGTTGCCCTGTAAAAATCATTTTGTGCATTTCAATGTTTGATTTTTAATAGGTAATAAACTCCACATTTTCGAGGTTTAGGATTTTTCTTAGATCCATCACCTAGTGATAGATCTTAGATAATTCTAGTTCTCGAAAATAAGTAGGTTTAATATTTATTAAAATTAAATATTAAAAATCAATCTGTTTGCAATTAAAAATTCGTAAAAAATTCACATTGCATCTAAAAATTACAAAAAAAATTACAGTGCACTCATTTCATCACGTTTTACATTGTGGCCAACTTTCGTATTTTTCGGACATTGTTTGACTGAAATTTACATTTTAGTCCCTAAAATAGGCCGAATTTGCATTTTGCATCTCATCTTGTATTGAAAAATTCCAAAAAAATACCGCCTTGAAAACCGAACTAAAAATTGGATAGACATTAATCTAGGTTGTTCCTTTGCCTCCTTGTGATCGACCTTGGGACTTGCCCAAGTAAAATAAACATAAACCACGAGATTAAAATTGAATCATTATTTTGTGGTTAATTTTTTACTGTCTCCGATCGCCGCCTACAACGAACGACATATATTTATTTTCACGATCGACCATTAAAAACAATTTCTTAACGTGGCTTTTGCGGGCTCGTCAGATGGCGCCGTTGCCGGGGAGGCAAACGGCTTAGGTTTTTGTTTTGAAAATTTTTGTTCGGTTTTCCGAATTCGGGTAGTCTGACCCCCGAATTTTTCATTGTAAACTCCATTTTATTTCTTGTATTTATTTTTCAGCATTTCTTTCATTTATTTTATTTTTGATTATTTTTTGAGTCACTCTCTTACAATCTCTCTCTTATTTTTCTTGTGAGGTACCCGGCGCACGTGGAGCGGTTTTTCAAGAAACCGACGCATCTTCACCGACACCCGAAGAAACCGCAATTAAATTAAGATCGAGTCGAGTCGTGAGAGAGAGTAGAGTCTAGGTTTTTAATTTCCGCATTTTTATTTTCTGCTCATTTATAGCGGTGTCCGTTTGGACTCTCGCGTGTGTACAAAGACATTGAACTTTATTTGTGGTGTGTCGTGGCCTGTTTCACTCTCCGGAGAGGGTTGGGCCCGACTTGAGTGGCGATTAGGATAGACCTGCACATACGGCTCTTAGAGCATTTTTTATTTCTGATTGTGCTCGTAGGATCTTAAGCCACACTGCACTTTAACTGAGACGCACATTAGATCGTTCAACTTAGCCAAATTCAACTCAATTCTTCCCGCTAATAGAACTTTCTGCTTAGGTGCGGTTTTCATCGGCTTGCACGCATTTAGTATAAATTTTCAATTCTGTATTGCATACCACATGGAGATTGCGAGGAGGCACTGTAAGTCTTCTAACTGAGCATTCATCATAAGTTTTCCGCGTGCATCGGCTTTTCCCGAATTCCTCTCTCTTGTTTTATCACATAAATCTAAAGGAAATTGGGACTGGACGGTAGACGTGAATTTGTGTTCACCTAAATTCTACAGTGATCGCCTTAATAAAACTGGGACTGCTAAATATAGTCGATCTAAAAAAATCCATAAAATCAAGAATTCCTGCGGGAGAGCAACCCCAACATTGTCTGATTTATCTTGCAGCGAGGAGAGAGACGCACACTAGGATAGAGCCCAGCTCCAAACCTAACAGCTCGCGTAAACGGCTTGCAAGATTAAATTCTCACCAATTAAAACTAACAAGATAATTGACCGGACCCTTACGGTCTTCACTTTGAGTTGAGTTGGTGAAACAACCCTTGTATTGTGTTTGATTGTGCGTAGAAAATAGTGCATCAACGAATACCACACAATTGTGTCTACATCATAAAACATCTTGTTGACTCCGAGAATGGAGAATTGTGGTAATTTTTGTTCAGGCTCATCTCTCTCTACCACAAACTCCCCAACCTCAAAAACCCAGAGAAACTCTTACTCTGGACCTGCTTGGCCTCCGGGAAACTCTTCCCAAGAACCCTATTCCTTCTTCCTCCTAGACGGAGGACAGACCCACCCTGTCCATTTCTCACCCCAAAAGATCGAGAATAACTGTTACATCAATTCTTTCCATTCTATTAACTCAAATCCTTTATATTCTCCAGATAAAGAAATGCCGCCCAAGATACCTTCCAAAAAAGACCCTGAAGATGAAAATAATGAAGATCCCATGAAGATGATTCTCGCAAGACTGGCTGCATCTGAGCAGCAACAGCAGCTGCTGAGGGAGCAGCTCGAACAAATGAATGTTGGGGGAGAAGTTCCAATGGAAGCCGCATTTAACCCTGGACAGTACAGAGTGTGGAACTATTTGTAGCCACCACAGCCGGAGATCCACTATAAATTAAAGCCACATTTTGTCAGTCAATTACCTCAATTCCATGGTAATACGACTGAGGAGCCATACGAATTCTTGAGGGACCTAGAGCTGATATGTTCTAATCTGAGGCACCCACAAGTCAGCCAAGACTACATTCGTCTCACTGCACTACCTTTCGCCTTGATAGGGAAAGCAGACTACTGGGTGAAGAACTTGGGGGTGACTGTGACGACTTATGAGAGGTTCAAAAACCTCTTTCTGAAGAAATTCTACCCCTTGAGCCGGACCAATCAAATGAGGACCCGCATCACCAGTTTCGCTCAGATGCCCAATGAACCACTTTGTGAGGCATGGGATAGGTTTAAGGACCTGCTACAAAAATGTCCATGCCATGACCTGGACAACAACATCCTAGTCCAATCACTCTACTCTGGCCTCAACCACGAGACTCAAGGGTTAGTTAGTGCTGCCTGCGGAGGGAATTACACATCACGTGGAGCTGAGACCGTCTGGAAAATACTGGAGCAGATGGCAGAAACAAGCCGGTCTCAAATTGCCAGTCGAGCATACACTGATTCCCTGAACACCCTTCAAGCCAAAGGCGGGAAGCAGACGGTGGCAGAAATAGCTGAGGACTTGATTCCAAGCATGCATTTTATTTCTGATAAATTGACAATTGTGGACAAGAGAATGAATGATATCGACAGTAGGATTTCGCAATTCTCGAAGCAGATGGAGGAACTCACCGAGAAGGTGTCCAAGATGGGGATGCCTAGTGCACCTACTATCCTGATATATCATGTGCATCATGTCCAGGAACAACCAGGAGCAGAGCAACAACAACCATGGGCTCACGATCAATCCCACGCCCAATATTCCCAACAGCCGCACCCACCGACTGAGACAGTAATGGAAGCCCCGCCTCTGACATTTGAAGTGAATGGCATCTGGTACACCCAAGACACTACCCGACAGGGTAATATGGGAGACCGTCAGACTTATCAGCGCCCACCTACTTTCTATAATACCGCATTCCAGCAACCCTACAACCGCCAGAGCCAACCTCAGCAATACCATCAGCAATCTCAAGCCCCCAGACAATCAGCTCAGTCATCCAAACCCCCAGAAGAACCGATCGACATCCAGAGACAACTACTTGAGGAGTTTCGGCACTTCCGACATGAACTGGAAGATCTACAGGTTGATGTCAACCGCTTGTCCCGCTGGAAGGATGAGCAGACAGCTCCAGCCACAACCATTCCCGCCCAGGTTCAAGCTAACCCCAATAGCTTGAACAAATTCAATGCATCTCAACACAATAACCACGTATACTATCCAGACTTTTCCACATCTGAACATGAGATCCTTTCATTTGACAAAATCAATTCCATGTCACTCAGGAGCGGAAGGACCGTGGTCGTACCTGACCGGGCAAGGGAATCGGACCATGAAGACTCGGAAGATCGACCGGAGGATGTTTCCGAGGAGGAATATGAAGGACGCCTGAAGATCCCAGCAGTAGATAAAGGGAAAGCATCTATGGAGTCTGCAGAGGACCTTGAGCCTCTAGTTGCTGCAAAAATACCTTTGTCACCTTTTCAGCAACCTGATTTTGATTATTATGATTGTAATAAAAACTCCAAGTCGAATAAAGATGCTCGTATTTTTTATTCTGATCCTCTATCTCCTGTCTCAAATGCATCCATTCCTTTCCCCCATGCCTTAAAGAAAGAAAAACAAAAGAAAAACATCAAAGATGACCCAGTCATGGAAAAATTCTGCCAACAAAACATCACAGTCAAAGTACCCTTTGATCAATACGTGGCAGGTAACCCAGCCTTTCAGAAATACTTGAAGGCGAAATGCACCCCCACCCGGACGCGTACAAAGAGAACAAGTCAATTCGTGGAGAATCATATCTTGACAGTTGCCACCACCAAGTGTGTCAAAAACCAGCATCTGCCAAGAAAGAAAAGGGATCTGGGCGCCCATTATGTGGAGAGTCACATTGGCGGCATAGCATTCACACGCACACTTCTCGACAATGGATCTTCCATAAACCTTCTACCCTTAGCCTTATATTATCGATTGGAGTTGGGCCCTCTCAAGAAATCATCATCTTTACTCCAATTTGCTGATAAATCCACTAAAAGACCTAAGGGAGAAGTGAAGAATGTCATCATCATCATCGAGGGTACAGAATACAAAGTGGACTTCACTGTCCTGGACATGGAGACCCCGAACCATTGGAAGGAATCACAAATCATTCTCGGAAGACCTTTCTTAAGAACTGCTAAGGCCGTATTCGACTACGGAACTGGCATGATGAAATTCCGTTCTCCAGGCGGAGAAGTGGACTTGGAGATGAAACAAACAAAGTGGCAAAGACCAGACTCCGAATCCACAACTGAAGATGCCGAAACATCAGAATGCAATCTCCTCAGAACCACTGGGCCATGGGACCAACTGCGAGACATACAGATAGAAGGCACATCCTCGGAAGAAGAAATAATCCACCATGCAGTCTCTGAGATTTCTACACCCCCAGACAACACTGAAATCCTCTTGGATTTATCAATCACCTCACCTTTGGGACAGACAATCGATGATGAGTCAGACACGGCTCTGGCCGAATTACCATTCTCCTCTATCGATCCGACTCACTTTTCTTTGGAATTGGTAGCCAACATCTCACACAGTGATTCACCGCCAACCGATACTGAGCCAGAAGCAAAAGTCATTCAGCCAGACTTGATCGACGATTTAGAATTGCCAGAGCTGAAACCACTACCTCCCACGCTGAAATATGCATTCCTCAATGGACCCAAAGAAAAATTCCCTGTGATCATTAGCTCATCATTAACCGTGGACCAAGAATCCAGACTGATCGAAGTCCTTGAGCGAAATCGAAAAGCCATAGGTTGGACTGTGTCGGATCTCGTAGGAATAAACCCCGCTCTCTGCTCGCACCAAATTTATGTTGAGGATAATGCAAGGCCTTCCCGTGAATTTCAGAGAAGATTAAACCCCAATCTTCGGGAAGTGGTGAAGAAAGAAATAGAGAAATGGTGCAAAGCAGGATTTATTTACCCCATTTCTGACTCCAAGTGGGTAGCCCCCCTTCATGTCGTCCCGAAGAAGTCGGGAATCCAGATGGTTACCAACGAGGAGGGGGTAGAGATCGCGACCAGAGTACCCACGTCGTGGCGCGTCTGTGTCGATTACCGGCGCCTAAATGCTGCGACCAAGAAAGACTACTTTCCACTGCCATTCATTGATCAAATATTGGAGAGACTTGCAGGGAAAGCATTCTTCTGTTTTCTTGATGGGTACTCCGGCTACAATCAAGTAGCTATCGCTCCCGAGGACCAGGAAAAGACCACATTCACATGTCCCTTCGGTACTTACGCATTCAAGCGCATGCCATTCGGGCTTTGCAATGCCCCATGCACATTTCAGCGATGCATGATTGCCGTATTTGCCGAAATGGTTGGTGATTTCCTGGAAGTCTTCATGGACGACTTCTCGGTTCATGGTGATTCATTTGATACATGCTTAGCACACTTGGACCGAGTCCTTCAGAGATGCAGGGAGGTAAATTTGGTACTCTCCTGGGAGAAGAGTCACTTCATGGTGACTGAGGGTATCGTGTTGGGGCACGTCATCTCCAAAAAGGGAATGGAGGTGGACCCTGCCAAGGTGGATGTGATCAAGAAACTTGAGCCACCAACCAACGTCAAGTCAGTGAGGTCGTTCTTAGGGCATGTTGGATTTTATCGACGGTTTATTCCGGATTTTTCAAAGATCGCCCGCCCACTGACTGAGCTCTTAGGAAAAGACACCGAGTTTATTGTAAATCACAGATGTCTAGAGGCCTTCGAGCTCCTGAAAAAGAAAATATGTGAATCGCCGATATTACAAGCTCCTGACTGGTCTCTTCCCTTCGAGATCATGACTGATGCATCGGATTTTGCTGTCGGAGCGGTACTCGGACAAAGAAGAGATGGAATTCCTTATGCGATTCACTACGCGAGCAAAGTATTGGACCCTGCACAAAGAAACTATACAGTGACTGAAAAGGAAATGCTCGCGGTTGTTTGGGCCCTGGAAAAATTCAGATCATACATATTGGGCTCCAAGGTGACAATCTTCACAGACCACACAGCAATCAGATATCTCGTGGATAAGAAGGATGCTAAGGCACGACTTTTGAGATGGATCTTGTTAATCCGGGAATTTAATTTGGAGATCAAGGATAAACCTGGAATAAAGAATGTTGTTGCTGATCACCTTTCCCGAATCGAGCAAAACGATCATCCTGATATCGGACCAATCAAGGAGACTTTTCCAGACGAATCGATTTGCGTCATTGAGTCAACCCCATGGTATTCCGACATAGTGAACTATCTTGTCTCCAAGAAGGTTCCCTATGGTTGGACCAAAAAAATGATTGATCGATTAAAGTCGGATTCGAGGAAATACCATTGGAACGATCCTTTCCTTTTCTATGAAGGACCGGATTGTGTCTGGAGAAGATGTATCCCTCAGGAGGAATATCAAAGTGTCCTCACACACTGTCATTCTCTCGAGGCTGGAGGACACCATTCGGGAAAGAGAACCGCGCACAAGGTACTCCAATGTGGATTTTACTGGCGGACCTTATTTCAGGATGCTAATGAATTTGTACGGTCATGCCCGATTTGTCAAAGAATGGGAGGGACTATGGGATATAGAGATGAAATGCCCATGCAACCAATAATTTTCTGTGATGTTTTTGATGCATGGGGGATTGATTTTATGGGTCCCTTTCCCAACAGCAATGGATTTGAGTACATCTTGTTAGCAGTGGATTATTTATCAAGATGGGTGGAGGCTATTCCAACCCGAACCGCAGATAGCAAAGTCGTCTGTAAGTTTATCAAAGATAACATCATTGCGAGGTTCGGGATACCAAAAGTATTGATTTCTGATGGAGGTAACCACTTCGTGAACAGGGAGATGAGATCTTTGGCTAAGGAGTACAAATTTGAGCATAGAATAGCCAACCCGTATCATCCACAATCTAACGGCATGGCAGAGGTTTCAAACAGAGAGGTGAAGAGCATTCTCCAGAAGTTGGTTCGTCCCGATAGGAAGAATTGGTCAACACTGTTGGACCAAGTTCTATGGGCCTATAGGACAGCCTATAAGACTCCACTCGGTACTTCACCTTTTAGGATGATCTATGGCAAGCCATGTCATCTTCCTGCAGAATTGATCCACAAATCTGAATGGGCGATCAAAAAGTTGAATTGGAGTTGTCACCTTGGGAAATTATGTCGAGACTTAAATTTGAATGAGCTAATTGAAATCCGAAATCGGGCATATGACAACAGTGTGATTTATAAGGACAAGGTCAAGAGATGGCATGATAGACACATTCGAGAGAAGACCTTTGTCCCTGGACAAAAAGTGTGGTTGTTTAATGCTCGTTTGAAGATTTTTCATGGGAAACTCAAATCAAAATGGACGGGTCCCTACATTGTCGTCGATGTGCATACCAATGGAAGCGTAGACATTGCCGAACTCAAAGAGAATGCACAACCGTTCTCAGTAAATGGACAAATGCTGAAGCCATACATTGAATCACCCAAAGAACAAACAGTTCAAGTCGAGGCCATCTATTTCACGCAGAGCGAGGATATTGAAAATCTATCTGACCACTCCCTCCCTCCCTCCCGACCACATCGGCCTCCGTGTACAGCTTCTTCCTTTACTTAGGCCAAGGCCTAAGTATAGGGGGAGACCGATGCCATCTATATATACCATCCTTCTCCTAACTCCTAATCGCTCCATATCCACCCTTCTTCCATACTTAGGTTGTTCAAAGCCTAAGTATAGGGGGAACCGACATCCACCCGTATATACTCTCCTCATTTCCTGACCGCTTTTCTTTTCATTCTTTTTCTTCTTTTCTTTTTTCTTTCTTTTTTCTCACTCTCTTACGCTTAGCCCGAGCTATGTCTTCTTCACGCTTCTTGTGCTCTGAGGACACAGCACTCGCTAAGTATAGGGGGGTCTGTATATACTATGTATATATTTTACCCATATCTCGTACTTTCGCGTAAGTCTATATGTATTTACGGGGTGGGTACTAACTTGGAAAAAAAAAACACAAAAGAAGAGTTTTACCACTAACACTGACCTGCCCAATTTTTTTGAAAAATAA
The DNA here is from genome assembly GCA_037367405.1 of Ottelia alismoides. Classification (NCBI taxonomy): domain Eukaryota; kingdom Viridiplantae; phylum Streptophyta; class Magnoliopsida; order Alismatales; family Hydrocharitaceae; genus Ottelia; species Ottelia alismoides. The sequence continues at coordinate 588,685 of JAZKJV010004426.1, forward strand.
AAAAAAAGAGAAGGCTTCTTATTTCAGTTTCTGCATCAAAAAAATTCCCTTGCATAAAATGTCGAAAAAAAAATGTGTGTGTCAGCATTTCACACCTGCACTTCATCCAACACCGCATACATTTGCATATGTGAAAAGTCATTGGGTTCTGAACCGAGTTATGAGCCGAAACCGAGAGTGGTCTGGGCTTGACTTTAATCCACCTAATTTTCAGAGGAACTTCACCGAGAAATAGAATTTTAAGAGCTTCAGGTCTTTTTGACTTAATTCCTTAAGTTCCACATGACAATGTGCAACGTTTGACTCTTAGTGTCTAACCTGGTCTCTTCATTCTGGGTACCACTCTGGAATAGGGAATTAATTCGCACTCTCGCACTATGCACTTAGCTCAACCCAGATGGGATGTTGGAAGACTGTGTGAGTCTCTTTTCTGGTAGCGTGGAAATCTAAAGACCGGAGTACGAGTTGAAATAAAGCTTCGGAAAAGGGATGGACGGCTGGGCACAATTTTTTCTAAGACCCCAAAAAATGTACGGAACAAAAGATTCTATATCCGTAGGGGCACAACAAGATCCAAGCAGAACCACCAAAAAATTCAAATACATAGAAGCATTCTACCAAATAAAAATCCGACCAAAAAGGTCCAAGCTTCAGAAACCTGCAGATCTTGGTGGAGACTCGGCTACACTGGCCATCTCCACAAGGAGAGGTGACTACACTGGCCACCCTCCAGTTCTTTTCTCTTTCTTCTATCTTCTCCCTCATTCGATTGTGAACACAGCACAACAGACCTTAGAAGGAAATACCTGACTCCCCGAGGACGAGTTACTGGAGAGGAGAGGAGCATGGTAGTCCGGCATTCTGAATGGGAAGAGCTAAAACCCTTCACACACATGAGTCGGTTATTCAATGTTCATAGGGTATACTTTGGGAAGAGGATTGATCTAAGATGACTTCCGAGTTGAAACTGTGTCAATGATGTGTAGAACTTGAGGGCTGTTGATTTTGAAATTCTAAGTCTCACAGAAGTTCCGCCACACTATTAATCCAAAGGTCGAGTTTAGTTTCACTTTCACCTTCAGTTCATGATCTTGGTATGGAACCCAGTCTCATTTCACTTCATGGCATTTCTTTTTGATGCTCAGGGACGAGCATGGTTTAAGTATAGGGGGATGATGAATCTCAGATTCACCATTCTAAGTCTCATTAATTAAAGCTCAAGTCCCTCAAAATCAATTGCATTTCTGCATTTATTCTGCATAATTAGCATTCATGCACGAATGCATAAGAATTGCATTTTAGCATTAATTTCTGCATAAAATAAGAAGCCAAAAATCCAAGCCAAAAGTGACCTGTGAATAGCCTAACTTCCCCTATTTTTAACTCCTCCTTACTAACTCCGATTGCCACAAACTCACTTCCACTGTGTACACATCACTAACAAGAATAAATAAAAAATACAAAAAAATAATTAACCCAGGTAAGTGGACCAAAAACCCAAACCCTAGTTTCAGAATTTTCGGACTAAAAGCCTCATATCTTCCCCATCCAGTGTCCGATTTAATCCTACTCACTTTTAACTAATGCACATTCAATTACCTTCAAAACAAAACCAAGTTCAAGTGAATCGGAGCTCGTATGTGAAAGTTGGGTTTTGGGCCTCTTTTGTACATTGTATTTTCGCGGCTGTTTGACCTGTATTTTATGTGTATATTTTCTTTATGAATAAAAATCCAAAAAAAAATTAGATTAAGATCTCTTTTATTTATCTTTGAGTTTTCCTTATTTTTCCGGATTTTTATCGTGTTTAAAATTGACAAAGAAATTAGAAAACCCAAAAATCAAGGTATTCTATGTACATGGGATACCCCAAAAATTCACTTTTCACATTTGACCGAATTTGGCTTTGATGTCTTCATAAAAGTTGTAGATCTCGTCGAGACGAGCATTTTTCGTGAAGAAACTTTTTTGATCCGAGGTCATTTGCTATTTCTTTTTGATTTTATAAAACATTTTATATTCGAATTATCTGGTGCTGACACGTGGCAGCCCCAGAGGCCGCCACGTGTCACTGTTTTTTAGCCTTTTTAACTTTCGTTTTTATTAAAAAAAAATTTAATTCGCCCGCACGTGCAGCGCACGTGCCCTCCCCCGCACGCGCACTGCACGTGCGCCCGCTCTCCCCTCTCTCTTGACCGCCAGGTGGCGCTATCTCGGCCGCTCGATCTCGGCCGATCGAACGGCCGTCGAGCGTCGTCTTCACCAGCCACCCGCAACCGCCGCTCGCCTCGCAACCACCCTCCGAGATAACCTCGCGCCCTCCGCCGCCTTCTCCCCTCCGCAACGGCCGCAGCCAACCACCTCCGCAACTCCCTCGCCCGCTCGATCTCTCTCCTATTTAAAGGCGCGGCCGCCCTCAACGCCAAGCCATCCGCCGTTCAACCCAAGGAGCTCCCGGAGTGACAGTCCGGCCACCATCCACGCCGGCGTGATCCGAGGTCGTAGCCCTCGTCGCAGCTCCTTCCAGGCGCTGCCGTGCTCCGGCGATCGGCCGTAGAGCCCCTTCCTCCAGGTACCTTTCTCTCTCTCCCTCTCTCTCTCTCCCGCTCTCTCGCTCTCTCTCTCTCTCTACCTCGTCGCCTCCGCTCCGCTCGGAGTTTCCCCTCCTCGCCGACTCGGGTCACCAACGCATACGCCAGGCCTCCGCCTCGCCGTAGCCGGCCTTCATCTTCACCGACCAACGTTATCCGATCTCCATCGCCCTCCGCCTCGACGCCGTCGCCACCGACTCCTCTTCGCCGATCCACGTCGACCGCCCGACTTCACCGACGCCCCACGGCCGTGTGTCGGCCACGACCGTCTTCGACGACCACCGGGCCCTTCCGCCTTCACCGCCTTCGACAGCCAGCCCTCGCCCACGCTCAGCGGGCCTGCTCCTCCAACACCGCGCCACTACCACTTACCCAAGCCCCGCCATCAGGGGCTGGGAATCTCCTCCACCGAGCGCCGACCCTCTCACCTCCGTCTCCACCAACGACCGGCGCTCCACGACATCGCCAACGACCACCGCGCGCCTAGCCAACTCCGCCGGGTCCTCTTCTCCAGCTACTCCGTCTTCACCGACCCCAGGAGCTGCCCCAGCCGATCAGCATCGACCTCCCCCTCGCCGGCCTTGCTTCCACCCCGGAGCACCTCCACAACACTTTCGCCGGACTCCTCGTCAGCCACCACATCGCCAGGAGCAACCTTGCTCCGCCGGGCCCTCCGCCGCACCGCCAAGCTCCGCTAGAAGCAGCAGCTTCCTCCGCTACGCCCCCCTCCGCCTGGGCAATACTCCACCGCCGCTGCCATCACCGCCGGGCTCGAAGCCCGAGGCCCCGGCACGTGCGAGGCACGTGCGCGGGGAACGACCCTTCATCCCCAGGGGTCACGTGATCTGCACGTGACCCGCTGGGTTAATTGCAGTGACACCCCCGGGTTCCACCTTGTTCACACTTCAGCACCCCAACCAAGGTCGCGTGCTTGGCACGTGACCCATTGGTCATTTTGCAGAAGTACCCTCCGGGGTATAGGTAATTACGCAACCCCCCCCAGTTGCATTTTCTATTTATTTATTTTTATTGCATCTGTACCCCTGTGTTTGTCATCCATTATAGACCTCTACATTGCATCATTTTATTTGTTTAAATATAGCACTTTGTTCATTGCTTAATGCTCTACATTTTGACATGCTATGGATATTTTCGTGATTTACGGTTGATTAATAAATAATTATTTTGCGAAAATTGGAATATTTTGCCCAATCTGTGTTCTGAAATTCATAGTTAATTAACCGTGATTCTAAAAATTCCCCAAAAATCAAATATTGTAGAGATTAAGATGCTTGACATTGTGCCCAAAAATCATTGCATTTGCATGCATTAGTTGCCCTGTAAAAATCATTTTGTGCATTTCAATGTTTGATTTTTAATAGGCAATAAACCCCACATTTTCGAGGTTTAGGATTTTTCTTAGATCCATCACCTAGTGATAGATCTTAGATAATTCTAGTTCTCGAAAATAAGTAGGTTTAATATTTATTAAAATTAAATATTAAAAATCATTCTGTTTGCAATTAAAAATTCGTAAAAAATTCACATTGCATCTAAAAATTACAAAAAAAATTACAGTGCACTCATTTCATCACGTTTTACATTGTGGCCAACTTTCGTATTTTTCGGACATTGTTTGACTGAAATTTACATTTTAGTCCCTAAAATAGGCCGAATTTGCATTTTGCATCTCATCTTGCATTGAAAAATTCCAAAAAAATACCGCCTTGAAAACCGAACTAAAAATTGGATAGACATTAATCTAGGTTGTTCCTTTGCCTCCTTGTGATCGACCTTGGGACTTGCCCAAGTAAAATAAACATAAACCACGAGATTAAAATTGAATCATTATTTTGTGGTTAATTTTTTACTGTCTCCGATCGCCGCCTATAACGAACGACATATATTTATTTTCACGATCGACCATTAAAAACAATTTCTTAACGCGGCTTTTGCGGGCTCGTCAGTGATCCATGGACTCCCAAAATCCTATAAATAGAGAGGCACCCCTTGCTCTCTAGGGTTATGCTATTGAGATACAACTCTCTCTCTCTCCTTCCACATGTCAACCCTCTTCTCTCCTCCATTGGTGGCCGTCCACCAATCCCTAGAGGAGAGGCTTCGTCGTCGCTTCGCCACCGCACCGCTGCCTCGACGTTCCTCGGTTCTCCATCTTCTATGGAGTGCTTCGCTCACGAAGAAGGTGTTTGATCTCGTATGATGAGATCAGGAGTTCACCGTGCTTGGATCAACTTCTTGGACTGCGAGGATCACGTGACTCATCCTCGCGCTCGCAGACGTCTTCTCCGAAGATCAGACTTGAGACAAGAGGTCTCTTTTCGTAGAGACTCTATCAACCACGCTACAAGAGGTATTCCTTTATACTTGATGTGGTTTTAAATGAAACGATCCGAGAATCGTTCTTGGATCATGTGGTTTCATCACATGAAAAATTTTTAAATTTTGCTGCATGGACCAACTAGTCGGACTAGTCATTCCTCATCGTATTCGATACGACGCTCACGCTTCTATGATGCGCTTGAGGATTATCCAATATCCTTCAGACGTATGAGTACTATGATCTCTCAAAGGGATCATACGGGTTCACTAGTGAATAGGAAGACATGAGCTCACTCATTAGGTATTGGGACCAATCAAATTCCATGCATGGTCGTCTTACTTTGGAATCATGACAAGAATTTTTAGGTATGATATATGCTTTTAGAAAGCATGTCATTGATACCTACTCCCACTGATCGAATGAGAAAGTTAATGATAAAAACCCTGAAGAAGACAATATAAATTTGATCTAAATCTTCAGGTTTATTCTAGGTATTCCAGTATGGAGAATGTACTTTTATCAGGAATACTTGAGGGTGATGTGATCATAAACGATTGTATAACCATAACGCTTCCATTTTGAGGGAGTGATGGAATATGTTCAGATTTTAGTGACTCCTCTCAGTAGAGAAATCTGATCTTAGTCCAAATGTTGGACATTGATTTGAATATCATTCAAATAAAATGAGAAGATTAATATCTTTGAGAGGTCCCCGAGATCTGGATTTGAGATGTGATCTCAACATCCAAGTCACTATACATGGAACATATAATCGCCCTGTCCTTATCTCCAAGTATCCGCGGAGAAAGCACATTATTCTTGAAAGAGTTTAAGAAAAATTCCATTGATGTATTGTATATTTGAGCATTGAGAAATTGGTAATTAAAAGTGATTACATTATCATGAATAATGTGAATGTGATTGACATTTTTTGGATGCATGAGAAAGTTGATCTAAGATAATTAATTATTATTTAATTATCAAGGATATGAATAATGTGGATAGTATTATCCATATTAATCATATATATTATAAATATAATTTATAATATATTAGAGAGAGAGAGATATTTGTAAATAGTATTTACAATTTAAACGCTGATGTGAATTGGATTCACATTAGATAATTAATTGAAAATACAATTTACATTTTATTTTGGTATATGAATATGATTCAAAATTTCCAATGGCAAGATTGAAATTGTCACAAAATAATTTGGAATTATTTCTGTGAAATGATATACAATAAAAGTTATTGTATATAATGAAGGATTGTATGAGATATGAGATCCCATATATTAGGAAGAGGGAGACACCTTCCATATGAGGAGGGTGGACAGTTACCCTTGAATTAGGATTCAAGGTGGTCGCCCCCCCTTAATTGGAAGGAGTCGTGCCTCCTTCCTAATCCTTGTGGTGTATTGATTTGAATGAATTAATTTTCATTGATGATTATTTAATATATAAAATAAATTAAATCAATTGTTGTTATAAATTTTACAACAAAATCATCGCCATTGAATTTGTGTTGTACATGGATTGATCGATGGACTCCCAAACTATTATAAAATGAAGTGAAAACCCTAACTATTCTTTGGACACAATGCTATTGCAATAACTCTCTCTCTCTCTCTCATATTCTCATACATGCCCCCCCTTCTCTCAAGAGTGGTCGTCGAACTCTTGCCCTAGAGAGGATCGTCGTCGACGCTATGCCTCGTGTTGTCGCTTCAACTACACGTGGATCTCTGACTTCCTCGGTGGTACTTGCACGTGAAGAAGAGACTCGATTTCATGAGAAGAAATCAGGAGATCCGTTGTTTGAATCTACATCTTGGAATGCGAGAAGAACGTGTCTCATCAACATGCTCGCAAGCATCCCCTCCGTCATGTCAGACTTGAGACATATGGTCTCTTACATTAGAGACTTCAATCGCAATCACACTTCAAGAGGTATTACTATATCTTCTTTGTGATATAGATGAAATGATTTGAGAGGTGTTCTCAGATCATGTGATTTCATCACTTTAAATTTGTAGATTATGCTGTCACGAGCAACTAGCAAGACTAGTCACACCCGATCGCATATATGTAATCTTCACGATTCCATGAAGAGCTTAAGATTTTTCCCACAACTTCAAGTTGTATCAGAGTCTTGATCAAGGTCTTGGATATGATCCAAAACCCTAGGTGAACACAGTTTTGTGAATCAGATGAGATGCGACTCGTTGTTTTGCATTGAATGTAAGTATCGATTTGGTTTTTCGCTCAAATAAAAACCTACTTTTTGTGCACTATTTTGGCATTTTTTGTTATTAATTTGTATTTAGAAAGCTAAATTTGTCTCAAAATAGTATCCTTTTACTGGTACCAAAAGTGCATGAATATAGTTCGAAATGTTCCTGCCGTGATATTATTTTTGCATGTATTTTGGGAACTATAACAAAATGTTTTTTTACTATTTTTCCATAATTAAATATGAAATAAAAACTTGGATTAAGTAGATAATCAAACTAGCAAACCATTTGAATTTATTTCACACGATTTCGACTCCGTTTGCCCTAGATATTCCATATTTAGTGGAGACGGGGCTGATGATGACTGGATCATCAAATCTCTTTGCTTAATGTATTTATCATTCAATGAAAATCATGGAAATTATAAATTTACCTTGGTTAATTTGATGCATAATAATTATGAAAATAATTGATTAAATATCATTGGCCATTGAATGTATGTTTCATGAAAACTCTATTTGTACTACAATAGTTGCAGGACAATATTTACATGCAAAACATGGTTGCTTGATATGCTTAGAAATTTTAGGATCTCAAAATTATTTTAAGATGCCTAATATTTCTGAGTGATTATTATATAGTATAATACCGATCATCAAAGTTGATCGATAGAACCACATGTGCATTGTCATTATTTTATATTTTTCTCAATCGGAATGGTGAAAGTGTCTAGTCTGGGTATGCTGGCTTGGTTTACTAATTACCATCTTGCATGTCAAGGAAATGCTCCCTCCCAACATAATTCAAGTGTACTATACAGATCCATTTTTGAGGAAAAAAATAATATGAGTAAGTCAAGTTGCACTCTAGTTGTTAAAACTCAAAATAATGCGTACTTGGTAGGGTGTATACTATATAATAATATCAAGAAAACCCTAATTATTTGTTAGTTGATTGAATTAGATTGATAATTAAATTAATATGATTAAATTAATTAAATCTGATTAAAATAAGCACTATATTATGAATAAAGTTGTAATTCACTTGGAAGAATTAATTATATGAATATGAGTCATAATAATCAATTAAAATTTGAACATGATATGGAGAATCATATAAATAACATCCATGGTCTCATGTCAAGGTGAAGGATTCGTCGCCATGGATTGTATGTAGAAGATGCATGTCCGAAGTGACAGCTCCTGCATACAAGAGCACATGGATCAAGATCTTTGCTTCTCTAAAGAATAAGGTTGTATGCGTAGTGACTCCAATATCAGTTCCTTATATTATTGGTGTGATATTGGATTGTGCATAGCGAATTCTAATCTCGTTGACGATTGGTTCAATTAACAACGAGTCAAAATCGCCTTAGGGGTGGTGGGCTCGGGTGTTAAAGACCGAACTGGGAAATGCAAGTTGGACTTGCAAGGAAGAATGTGTTCCCGCTTCTTTTTATCTGAGTTACAATTTCTCATATTATTGGGATGTGATAAATGTGAAAAGAAGATCCCTGATACTTCTAGAGATATATCAGTAAGTATAACTCTTGCTTTGAAAGTGATTAAGAGAATGAACTTTCAGAGTTTAAAAGGCAAGTCTAACTTGATAAAAAAACCCTTAATCAAATATTTATTTTTTTGAATATATAATTATTTTTATGTTCTAATATAGTGCGTTCTTAATTTCAGACTGTGAAATCCATGAACCCACTCAATAGGATCATAGAGGTTAATCACTTGATCGGGCTAAATTACTCGGATTGGATCTATAATTTGGATCTTGTTCTCTCTGTGGATGGCATCTCTTATGTGTTATCCAAGGATAAATATGCAAACCCTCAAACATTGGAAGAATTAAAGTTTAATGAAAAATATGATGAAGATCATTCATTATACAAATGTTATATTATGGGATCCCTCTCCAATGTGCTTCAGAAGCAACATGTGGAAATGGATTCTTGTCAGGATATAATGTTGAATCTCAAAGAGATGTTCGGTGATGTCAACCACACTCAGCGTTATAACATTATGAAGAGCTTAGTCGCTGCAAAATGTAGGAAAGGACTTCCGTTCATGAACATGTAATCAAAATGTTTGGTTACTTGTAAGAACCGAAACCATCGGGGCTGAGATGGATGCAAACATGTAGTCTGACTTCATTCTGTTGTCTCTTCACAAGTCTTTCAATAACTATATGGTAATATGAACAAGTTGAACTTGACTAGCGTTGAACTCATGGCTTCATTAAAGTCTATAGAAGACGTAATGTAGAAAGAGAATCCCATTAGTAGTGTAATGGTTGCATAGGTCAAGGGGAAGCACAGTCGAAGGTAAGGGTCTCGGAGGGGTCCGGTCTAGAAGAAGAAGAAGAGTCAATCTGTTGGCTCATCTTCTAATGCTTCCATACTGATGGCATCGAAGAAGACCAATGTATGTCATTACTGCAAGAAGTCGGGGCAATGAAAGCATAACTTCCAAGAGTACCTTAAATCTGTAGAGAAAGGTAAAGGCCCAACAACTATAAAATCTACTTTCATCGTTGAAACCGATTTTCTCGTAGTACAAGAAGGTAGTTGGATCCATGGAAGGCCGTATCCCGATATATCGGCGATATATCGGTATCGACAGGTCACCAATATAACGTCGATATGTCCGATATCGGGTATCGACAGGCAAAAAAGGCGAGCCGAATCTCGATGTCGGCGATATGGTGTCGATATATCGGTGATATATCGGTATCGACATGGTACCGATATCGATACCGATATCGATATGTCCTTCCATGGTTGGATCATCGATTCAGGTGCTTTTGTTCATGTATGTAATCTGTTGCATCTATTTCAGGAAACTAAAAATCTTGATGAAAGGGAGATAGTCATCCAGATGGGATCTCATGAAATTGTTGCCGCAATCATCGTTAGGAAGCGTGGACTATCATTATTTACTGGAAGAGTCCTAGTAGTTAAAGAGTATCTTTATGTTCCAAATGTTATAAGAAACCTTATATCTATATCTAAGTTTGTTAGAAATAGATATTCATTTCTATTCTGTAATAAACTTGTAATAAATCGTTATGATAAATATAATACGCATGGTGTTCTAACTTCTGGTGGACTCTATGAATTGTGCATTGACGAATCTGACATGAATGTTACTACCACTAATAAAAATTCTAAAAGAAGAAGAGAGGATGGAAATCATTCTAACATGATTTGGCATCAAAGGCTTGGTCATTCACCTATTGATCGGATCAATAGAGTGATAAAGGATGGACCCTTAGATTTTTTATAGGTCCAAACTTTGCCTACCAGTGAACATTGTTTCTGAAGTAAAATCATTAGGACATCTTTCCGTAACAAGGTCACATGAGGCAAATGTATTCTTGACCTAATGCATACTGATGTATGTGGTCCCTTCAGTACCACGACTCAAAATAGATATCCATATTATTTGAGGTTTATTGATGACCATTCGCGATACGAGTTTATCTTCCTAATACGTCATAAATCTCAAACCTGTGAAAAGTTCAAAGAGGTCATGGCTTTGGTTAAGAACTAAACTGATAGGAAGATTAAACGGATTTGATCTGACTGAGGTGATGAGTACCTCTCAAATGGATTTGAGGAATAACTCAAAGAGAGAGGAATTGTCTCCAATCTCACTCCTAGAACTCCCCAACTTAAAGGTATTGCTGAAAGACACGATAAGACCATCATGGACATGGTCCGTTCAATGATGAGTAAAGCACATCTACCACTTAGTTTCAGGGGATATGCAATAGAGCCTGCAATATATATCATGAATAAGATTCCTAGAAAATTTTTACCTAAAACTCCTCATGAGCTTTGATGTGGAACCAAACCCAATGTTAGACACTTGAGAATTTAGGGGTTCTTGGTCCATGCAAAGAACGTCGACGCAAGTAAGCTAGAATCTCACACTCAAGAGTGATACTTCATTGGGTATGAGGACAGTATTGGATACCATCTTTATGACCCTAAGACTCAGAAGGTCTTCATCTCTAGAGATGTAAAATTTCTGGAGGATAACCTCCTTAAAAGTCAAGACAATAATGAAGTGAAGGAATTCATTGAATCCCCTGAGGATACTGAGCTTCCTGAACCGGAATCTGAAAAAGTAAATGAA